>CM056049.1:312022482-312622482 GCA_029574335.1 Rana kukunoris | reverse complement strand
GCCATAGGACATGTCAAAATTCAAGAGATATTGGGAATAGAGATAAAGTACATCATCCAAAAGGCTTAAAGTGGTTCTAAAGCCTTAAGGGTTTTCACCTTAACCACTTAAGGACCCCCTACCAAATATATACGTCGGCAGAATGGCACGGCTGGGCACAGGCACGTACAGGTACGTAGCCTTTAAGAGCCCAGCCGTGGGTCATGCATCTGCCTATACTGAGGAAAAAATAATTGTTTTATATATTTTTGGGGATATTTATAATAGCAAAAAGTAAAAAAATATTGCATTGTTTTCAAATTGTCGCTCTATTTTTGTTTATAGCGCAAAAATAAAAACCGCAGAGGTAATCAAATACCACCAAAATAAAGCTCTATTTGTGGGGAAAAAAGGACTGCAATTTTGTTTGGGAACCACATCGCACGACCGCGCAATTGTCAGTTAAAGCGACACAGTGCCGAATCGCAAAAACTGGCCAGGTCCTTTACCTGCATAATGGTCTTGGTCTTAAGTGGTTAATGTATTATAGGCATTAAGGTGAAAAACCTTCTGTGCTGAAAAATCCCATTACATTTAACTGAGCCCGATCTAGCGATGTGCACTAGAGCAGCCTCCCTCACCACTGTCTCCCTCCTCCCTGGGCAGATTGATAGCAGCGGGAGCCATTGGCTTTGCATGTTGCGGCTAGTATTGTGAATTTTTTGTTTTGGGCAAGGGGAAGCCAGTGGAGAGGTAGACACTGAGCAGTTGGAAAGAACATTGTGCTTGTACCTGTGGAATAATGGTTAGGTACTGCCCTAGTAAAGCTTGCTTTTCAATTTAGAAGAACTGTGTAACTCTCAGTTGGAAAATAGGGGTAATACTGCGCTGTCTAAATGAAATTCAATGGAAATTGCAAGCAGTTACAATAGTGAGATACTCACAAACAAAACAGTAAAAATAAGAATACAAGCTGCGCAACTATGAGAAACTCTAAGGTGATAAAGAGCAATACCAAACAGTCAATTCATCTATAAAGTCCATCAAGCTATTAATACAAGTGGAAAAGCATCTGATGGTATAAATCGGCAGAGAAATTCCTTATGTTCAAGCAGATGGTGACATCACAAACAGGAACCTCAGAAAAGTGCAAACAGATAGGGAAAACACCTCCACCGATGGAATACACTGTCCCTTACCGGAGGGGAAGATCCCAACTAGAGACCTTCTGACCGCAGATGGCTCCTGTGTGCACACAGGAGCCACGAGTGTCTGTATCTGCAGCTACACAGTCCTGACCCTGCTGCCATCAAGGAGTTGTTGACCATAGAACTTCGTGCCATCGAACCCCCTGGCTGGGGAGAAAGCCATCTGCGGTCAGAAGGTCTCTAGTTGGGATCTTCCCCTCCGGTAAGGGACAGTGTATTCCATCGGTGGAGGTGTTTTCCCTATCTATTTGCACTTTTCTGAGGTTCCTGTTTGTGATGTCACCATCTGCTTGAACATAAGGAATTTCTCTGCCGATTTATACCATCGGATGCTTTTCCACTTGTATTAATAGCTTGATGGACTTTATAGATGAATTGACTGTTTGGTATTGCCCTTTATCACCTTAGAGTTTCTCATAGTTGCGCAGCTTGTTTTTTTATTTTTACTGTGTAACTCTCAGGCCGCGTACGCGACCAAGGAACTCGTCGGAAAAGACACATCGTTTTCTTTGACGAGTTCCTTATTAGGCTTGTTGAGAAACTTGACAAGCTTGCTTTGCGTACACACTGTCAAGATCAAATCTCCTCGTTCTCAAACACGGTGACTTCAACACATACAACAGCAGTGGAAGTTCGATTCCACTGGCACAACCCTTGGGGCTGCTTTTGCTAATCTCATGTTATTGTGTGTTAGGAAAAAGTTTGGTAAGAGACATTTGCACTTTTCAGTCTGTTACAGAGTGACAAATGTGCTATTTCCATTACAAAGGCTACTTTTAACGAAGGTGCGTGGGAACTTGCTCTCTTTTTTCCTCGTCGAGTACCTTGACAGTTTACTCGATAAAAAGCATACACACGACCATTTTCCTCTGCAAAAAAGCTCTCCCACCAAGTTTCTTGATGGATTCTGTCGAGGAAACCGGTCGTGTGTACGCGGCCTCAGTGGTGGGCTAAGCGTTACCTGTATGTTCCTTGGAGCGACATTCTCCAACAGAGATGCTGAGAATGCTAGTAATAATTGAACATAATTGCTTTTTTTTCACCAGCTTTTTTCTGACTTTTGCAGTACACTTCCAATATTTCCAGGTTTTCCTGTTTGAGTCAGTGTAACATCCTCCATCACTACTATATTACAAAATATTGTATTTTAAATGTGCAAAACCGGTTTACACACACAGAGGTATTTTTGAATTCTTTATTGTCTCCAATATCATCATGACAATGAAAGGTCCTGAGAGTGTATCGATGTTTAGTGTGGAAATTTCAGTGCAAGCACTACTGCTCTAGTACAGGGCCAGACAGAGGCCCACTGGTTGACAAGCAGCTCTACCACCAGCCTGATCTGTAGGATGTTTATGCTGCCCCAGTAAGTAAAAATATTGGGGCTGCATTCGAATATTTGTCTTAGACCTCTTTTGCATGGTCACTATGGCAAAAACAAGTATTAGAGGCACATTTGCCACTCACCTCAGCCACGTGCCAAAACCAGGCAATGACTTCTAGACATCCCCAAAAAACATTGCGTCAGCCATGAAGCTGTACTTCACAGTGCCGCAAAAAAAAAAAAAAAAGAACAGGGTATATAAGAACAGGCATACCTACTGCCACCAATCCCCATAAAGGTGGATGGAGTCATGCCCTGTTCAAACAGGCAAGCAGGTGGTGGCATATCCCATCACCTGCTTGCCACTGTAGGCCAGCCGCAGTTGGGCATGTGACCAAACACAGATCACAAGCCAGCAGCTAATCCCATGTAAAAGAGGCCCTACAAGGTCAACTTGTATACTAACTTTTAGTTTGCAATTTTCTTTACATTACTTTATTTTTTACAGCTTTTATATTCGACTTTATTGTTTCCTCTATTTGAACAGCATCTAAATAGCAGCTTAAAGTGGGAGTAAACTTCCCTGTATGATTTTTAGCTATAGGTAAGCCAATAATAAGGCTTACCTATAGGTACAGTAAATATCACCTAAACGTGCGCTGTTAAGGAGATATTTACTTTAGATGCAGCCAGCGACATACCCGTGCCATTCCTTCAGAGCCATGCCGTAAACAGTGACTGCTGCATGCATGGGCGGGAATGACATCATCACCGGCTCAGCCATTCAGATCGCCAAAGTTAGAAGGTAGACCAGGTGAAAATGAAAGTACCTCTGGAAGGCTTTGTTTTCAGGAAAATCTGTCTAGCACATTATAACCTAAACTCCCCAGTGCCTAAATATATATATTTATATAGCTTTATATAGATATATATAAATTATGCGGTTTACACTGCTTTAATAAATACATAGGATGACCATTAGCAAAGTCTTTCAGAAAAGCAAGCAGTTTTAATTTACACGGCTTTATAAGTAGGCCCCATAGAAATACTTTTTTTTTTTCATGTGAACATTTAATTGATTCTTCTTAGGAATGAAAATACAAATTAGTATTCAGTTTAGAGCATTCCTCCTGCAGATCTCTTTCCAGGCAGAATGCAAGGAACTGAAAGCAGCAGCTGTATTATTCAAACACTGCTCAATTAGGGAAGTTGTGATATTGTATGCCTATATTAAATTCGACACAGCAACTTTGTTTGTGCTCACCTTTAGATATGATAGATAGATAGATAGATAGATAGATAGATAGATAGATAGATAGATAGATAGATAGATAGATAGATAGATAGATAGATAGATAGATAGATAGATAGATAGATAGATAGATAGATAGTAGGTAGGTAGGTAGGTAGGTAGATAGATAGATAGATAGATAGATAGATAGATAGATAGATAGATAGATAGATAGATAGATAGATAGATAGATAGATAGATAGATAGATAGATAGATAGATAGATAGATAGATAGATAGATAGATAGATAGATAGATAGATAGATAGATAGATAGATAGATAGATAGATAGATAGATAGATAGTGCTTTATGCATCGTTAAACCCAGCATAGTCTGCTACTGTCTTCTTTACGCCTGACCTGTTAGCAAACAGATGTTTACCCTAACTGCCCTTTTATTTAACCCTCATTACTTTTTGTTAACTAGCTTAGCAGCACTTGCTATGTAGAAGCATCTCTTTCAGCTGAGGTGTTAGAAGTAAGCATTGCAACAGATGTTAATTGCTCCCTGCAGACAATTACTTAACCCCATGCTGAGGGGAAAAAAGACCTAAACAGGTTCCCTGTGGGAATGAGGATATTACCCAATTTGTTACTTTGAGGGTTTACAAAGCCCTTGAATCAAGAACTTATCAGGTAGTACTAAATGAGGTTTTACTATCTGCTTAAACACCTCTAAAATTCAGAGACTATGCGAATTATCTTGATAGCCACTAAACACTGTTTTGCTTACTTTCTATCAGGAAGTTACAGGAGGCACCTGATTCTTTCTCAGTGCTGTAAAGAGTCAAAATAACCTGCAGTGTTATTTATTTACATAGGGGTGTTATCTGGGGGCCCACTTTTACCAGAGCCATTTTTTGTATTATTTTTTTTGGAAACACATTGAAAAAATCATTTTAGGCCTAAAGATTGGGTACATTTTCTGAAAGCAGACCCTCTGTAGAATAAAATTAAAGTATTTAAAAATGTTTTTATGTCACATTGTATTTGTGCAATGGTTGATCAAGCACAACATTTAAGTAAAAAATACACTAAAATAAATTTTAAGGCATACAGATAAAATACATTATTGCACATCATTAAACCAATGCCATATGTTAATTTAAAGTGATATTAAAGTCACATTTTTTATTGTTTAAAAATAACAAACATGTTATACTTATACTATGCTCTGTGTATTGGTTTTGCACAGAGCAGCCCAGATCCTCTTATTCTCGGGAGTGCTCCTGGCCCCTCCCTCCTGCAGAGTGCCCCAACAGCAAGCAGCTTTCTATGGGGGCACCTGATTTGAGCCGCTGCTCTGTGTATCCATTCAGACATGGAGATGCAGCTTGGCCATGCCCCCTCTCTCTCCTCATCGGCTCACTGACTTTGATTGACAGCAGCGGGAGCCAATTGCACACTGCTGCTGTCTCAGCCAATGAGAAGGAAGATAGACTGAGTCTCTCGTGCAACATTGCTTGACAGAGATGGGGCTCAGGTAAGTATTAGGGGGGCTGAGTGGGGCTGCTGCACCCAGAAGGTTTTTTATCTTATACATATAATGCATTTAGTTTATACAAGAGAGCTGTAGTTAGCATTGCTAACTAAACAAAAACAACAAAACACACTGGTAATAGGCATGTACATTAATCCCAAGGTTTTGCAAGGTGCAAACATTAACTACTTAAGCAATTATTCTACACTGTAAATAACCAGTGGACGAACACTACATGCATACAAATTAAGCAATAAAGCTGTCCACTCCTTTACATCACAACACATTTTCACATCAAAGAACCCCCTTTTCACATCACAGTCCCCTTCACAACACAGTTTCTCATGCAATCACAGCCCACCTCCTAACATCTTAGCCCCCCCTGCAATCACAAATCCCCCCTCACATCGAAGCCCCCCTTATGCCAGAGCCAGGGGGGGGGGGATAGCTCCTCACATCATTATCTCCCGTTAACTTACAGCCCCATCTACAATCATAGACCCCTCCCTCACATCACAACTCCGCCCTTCCTCACATCACAACATCGAAATCCCAGCTGCCCCCTCCTCATATCACAACCCCCTTGCAACAACAGCCCCTTCACATCACAGTCCCCCTTGCAATTATAAGCCCCCCTTACATCACAGTCAGCCTTGAAATTTTCTTCCTCATATCAAAGACCCTGACATCACAACCCCCTCCTCATATCACAACCCCCCCAACACAGTCCCCTCTTGCAATCACAGCCCTCCCATTAAACTACAGTCTCCTTTACAATCTTACATTAAGCCAAGGCAGAGGGTGGGAGGCATGGCAAGGTGGACACCTCATCTGAATGTACTCGCCTGTCTGCCACCGTTCCTCCTGTTAACTCACAGCAGAACAGAGGGTGGTAGGCATGGCAGGCCTGCACTGAGGATGGGAGCTGCCCAACTCTTCTTGTTAACAAGCGATTGATTGTTGCTAGGACCACTTAGAAGCCTAACAACCCATGACTCAATTTTTAATTTTAAAAATTGGGCAGCTCCTGCCATTCGTACAGAGCTGCCATGCCTTCCACTTTCTGAACTGGGTGTTAACAGATGTAGCAGCAGTGGCAGGCAGGTGAGTACACACAGATGAGGAGTCCACCCCGGCTGCTAAGTGGTGTGACCACGGTCAGGAAAGGGCTGGTACTTGGTCTGTGTCCAGAAACAGCAGCTCTGCAGATTACTCTGCGCACCCGAAAGTAAAGAAATAGTCCCCTTTGTGCTGCAACCCCCCACTTAACAAATAGGACCAGGGAAAGTTTTTTTATTTTATTTCTTTAGATTCTTTCCGAAATATGGAGACCTATCTGCTGCTGTCATCCCCCAGGCCTGAAGCTGGGACTGAGCCATAGCGGCACAGCACACAAAAAAGTGTGACTGTGCAGCAAATCCAGGACAGTTGGCAAGTATGTTATTGGTAAAACATAAAGGTGAATTTGCGCCAAGTAAATAGATACCCAACATGTCATGCTTAAAATTTTTGCGCACCTGCAAAATTGCAATGAACTTCAGTACCCTATATTTGTGATAGGTGATGCTTCAAAGGCCCCTACAAGTTCTCAGTTTAGAGTTAACTATAAATAATAGGCCTAGAATAGGCCTAGAATTATTACTCTCACTCTGGCGTGCAGAGCAACATATGAAACATGTGTATCAAAAATAACGATTTTGTGCCCCCAACTAATGTGTTTACGTTAATGTGTGTGCATACATAAGGGAGGGGTCGCATTGGCGAGTTTAAGTACTTGTGTGTAACTTTATTTTTTTTTTAAGTTTTTGTTACTTCCACTAAAATCTTGTTTAAATCACATGTGATAAATATTTTTAATACAGTTCATTTTTAATGGTACATCAGGGATCTTTTGGACCCCTGATGTCTCATTTGCCCTCCAAAAAAAATAATTTTGCACCGTGGCAGAGCATACCACTGTCACATGTCCCCTGCTCACCTTTTTTGATCCAGAAAGGGGAGGAAAACACAAGCCTGTATCTCTAGCCTTGGCACCTCTGTGCCAGCTACCACCTACATGAGCACATTTCCTACCTGACTTATACTTTTATCATCAAAGGTGCTAAACTCTGCTTCCTGTCTCATCAGTTGACCTTCCCTGTGTCCACCTGCTGCACTGACTTGGGTTTTACATGGATACTCCATGCCTTTATTGCGGTTCACTTACAAAGGTGCTGTCTGCTTATTTTTCTTGGGGCCACACTAGCTCTTTAAGAATTTACTAATTTGGGTATCTTTCTGAACATGAGCTTGACTCTTGAGCTTTAAGTGTCTGGTACAATTAAAGTTACAAATTGTTTCTTAGGTTTTCTCTAGACCAGTCTTTCTCAGTATTTTTACTCCAAAGGAACCCTTGCAATAATTGTCAGATCTCAGAGAACCCCTGCTAAGATTAGTCCATTGGTGGTCATTGAGAAAATGACCCCTACATTGGTGGTGGCCGGTGGGAAGACTGCTTGTGGTCAGAATGCCTACCTTACAGTAATGCCTCTTGCTAAGTGGTGTTGAAACCAGTAGCGGCTGGTGCTCAAAATTTTTGGGGGGCGCAAAGGAAAAAAAAATTGCAGTCTCACTGTGCCCAAACGCAGCCACTGTTCCATGCCATCAACTGCAGCCACTGTGCCATCAATTTTCACCACTGTGCCATGCCATCAAACGCAGCCACTGTGCCATCAATTTGCACCACTGTGCCATGCCATCAAACGCAGCTACTGTGCTATCAATTTGCACCACTGTGCCATGCCATCAAATGCAGCCACGGTGCCATCAATTCGCACCACTGTGCCATCCTATTAAACGCAGCCACTGTTCCATGCCATCAACTGCAGCCACTGTGCCATCAATTTTCACCACTGTGCCATGCCATCAAACGCAGCCACTGTGCACAATTTGCACCACTGTGCCATGCCATCAACTGCAGTCACTGTGCAATCTATTTGCACACACTGTGCCATGCCATCAAACGCAGCCACTGTGCCATCAATTCGTCACCACTGTGCCATGCCATCAAACGCAGCCACTGTCTGCCATGCCATCAATGCATTCACTGTCAATCTATTCACACCACTGTGCCATGCCATCAAACGCAGCCACTGTGCCATCAATTGTCACCACTGTGCCATGCCATTAAACGCAGCCGCCACTGTGCCATCCATTGTCACCACTGTGCCATGCCATTAACGCTAGACATGTGCACAACAACAACATTTTCGTTTATTTCTGTTTCGTTTCTGTTCGTTTACTGTTCGTAATGAGTCGTAATTTGTAAGACGTTATTATCGTATTCGTATTTTAGTATTTTCGTACCTTTTTTTTCCGTTTCCGTTTTTTATGTTAGTTTAATTTTTCTGTTCGAGATTAGTATTTTCGTTAAATGTTGTGTTCTGCCTGTTCGTATTTTTACATGAATTTATTCGTTTATTCGTTTTTACGTTGGTTTATTTTTCGTTGTTTTGATATTCGTATTTACATTATATTTTCATAATGCCGCGTTTGTTTTTCGTAAGAAATAAATCTTCGTTGCTTTATGATCATTCGTATTTTCGTGTCTAATTTCATTTGATTATAACAACGTTCTTTTGTGATTTTATTGAATTCGTAATTCTGAAAATACATTTTACTTTTATTCGCCATACTCGTCGTAATTTTGTAAAACATCGTAATTTACTGCGATTGCTAACAATAAAGACACAAGGTCAAGGAGCCACATAAGAAAGAGCTCTTCAGGGAAGGGACAGCGCTGAGTGGCTCATTGGTCAAGTACTAATGAAAGTTCGAATTTACATTATTTCATTTCCGTTTTCCGAAGATTCATAATTTACTTTTCATTAGTTTTGCTTTTCGTTTTTTATTCTTTGTTCGGCATTTCGGTTGTTTTCTTTTCGTTCTTCAAATATTAGTAAGTTTGCTTTTCGTTTATTTTTCGTAATATGATTTTTTTTTGTGTTCGGTGTTTTCGTTATTTCATGTTTTCGTTTCTTTTTTCTCTTCGTTGTGTTGTTCTTTTACATTTAGTAGTTTCGTACTTCGTAGTTTTCCATATTCGTTATTTTTGGAAATATCGTTATTCGTTATTATTTGCCAAACCATTTGTTTATTCGTAGGTTAACGAATCAACGAAAATAACGAATAATGACGGAAAACGTATTCGTAACGAAAAAAATTGCACAGGTCTATTTAACGCAGCCACTGTGCCACCCATTGTCACCACTGTGCCATGCCATTAAACGCATCCACTGTTTCATCCATTGTCACAACTGTGCCATGCCATTAAACGCAGCCACTGTTTTTGCCAACCTTGCCATCCATTAAACCACACTGTGCCATCAATTGTCACCACTGTGCCATGCCATTAAACGCAGCCACTGTGCCATCAATTGTCACCACTGTGCCCTTTAATGGTCGCCGCTGTGCCAATTGTCCCCACAGTGCTTTGTAAATTGCTTCCCCCGCCCAGCACTTACCTTTACTGGAGTCAGGCATCCACGTCCCACGATGTCTTCTCCCGCCCTCGATGACTGACAGACGTCTCAGCCAATCAGGTTACCGGTAGCCAGAACCGGCCAACCTGATTGGCTGAGACTCCTGTCATCTTATCCAAGGGGCGTACAGTCTGTGCGCTCCGTGAATAAGCTTCCGGGACCCGAGGGCTGTACTGGGAAAGCCTATCAGAGCTGTTGGCTCTGATAGACATTTCCGTACAGCCAACCAGCTGGCGTTATTCAGATGGCCGGACATGAGCGGCAACCATCTGAATAACAGCAGCAGCAGCGATAATAACATAGATTTGTTCAATGCATGAATCTATGTTATTAGACTCAGTGGCAGTGAGAGCCAGAGGGGGCGGCGCTCCAGGCCCTCTATGGACGAACCGCCACTGGTTGAAACTGGAACTATGCAGGCATCATTACATTGAAGATCAGTTAGCCACAGCTCAGATAACCCCTAGCCACCTTTGGAGGAACCGTAAGGTACCACAAAACCCTGGTTAAGAAGACCTGCACTAGAACAACCCTTTTTCCTTTTTTTGAAGTGGTTGTTATTCTATATCACTTAGTGTGTTTCTTGTCTGCTCTCTTCTACCTCTACTATCTGACAGTTTTCCCAACACAAGACAATCCTAGGCGAGGCCCCACTCTCCCTTCAGCACAAAGCAGGTGATTAACAGCTTCAGTTGTGCATGTTTCCCTATAAGGCTGTGTAGGGGGAGGGTCCACTCCCTCCATTCAGGTGTCGGATTAAACTTAGCTCTGTGCTGTGCAATGTGTGACATCTTACCTCCTAAAATGTAAGAAATGCTGTCTAAACTGTATACTTCAGGAGGCTGTTGTGGAGAGAGGGCTGCAGATATAGAAGCACAGCTTATGTAGGAGGATTTAATCCATCATTGTTTATCACTTGATATTAGTGACTTCAGTGGGCTTATGTAATGCCGCGTACACACGGTCGTTTTTTGTGATGAAAAAAAACAACGTTTTCTGTGAAGTAAAAAACGACGTTTTTGAAACGTCACTTTTCAAAGACAATTTTGCATACACACCATCGTTTTTTCACAAACGAGGTTACGTTCACCACTCTTTTCCATTGAAGCTCGCTTCATAACTAGCTTCTGGGCATGCGCGGGTTGAAAAAAGTCGTCGAACGACGTTTTTGCTACACACGGTGACTTTTTGTGAAACAAAAAAACGACGTTTTGAAAACGACACAAAAAATTCAAGCATGTTGGAATTTTTTTTTTGTCGTTTTTTTGAAGACAAAAAACAACGTTTTGCCCACACACGATCAATTTAAATGACGTTTTAAAAAACGTGTTTTTTTTTCATCGCAAAAAACGACCGTGTGTACGCGGCATAAGAGTTTATAATTACTTTGACTTTGAAGGTCACCTTTTTTAAACACTTATTAAGTAATAAGTATGAACTCTAATATTTGGTAATTAAACCCCTTTGGGGCCCCCTTGCTGAGCATTGGGCTAATTCCCTTAGCCCTTTGTTTATTAGGTTCACTCTCACACCTTAGAAGTTACCTGGATCTCAGGAAACCTTTCTTCAAATTAACCTTCCTGAACCTGTAGGGACCTTGTCTTGCTACACTGTTTATCTCTGCTGCGTCTGTTAAGTAATCACTTACCTAATTACATTTTTCAGGATTACCGGAATCCATGTCTACTGAACCATCAGGTCTATCATTTTTTTAATTGTCACCCTTGGCAACCAAACCACCTAAATCATCAATGCTTTGCACTTTCTATCATTGTCTAAAAATATCAACACTACTGTCAGAACACATTTTTGGTGTGTTTGGCAGGGCGGTATCTGCAGAGAAACTTCTTATACACAGCAGAGTGGTTGGCTCCCTTATAACTTTAATATATACAAACTTCATTGGCACATGAGACTCTACCAGCAACTGTTCAGACCTGTATTGTATAAATAAACATCAACAATTTACACTTGTGCTTTGGCACTTCCACCAACATCAGTTTGTTTGACACCACAACATTATTAACTCTTTTATGAGTCTTAGTCAAGACCTCTGTTGTGTGCTCATCCCTCCCTTCCATTTTTTTCAGGGATATCAGTTGCAGCAGCAAAAGTGTCCCTGACCATGAGCTGTTCTTCAGTCTCTCCACCTAGCACAACAGAAACAGTCTTCACCACACTATAGACTCAGAGACCCTTGCATTATAGGTAACATACTTTTTTCCAAGTTATCCTAATCTATTTTATCTGCGCTCCAAAGAAAGGTGCTTTGCAGCATCAGCCCTGTTTTGCCCTGTTTTGCTTCCCCAATCTAAGCATTGTAAGTGTGATCTCTATAACTGATCTAGTTGTGGTGAGATAGCTATAACTTACAATATCAGCAGTGCTGGCAGACAGTAACTTGATCCAAATGACATCTTGCAGAACATAGAAATCTTTATTCAAAAACTTGTGCAGATTTTCACATTTAAGCATCAGATAGGCCAAAAAGAATTGAAACTAAAGACACACAGAAAAGATGGGGAGACTAGCTACACAGAGAATCTCCTGGCTCTGCGGTAAGGAATGGACACAAGTATTTAAAGGTAAATAAACAGACAATGTATGTCTAATATATCAAAATCTATGATTTAAAATATTAAAACAATTGAGGATCAAGTCCAAACATTGCAAGAAAAAAAAAACACCTGAAAAAGAAGAAAGGGGGAGAACATGAAAAAATCATGGCAACATTAACATACCTCTAAAACTTGTCATTACTGGTGTCTTTAAGATTGCACAAAAGAAAATGTATTTTATAGCTTCAGAGGGGAAGGCAGCAACATGCACATGTCCTTCTTACCTCCTTTTGAATCAAGTCATTGGTGTAGAAGACAAATCCCCTTCCTCTGGCCAAAGAACTACCAATTCGTTGATAGGCCTGAAGCATAGTCTTTCGGAACCTTTTCATCATTAGTTGGCGCAGTCTTTGTAATGAAACCCATAGGCCAATGGTTGCCATGGGCATTCATGTCCTTCTTTTCCTCTGAAGCAGAGCAAAACCCCTTTAGGGTTGTTGTTTAGCTTAGGCCTAATAAGAAGGGCAACACCTTCATACCAATAACTTGAGTCGAAGGCCACCTTGATTTAATCTGGGTTGTGAGCATGGTACATGCTAAAGCATTGGAGATACCAAAATCCCTATCCTGCCCTTAGAGGTGGTGTAGGCTCAGCATGATCTCTCACAAACACCTTCTTCATAAAGTCAACAAAGTGTTTTTTCATCTCAGATTTTCTCTTCAAGGTATCAGATGCCTTGGAGACTTGGAGCTCCAAGGGAAGGTCATTGGGCTGTTGAAACTTTAGATTCTCTCTAAAGATTTTATGGGAAGCTTCCAACCTTTTAAACAAAGCATCCTCAATGGCTATGCTCAAGTCTGTTCTCACTGAGTAGCATTAAGACATGTGGCAGAGTTGCCAATGTGGACAGTTTTGAGTCTTTTGATACATTATTTTCTAAATTCCGGTGTATAGTTTGTTAAGGTGCAAAGGCCTAGTGTACTGAACTATGAGTAGGAAAATTGTCTTGACAGGTGATAAGCGCAGTATATTGACCAAAGTTGATAGGTACAACTGCTGTGAATAATATGATAACTTTCACTAGCAGCTTGATCTAAAACTTCCATCTCTGCTTTCTTGCGTGCAGCTTCTGTGACTTCTTCTTCCAACTTTGCTTTCTTTTGGATAAAGGTTGTCTGAATTTTAGAAGATTCAGCATTGGCACTGGCTTTAATAAGTTGAGAGCAGAAGATCTTGAATGTAGAGACTCGGTGGATCATCTTGAAGAGTGTCTTATAGATCCAGAGCAATGAGATTTATATACATGAAGTTATGTGATTCTCAATTCTGTATTTGTCTTTGTTTTTAGTACTAAACCATCTCCCTCTAGATTAAGTTCATCAAATCCCTTTAATTATTCCTGTGACTCTTCAGTGTTGTACTGCTTTAGGAGGTTATCATATTTAAAACACAGTCTTTGTTAACTCTCATAGGTAGCAATGAATTGTTTGAGAGTGCCCTCTAGTTGCAGCACATCATGAAAAGGTTGCGAAAGGGATGTCATATAATCAACAGTTTTAGATCATAAATGATTAACATTAGCATGCGTATTTCTTCTTTATCAGCCTCAAAATTCTGTTGAATCTTCCAAGCTGGTGTAACCAAGTGTTTCCCTCGTCCGCTCAGTTCCTGATCTGAAAATAATTCTAGTTCTAGCTGTGTTTCAGCCTCCATAAAAAATGTAATGTGTTGCTGAGACATTGAATGAATGAATGAATGAATGACTTGTATAGCGCAACGCATGCGAACTGAATCGCCTCTGGGCACATTGAGGTTGATTTACTAAAGACTGTGCACTTTTGCAAGTACAGTTGCTCAAAACTTAGTAAATAAGGGAGAGTTCTGCTGACTTCCATTATCCAATCATGTGCAAGCAAAAATGCTGTTTTTTTTTTTTTTTTCCTTGCATGTGATTGGGTGTTCTTTGTAAAGTAAGGCCTTACCTCATTTAAAAGCTCTAGAGCAGGGGTCTCCAAACTTTTGAAACAAAAGGCCGGTTTATTGTCCTTCAGGCTTTAAGAGGGCCGGATTGTGGCCAGCAGAGGTAGAAATGTTTGGCGCCTGGCATCAGAATAAATATGACCTCAGGGTTGGTGGTCAATAGGAGGAGGAGTGTTCCTCTTAGTAGGGGGAATAGTATCCCATCATTGGTATCGGTGGAAGAAACAGGGCCCCATTGTTGGTGTCAGTGGGAGGAATAGTGCCAAAGGGCCGGATAAAGGCTAGCAAAGGACCACATCCGGCCCTCGGGCCACAGTTTGGAGACCCCTGCTCTAGAGCAACTATAAAATATTTTTTTCAATGGAGCTAAATGATTTTTTTACTGTTCTGCTTCCCCAATGTAAGCATTGTGATCACTATTACAGATCCAGGTATAGTGAGCTATAATTTACAATCCCAATAGCTTTGGCAGACATTGGGTTGATTTACTAAATCTGGTGCAGCGCTGCATAGAAACAAATCAGCTTCTTGGTTTTATTGGCAAAGCTTAATTAAACAAGTTGAAGTTAGAAGCTGGCAACCATGCACAGCTGCACCAGATTTTGCACACTCCAGGTTTAGTAAATCAACCCCTTTGACTCAATCCAAATGACATTTCGTAGATTGTGGAAAGCTCTATTCAAAAACGAGTGCAGAGCTTTACAGATGAACGTCAGATCAAAAATCATAGTGTGTCTAGCACAAAAATCAAAGTATGTTTATCTCCAACAAATGAAAAAGAAAAGAAAGGAGGGTGCACCGACCTTGTGCATTACCACTTAAAGATTTTAATAAACAAGATAAAAAGCAATGGTCCTACTCACAAAACAATCAAATGTGAGCGCTTTTCAAACAGCTGAAACTGGACCTCACGGCACCTGCCAGTCATACCCTTGACATCAACGTTGCCGTGAGGTCCAGTTTCAGCTGTTTGAAAAGCACTCACATTTGATTGTTTTGTGAGTAGGACCATTGCTTTTTATCTTGTTTATTAAAATCTTTAAGTGGTAATGCACAAGGTCGGTGCGCCCTCCTTTCATTTTCTTTTTCATTTTAGCCATATGAACACCCTTTGTTCTGTGGAGGGCTGCAAGACTTCATACCTTACCGTTAGACTATACTGTCATACCCAGTTTGGCGATACACCAGAGCACAGGAGGATTTTGTGTTCTATCTCCAACAAATACCTGTGCTCAGAAAAGAAACTAAAGACAAACTAAAAAGAGGATGGTACTAGCTATACAGAGCATCTCCTAGCTACAGAGTGAGGAAGAAACAAAATTATTTAAAGGCAAAAAAAAACAGACAATGAGGTTGATTTACTAAATGCAAATATACTGTGCACTGCAATTGCACTTGAAACTGCACCGCAAGTTCAGTTGCTCTAGAACTGAGGGAAAACTCTGAAATGAGGGGAAGCTCTGCTGATTTCTGTCATCTAATCATGTGCAAGCAAAAATGCTGTTTTTCTATTTTTCTTGCATGTGATTAGCAAAGTGCAGCTTTACCTCATTTACTAAGCTCTGTGGCAAGTGCACTTGCAGTGCACAATATATTTGCCTTTAGTAAATTAAAGTATGTGTAACAGGATAAGCCCAGCTATCAGAGGTGGTGACACAAATACATGGTGGCTGTAAATAGCCACATTACACACTTCTGGCCTCGTGTCTGTTATAAAGGGAAACCCCAAAGCCATAGTTAATTTCCCCTTGGGGACCTCCAACTTGCTAAATGTGTGGAGAGATTAATTCACAAAGTTTTCAGAAGATGCATTTTTTAAAGGGACCTTTTTAGTACCAGCGGCAACCTCGTCCTTAACTGATACAATAGCTGAGTGTTCTCCCAGAGTCTTGCTTTGCTTCATATCTACGATACTCCTCTCAGTGTCAACTACGCAATTCTGCCAGGGACATTGTCTGTTCAATACACCACATCTTTAGCAGATTCCATTACCACACTTTTTAACATTGTAAGTCTGTATCTCTGCCTTTAACCCACTAGTATTGTCATCAATGGTAGACAACTGAAACATGGTCTTGTTACTATGAACAAAAAATGCAGGAAGACTTTCATATTGCTTTGCGGAATTACTCTCACCCACTAGGGCGGCACCACAATTGTCCTGGTAACCTCAAGCTCTGACACACCAATCTTCTTGGAGGTTTCCAGGAACACCTCTGTTGCCTTAGACCAGTGATTCTCAACCAGGGTTTCTCCGGAGGTTGCTAGGGGTTCCTTCAGCTTTGGGCAATTTCTGCCTCTCAGTCCTCCTACACACGATCGTTTTCCTCGACAGAATCCATCAAGAAACTTGGATGCAGAGCTTTTTTGCCGAGGAAAACGGTCGTGTGTATGTTTTTCGTCGAGAAAACTGACTTGGAACTCAACGAGAAAAAAAGTTCTCTTTTTCCTCTTAGGGAGTCTCAATTTCTTTGTCGTGTTTCTCGTCGGGCTGGTTTACAACGAGAAACATGTTCGTGTGTATGCTTAGAAACCTGCTCATATTCAGAATAAAGTATGAGACGAGAGCGCACCTTCTTTTAAAGTAGCGTTCGTAATGGAGATAGCACATTTGTCACGCTGTAACTGAAAAGCGCAAATCGTCTCTTACCAATCTTTTACTTAACACGCAGTAACATGAGATTAGCAAAAGCAGCCCCAAGGGTGGCGCCAGTGGAATCGAACTTCCCCTTTATAGTGCCATAGTATGTGTTGTACGTCACCGCGTTTGAAGAAAGACAAGATTTTGTCTTGACAGTGTGCACGCAAAGAAAGCTTGTCAAGATTCTCGATAAGCCTGACAAGGAACACATCGAGGAAAACGATGTGTATTTTACGACGAGTTCCTCGGTCGTGTGTACGAGGCCTCAGATAAGTTCTCACTGACACCACTGATCTTTTTAGCTATCTGTAAGGAGGTAATTGTTCCCAATGATCCCAAGTTTAATGACCATTCTTCCTACTGACCATCACTCTAATGTATCATGAGTTGTAGATTTCAGATTTTAAGCAGAGGTTCCCCATGACCGGAGAACTATTTCAAGGGTTCCTCTGTGTTGAAAAGGTTGAGAAAGGCTGCCTTAGACACTGTTGCTAGAGATAATGCATCTGGCTCATTGGTCACCTCTACAACATTTAGTTCAGCATGTTGTCTACTTGACACAGGTACATTCTTAGCAGCAGTACATTTCCCATTGACATTTTTATACTACAGTACTAAGCATTATGTTTGCACCAACATCTTTAACTCTTGCCTTTTTGTGACACACTTTCTTCTGTTGCTATAGATGACAACATACTCTCTGCTGAAGATTATATTCTCTCTCAGACATGCTGAATTCCCTCTCCTCACATCTTTACTTTCCACTGTCATCTGAACGCAATTTTTTTGTCATACAGTCAGCAGGCCTCTCCTGAAACTCAGAGGTAGCTTCCCAACTGCAGTAAATGGGGTCACAGATCTCTGCCAGGACATGTTACTTGTGCTATAAGCTATGAAAAGGGGCACTCACTGCACACAAACAACACACCTGCATGCTGTGGCACACTTACATATCTCTGTAAATTACAGCTAGTCCTCTTGCACCGGCATTGTCAGGGGCAACATTATGCATCACCTGGACAGCCAGTAGCTTTTTTACAGCACCAGACGTTATACTCTTTGAAGCTGGTTCTTATTAATGGTGGAGTTTGCATTGGGCAGAAATGTCCCTTCTGAAAAGTAAACTCTATGAACTATGTTTCTGTGCATGAGACCGTATAATTTGCATGTGTAGATGAGAAGAACCCACAGAAGAGAAAATAGAAGCCTTTAAGGCCGCGTACAGACGATCAGTCCATCCGATGAGAACGATCCAAAGGACCGTTTATCATCGGTTAAAAAAAAAACGATCGTGGTAGAACGCGGTGACGTTTACGTGTTTTAACACAATGACATGCTCAAAAAAACGAAGTTCAATGCTTCCAAGCATGCGTCGACTTGATGATGAGCATGCGCGGCCTTTTAACCGATGCTTTTGCATATGAACGATCAGTTTTGACCCATCGTTCAGGCATCCATCGGTCAAATTTTTAAGCAAGTTCTCTTTTTTTTGACCAAAGGATAACTGACGGATGGGGCCCACACACGGTCGGTTTGGACCGATAAAGCAGTCCTTCAGTCCGGTTTTGACGGATTGTGTGTACGCGGCCTAAGAAGACGGTGCTTCATTTTTTTTAACTGTGCAATAGTGCAGCTGCGTGACTCCAATGATGGAGCTTTCAAAGAGATGAGAGTGTCAAGTGCCCAATTTTGCGAATCCACTGACTTTAGAGTCTGCCTTGTAAGGGTGTCAATGCCTATTGGAAACAGCAACTTCAGCCATGAAGAAAGCTTCTAGTTTCTCTTCTGCAGATTCTCCTCACCTCCACACACATAATATGTGTTCTCATGCACAAAAACAGAGTTCATAGCATTTACTTTTCAGAAGGGACTCTAAGATCCCTTTCACACTGAGGAGTTTTTCAGGCGGTACAGTGCTAAAAATAGCGCTGCTATACCGCCTGAAAAAACTCCTGCCCAGCAACCTCAATGTGAAAGCCGGAGGAGAGAAAAAAATCTCCTGCAAGCAGCATCTTTGGAGCGGTGAGAGAAGCGGTATGTATACCGCTCCTTCCAATTTAAAACAATGGGAAACCGCAGTAATACCGCCCGCAATGCGCCTCTGCAGAGTATTAACCTTTTATCGGTCGCTAGCGGGGGTTCATACCGCACCGCTAGCGGCCGAATCCTGCAGCAAATCCGACGGTATAGCGCCGCTATTTTTAGCGACGCTATACCGCCACCTCGCCTCCCGCCTCAGTGTGAAAGGGGCCTTATTCTGCCTAATTCCACCTGCACTATATGTGAGAACCAGTTTTAAACGGTAGAACATTAAGGATGCAGCCAATCCCTTAAATCTTCTTTTTTTGAGGAACCTGAAAATCCTCTGTATGAGACAAGTACCCTGGAACCCATTAACCCTGGGTGACACAAAACCCTTTTCACACTTTGTCAGGACACAGTACTATATATATATATATATATATATATATATATATATATATATATATATATATATATATATACATATATATATATTTATTTGCATACTTAGCTAAACTTAAGTGATAAATAAACCACCCAAAACATCCCCAGTAGCCCAACTTAATTTATAATTGTCATTATTGTCACTCTTGAGTTAGAAAACTGTTGCAGTAATTCCAGACAGGCTACAGCTCTTTAGAAGAGTAATAGAGTAATTTCCTTCAAACTCCAGGTGACCTTATAAAATATTGGCTATTTCACATGCGGCATGGTATAAATGTGACCTCCATTTATCTTTGATATTATAAATATTTTTAGTGATTTAATGTATTCATTGCTTCCGTTGCTGTCAAGGAAATGAAGGAATACATTTCAGTAGCACTTCTCACTGTGCACTTATCTGCAATCACTGCATTTAATATGTGCTGATGATATTCACCCCACGAGAAATAAATCCTCAAGTTTCTCCAGTCATTTCACCCATGGCTTAACTTCATAATTATGACAAATACCACTGGTGTTTTCCTAACCACAAAGAAATCAGTGTGCTTCCTTGGCTGGTGCTGTTATTAGTGTTTTTATATAACCCACATCAATTGGAAAATAAAACAAATTAATCTTGAACAGTTGCAAGCGTTGTTCCCATGGGACCTTGGGATGCTCTGTATTAGAAAATGTAGCATCTGACATTTGTTTCGACAGTCCCAGACAAGCTTTGAAAATACACTCATACATTTTTACAGGTACTGTTTCAATGATGGCTGCATAATGAAACAAAGTATTGCCAAGGTATGAGCAACTAAGGCTCAGTAAACATAGAAGAACAATGTGTTTCTGCTTTCAGTCTCAGTCTCTTTTGATTAGAAATGTCCAGTAACACTGTGAAAGTATACTTAGGAAGGCTATACACTATACAATTTTCTTATTCAATTTCCTTTAGATTTACCTTAGTGCAAAGGCCTGCCTGATTGCACACAATTTAAAAGTGTTTAGGTTTGATATCATATTATATGGTTTTGGTAAATCGAAAGGAAAATTGTACAAGCAAATTACCTAAGATGGCGTGCTGGGTTGATTTAATTCATTGTGTGCTAACAATAACCATGATGGGCAGGCCCGTACACCAAATTATACCCCAGATGATGTCCTAGGGGACGAAACACGTTGGGAAGAGTACATTGTTGACACATTTTATACAAAGCGCTTGAATATCATGACAAATGTAAGTGTTCTGACTTCATTAAACTTTATGATATGCAATATAGCGTTATGTTACGTGGCCGTTTTTTCTTCTATTATATGACACAACCATTCTACATCTATTTGGGATTCCCCAGACCATCATTTCTATGAGACAACCCACTAGAAAGTCACCTTTCCCTGAGATTCTCTCTATCCTGCTGGTGTTTTGTCATCTCTGGCACAGCATCCTGAAGTCCATATGATCATCCAAATTACATTGTGGTTCCAGCACGCAAGCCGTTTTGACCCATTGAACATAGGTTCTCTAGGGTCCATACATTCTGGTAAGCCTTTTACCTGTGGGGTGGTTCCCTTCACTTAATCACTTCTTCTTCACTTGCACAGATCTGCATGGTTTGAAGTCGTCACCATATTTGGAACTTTTGCTCCTGTTTTGGCTTTCCTGCTTATAGACTTTTTATAGTGTACATTTCTATTTACATTATTCACTATCAATATTTGAGCACTTTATTTATCAAGTTTTTACGTATTTATTCATTTTTCATGTATTTATTTATTTATATATTTTGATTAGCGCCACACTTTTTTTGTTTCCACATAGGTCATTATATTAGCATATCAGCTACTGTGTTAAGAATTAGGTCAGCAAGGATTTACTCATTATTTCCCTAAAAGGAGGTTTTATTTGTTTAACTGCTTGCTGTCATTTTACGGCGGCAGGTCAGCTCTCCTGGGCGAGAGCCCGTAGCTATACGTCCGCTTTTAAAGCGGCCACTAGGGGGCGCCCCCCGCTCGCCCCCGAGTCCCGTGCGCGTGCCCGGCAGGCACGATCACTGCCGGGCACACACGATCGCTCGTTACAGAGAGAGGTCCGGGAGCTATGTGTGTAAACACACAGCTCCCGGTCCTGTCAGCGGGAGAAACGCTGATCTTCTGTTCATACAATGTATGAACAGAAGATCAGTGATTTCCGCTAGTGAGGCCACCCCCCATACAGTTAGAACACATCCAGGAACACACTTAACCCCTTCCCCGCCCCCTAGTGTTAACCCCTTCACTGACAATGGCATTTTTATAGTAATCCAATGCATTTTTATAGCATTGATCGCTAAAAAAATGCCAATGGTCCCAAAAATGTGTCAAAAGTGTCCGAAGTGCCTGCCATAATGTTGCAGTATTGAAAAAAAATGCTGATCGCCGCCATTACTAGTAAGAAAAAAATATTAATAAAAATGCCATAAAACTACCCCCTATTTTGTAAACGCTATAACTTTTGCGCAAACCAATCAATAAACGCTTATTATGATTTTTTTTAATGAAAAATATGTAGAAGAATACGTATCGGCCTAAACTGAGGAAAAAAAATGTTTTTATATATTTTTGGGGGATATTTATTATAGCAAAAAGTAAAAAATATTGCATTTTTTTCAAAATTGTCGCTCTATTTTTGTTTATAGCGCAAAAAATAAAAACCGCAGAGATGATCAAATACCACCAAAAGAAAGCTCTATTTGTGGGAAAAAAAGGACGCTAATTTTGTTTAGGAGCCACGTCGCACGACCGCACAATTGTCAGTTAAAGCGACGCAGTGCCAAATCACAAAAAGTGCTCTGGTCATTGGGCAGCAATATGGTCCGGGGGTTAAGTGGTTAAAGCGGACCTTCAGTAATTTTTTTCAACTTTCCATCTATATAATCTTCTGCCCTTGTTGTTTTAATTTTGGATAGTAAAACTTTTTTTTTCTGCCAGTAAATACCAAATAAAGCCCACTTCCTGTTTCTCGTCTGGTAAAAAGTCTAGGTTTATGACATCATGCACAGCTCTCTCTCTCTCTCTCTCTCTCTCAATCTCGTTAAAAGTTTGCCAGGAAGGGAGGGGTGAGTCATAAGAGGGCCAATGAGAGCTGTAGAGCTGGAGATGTGCCTCTGTGTGCTGTTTAAATTTAGGAAGTGAACAGGCAGCAGCTTCAGCTGCCCACAGCTAAAACGATTGCAGCCAGACTCAGTGGAGGGAGATTTCTGCAGCATATTTGGCAAGTACAGAATAACAAAATATATAAAATAATATGCAAAGTGGCTGGAGGGAAGCTCCAGAATGGCAAAAATGTTTTTATTACAAATTATGTGAGCAATCTTTAATAAATTACACTATGTACTGTAATAGCTTTAAAAATGTATTTGTTTCCCCTTTTATATGCAATTAAAGTAAGTGCTTAAAGCGGATGGTTCACCAAAAATAAATATTAAAAGCCAGCAGCAACAAATACTGCAGCTGCTGACTTTTAATATTAGGACACTTACCTGTCCTGGAGTCCAGCGGCGTCCGCAGCAGAGGATGAGCGATCGCTCATCACCCTGCTGCTCCCCCCTCCATCCACGGCGAGGGAACCAGGAAGTGAAGCGCTGCGGCTTCACTGCCCGGTTCCCTACGGCGCATGCGCGAGTCGCGCTGCGCCCGCGATTGGCTCCCGCTGTGTGCTGGGAGCTGAGAGTTCCCAGCACACAACGGGAAAAGCCCGTCTTTTGCCCGAGACTGCGGGCCGGAAGTGGGTGCGGATACCTGTCCTTAGACAGGTATCTGCACCCCCCTCCCCCCTGAAAGGTGTCAAATGTGACACCGGAGGGGGGGAGGGCTCCGATCAGCGGATCTTCACTTTAGGGTGGAGATCCGCTTTAAATATAGATTTTAAAACTTGCTTTCCCATCTAATAATTCCCCCTTGTTTTAACATACAGTATATACGTCTTGAAAGATAGTATGCTTATTTAAAATTAGGCAGGTAACCAGTAAAATACCAGCTCTTATAACAGTACAACAGCAAATTAACCGCTTAAGGACCGCCACACGCAGATTTACGTAGACAGAATGGCACGGACAGGCAAATGGACGTACAGGTACGTCCCCTTTAGTTTGCAGCTCTGTGGTGCAGTAATCAGTGCATTTTTATAGCACTGATCGCTGTAAAAAAGACAATGGTCCCAAAATGCTGTCAAAAATGTCCAATGTGTCTGCCATAATGTCGCAGCCACAATAAAAAATGCTGATCGCCACCATTACTAGTAAAACATTTTTTTATTAAAAATGCCATAAAACGTTCCCATATTTTGTAGACTATTGCGCAAACCAATCACTAAACGCTTATTGCATTTTTTTTACCAATATAATGTAGAAGAATACGTATCGGCCTAAACTAAGGAATATTATATATATATATATAGGGATATTTATTATGGCAAAAAGTAAAAAATATTGATTTTTCAAAATTGTCGCTCTATTTTTGTTTAACCCCTTAAGGACCGCTGCACGACTATTTACGTCGGCAGAATGGCACGACTGGGTATATGGACCCTGTCCTGTGTTTCGTGACAGCGCCCGTGGGACCTGTGGACCCAGATGCCGATCGGGTCACAGAGAGGAAGAACAGGGAGAGGTGAGTGTAAACAAACCTCTCCCCGTGCTTCCTAGTGAGAGTGTCACTGATCGTCTGTTCCCTGTCATAGGAAACGACGATCAGTGATGTCACGCGCCCAGCCACGCCCCCTACAGTAAGAAACACACACTAGGACACACTTAACCCTTTAGCGCCCCCTACAGGTTAACCCATTCACTGCCAGTGTCATTTTCACAGTAATCAGTGCATTTTTATAGCACTTTTCGCTGTGAAAATGATAATGCTCCCAAAAATTTGTCAAAAGTGTCCGATGTGTCCGCCATAATGTCGCAGTCACACAAAAAAAAACGGTGATCGCTGCCATTTCTAGTAAATATAATATTAATAAAAATGCCATAAAACTATCCCCTATTTTGTAAACACTATAACTTTTGCGCAAACCAATCAATAAACGCTTATTGCAATTTTTTTTCCAAAAATATGTAGAATATGTTTCGGCCTAAACTGAGGAAAAAACTTTTTTTATATATATATTTTTGGGGGATATTTATTACAGCAAAAAGTAAAAAATATTGAATTTTTATAATAATTGTTGCTCTATTTTTGTTTATGGCGCAAAAAATAAAAACCGCAGAGGTGATCAAATACCACCAAAAGAAAGCTCTATTTGTGGGAAAAAAAGGACGTCAATTTTGTTTGGTAGCCAAGTCGTACGACCGCGCAATTGTCAGTTAAAGTGACACAGCACCGAATCGCATAAAGTGGCCTGCTCCGGGGCTTAAAGCGGAGGTTCACCCTAAAAAACATCTATATGCCATTACATCCAGCATACTGCTGACATCTACAGTATGCTGGTATTTTCTTTTTCTCTGTACATCCGATCTTATAGTCCTTTTCACCCGGCTTCCGGGTTCTCACCCCCGCGGGGAGTAGGCGTTCCTATGAAGAGGCGTAGATGATTGACGTGCGGGTAAGGCGCGTCACGCGTTCCGAAACTAGCAGAACTGGGAGTCGGCTCTTTACGGCGCTATACGGCACCTGCGCCTGCCGTGTAGAGCTGACTGCGCAGGTGCCGTATAGAGCCGAGTCCCAGTTCGGCTATTTTTAGAACGCCTGACGCGCCTTACCCGCACGTCAATCATCTATGCCTCATAGGAACACCTACTCCCTGGGGGGAGTGAGAACCCGGAAGCCAGGTGAAAAGAACTATAAGACTGTATGTACAGAGAAAAAAAAAATACCAGCATTCTGTAGATATCAGCAGTATGCTGGATGTAATGGTACAGTGCCTTGCGAAAGTATGCGGCCCCCTTGAACTTTGCGACCTTTTGCCACATTTAAGGCTTCAAACATAAAGATATAAAACTGTAATTTTTTTGTGAAGAATCAACAAGTGGGACACAATCATGAAGTGGAACGAAATTTATTGGATATTTCAAACTTTTTTAACAAATAAAAAACTGAAAAATTGGGCGTGCAAAATTATTCAGCCCCTTTAAGTTAATACTTTGTAGCGCCACCTTTTGCTGCGATTACAGCTGTAAGTCACTTGGGGTATGTCTCTATCAGTTTTGCACATCGAGAGACTGAAATTTTTGCCCATTCCTCCTTGTAAAACAGCTCAAGCTCAGTAAGGTTGGATGGAGAGCATTTGTGAACAGCAGTTTTCAGTTCTTTCCACAGATTCTCGATTGGATTCAGGTCTGGACTTTGACTTGGCCATTCTAACACCTGGATATGTTTATTTGTGAACCATTCCATTTTAGATTTTGCTTTATGTTTTGGGTCATTGTCTTGTTGGAAGACAAATCTCCGTCCCAGTCTCAGGTCTTTTGCAGACTCCATCAGGTTTTCTTCCAGAATGGTCCTGTATTTGGCTCCATCCATCTTACCATCAATTTTAACCATCTTCCCTGTCCCTGCTGAAGAAAAGCAGGCCCAAACAATGATGCTGCCACCACCATGTTTCACAGTGGTGATGAGCTGTGTTGCTTTTGCGCCAAACATAACGTTTTGCATTGTTGCCAAAAAGTTCGATTTTGGTTTCATCTGACCAGAGCACCTTCTTCCAAATGTTTGGTGTGTCTCCCAGGTGGCTTGTGGCAAACTTTAAACAACACTTTTTATGGATATTTTTAGGAAATGGCTTTCTTCTTGCCACTCTTTCATAAAGGCCAGATTTGTGCAGTATACGACTGATTGTTATCCTATGGACAGAGTCTCCCACCTCAGCTGTAGATTTCTGCAGTTCATCCAGAGTGATCATGGGCCTCTCTGCTGCATCTCTGATCAGTCTTCTCTTTGTATGAGCTGAAATTTTAGAGGGACGGCCAGGTCTTCGTAGATTTGCAGTGGTCTGATACTCCTTCCATTTCAATATTATCGCTTGCACAGTGCTCTTTGGGATGTTTAAAGCTTGGGAAATCTTTTTGTATCCAAATACAGCTTTAAACTTCTCCACGACAGTATCTTGGACCTGCCTGGTGTGTTCCTTGTTCTTCATGATGCTCTCTGCGCTTCAAATGAACCTCTGAGACTATCACAGTGCAGGTGCATTTATACGGAGACTTGATTACACACAGGTGGATTCTATTTATCATCATTAGTCATTTAGGTCAACATTGGATCATTCAGAGATCCTCACTGAACTTCTGGAGAGAGTTTGCTGCACTGAAAGTAAAGGGGCTGAATAATTTTGCACGCCCAATTTTTCAGTTTTTTATTTGTTAAAAAAGTTTGAAATATCCAATAAATTTTGTTCCACTTCATGATTGTGTCCCACTTGTTGTTGATTCTTCACCAAAAAATATGGTTTTATATCTTTATGTTTGAAGCCTGAAATGTGGCAAAAGGTCACATAGTTCAAGGGGGCCGAATACTTTCGCAAGGCACTGTATATAATTGTTTTAGTGTGAACCTCTGCTTTAAGTGGTTAAGGGGGCAAATGTTTCTCATATTGGGTTAGCTTCAATACTTAAGCAATATGTTAGGTTTAACGCTTAAGCATTACTCAGAACAAATGTTTATAAGTTACTTTTACATCTGTTCAATTAGGCCACCTCTATCCAAGAAATTCAGGCAGTAGTACAAGCAAGCACTTCAAGAAGCAAAGATGCATGACCTTCTGCCCTTGCTAACAACTCTGCACCTTGACAAATAGCCCCCATAGAATAGACTTCTGGCTAAAGAAGTTGTGGAGACATAAAGCAAGGAGTGGAAGCAAGAAAGGTGAGAAATGGAACAGACGGGGGTATAAATTGTACTCTTGCATATAATCACTTTTCTCCAGTTCCTTGATTTTTTTGGCAGAGATATTTTCGAAAGAAGGCTTCAGTTTCTAAAATTGTTGATAACGCTAAAATACTTTCCAGAGAGCTGTTAAATGATATACACCATTTAAGTATAACAGAGGATCAAATTATGCTGAATTGCTATTTTTAATAGTGTTTCCTGCAAGTGTCACAGGTGCTTTGGGTCACTCTCAAGCACACTATTTCCATATGGTTTGAAAAGTGGATATTAATCATTGGGTTTAAAACAAGTCTAAACAAACAGCCAGCATACTACACTTATCTTCACGAGCTCACAGTGAACCAAAAATAATGACACCTAAGAAACGGTTATCACACAAAAGAAATATGCAGTGGTCAAATGATATATGCTTCTGATCAGTGTAACATAAACTATTTCTGCAACATTTCATAATTCTTGTTCTATATGGTTTAGAACTGCTCTTTTCCAAATATCTGTTGAATATATTGACTTGGCCGCTTGGTGAATGTGTGTAAGTGTATAGAGCTCTTTGCAAGATAAATTTGTTTTAAAATGTCGGGCTGAATTTTTCAAAGGTGTGACTAGATCTGGCCTCTGCTTTGCCAGCAGTCAATGTGAAAAGTGTGTGCATAAGACAAAACAGAATCCAGACCTCTTTGGGTGTGTGTGCAGCACAGTGACAGTGTTGCTTGGTATCGTTTTCAGTGATATCATATGTAGGTAAACTTTTGAACAATTTTTTCCTAAAATACATAATACATAATCAAGCAGTGGCACAACAGACTGCATCATAATAAAACACAGCTCTTGAAATTCATAAAGAATGGCGCAGGCAGATTTTGTGAAAGTGTCTCTCATGCATTCTAAAAGTGGTGCCAAATCCATATTCCTGTCCAGAACTTGTACTTAAATTTGGCTCATGCTGCTGCGATATTTAGAATGCACGAGACACACTTTAGCAAAACCTGCCTGCGCAGTCTTTAGGAATTGCAGAAACTGTGTTTTATTATGATGTAGTCTGTTGTGTCACTGCTTGATTCTGTATTATGGATTTTAGGATTTTTTTAAAAAAAAGTTTACCTACATATGATATCCCTGAAAATTTAGGCCAATTGAGCCCTTTAGGGAAAGAGAGCCTTGACTGATGGGGGCATGGCCAGGTACTGGATAAGACGGCTCCAAGGATTGGTTGCTAGGGGGAATGGGTTGGGCCTAAGCTCTGAAAAAGTATTGCCCCAAGGAATTCTGGGTCTTTTAGGAAACATGGTTTGAAGAGCTGCCCACCCTCCCACCCCTTTTTCTTTGGTATGTCACAGCTTGCTGCGGTTTCTTGACCTTGCCAGCAAAATAGCTGTAATGGGCTATGCCCTTGATGGAAAGCGGAAGTAGGCAGCCTGTCCAGCACTGATGGTAAGGACAGGCACCCTCCCTCTTTTGCAATTGTACAACTGTGACTGGCACTGGTTGAAGTTTTCACATGTTAAGTTTGGATTTAATAAAGATGTGGCCTTGCTCTTTCCAACCTAATGTTTGTAAGTGTGCTTATTTAACGGGATAAGGGGGCAAGGGGGAAGGTTTTCTATAGATCTATATACAGTTAATGGTACCTGGGCTCATTGCGCCTCAGCAGTCATGATACCAAGCAACACAGTTGCTGTGCTGTACACACAAAACTGTACACAATTTTTTACTCTATTCCAACAAAAGAGACTTGGTATTAGGTTCAATAAGTTTTTATTGAAGGTTTTCAGACAAGGGTAAACAGAAAGCAAAAGAAATCGGTTCTGAACCCAGACAAAGGGCAGCAGGATCCACAATAAGAAAAACATATACACTCCATAATATAAAATCAAACGTGCACTAATGTTTACATCATAGGTACAGTATTTTTGCCCATTCTTCCTTACAAAAGTCTTCCAGTTCTTTGAGATTTCTGGGTTGTCTGTAACGCACTGCTCCTTTAACCACTTGCATACTGGGCACTTACACCCCCCTCCTGCCCAGGTAAAATTTCAGCTTGCGGCACTGCGTCGCTTTAACTGACAATTGCGCGGTCGTGCGACGTGGCTCCCAAACAAAATTTACGTCCTTTTTTCCCCACAAGTAGAGCTTTCTTTTGGTAGTATTTGATCGCCTGTGCGATTTTTATTTTTTGCGCTATAAACAAAAAAGAGCAAAAATTTTGAAGAAAAATACAATATTTTTTACTTGTTGCTATAATAAATATCCCAATTAAAAAAAAAAAAACACATTTTTTTTTTCTCAGTTTAGGTCGATACGTATTCTTCTACATATTTTTGGTAAAAAAAAAGAAAAAAATCGCAATAAGCGACTGGTTTGCGCAAAAGTTATAGCGCTTACAAAATAGGGGAGAGAATTATTATTTTTTATTATTTTTTTTTACTAGAAATGGCGGCGATCTGCGACGTTATGGCGGACACATCGGACACTTTTGACACATTTTTAGCGCCATTCACATTTATACTGCGATCAGTGCTATAAATATGCACTAATCACAGTATAAATGTGACTGGCATTGAAGGGGTTAACACTAGGGGGTGAGGAAGGGGTTAAATGTGTATGCTAGGTGTGTTCTAACTGTGGGGGGAGGGGGGGGTGACTGGGGGGTGACTGATCGGTGTCCCTATGTAGGAAGGAACACAGATCGGGCTTCTCCTCTCCAGAGACAGGACGCTGTCTCTGTGTAACACGGCAATGAGAGATGATCTATGAGAGATCATCTCTCATTCGCCCACAGATCGCATCGCAAACGGCCACTCTGATTGGCCGTTCGCCACGATCTGTGATTGGCCGTGTCCAAGGGACACGGACAACACAGGGCTTCCCCGCAGTGCGCTCTACAGCGCGCGCTGGGAACGCCTGAATGACATGCCGTCAAATGACGGCATGTTGGATATTCAGGCCCGCGCTGTTGCCTTCATCCGACGGTAGCGCGGGCCTGAAGTGGTTAAGGTCTATCCATAGATTTTCAATTATGTTGAGGTCAGGAGATTGTGAAGGGCATGGCAAAACCTTCAGTTTACGCCTCTTGATGTAATCCCCCTGGATTTTGAGGTGTGTTTAGGATCATTATCCATTTGTAGAAGCCATCCTATCTTTAACTTCAGCTTTTTCACAGATGGCATCAAGTTACCATCCAAAATTTGCTGAAATGTTATTGAATCCATTTTTCCTTCTACTCGTGAAATGTTCCCTGTGTCACTGGCCGCAATACAACCCCAAAGCATGATTGATCCACCCCCATGCTTAACAGTTGGACAGAGGTTATTTTCATTAAATTATGTGCCCTTTCTTCTCCAAACGTACCTTTGCTCATTCCGGCCAAAAAGTTCTATTTTAACCTCATCGGTCCACAGAACTTGTTTCCAAAATGCATCAGGCTTGTCTATATGTTCATTTGCAAAGTTCAAACGCTGATTTTTGTGGTGAAGAGGTTTTCTTCTGATGACTCTTCCATGAAGACCACATTTGTACAAGTATCTCTTTATAGTGGAATAGTGTACCACAACTCCAGTGTCTGCCAGATCTTTCTGGAGGGATCGTGCAGTCAAACGTGGGTTTTGAATTGCTTTTCTCACAATCCTGCGAGCTATTCTGTCTGATATTTTTCTTGGTCTTCCATATCTTGCTTCCCGATGACTGCCATTTCTTAATTACATTACATTCTTAATTACATTCCGAACAGAGGATATTGACATCTGAAAACGCTTTGCTATCTTCTTCAGCTTTGTGAGCGTCAACTATTTTCAGTTTCAGTTTTCTAGATAACTGCTTAGAAGAACCCATGGTGCTAAATGTTGGGGCAAGGTCAGATGAGTCTGGGCATTTAAAACCTTTGAGATTGACATCACCTGGTCTTCCCAGATGATGATTGAGAACAATCCATGACACTGGCAGGTCTCAGCTTTGCAAAGGGGGCAGAGCATGCTATAAATTTTGCAGGGTGCCCAAACTTTTGAAGACGCCCTTTTTTTGTTTTCTGTAAATGATGGAAATAAAATCAAACTTCTTTTGACATATTATAAGAATGTCTAATCTGTAATTTGATGCCTTTTGGAGATTTTTACATCTTTCCTTGGCTTCGTTATGCACACTAATACAAATTTCTACCTGGGGTGCCCAAACTTTCTATCCCCACTGTATACTGTATTTATCGGTGCTGCCTCGGAGGGAACAGGGCGAGGGGGAACGAGTGCTGTCAAATTACATACAGGAGAATCTCCTGTTTACTCAGTGACATCTGTAATAGGAAGTCCCGTCTCCTGGGTTGCCATTGGACGGACTTCTCTGTCTATCATAGGAGGCGGGAGAAATTGTATTAAAGAGGCTCCTGTATGTAATCTGTTGGTGCTCATCCCGCCCCCCCCCTTCCCTCCAAGGCTGCAGATGGGCATAGATCAGGCTGCATGCATGGCAGTGGAGAGGCTGCATATTGGCACTGATTAGGCTGCATTGATGGGCAATGAACCTTATTTTGCTTCAGTTTTTTATTTCCATTTTTTCCCCCTGAAACTTTCCTCCTAAAGTGAAGGTGTGTGTTATACGCCAATAAATACGGTATATCCAAATAACATGCTCATCTCTTCACCACACACAGCCACAAAGGCAAGATAATTCTTGTTGGGCAGTGTATTAGTGCTCGAACGAACACACTTAGACCAAATTTTAATGGTTCAAAGAATGTCGGGCAAAATGATCGGCCCTTACGCATGTTGACTTCATCAAATCTGGCCCTCTTTGAAAAAAAGTTTGGACACCCCTGCCCTATATTCTATTTCCAATCACATTCTGGTCCCCAGCAAAAAAAAAAGTGGGGGGGGGTTGTCCTAGCAGGGATACAGGCAGCAATAATAACCCGACAGAGCATCTAACCTCTTTTCTACCCTATTCAAAAAAAATGTAAATGCTTTTTGTTAAACTTTAAGGGCCCTTTCACAGGGGGCGGATCGTAATAATCCGCCTCTGTGTGTCCGCTTTTGCTTAGCGGGGATCCTCCGTAAAATCCACGCTGAGCCGTCGGCTGACAGGGTGGTCCCCGCACACTGTGCAGGGACCGCCCTGTCTTTCCTCTGCTCTCCCCTGTTGAACACGGACCATATGTAAATAGGATTTTCTTCCATTCGAAAAACCTGATCTTTGCAGAGGCGGACAATTGCGGGTGTCAGCGGATGTTCATCCGCTGACACCCGCAATCACATAGGGACCCATGTATGTCCCGTTTTCATCCGCAACGGATGAATGAAAATGCGGACATACGGTCCGCACATGGGAATGGGGCCTAAAAATAAGCACTAATTTAAAAACAAGAAACTTCTTAAAAGCTATGAGCCACATTGCTGTAATCTTATATGTACAGGAGAAAGACTATGATGCACTGCTGTTCCCAGCAGTTTTCATTCAGTTCCATGTTCTGAAACACAACTGAATGAAGACCTGAATACATAAAGACCATATGATTGATGGATTTGTCCATTTGGCAGGAATTATTTGCTATGTAGGACTTTGCTCAAGAACACTCTTCTCTACAACATAAAATCCGTAATCAAACAAATTACTTGTGGGCAGCAACAATGGAAACATCCTGTAAAACTTTCTTATGTTAGCATTGTCAGTATTTATTCTTATAGAAACAACACTGGAATGTCGTTATATTTTTTTGCAAACAACTATATGTTTCACATAAACTAAAGACTAGAATTGTTTTATAGGCCTTCTTTATCTTTTTTTACACTTTGACATAGATAGTTAAATGATAAGAATGGTCGCAACGTTGCTTGCGTATTTGGCATATAAAGCATAGAGATTTATTTTGATTTCATCTGCAGACGTCTTTGAATTGTGAAAATAAGCATATTTTACTTAATGCGCTTTATGTTATTTATTATAGGAATTTAAATGACCTGTGATCTTATTTATGCTTTTACTCTGAGTGTGTTTCCAGACTGCGTACAGGCCCATTAATATTATTTTTGAGCTGAAAAAATACTTATTTCAGTCTAGGAGACATAAAGCAGAAATTCATTTTGCATTACTGATTAAACTAGTCACATCATTTTTTTGGCACACGATAAGGTCAAATAAATTCTACAGAGTGAGAATAATGGTAGAGAGGGTGAGACAAATAAATAAATAGATATAGGTAGATAGACAGACAGACAGACAGACAGACAGACAGATAGACAGATAGATAGATAGATAGATAGATAGATAGATAGATAGATAGATAGATAGATAGATAGATAGATAGATAGATAGATAGATAGATAGATAGATAGATAGATAGATAGATAGATAGATAGATAGATAGATAGATAGATAGATAGATAGATAGATAGACAGATAGACAGATAGACAGATAGACAGATAGACAGATAGACAGATAGACAGATAGACAGATAGACAGATAGACAGATAGATAGATAGATAGATAGATAGATAGATAGATAGATAGATAGATAGATAGATAGATAGATAGATAGATAGATAGATAGATAGATAGATAGATAGATAGATAGATAGATAGATACAGGCAATGACATACAATAAATCTAAACAATCAATTAGTAATCAATTCTTCTTATTTTGACTGGGACTCCTGTAAACTTAGAATGATTATTTTATTTATGTTATAACATTTTTACCATGTAATTTTTAACTCTGCAAGCTATTTCTTCTAAATGCCATTTAATTGTTAAAAATTGTGACGTTTGATAGGTTGGTTTGGGTTCAAGAACTTTGATATTACTAACTTAATGAGAACGTTTATGAACATATGTCTTTAATGGTAATGTTATATTATAAGAGATTGAAATTTGTATAAATCTTCCACACGTGTCATTATTTTTACCATATTATGTGTAAAATGGACAGAAATCATTAACTGTGAGACATGAGTAACACATTTACATATAACCCAGTTTGCTGCTTTCTGAAGACCTGAAACCTTGACTAAATAAAACACAAGGTCAGAATCTTCACATAATATTTATGCAATAAACAAGGTTTGACTGCTATATCTTTTCTGAAACATGTATACAGTAGTTCAATGCTTCCTAATGTTTAGGTTAACTACAAAATTGCTGGAGAGTTTTTGTTCTTTCATAATTAGTTTATGGCTAGTGATTTTTTTATTTCCATATAGCATATCCCATATATTAATACATATTATAAAATATTGTTGTTTCGTATCGTTCCATTTTTTCGTTTTTGTTCGTTTTTTGTAAGACGCCCGTTTTCCTGTTTGTTCCCGTTTGTTTTTCGTATGACGCGATTTTTTCGTATTCCGATCGTTTCGTATTTTCGTTACTGTTTTATTTTCGTACATGCGGGATGGTTCGTTATTCTGTTTAATTCATGTTCGTTACTTGTTAGACAATCATTTTCGTGAATTTTCGTCAATGATTTGCAGTATCTTGAAACCCTTTTCTTTTGCTATTTTCAGTCGTATGTTCATATGACATCTATAACAAAAGATTTGCATTCTGTATTTTAAATTCCTTTTTTCTGTTAGTATTTTGGATTCAAAATACAGCATGCAAATCTTTTGTTATAGATGTCATATGAACAATGAACATAGGACTGAAAACAAACAGAAAAAGGATTGAAACAAAATACAGCATGCAACTCTTTTGTTATAGATGTCATATGAACAATGAACATAGGACTGAAAACAAACAGAAAAAGGATTGAAACAAAATACAGAATGCAAATCTTTTGTTATAGATGTCATATGAACAATGAACATAGGACTGAAAACAAACAGAAAAAGTATTGAAACAAAATACAAAATTCAAATATTTTGTTATAGATGTCATATGAACAATAAACATAGGACTGAAAACAAACAGAAAAAGGATTGAAACAAAATACAGCATGCAAATCTTTTGTTATAGATGTCATATGAACAATGAACATAGGACTAAAAACAAACAGAAAAAGGATTGAAACAAAATACAGCATGCAAATCTTTTGTTATAGATGTCATATGAACAATGAACATAGGACTGAAAACAAACAGAAAAAGTATTGAAACAAAATACAGCATGCAAATCTTTTGTTATAGATGTCATATGAACAATGAACATAGGACTGAAAACAAACAGAAAAAGCATTGAAACAAAATACAGCATGCAAATCTTTTGTTATAGATGTCATATGAACAATGAACATAGGACTGAAAACAAACAGAAAAAGGATTCAAACAAAATACAGAATGTAAATCTTTTGCTATAGATGTCATTTTTGTTCTTTTGCCGTTTTCGTTTTGTCGTTTTTTTTCGTCGTATCATTCGTTCGTATTTGCGGTTGTTCGTTATGCGGCTCATTCGTAATCTCGTAGTTTTCGTATTTTGGTGCTTTAATTTTTTCGTATGTACACATTATCCTGCGGGTACGAAAATGAACATTTTCGTACGAAAATAACATTCGTACGAACGGGAATGCACATATCTAATAGAGATATCTGGCACAATGCATAGGGAACTAATTATGATAAACAGTCCTTTTGTGGGTGGGATTGCTGTGTTTTATCAGAAAAAAATAGTGATAGGTCAGTCTAGCAGTATGCAGGAAGTTGAAGATGAACTTCAGTAAGTATACATTTTGCATATGTAATACCATACTGGCCTTTGTGGATGCTGTAAGGCACTGTAGTAGATATTGAGCTAGTACAGTGATGGGCAAGATCTTTCAGGCATCATTCAGAGAATGATTTGCATTTTTTTAATGAATGCAAAGCTTTCTCTGATTGAAAGAGGTGGAAAGGAAGGGCTGGTGATAACTTGATGAAAAATATGCAAAATATATCATCCCTGGAGTACCGCTTTAATCAATGGCCACAACCTTTCCCCCACTTGGGGCATCATTTAAATGTTTTCTGGGATGAGCAGTGTCTGGTGTGTCTGGTGTGTTAGAAAGAGAGATTAAGTGCAGGCTATGCTAGAACAGTCTGCAGATCTATGTTGACCCAAACTGTATCATAACTAGCCATGTTTTTGGTACATACTGGATTCTGGTCTCATGGGCCCCTTTGAGAGAAAATGTGTTTGCTTTGTGTTTGATGCAACGGTGATGAATAAATGAACAAGACAGAAAGAGCCCTTTACACACTTTTAATTATGAACTACCTCTCCGTGAGCCCTGTGTTTGAAGCTGACCCCTACATTATATAGTAAACATGGATATTTTTACCATTTTTTGGTAGACTTTAAAATATGGTAAATGTTGTAGCCATTACAAAACCGGTTTCTTTTTAACGACTTAAAATTTTACACTTGCTAGTGGGCAATAGTGTGTAGTAACCCAGCAACCGGATATATGTTATCTTCCATTAGTTTAGATCAGCTTAAATAAGACTGTAGATAGTAGTTATTAGCAGCAGTTCCCTGAGACCATAAAGTTGTTTTAAGGGTTCGTCCATGTTAAAAGGGTTGAAAAATGGTAGTCTAGATACTGTATATAACTAATATAAGATAGTTTCTGATAATTTTTTTCCAGCACAACAGCCCCAACTCAGGGGTGTGTTAAGTTAGACTGCACTGAACTTGTCACGTTAACTTATTTTCATGTTTTATATATTTTCAAAGCTATTCAGTCTCCTTTTGTTAGCAGACACACCTGCCCTAATGTATAACATTGTAAATGTTACATTTTATACAGTGCTTTACATGTTATAACTTAAAGTAATATGTTTGTCTTCCCTAATAACTCACATAATTTAGTATCTCAAGGTTCAATGTACTTTCTCCAAGGTCTGCTATCAATAACCATCATTTTGGATTGATGCCAACTTCTCTGACAATTAGGTTTATTCAATAAAACAAAGATTTACATGGTTGATTTAATGAGAAGATTTTTTTAGTTAGCACATGAAGTTCTGTTCACTGCAATAATCCAATCATGTGCAATGGGAATCCTTATTTATTATGTTACTCTGCACATGAGTGCTTAAAATAAACACAGTTGCTTTGGACTGCATTAGCATTCTACTCTAGAAAGAATAAACTATAATATGTAAAGTGAGCAATATGATCTAAAATCAGATTTTTAAAAAAAATATATATTTTAATTAGGTTTAAGACAAACCAACAAACATAAAAACATACCAAAAAAAAAACACCAGACAACCTGGTCATAAACGTCAGGCAATACACTCAAACATAGAAAAATAAGCTGACATCAGTGCAAAATATAAAGTAGGCAGAGTGGTAAAAGGATCAGGTATATAGCCAAAGCGGAGGTCCAGACATTAGAGATCCGTGAGGCACGGCCCATCAATGGTCAAGCAAGGGTAGTACAATCAGTAAGTTTATACAGTGGGATAGCGTCATTAATACGTTTTAACCAGAGGGATTTCGGAGAGGTCTGTGTCCCCTTCCAGGACAGTAAAATAGCTTTTTTTAACATTGAAGAATAGTATACAGAGCAGTCTCTTGGCATGTGATGGTAGGTGTAATTCGCCAAAAATGCCTAATAGGCAGTTCTTGGGGTGGATTATGTATGGGAGGCCTAGCGCCGATGAGATGAAAGCACCCACTTCTTCCCAGAAGTCCTGGACTACCGGCATGACCAGAAGCAGTGTAAGAAATCAGCCTCCCGGCCACAGCCGCGGAAACAGGCAGCTGATGGCAGGAGACCCATCCTGTGTAATCTAGCCGGAGTGAGGTGGGTTTGATGGAAAATTTTGACCTGTATGATGCCGTCCCAGGAAGCAATAACAGAGGTTTTATACGTATCACTAAATTCTGACCAGTCCTTGTCTACCAGGGAGATGTCCAGAGAGGTCCATTTTACCTGAGCTTTGTGAAACCTGGGGTTAAAGTCAGTCATTAGGGCTGCATGATAGAAAATAGAATTTGGAACTGAGGGGACCCCAAGGACCCAAAGAACCATCACATTTAGGGGGGCAAGAGGACTATAGCAGTACTATAGAGAAAAGGGCTGCATAATAGGTGGAGACAAGTTTAGTGGGATCTGGCTGTCTGAGCAGTTTTTCCAATGGGGGCAAGTCAGTGAGATCATCCAGGGAGCCAAACTGGGCACGGATAGCGATCTAAAATAAGATTACTGTACTTTGCACAACATTGCTAAAAATGTAGATTTCGTCTGTTAAAAGAGTGGATAATAAATTGGTTATATGTGTAAAATTTCTCTAGTTACTGCAGCGATCTCTGGAGAAACTCTGGACTTGGAAATAGACTCTATGAACACTGGCTTCTTACATTAGTGAATATATAACATGCCCTTAAATTGCCCATGAAGTGACACATCTGTACAATATCCAACCTAAAAAAAATTGACAGAAACTGATAGTTCCCAATTGTTTTACTTCTCTTTGTAAACAAACAACTAGTGATTCCCTTCATGTATACCAGAACCTAATCCTAGATAAGGGTTATATAGAGAAATTAATGAGGGAATTCCACAAACAAAATGGTCAGGATGTCAGTGGGGACCCTAAAAAAACAAAAGAGTGAAGTACACCAAACAATCTATCCCAGGCCCTTATCAAAGCATGCTGCCTGACTGGCCAGGAAAGGGGGGGGGCGAATGTGTGCCCCTCCCCCTGAAACATACAAGGCCACAATCACTCAACATGTCCAGGACCTGCATAGCAAAGCACCTTCTCCCATGCTGACAAGGACAAGGGTCTCTTCTCCACAATCTCACCTGGGCTGCTGGTTGTTGGGGTGTGTGGGTGGGGGATTTATTACCTATGTGATTGAGTACAGGATACCCCTTCACAAAAAGAAAACAAAAAACAAACAGCCAACTGATGGACTCATTGCTGACTCGTGCTGAATGATATCCCCCAGGTTCTCACTGCTAAAAGAAAACAAAGGGGCAGGATCTCCAGGGTGACATCATATAGTTTTTTAATGCCATTGTCCAAATATGGACATGTAGCTATATATATTTTTTTTCAAATATTCAAATATTTTATGTAAACCAAAAAGGTTGATTCCATGTAATCAGTACAAAATTGACTTCAGTGACACACCATCACATAGATAGAATTCAGGTATGCAAGATGATTCGTAAATTCTCAACTATGATCTACCTGAAATAAACATTCCATTTCACTAGGTAAATTGAGAATAGCTGTCCAACTATGCACCATAAGAAAACAGGTACTACCTCACCATTTTTTTATGTTAAACATAGAGAAAAGAGAAGAAGAGAAAAGAAAAAAAGGTAGAGGGGATGGGGAGAAAAAAATGGGGGAAGGGATCATGACCGGCATCACCATATAGTTTCTCAGTGTATCTCATTGAGGATTTTGAAGAGGGGGCCCTCGACCAGAAGCTTATCCCCCCAAAGAAATCCCCTCCTCAGATTAGACAAACATTTTCCAGAGCATCCAAGTCTTGGAGTACTGTTCCCATTGATGCCATGCAGTAAGGATCAAGTCCTCCATTTTATTGATTTCTTCCACTTTGTGGAGCCAGAGTTTAATAGTTGGTGGTTGCAGACATTTCAAAGAAATGGGAATACACGATTTAGCGACATCAAGGATATGGCGTACCACAGAGCGTTTGTAAATTGTAGCTGAGATAGTGGAGAAGAAAAGAAGGCCGGATAATCCGGGACCACATAATCTGTGAATTTTTGAATAATCCTCCGTACCCCTTTCCAGTAGTTTTCAAGTTTGGAGAAGGGCCAAAAGATTTGTAGCAATGTACCTCGCTCCTCCTGCCATCTACAACAACAGTCGGTAGTATTTGGGAAAATTTTGTGTAACTGAGACAGTGTCCGATACCATCGCGACAGTAATTTAAAACGTGTTTCCTTTATTTTTTGTGCAAATAGAGGATTTGAGAGCAAAGCTAATAATATGGCTCCTCTGCTCTGGAGTGAACATGTAGTCTAGGTCGGTCTCTCATTTTGTCACCCAGGGCAACTGGTGTTCCTCTGGAGGTGTGATGAGCAAGTTATATGCTATGGATTGAGTGTGGGACAGTGTGTCTTCGTCGGTACAGTATTCCTCAAAGACAGTAAGGTGATGTCCGCAAGTACTTGGGGATGTTAATGAATGTAGGAAATTATGTAATTGAAGAGCTCTCCAAAAGTCCAAAATAAATGGGCCTAAGGAGCTCGTAATACCGACAGCCAACCATCCGCCACCAGAAAGGGAGAGGCCTGAAAATGACCAGTCAAGTCTAAATCATTGAAATTCAACCTTTAACTCCATTTCATGAAGGACATTTTGCATTTAATTTTGAATATATGGTTCCAGAGTCTGTAGAAAGAGTGGAGAGGCACAAAAACTAAGTTGCATGAGGTCCAGTGTGAAATTTCCACAGTCAGTGATGATGTGGGGAGCCATTTTATCTGTTGGTGTTGGTCCACTGTGTTTTATCAAGTCAGCACAGCCTCCTACTAGGAAATTCTAGAGCTCTTCTGCTGACCAGCTTAATGGAGATGCTGATTTAATTTTCCAGCAGGACTTGGCACCTTAAGTACCAAGACTTGATTTAATGATTATGGTATCATTGTAGTTGATTTGCCAGCAAACTCGCCTGACCTAAACCCCATAGAGAATCTGTGGGGTTTTGTCAAGAGGAAGATGAGAGACACCAGACCCAACCATGCAGACATGTTTTTTTTAGTACAGGTACATTTTTGCAGGCTTGGCTACCTGTCTGTTTTGTTGTCCTGGGTTTGGAAGAAATCCAGGGAGAGCTGGATGACTCACAGACAGCATCACTGAGACCCAGGGGCGGATTGAAAACTCATTGGGCCCCTGGGCAATAGGAGATTATGGGGCCCTGGGAAATAGGAGAATATGATTATGTGGCCACACAGTGTACACACACACAGTATACATACACACAGAATACACATACACACACTGAAAAGGTGCTGGAGAGGCGGGGCAGCTATAATCTTGGGATTTAAAAAAAAAAAAAGATTTTTACATAATGTCCCTGATTTTACTAAAGCTGGCAACCCTGATGGGGCCCCCTAGTGGCATGGGGCGCTCGGGCAGTGCTGCCCCTGCTGAAACCTCCCCCCTACTTTTCGAGTGTTCTGGTGCCTTCTAGAAAAATCAGGAGGGGAAGAAAGGTGGAGCAGCCTGAAGTATTCTGAGGACCCTGATCAATTCCTTACTTGAATTGGCAGGGGGCCGGCCCCCTCAAATACTCAGGGTCAGCCCAGCTTGGGAGAAGAGTTTGGGTGGAAATTGGAGATGGAGTGTTAGGCCGTTGTGGCCTTTGAGGGAGCTCCCCAGTCTTGGGGTGTGACCTTGGGCCTGGGCTCAGGTGCGTACAGGGCCCTCCTTAAGATGGAATAAGGTGTCCTGGACAGGAGGCACTGGGAGCAAGGAGTACAGCTGGAGAATATTTTGTCTACTTCTAAGTCTCCAGGAGCAAACAGATCAGTCAGGAGGACTGGGAGGCACACCTGGGAGGACTGGGATGTAGCAGTCTGAAGGACTGTGGTGGCACAGGCAGTGGAAAGAGGCAGATGCAGCCAGGAGGGCTGGCATGACCTGAAGAATTCAGGTCTCTGGGGGAGATAGCAGATTGGTCATCACACAGCATCGCAGAGGAGGAATGGGAGATGGAAGGCTCCCAGGTCCAGGAAGAGATCCAGTCCGATGTGATAGATGTGCCAGATCTTGCGGTGGGTCCTGACAGGAAAAGAGAAGCCAAGAGAACTGCCCAGGTTTTCCATCATTGAGAACTCCCAAGGAGAGTGAGAGGTTGACCTAGTGTGGGAGTGTATGCACATCCCCCAGCCTTTGCGGGCACCAGATTGAGCGGATACCTGGAGCCGATTACAGGACTTTCTAAAGGAATGGAGGCTGGGGAGAGCAGTCTACAAAGACAGAGTGGTGGTCGTGAAAGCAGGACAGCCTGCTAGGAGCCACTCTGTCTCTATCAGAGAAGACGGGGCAGTAGGAGGAGACAGCCTGACCTGCATTTCTATGTGTGAGAGACTGCTGGAGTGTGCAGCTCACCACTGAAATTGCAACCTGGAATGCTGTAAAGGTTGCAGGTGGTGTTTACTTCTCTGACCCTTTTTTGCAGGTTTAGACCTTCCTGCCACCCTAAATCTGTGCCCGATGGATGGAAATTCCTGTTGATGGACTCTGGGTGAGGTCTAATTCCTGACTTTAACTCTTCAAGGAGACTGATAGTCCGGGTAGGGGCCCCTCCTTTTTTGTTTCTTTTTGTTTGTTTCTGTCAGAAGTATAATAACCCCCTCCTGACAACAATAAAAATGGGAAGAAGTAATGTGTGTGGTTTTGATGCAAGTTTATTTATGTCTTTTGTTGTCTTTCTTTGAACGGCTGTCCATCCTTCTCTGGATGGATTCAAGAATTCCTGCAGGCAGAAGGCCTCCCTTGAGGGGGGAGGGTGCTCTGTCTCATTGTGTACAGTGTTGATGTTGTGCTAGCTACAGAGACCTGTATTCAGGATTGTGTATAGTGTGATGTACATAAATGTGTATACAAATATTATATCTTTATTTTTCTACTTTATTATTTATTTGTAATATAGCACTGTCCGTGTTTTGTCCCCTTCCCCACTCCAAAAGCTGTATTTATATGGGATGCCCTTGCTCCTAAGCCCAGAAGCCATTTTTCAAATTCACCCAACCAAGGGACTGGCTGGGCATTGGAGGGAGGGGGGTGAATGTAGCACCATCTAGTGCTAGAAGTGTACATCTTTTATTTATTTTTTTCTGAAAAACTGAATTTTGGGTTTTCAATAGCTGTAAGCCATAATCATCTAAATTAAAATAAACAATTGCTTGAAATATATCACTGTGTGTGTAATGGCCTGTACACACGATCAGAATTTCCGATGGGATAAAATCCGATAGAATTATCCGTCGGAATTCCATTTAAGCTGTCTTGCATACACACTGTCAGACCAAATTCTGACCATCCAAAACGCGGTGACGTAAAACACTATGACGAGCCAAGAAAAATTAAGTTCAATGCTTTCAAGCATGCGTTGACTAGATTCTGAGCATGCATGTTTTTTTCTCCATCGGAGTTCCACACCGACAGTCGGAATTACCATCGGAAAAAAATAAAACATGTTCTATTTCTAAACTCCGACGGAAAAAAGTCTGTTGTCTTTCGTTGAACGGCTGTCCATCCTGATCTGGATGGATTCAAGAATTCCTGCAGGCAGAGGGCACACACGATTGGAATATCCGATGTAAAAATTCTGTTTGGCTTTTTTTATCGGAAATTTTGATCGTGTGTACAAGGCATAACACATCTATATCAATTACTGTATATGAGTTTTACATTTTGAATTGAGTTACTGAAATAAATTAACTTTTTGATTATATTCAAATTTTTTGAGATGCACCTGTATATACTGACTTATGTAGTGAATATATTGCTTAGTGCATACAGTGAAGTTGTGAATACAAAAAAATAAAAAAACAATGTGTTTCCTTGCAGGTGACCAGATGATTCTGCACTGGATACAGTTTCGCCTTTTTTTACTAAGCTAAGTGAAAAATTATTGTCATTCAGTAAATAACTACTTTGTATTTTATCCCCATACAAAGCAGTATGTACCTATCTAAAGTAAAACTAGAATTAATTTTTCATTTGGCAAAATTCATGTACTACCTAAATAAATAATTATTTAATGCTGTGTATCAACACTTTTCCTCACAGGATTATTTTGTCCCCTACAACATTATTTTCATTTTCCATAGCAATAAAAAAAAAACTTTCTAGTCCCACGGCAGGTCCCTCCTGATTGTCAATACAGTATACAACCCCTTCAGAGCTTATGTTGTTTGCCTGTTCTCTTCTCTTGTTTGCATTGCTGTTTCAACATTCTATGAAAACCTCAACTTTCTTACTTTATTTTATTTTTTATTGTCAGTCGAGGCTGTATTCTACAAAACCAAATACCACAGCCAATGATGTAAACTCATTTGCTGACAAGTTTCTGCTTCAGTGCAAGCCAGTTAAATGCTACACAAAGGAGCTTGTCATTTTATGATGTACTTTGTGCAGGTCTAAGAAATATGAGTGATGTTTGAGAAGCCTTTTTTTATCAGTTTCATCAGATGGAAATTTGTGTAAAATGCATTTTTCAGTAACTACTTTAGTGCCAGGCTTTAAAACACAGTTCAGGTTCCATACATTATGTAGGGAGTGGTCAAATAACAAGCTTACTCTAAAAACCTTGCTAACACAAGGATAATTGTGTTGTATATTATAGGTGTCAGTTTTAAATTTCAGGGGAGTAATTTGCTAAAAGTTTGCAAGAAAAACCAGTAGGGTTAAGGAGGATTTTTTTTCATTGCTGCCAAAGGCTGGGATCACCTACTGGCTTCCTAAAGGATAAGTTCACCTTTGGGAACATGTTACATGTTCCATCAGATTTTAGGATGGAACATGTAACATGTTCCAGGTGCTGCAGCCGCCGCCGGCTGCCCCCTCCCTGTGGCAGCAGTGCGGGGGGAAGTCCCCTGTACTAGCTGTCACTGTTTGAAATTGTTATTCATACACCACCTGCTGGTATTTTGCAGCGCTAGTATGACCCAGTTTGTGCTACACAGAGAAAACTAGCTAACTATGTAAAGAGTGAAAGAGGAAATCAGTTAAAGCAGAGAAAGGTAGGGGTACAGGGGACGATACATGTCAGGAATGGAGGCCTGGAGCAGATGGCAGGCAACTGGTACAGGTAGGTTCATGATGTAAAAAAAGGTTGATCAGGAACAGCGTTACAATAGCAGGTGTGTAAGAAAGGGTTTGTTAGACTGTTACTAATTCACTGTGCTGGGTGCTTAACCTCCCCTCTCAGTATGCTGCGCTCTGCCCCTTGCTATTAGTGTATATTAATGGTTAGTATAGCTGGGGAAGTTGTGAAGGATTGGGAATGGGGCTTGTGGGGAGAACATATGAGCATTAGACAAGACTTTCAACCTTTTTGTTGACTCTGAACTTCAACATTTGATAAGTAGATGAATGTTTCACTCCTGGGTAAAGAATCTATAGCACAGCAGCACCCTGTCTTGATTAGTAGAGGAAGCAAGACTGTAGAGAGTTATGTGGAATTGTTACCAATGCCAGAATGTGAAACTATATCACCAATATCTGGAACTTTAGTAAAGAACTATTCCACCATAAACTGCCTCACTCTTGTGTCACACAGTATTTGGGAATGTATGCCATTTTACAGTCAATATGTAATATCTGGGAGATGAAAAATGGCAGCAACTGTGGAACAGGGTCTTTCGATGATTATTTAGAGAAGTGGGGGAAACGAGAGTGGGACTTTGTGTGAGGCAATGAGGGGTAAATTCATGTGCCTCCATCCCTGGCATATTGGGGCATAGGGGGGAAGTTGATGGGACTTTAAATGAAGCACACTGCTAAAAACTTAAATAAAAATGCATTTATGTTTATTGATTCCTGATAGAAAATATAAACGAATAATACCTGAAATAACCATGGCATTAGGTAGGTTAAAGGCTCTTGTGTACACATATATTCCAACGTAGTTGAGAATGGTAAAAAATACATATAACCATATATTGCGGTAAACACTGTAAACAGTTGAATCTTTAGACATAGTTTGCAATGGAATAGCATGTAACAGTAGTTGAGTAGCTCTACGCGTTTCATGGGTTTTCCCAATCATCAGGAGCGATTAAAAACAAATATTCTATAATAAAACAAAACAAAATGATGAGGGTAAGTGTAAGATACTTTCATGAATGGGACAAGAGGGAATACTTGGAAGAGGGGGAATGAAACATTTCCCAAACACTCTTACCTAGGGGTAATATAATGATGCATATAGTATTGATAGCTTGAGAGACCATGGATATAACATCCCCCCGGAGGTGAGGCTATATACTTTAAGGCTACGCTGGCTGACCAAACACATTGTGGACACATTGTAGTGGGTGTAGAATCCACGGAGCAGGGTATAGATAAATAATGTATAGAATTCCCAGAGAGTTTCTGTGGAGGAGACAATGGATATATGCATAATGCAGCCTGCTAAATGGAGAAATAAATAATAAATCATAAGGTATAGAAAGATGAAAAAGCCTATAATAGGATAGCACCACTGTGTGAGAGGGAACTTGAAAAGCACCAAGAATAGTGAACAAAATAGTACCACTAGAAAACACAACAGGAAAGAACAGACAATAGGTAAGTACCTTAGACCCTTGGAGAAGAAAGGAAATGCCCAGACCTCGTGCATCCTGCGCATTGTCTGAAGACGAAAATAGAAGGTAATATTTTGAAAAGTGAAAGGTGTTGGTCACGCCAGCAAGCCGAGGGTATCTGCCAACGTCATGGTGCATGATCCGACGAGGCTGCACATGTATCCGAATGGCCAGTGCCGTCCGGAGACTGGCATAAATACCCCCTCTTATGGGTCACGAGATGGAAAGACATCGGAGCGTGGCGTCATGATGACGTCACACGTACAACGTAAATGGGTGCCTGCCCACCCCCCACACACAAATAAGGAAGTAGTGAAGGGGGAGGGCCTCGGCAGCCATCACAGCTTCGGGAAAATGATTAGGTGATGGTGAGTCCTAATGGTAGGGCAGTCTAAGATTTTCCCCCTGAAGAAGATACGACACCCCCTGTATTTTCACGTGTAGGGGAGAGGACAGGACGGCAGGAGAGTCTGTGTGAGGCTTTGAGGACTGTTTACTATATCCCAATCTGTACATCTCGCTACGAGCCTGTTATAGAGTGGTGCACTGTCGCACCCACAGTGTGTGAGTACCCTGGCAAGGGATCTCTCTTTTTATTTAAATAAATATTGTTAAAACTTTACTTACACCATCCGGGTTTTTTTCTCATACATTCTATGATCTGGAGCTGCCTGCCAAGGAACCAGGAACCCAGGATTATCCATTAGAACCCAGGTGTGGTTCATAAGTATGCCTAGACCAATCTAGGGCAACACCTGTGTGACTATACCCTGGCATGACTTTTGGATCACTCACTGGGCTGTGTGTTGTTGTATGAACTGTATTATACATCACCCTTGGATTGCTGCTACTGATTACATGCACTAAAGCACTGTATAATTTTTCATTCATTTTTTTATTTACACTGAAGCACCTTAGAATCCTTTTATATGGACTTGTGTGTCATTTTTAAGGATTGTACTGTTTACTACTATTATTTATTATGCATGTTTATGCACGTATGCATTTTATTGTGATGCGATTTTCTTTTTAATCATGCGATTTTCTTGATGCAATATATTATACATTTTTTTGTAATCATTATTTATATATATTTACTTGTACTATTTGTTTGCACATATCTACTTCACTTACCGGACACAAATCCCCCTTACTTTGTATAGTGGTGTGTGCACTATCATTTCATTAGCGCTTAGTTTTGTTCATTTTATTTCGTCTTTGGCACGATTTATGAGACATGTTTCATGCTAGCATGTTTATTTCTATACCTTAGCTGATAGGAGTGGTGGCTCGCAGGATTGTTGCATTTTATTTTATAACATCCATTACGCACCCTTTCTGTGCCACCAGGCTACTGCCAGGCTGTCTTTGGGCACAGTGCAGGTCCACACCCAGGGACCAGGTAATTGGCCTGGTAGAAGAGTTTGGTCTTCGCACTTCCCCTCCTGACATGCAAAAGGCCAGTGGCCCAGATATTTGTTTTTCAGCCCGATTCCAGTGTTGCCTGTAAACATGAGTCAGTTCCCCCCACAATGGAATCCTAGCCTAAGAAAATGTCATGTCTACCTCCAGCTGCTAGGGGCACCCTACATATACAAAAGTAACGGTTTCAGATAGCAGGTTCATGAGCAGTGGATCAGCAAAAACACACACTCAGGTAAAAGATTGTGGCACTGAAAAGGAGTTTAATATCCTCCTGGCAGCCAGAACCAGGTGAAAACTAACTACTGGGACCCTTTGACTGCTGAGACTTTGGAATTGCACCCATCAGGTTCCTGGCCACAGTGCCACCAGCAGGTGTTCTAGATCCTAACTTCAAATCACTGGTGTCTTCAATTTTTTTTTCTATCACACATGGCTGGATACAGGGATTCTTACATATTTGAGAAGGCACCATGGAGCTGAATTAATCACGGGACATCTACATGCCGACAGACTGATGTTAACCCCTCCTCATCTGGATTCAGCAGTGGTATCGGTGTACACATTTTTATACCAGTATCATACTTAGCTACATGCTTTTATGACTGCTTTTGCTACCGTTTGGTATTACTCGCACTATTTTTACAGTTTATGTAGCTACATCAATTTTATCTCCAGTGCAATATTTATTTTGTTACCTACTTGAAGAGTATAAAAGTTTTAACGCTATTCCCATCGAGCGCTGCCTTTGTGTGTTTTTTGTATCCTGCTATCCATTTTTCCAGTGGTTGGTAGCTGCACAGGGAATCACAAGGAATCAGCCTGCAAGGAGATCAGCTAAAAGTAGTTGGATCTGTATGTGCGTTATAATTAATCGAAATTAGTCGATTAATCGATAAAAAATAAGAATCGATTCATCGAACATGAAAATTTTAATCAGTAACAGCCCTAAAAGTAAAACATGGACACGCACACTTGGTGGACTGACATCTTTTTTGGGAAATATTTGAAATGCATATTATATGTGCATATTATGTCATAATTGTGGAAGTGGTGAATTATATTATGTTTAGGTTTACTTTTCATAATAGAGCATCACACATGTCACAAAAGTTTTTTTTTTTTTTTTTGAATAAGAGAAATTGCTTGGCACTGTTTTAATATAATATGTGACAGCAATGAAATACTCATTTTAGTGTACATTATTCTCCAATCCATGACATAAAGGTTCCCGACTAAATGACTTGAAAGGGCTGCAGTCTACTCCCACCTCTCAATCCATAATTGTTGAGTTCATAGAAGAATATATGGAATTTTTTACTAAACTTGAGGAATAAATGCATAGAACACAGGTAACAGAATATGATAGATTTGCATGATGAAACTCTTTAATACATGTTTTTAGAAAGTTGCATATAATGATGATAACAATTGCTATTTTAACATTTCTCCACAAATGATGTATCACTTCATATTTTTTTGCAAATGGGCTAAGTTATAAATTCTAATAAAAGAATGTCATTGTTTTTCAAGAACATGTAAACTCATACTGGCAGTTGACACACTAAATTGTCTTTTATTTGCACTTTTCAGTTCCCACGCTAGCTATGAAAAACTAGTTACCTCCAGTGATCACTATGAACTTTGTTTTACTGGCTCTTCTGTGCTGTCATTACTGTGCAAGACCTTGCAGACCATCTCCTGTAATAAAATTAGTAGCAATATCCCATATGTCTTCATAACTTCTCATCAGCAACCATCCAAATTACTGTCTTCACTTTTTTCATTTGTGGATCATACCATGGCTAACATCACCTTTTAATTTTATATTTTTAAGCGATTGATGACTGATTAATTCCCTAATCTCCAATATACAGATATCTCATTTAAAACACATAGAAGAAAATTATAATACCAACGCAACTGTTAAAGCTGAGTTCTAGGTATGAAGATTTTTGAATTAATGTTTGGTCCACCTTGGACCAATGTAAGTATCCATATGCCATGCCTGGCCCATCACTTTGGAAGTGGAGATTCACTGTAGTAGACCCTGTAATGTTCAGTGAGCCTCGCTGTCTTCTGGTTCCCATGCTGAGAGGCTGCTCTGCTGCATAGTAATCACAGGGGCCATTAAATACAAAGCTCTCTCTGATTAGATGATGTAAAGATTGTGACATCACCACCCTGCCTCTCCACCAGTGAAAATCTGACAGAGATTGTAGACTTCCATTATTCTACTCTATAAAAAGCTGGATCAATGTAAACATATTCATACCTGGAGTTATTTTTTGTTGGGGGGGGGGGGTTTAATAGAGTGGAGTAGGGTTGGAGCCCCTGTTGAGATTTACTGCTATCTGGTATTCTATTAGAGGAAATTCTCTTTACTTTCTGTTCTGCTGACAATAGTATCACCAGAGAGGGAGTGAAGTTAAATCTCCAAAACTAGCACATAAAGAAATCAAAACATTTTATAGTAGAGCAGTGGAAGTCTTATGGTTATGACTAAGGCTTTATAGGCTGAAACGCTTCAAAATTTCCTACTGTGGCTTGTCAATAAATATGTCTATTATTTAAGAGCAACGACCGGAGGGCGGATCATTTTTTTTCTCAGCAGTGGAAGTCTACAACCTCTGTCAGTTTTTCATTGTGTCTCTATTGCAGATTTCTCCTCTCAGATTTCCCCTCATTGAAGCCTTTGCCAGCAGAACAAGAGTGGTTGGAAATATCTTTAACAGAGTCTGAACAGCAGAAAAATTCATCTGGGGTTCTAACTCGTCCCCATTTTATACAAATCTGTTACTAACGGTTTCCCTGGACATACATAATCATGGATACTAATGGCAGAGCAGTGATGTCCATGACTGGACTGTACTAAATAATTCAGACATCTAAAACTTGAATGTGTAATTCATTACAGTTAAATTGCCCTACCTATAGAGAACCCAGGGTACTTTTCATCTATATGCAATATGTTATTCATATAAAACTATTTTATTATTATCAATAAATCTATAAACAGCTAAAGAGAGTATACTAATGCTGTAAATATTCCTAAAATAGTTAGACAATATTCAAATATTCATAGCTGATGTTTAGTTTAGGAACCTCCTCATAACCTAAGTCATACAGTGAAATTATTATTAAAAAGAGGAACCTGCAGCTTCATCTTAAAATAATTCTCTTCGGTCTAAGTTCCCTGATGGGGACTTTTGGAGCCCATTATTTCGAATCATGTTTCGTAGTTCAGGTTGGTTGTCTCTATCCTCCCTTTCTGGCAACCAGCCTTACAATAGAAAGCCCTGTTGCTGATTCCAAGGGATCATGGCCAATAATACTGTGCATGCACCTGCTATGTTGTTCTATTGGCTGATATGGGAAACTCCCTCATGTGCTTTAGTGGTCATAGTTCCCCAAAGTCATTAAGTACAGAGATGATGAATATCGTTTCTGAGGCTGTTAGTGTACCTTATTAATATAAACACATTTACAGATTCACTAGAGTAAAAAATGAATTATCTTTAAGTTGTGTAGCTGAAAGAAAGATACAATGCCCAAAACATTTGTAATGCTTTTTTTAATGTTTGCCAGTATACTCAATATTTCTATGAATATACACAGAATATTCATCTGTGCTTTACAAAAGGTAACTGTGGCTTAGGCTTGGAGATTCAGCACTGCACCTTAACATATGAGAAGCTTGGCACACTGACATTTTTAAGCAAATAAGAAACATACCATGTGTGAACGTGACACTATCTTTGCCAACAAGTTAAATCAGAGCAGCTCACAGCAGGAGAATAAGTATTTTTCCTTACATATAGAAGGCAATCTGCATTTTGACAGATTAATATAGGTTCTTTGTCACTGGGCTGTCAGGAGCTGATTACTGCAAAAATCAACTGCATATGCAATTCAAACGATGAGCCATGAAAAATTAAATGAAGAATACACATCCCATGATAAAGGTGGTAGGGATACTGAAAGTGTTGAACTGATTTAACCACTTGCCGACCAGCCGCTGCAGTTATACGGCGGCAGGTCGGCACTCCTGCGCGAGAGCCCGTGCTCTACGGCCGCTTTTCGCGGCCACTAGGGGGCGCGTGCTCGCCCCCGAGTCCCGTGCGTGTGCCCGGCGGGCGCGATCGCCGCCGGGCACACCGATCGCTCGTTACAGAGCGGGGAACGGGAGCTGTGTGTGAAAACACACAGCGCTCGTTCCTGTCAGCGGGGGAAACGCTGATTTTCTGTTCATACAATGTATGAACAGAAGATCAGTGATTCCCCCTAGAGGCCACCCCCCCATACAGTTAAACACAAATAGGAACACACTTAACCCCTTCCCCGCCCCCTAGTGTTAACCCCTTCACTCCAATGGCATTTTTATAGTAATCCAATCATTTTTATAGATGATCGCTAAAAAAATGCCAAAAAAATGTGTCAAAAGTTCCGAAGTTCCGCCATAATATCGCAGTAAAAAAAAAACGCTGATCGCCGCCATTACAGTAAAAAAAAAAATAATAATAAAAATGCAAAAACTACCCCCTTTTTGTAAACGCTATAACTTTTGCGCAAACCAATCAATAAACGCTAATTGCGATTTTTTTTACGAAAAATATGTAGAAGAATACATCGGCCTAAACTGAGGGAAAAATATTTTTTTATATATATTTTTGGGGATATTTATTATAGAAAAAAGTAAAAAATATTGCATTTTTTTCAAAATAGCTCTGTTTTTGTTTATAGCGCAAAAAATAAAAACCGCAGAGATGATCAAATACCACCAAAAGAAAGCTCTATTTGTTGGAAAAAAAGGACGCCAATTTTGTTTGGAAGCCACGTCGCACGACCGCGCAATTGTCAGTTAAAGCGACGCAGCGCCGAATCTCAAAAAGTGCTCTGGTCTTTGGACAGCAATATGGTCCGGGGCTGAAGTGGTTTTGGAGAGTGTCCACTTATGGGCCCAAACCCTAGTGTGACAACCTGCTCGGCACAACAGGATCCTAGACACTTGATGAAAATATAAAGTAAATCAAAAGCAATTCATTTGATGGTGAAAATATTTTATTTTAAATCGGCCCACAAACTATTAGTCTTCAATGAAATAAGCAGGACTGGCAGCTCCCAACTTTTCTGCCGTCCCCCTCAGGGGTGTATTTAGGTTTTGTGCTGCCCTAGGCCTGACTAAACTCACGCACCCCCTAATTTAAATATGACACACCCCTTCCTGCCAAGGTCACGCCCCCTTTCTATTCCCTTAATTTGTATACATTTCCTCTTACTTCCTGTTTGGCTATGGGGTAGGAGGTGAAGGAAAACTCTGCAATGGGACAGGAATGGTAAAAAATAAACTGACAGGGGCTATAACCCCCCCTTACCCCCTTATCCAAAATGAAAAATAAAGTTAAGTGCCTATAGTTCTACTTTAAGCACAAATTTCTGATAATTTTATGGAGAGGACTAAGAAGATTTAACCATGCCAATGGTGCAGCAGAGCCCCCCCCCCCCACAGTTGCAGAATGCCGGCCGCCTGCATACCAGAAGCAGTGCGGCCGTTTTATGGGGGCGCTAGACTAATTTGCCTCTTAGTCCAGCCTGCCCCATAAGTCTGTGTAGCACAAGCCGGCGGGGACTCTTTTTGTGCTGCCCCCTGCAAAGTGCTTCCCTAGGCCTGGGCTTTGTTGGCCTAGGCCAGGATACAGCGCTGGTCCCCCTTCAACAACTTATGATAATGCCATGCTTATGTACCTATCACCCCTTCATCTTGCCTGAGAGTAGTCATTTAATGCATGCACGTCTCAATACCTTCTACCTTCAAACACTTTGGAGCAACTTAATATATACAGGTCCTGTAGATAACTGATTTTAGTGAGTGACACTACTAAAGACACACATTTAAAATGATTTAGCAAGCACAATGCAGGAACCCATGGCCAGAATTTAAGTCCCTATTTCAGAGAAGCAGTGCTGTAAAATTTAACTGGTTTCTGAATGTCTCTGCAGTTTGGCTCTGCACTTTACACTACATTATCAAACAAGCCTAAAGCCCACCATAGATGGATCAAATCTCAGCCCGTTAAACAGGGACCAGCCAAAATGTGATCCATCTATGGGCAGGCTGGTAGTCCTGAAGTCAGTCCATCAATTGACTTCAGTTAACCAGCATCTCATATTTTTTTAATGCTCCGTGCACTCCCCAACAGATTTGTCAGAAAACCATAACTTTCCTTTCAGAATCAACATTTTCTATGGACACTATACTACAAAATAGTCCCACAAAATGATTTTAAGACAATGTTGCAAAAATGAATGCACCCTAATGAAAGTGTTGGGAGTAAAGCAACATTTTAGAGAACAAAGTCCTAAGTAACAAGAATTCAACTACAGGTGAGTCTAATTATTCATTAAACAGGTGTCCAACAGACAGGCGTTACTTAACAAAGAAAACCCCTTCCCATTTCATGCTGTCAGCAATGGCACCACATGGAAGAGAAATGTCACAAGCCCTGAGAAAGAAAATATTTTTTTTTTTATGCAAGAAAGATAAAGCTACAAGAAGATCAGCAAAGATTTACTTATCAGTCAGAATACTGTAGCAAAAGTGATACAAATATTTTGCAAGGATGGAACTGCAACCATCTCACAGAGATGTCCAGGCCATCCACGGACATTAACACCTTCGACAGTAGCACCTTCTGATGAGAAGGGTTGAAGAAAATCTCCATGCAAGTTCACTGCAGATAGCTAAAGAAGTAGAAAGCCAAACTTGGGTGATTGTTTCCAGTGACACAATACAGCGTACATTGCAGAGGAATGGCATGTATGGGTGATATCCACGAAGGAAGCCTCTCCTAAAACCCATGCACAAAAAAGCCTGCCTAGAATTTCCCAGGGTCCATGCTAAAAAATAAGAAGACTACTGGGACTCTGGAGTGATGAGACCAAGATAAATGTTTTTGAAACTGATGGCTTTAAAACTGTATGGTGTCGCAAAGGTGAGGAGTACAAAGAAAAAAGCATGGTACCTACAGTGAAACATGGTGGTGGCAGTGTCTTTCTGTGGGGCTACATGAATGTTGCAGGTGTCGGGGAGCTGCATTTCATTGATGGTATCGTGAATTCACAGATGTACTGTTCTATATTGAAAGAGAAGATGCCACATGACAATGATCCAAACATACTGTACATCTAAAGCCGCTGCAGCATTTCTAAAGAAGAACAGGGTGAAAGTGATCCAGTGGCCAAGTATATCTCCTGATCTGAATCCAATTTAACACCTACAGTGTATGAGGAATTCTGAAGAGACAAGTTGAGCATCACTCTCCATCCAGCAACCTGGCTCTAAAAAAGAATGGAAAAAGATAGATGTTTCAAAATGTCGCCAACTTGTTCATTTCATAACCAGAAGACTTGTAGATGTCCTTACAAATCATGAAGGTCATACAAAATATTAGATATAATAGTTTTTGTTGAGGGGTGTATTCAGTTTGCAACAATTAATTTAAGTAAATTTAAGTAAAACTGAAAATATTCAAATATAAACTATATTATTATCATCCATACTTTCATGTAATGAGCTTAACAAATGTTCTATGAAACTCAGTTTTGTCAAAATTTTGGAAATTGTTCTTGTGTTCCTTGAAATATTGATTAAAACCTTTGAGCTGAGCACTGTAAATTCTCCCAGATATATTGTATTAACAATTCCCATTTTCAGTCTCACCTTCCTTACCCTATATTAGCAGTTGCTCAGTGGGGTTGATTTACTAAAACAGGAGAGTGAAATATCTGGTGCAGCTTTGCATGGTAGCCAATACGCTTCAGCTTGTTCAATTAATCTTTGACAATAAAACCTGGAAGCAAAAGGAGGGAAGGTGGGATTTTATATGAGACACGCATCCAAGGACATAACAAAATATAAATGAATATGGCAGGTACCTAATATAGTAGAACTATGAACATTGCATGAGAGCATTGTATAACAACAATAAACAATCAATCATTTATAAAATATGACAATAATGATAATACCACGATAATATAATAGAATAATAAGTTCATGCTGTAAACATTAAAAAAGAACCAAATCAAGTGGACGGAGATCGAAAAACTGTAGTTAGCCCCGACTCACCCTAATAACCTGCTTTTGAGTGCGGATGTGGAGGTTCCCCCTGAATGCTTGCTGGGTTCTGTGTCACAGCTCCGACGACTCTGGCGTCGGCTGTCGCGACTATGTGGACTGTCCTCGGAGCGCTCACTCTTGACCTCATTCATGTATAAACCCAAGGTGCCAGAGAGCCTCACTCACCAAATGTCTCATCCGTGGACATCTATTCCATTTTGGGAATCTAGTAGACCCCCTGTCACGCAAACGAATGCCCTTTTCTAGCCTCCAAACTAAATTTGATCTCCCTCGGCAGGTATTCTTTGGTTACTTGCAAATTCGCCATTACACCCTGTCCATAGCACCTAACCTGCAATTCTCCCCTCCAACTCCATTTGAAAGGCTGGTCTTGGCCGGATCGGCCCAGAAAGGCCTAATTTCTGATATCTACAAAATACTAAATGCCTATCCCCTAGAATCCCAGGGTAAACACTCTTATATGATCCGATGGGAAAAAGCCCTTAATGAGGTAATACCAATAGAGCAATGGTGGACTATTTGGTCCCAGGCAGCTAAGAGTTCACTTTGTACACTGTACAAGGAAAATGCATATAAAGTCCTTCTATTTTGGTATATGACCCCTGACGTGCTTCACTCCATATACCCCACTAGTTCTAATCGCTGCTGGCGATGTCAGGGAGACAAGGGCTCCCTCTTTCACATTTACTGGAGTTGCCCAATGATCACTCCTACTGGACCGCGGTACAGCGACTGTTGGGCCGCCTTTTGGACGCACAGGTTCCCATGTCCCCCAAATACTTCCTATTGGGCCTATCTCCCCTGAGAACCTCCATGCCTTACAAAAAGTTAACATGCCATATCCTCATAGCTGCCCGCTGTCTTATAGCCCCAAATTTGAAAAAAACGCTCTCCCCCTACCCCAGAGGCCTTGCACGCTAGGATCAAAGGAGTGGAGCTGATGGAGAGAATGACTGCCAGGACACAGGACAGATTGGAGGCCCATGACACCTGCCGTGACCAGGTAAATGAGCTAATTCGATGACCTTTCCCTCTTCTTCCCTCTCTACCCTTCCTTTTATTTTTCCTGTTTCTTCTTTCTTTCTCCCTCCAATTGGGAGTACCCCTGTGACTCCCCCCATGTTTAACGTTTTGCAGTGTACTAATATATGTTACTATGATATGGCATCCTCAACATCAGTTCTCTGCTTGCTATTGTCTAGGAGCGTGAAGATGATCCACATTAGTCACTACCTGAATAACACAGGCAGATATGTGCCTTACCTCCTTATCTCTCCTTATGCTGTATAATAAGTTCCTGTATGTTTCTAAGCAACTTTTTTCTTTTCAATAAAAAAGTTATTTGAGAAAAAAGAACCAAATCCATTGATGCGTGTCTCCATAGTAAAAAAAAACTGTATCCCCAGTTCTGTGATACAATCCAATTGGTATATGAGGTAGTTGATAGTAATAATACAAAATATAAGCAAGGGGGCATCTATTGGGGACATCTTCAGGAGCAGGTATGGGGTAGATGTTTATAGGTATTGAAACACATAGTTAATATGTGGAAGGATAGAATGTTAGGTCTTTCAATGTGGAGGGGGGGGGGGAAACAATTTCCCAAAACTACTTACAGAAATGCCAATGAGACTGGGCGCAGGCATGGAGGGCTGGAAGCCAACCGGAGAAAAATAAAACCTGGAAGCTAAATGGTTACTATGCAGATCTGCACTAGATTTTGAACTCTCCAGCTTTAGTACATTAACCCCACTGTCTAAATGTTACTGCACAGTGAAATTGGCACCAGTCTCTGACCAGTCTGGCCACTGCACTGTAACTGACCTTGTCAGATATGCCCCTATCTCTTTCTCCACAGTACAAATGTACATGAGCATGGCGGGAAACATATTACCATGAAGAGAATATAGAAAGGGAGGACCCCCAATATGCCAACATTTAATAAGTATATGGAGGGATTGAGAAAAAACATGTATAAAAATATTACAAAACATGTAACAAGACAACACCCTATCAGATATGCCCCTATCTCTTTCTCCACAGTACAAATGTACATGAGCATGGCGGGAAACATATTACCATGAAGAGAATATAGAAAGGGAGGACCCCCAATATGCCAACATTTAATAAGTATATGGAGGGATTGAGAAAAAACATGTATAAAAATATTACAAAACATGTAACAAGACAACACCCTATTTGGACAAGGTCAACAGATACCCAATGCAGCAAAGCATAAAGGCTGGATCCTTGTTATGAGATTAGTACTCATGGAATATATATAGAATAAATGTATCTGCTTAGAGAAATATGATCCAACATCACCTCCACACTTGCTTGTCCGTTAAGTCAATAGGTTTGTGAATGCATTTTAAAATGAAAATCAAAAAAAGAAAAAAAATTGTGAAAATTCATTAAATGTCATAAAAAATGGAGCTAAAGATCTGTAAAAAAAATGCAGTAATATTTAATTTGGGTATTAAATAAATATATATATTTAAAAAACTCAACTTATTTTTTTTTTTTAAATCCCATTTGTATGTATTGTTTTATATTTGCTGTACATATGATTATTCTGCAGATAACTGTGACAGATTCCCAAAGTGATTGCAATATGTCATGTGATAATATCTTGCATTTGTTTCCAGTAACAAAAGTACAGGTGTGTTTTAAGAGGGTTCACACTAATGTCAGTTGGTAAAAATAAAGGTTTCAAATTGTCTTCTGACATATACTGTACAAACAAAACAAGAGAACAAATGAAAGATATTGAACAAAGAAGGCAAGATTTAAGAGACATGCTTCACCCTATTTACACATTGACAGAAAAATGTAGATAAAGAGAACCTAACTAAGTGGCGGAATTGGAAGATTCAATAGCTCTCTGTCTCACGAGTTGCTTCTCTACACTTAGCACAGGTCAATGCCGGTAATATAAAGCAATGTCAATACACAGTTCATGAATTTCTAATGTATCCTTTGTGACACATCGCATACGTCGAACATGCCAGTAATAGACTAAATAGGTTTGCTTGAATAAACATTTCTAACAAGTCAAGGCAGTGTGCGTGTACAAATGAAGAAAAATGATACATTTTCCTCTAAAGATAAGCCATTCCTCAGTGATTGAATAGATAAAATGATGATCTCAAAGTCAGCATGAAGATAAATTGCAGCACAATCTAAATCTTCTCCTTACAGGTGCCAGTGAGGTCAATGTCAATTGTAACTGAAATGTTTATTTCAAAGTTATCACTTCTTTGCATGCCTCATATAAAATGTGAAAGGACTACGGCTACAAAACTCACATTGCTCTATTTATACTGCTTCTAAATAAAAACATTGTTTTTTCAAAGAATGCAGAGAATTAAAGGGGTTGTAAAGGTAAAAAATAAATAGCTTCCTTTACCTTAGTGCAGTCCTCCTTCACTTACCTCATCCTTCGATTTTGCTTTTAAATGTCCTTATTTCTTCTGAGAAATCCTTACTTCCTGTTCTTCTGTCTGTAACTCCACACAGTAATGCAAGGCTTTCTTCCTGGTGTGGAGTGTCGTGCTCGCCCCCTCCCTTGCACTACAGGAGAGTCAGGACGCCCACTAATACACAGCTTCTTTCTCTATCTGCAAAGTAGAGAGTGTCCTGACTCTCCCGTAGTCCAAGGGAGGGACGAGCACAACACTCCACACCAGGGAGAAAGTGTAACATTACTGTGTGGAGTTACAGACAGAAGAACAGGTTTCTCAGAAGAAATAAGGACATTTAAAAGCAAAATCGAAGGATGAGGTAAGTGAAGGAGGACTGCACTAAGGTAAAGGAAACTATTTAGGAAAGAAATTACACCTTTACAAACCCTACTGAAATGCTCAATTAAAAATCTGTATATGAACTGCCTTATCTGACTAAGGATTTTTTATTCTGACCAGATCTTTTTGTGATTTATACACTTCTGATGGCATAGTGAGTAGCAATATATATATATATATATATATATATATATATATATATATATATATATATATATATACTTGTATATATATATATACATACATACACACCAACAGCCACTTTATTAGGTTCACCTGTACAATTGCTTGGTAACATAAATTGCTAATCAGCCAATCACATGGCAGCAAATCAATACATTTAGGCACCTGGACGTGGTAAATATGACTTGCTGAAGTTCAAACCAAGCATCAGAATGAGGAAGAAAGGGGATTTAAATTACTTTGAATGTGGCATGGTTGTTGGTGGCAGTAATTAAAAAACTGCTGATCTACTGGGATTTTCACACAAATCATCTTTAGGCTTTACAGAGAATGGTTTGAAAAAGAAAAAAAAATCCACTAAGTGGCAGTTGTGTGGATGAAAATGGCTTCTTGATGTCAGAGGATTGATTTGAGATGATAGAAAGGCAACAGTAAATGCTGCGTACACACACGATTGGACATTCCGACAACAAAACCGTGGATTTTTCCAAAAGGAATGTTGGCTCAAACTTTTGTTGCATGCACACGGTCACACAAATGTTGTTGTAAATTCCGAATGTCAAGAATACAGTGACGTACAACACTACGACAAGCCAAGAAAAATGAAGTGCAATGATTCCGAGCACGCGTTGAATGAATTCCGAGCATGCGCAGGATTTTTGTGCGTCGTTCCACCCAAGACCAAGATATACCATCCAGTGGCCTATGTGGTGTAGGACATATCTTCATCCCATGATTTGCCTATTTGGTTTTTAGCATGTCTTGCGTTTATGCGATTTTGTGTATGCATTTTTTGACATTGAGTATACTGTATATGATTTCACAAGGTAGAGTTGAATGTTCTTTGCAATGACTGCTTTTTGGTATACATCTCTTATTTAACCCCTTCCATACAGGGCATTTTCACCCCCTTCATGCCCAGACCAATTTTTAGTTTTCAGCGCTATTGCAATTTGAATGACAATTACACGGTCATGTAACACTGTACCCAAATGAAATCTTTATGTTTTTTTCCCCCACAAATAGAGCTCTCGTTTGGTGGTATTTGATCATCTCTGCGGTTCCAATATTTTGCGCTATAAACAAAAGAAGAGCGACACTTTTTAAAAAAAATAAAATATTTTTTACTTTTTGATTTAATAAATATCTCAAAAAAAAAAAAATCCTCAGTTTAGACCGATACATATTCTTTTACATAGTTTTGGTTAAAAAAAAACCGCAATAAGCGTATATTGATTGGTTTGCGCAAAAGTAATAGCGTCTACAAAATAGGGGATAGATCTATGGCATTTTTTTTTATTATTACAGGCCTACCCCACTTTTAAGTACACAATTGTGTTTATTTACTAAAGTTGGAAAGCGCAAAATAAGGCTCACTTCTGCACAGAAACCAATGAGCTTCCAGGTTTTATTACCAGGCTTAATTGAACAAGCTGGAGTTAGAAGCTCATTGGTTTCTATGCAGAAATGAGCCTGATATTGCGATTTCCAGCTTTAGTAAATAAACCCTATTGTGTACTTAAAAGCGGGGTATGCCTGTACTAGTAATGGCGGTGATCTGAGACCATTCACATTTATACAGCGATTAGTGCTATAAAACTGCACTGATTACTGTGTAAATGTAACTGGCAGGTAAGGGGTTAACACTAGGGGGTGCTGAAGGGGTTAATATTTTCCCTATTCAGTGATTCTAACTGTAGGGGAAGGGGACTCACAAGGGGAGGAGAACGATCTGTGTTCCTCCAGTCTGGGAACACGCATCGGTCTCCTCACCTCTGACAGGAGGTGGATCTGTGTGTTTACACACACAGATCCACACTCCTGCCGTGATCGCGGGAAATCGTGTGCCCCTAGATGGCCGGGAGAAAAGGATGTCTATTGACATCCACCCGGAGGGAGGGAGGGTTCCTGCCGGCGTCGTATTACTATGGCCTGGTAAGGTAAGGGTTAAAGTAAAAAAATTACTTTTTGTCGGATATTTTGTCATGAACTCATACACGTATCACTGTGTTTTACATCCTATGTGCTTACTCCATATAGTGATTGGCCTCATTTAGCGTCCCCCTGACCAAAATGTGCTTCCTTTTTGTCCAAATTTGGGATGGAGGCCAATCACTGATGGTGCCACAAACCACATCATTTTTTTCTTGTTTTAGCAGGGAGAAGGAACAAATAGATTTTTAGTAAAAAGCAGCCCATAATACACACATTAATACTTTTTAGGCACACACTTAACCCCTTAATTAGCCTGGGATGTTAACCCCTTCCCAGTCAGTGTCATTAATACAGTGACAGTGTATAGTATCATCACTGATTAGTGTATTAGTGCCACTGGTGATGTCAGTGTCAGTTAGTCAGTTCCCACCCAGTGTCAGATTGCCCACCACACTATTACAGTCCCACTATAGGTTGCTAATCACCTCCATTACTAGTATAAAAATAAATAAATAAATACAAATTCTAGTATACTGTATATACCATAATTTGTAGGCGCTATAACTTTCACACAAACCAATCAATATACATTGATGTATTGCATTGTTATATGTGTTTTATAGCAGAAAGTAAAAAAAAACATTTTCAAAATCTTCTCCTTTTTATACAAAAAAAATAAAAAACCCAGGGGTGATCAAATACCACCAAACGAAAGTTCGACTTGTGTGAAGAAAATATATACCGTATTTATCGGCGTATAACACACACAGGCCAATAACATGCACCCTAATTTTTTGAAGGAAGCTTCAGGAAAAAATCTTTCCAGAGCCCCCTGCGTATAACACGCAGGCACATTTTAGCCTCTATTTTCAGAGTACAAAAGTGAGTGTTATACACCAATAAATACAGTACATTTAGTTTGGGTACCAGTTAAAGCAGGGAGGGGATAAAAAGCAAAAAATTGCCTGGTCAGGGGGTAAAAGCTTCCGAAGCTCAAGAGGTTAACCATCGAGCCCTTATATACCAACAGTGTATGTAAATATTTATGTCTATTCTTTTTACACACTAATGGCACTTAAGGACTTATTAGATAATGATAAACTGTATAAGAAATTGTAAATATCATATGGAGGTGAGGATGGGGGTGGCGAGGAAAGGTTCTCCAAACTGTTTTGTCAACTACAACTTCTAATGAGCAGTTAACTGGTTAGCTTTGGCCATTCCTACATTTACATAATCTTAACAGGCAAATAAGTGAATTTGAGTATTAATTGAGCCAGAGTACCTGTAGTTAAGGAAGTCATTAAATGCTTGTTTTAAAGCTCATGAGCTGTTTGTTAAGAATATTCAGCTACTTGAATTGCTTTTGTCTACATGTCCACTTTAACCATGCGGCCATCCTGTGATATGGTTGCAAACACCAAGATCAGGCAACTGTTACCTCCTATCGATAGGCTCTTTAACAGTATGCTTACTTCAGGGAGTTGTCCACATTTCCCAAGTATTCAAATTATATGTCTGTTCTATCTTAAAGTGATATAAAACCATTGTTTTTTAAGCATTTTCAGCGAATGGCTTTAAACACTTTCTGAGTATGCCGATTCTTCATCGTTAAATGCTTGCTTATGTTTAACCACTTCCCTACCGCCTTACGAGTTTTTACGGCGGCACTTTAAAGATGTATATCTCGGTAACGGCAGCAGCTGCTGCCACAACCGAGGTATCCATCTTTAGTGTGAGGGGTCCTGTAAAAGATAATGGTGGTCTCCGCGGCGTATTCGCCACGAAATCGCCGTTATCGGCGGCGGGAGAGGGCTCCCGCCTAACTCCCGCGCTCTCCGCCGCTTACCGGAGAAATTTCCCTCGCCCGTCCCCATACCTCTGCTGGGCGGAAGTGACGTCAAAACGTCAGTCCCGCCCAGCGTCTTAAAGAAACATTTTTTTTCTGTCATTTGAAAAAATTACTTTTTTTTTTTGTTCTTTTTTTTTCTTTTAAGTCTAAATATGAGATCTGAGGTCTTTTTGACCCCAGATCTCATATTCAAGAGGACCTGTCATGCTTTTTTCTATTACAAGGGATGTTTACATTCCTTGTAATAGGAATAAAAGTGATAATTTTTTTATTTTTTTTATTTCAGTGTAAAAAATTATCAACTAAATAAAAATAAATAAGAAAACAAAAATGTTTTTTTTAAAGTGCCCCGTCCCGACGAGCTCCCGCGCAGAAGCGAACGCATACGTAAGTAGCGCCTGCATATGAAAACGGTGTCCAAACCACACAAGTGAGGTATCGCCACGATCGTTAGAGCAAGAGCAATAATTCTAGCCCTAGACCTCCTCTGTATCTCAAAAAATGCAACCTGTATAATTTTTTAAACGTCGCCTATCAAGATTTTTAAGGGTAAAAGTTTGACGCCATGCCACGAGCGGGCACAATTTGTAAGCGTGACATGTTGGGTATCATTTTACTCGGCGTAACATTATCTTTCACAATAAATAAAAAAATTGGGCCAAATGTATTGCTGCGCAAATATGGTGTGACAAAAACTATTGCAATGATCGCCATTTTATTCTCTAGGGTTTTAAGAAATAATATATATATAATGTTTGGGGGTTTTAAGTAATTTTCTAGCAAAAAAAAATGTTTTAGTCTTGTAAACACCAAATCTGAAAAACACCCACGGTAGAGAAGTGGTTAAGTTGGTGGCTTGACAGCTGCCCCAAATTTCCTGTTTAGGGTAGCTCCTTTCTCTTGGAGTCACCCTAGACTAGAGTCCCATAGCCCAAGATAGTAAGCCACTCCCTTGCTTCTCACTCCACTCTTCTCCAAACTAAGAGACTGACTGGGGACTACACTGTCCACTGTTAACCCTTTCTCGTGAAGACTGGAAGTTCCAAGAAGCAACACTGAGAGAGCATGAGCCAGCAGCATTGAAAGTTGTAAACTGCCAGTGCTGTTTACTATTGGGGAATGCAAGGTAGATTTAGGGAAGTTAGTTTTGATACCACGGCAGCACCAAGAATGAGCTAACAGTACAAATCCACTAACCAGAAACACCTTCAAAGATTGTCTAGGAAGAATGCACCATTGGGATTATAATTCAGCACTATTATCGATATTGGGCACAAACTATTTTAAGCCAAGTAAAGAGGAACACATACAGTATATTTCACTAGATGGGCAAAAAAAGAAGAAATATTATTACAAGATGTAATGAAAGGAAATAGGATTTGCACGTATGAGGAAATTACACAAAAATTAGGAAATATGCCACTAGATAAATGGAGGTACACACAACTACAACATTTTACACCTTTCACTGCCACAACCATTACAGGGAAAAGGACACATGAGGACAATAGAGAAATAGCCTCATTGGTTGAAAGGGTTGAAACTATATTTATATATATATATATATATATATATATATATATATATATATATATATATATATATATAAGAAGGCCAGTATGGTGGCCTGAGTTTATGGTAGGAGCACGGAGGGTATTTAAGCAGCCCACTCACACATGTTCTTTGTCGGTTCAGTGTGCGGTACTACACGTCACTGGGCTGACTCTTCCTAGCTCACCTCATGTCCGTGAGTCTGCGCATTCAATCGCATTCGACACCCTCCCGCCCTTCCCTTTTTCAGGGCACTTCTCAGCATATCCTTCTTCAATTAACTACCCATTACTTACCTTGGGTATGGCCCCTTTTCTTGGCATACTGACCAGACCACCAAGGCACACTTCAGGTCTATTTATGTTGTATGTCTTGTCACGTGTTTATGTGATTCACATCACTCTCGGTCAGAGGGTAACGACCATAAATATATATATATATATATATATATATATATATATATAGAAGAAGACTCACTGGAGAGATTCCGGAATATATGAGGAAAATGGTGAGAGTTCAGGAAGTCGGGAACCTGGAGGAAATGATGAAGGTGTAGGGAATCGAGGAGGGAAGGAGGGGGGTGGGATGGGTTTTTGTTTGTTTTTTGTTATAGGGTCTATAGGGCCAGGGGGGATAAATGGATAGAGCATAAATAAAGGAATGCAATGCTTTTAACATGAATGTGTTTATTTATGTCTATATGATAAAATAAAAAATTAATATTCAAAAAAACTATTGGGGAATGTTTATTTTATTTTGCTTAATGTGTTAAGCTAAAAAAAAAAAAAAACTCTTATGGCTTAATACTACTTTAAATTGTCCAGCAAATATCCAGCATATAGAGCCATGTATGTTACATATCACCAAATGATCTAAAGAAACAATATATGCAACAGTACTATATTTCTTAGATCTTTATACCACACATGTATTATAAATCAGAATATAATGCTATGCCACTAGATAAGATCCAGGAGCGCTATAAATTTTATGTCACGCTAATATTAAAAAACAATTTTCTTGGAACAACAGTCTTGTACCATACGAAGATGCAATATAATACAGGCTTTGATAACATGTAACGGGTTAAAATGCAACCAGTCCAATATGGAGAATACAAGTAGTAAAGTATATACAGATGGGCAGCTTGCCTAGCGAGAGATGTGATTCATGTCTCCCACTCAAGGATAAGATTACCAAACCAACAGCCAGTGATCTGAACTGGTGTCTAAAAGTGCATATTGAATCCAAAGAGATTTTTTTTCCATTTCACTGTTTCCATTGACTAATTTAGTCCAAAACATTTACAAATGGTATCTTTTAATGACATAGTGTAAAGAACAGAGATGTTCGGAAACCCACAATGGTTAGTCTGTAATCATATATTTAAGATTATGGGCACCCGGAGATCTTCAGATGAAAAAACTTGTAAAGCATGTAGTTTTATCCAATGTTTTGGTTAGACAAAGCCTTAGGAATGGTTCACTAACTCTAGTATTTCTGCAGGGCCTAAGTTCTGCCCCTTAAAGCATAGTCCTCCCCCCCCCCCCCACACCTGCCATTCAACATCCCAAAACTGGATCCACTATTGCCCACCGAGGTTCCTGCATAGGTATGTAGATCTTAGCATCTACAGGCTTAGGGGTTAAGGTGGTTCTAAAATCGAAATGGTTTCCTACCTTAAAGTGGTTGTAAACCCTGACATATACCCAGTAAAATGAACAGCTTCAGATGCTAGACATAGATCAGGGATATGCAATTCGTGGACCCCCAGCTGTTGCAGAACTACAAGTCCCATGAGGCATAGCTAGACTCTCACAGCCACAAGCATGACACCCAAAGTCAGAGGCATGATGGGACTAGTAGTTTTGCAACAGCTGGAGGTCCGCTAATTGCATATCCCTGAAATAGATGAAACAAATTCTCCTACATGGGTTTTACTTGTTTATCTGCAGTCTTCTCTCTACACCTCTTCTATCGGGAGCACAGAGGAGGGGGCGGAGAGACTGCAGTAAAAGCGTGTGAGAGCTGATCGGAGGAAAGGCACATACCCTTCTCCACACAGCAGAAGAACTGTATTCTAAATAGAGAAGCTATCTGCTGAGCTCTTGCCCCGCCCCCTGACACAAATTTATATCATGTGTAAGGAAAACTTCTCAGAAGTGCTGATAACAGAGGAACAAAGCAGAGAAACCACACTTAGAGCTTTGGAGAGAGATATTTGTGCTTTGCTCAGATTCCATAACTGAGTTTTACAGCCACTTTAAAGCATTCCCCGCAATAAGGTAAAATTACGCTACTATCTGTTCTCCCCATCCCCCCATTCCTAAACACTTACTTACCTAACTTCTCAGACCAATCCACCACTCTACTGACTGCTCTCCTCTCTTCCTGGTCTCGCAGGAGACATTGAGAGCATCGGGAGCAATAGGCTTCTGCTGTTGTCAGTCAAATTCCTATGAGAAGGGAGGGGGGTTATCTTGGCAGGGCTCTTTGTCTATACATGCCCAAGGCCCAGCTCAGTAGAGGGCTCACACTGGTGCCCCCTTAGCAGTCAGCTTGCTAAGGGGGCACTCAAAAGCAGACGTAGCAGACACTATATTGGCGGTGGTCGATCATAGAGAAGGTAAGGGACCTTTCTGGGCAATATCGTTGCCCAGAGCAGGCAAGCTTAGCATTTTTTTATTTTGATATAACTTTAAATTCTAAGCAGAAGAAACTGAAGCCTACAATACGTGTGTGCATTGTACCCCTGAAAACATTTTAACAGAATTAAAGGTTACTTGCAAGAAACTTTTCTGGTACAGTTATTTTTATTGCAAAAAACACTAAAACACTATCAATATACAGGTTTGACCAAAAAAGGAAGAAGCATCCCATGCAGGAGAGCAAAACAGTAAAGCTCACGTAGATACAAAAGATACCTTTAGATACATTTTAGAAGGTTTCAAAGCAAAGTTTGGAAGCATCCGGCATCTAATGTCGGAAGTGGCAATGAGTAACAGGGCACGAAGGCCCAGGACAATGGGAGGCGAAGGAAGTGGGATCATCATCCCATAATAGAGGGGATGAAAAAAAGGAAGAGGGGCGGAGGGGAAGGTGGAAAAAGCAAAGGTGGGAGACAGGCAGAGCGAGGAAGGGAGAAGAGTAGTGCAGGACTAAGCAAGGTCAGAAGGTAGGAAACGGTCAAGACAAGAAAGAAGAAATGAAGAAAAGAGGTATAGACCTAGACAGCGAGAGAGGATGGAACCTGTGGGTTAGATGGTGTTCCAGAATGGTCAGGAATACCCAAGCAAGAATATTATTTTGCTGTTCTTCAGCCATATTGTTAGTTTGTAACATATGCATTACAGGATAATTTTAAAGAAGGTTCTTGCCCTAACTGTTCTTATTCATCAAGGTAATTCAGCGTTTGGTAGTAATGTGTAAAGTGCAGTGACCCACAGCGACCAATCAGAATTACAGCAAACTGAAATATGATGAGCTTTAATAGGTTAGTGCACTCGGAACATCCTAGTTGTTATTTAGCTGGTTTATTGAATTAGTCCATTTGTCAAAGTGCTATCTGACATTAGGTTTTCATGGTTTTGTGTAACACAGGAGGTGCGCAATTTTTTTCCAATGTACTTACATGCACGAAACTGTACACTTTCACTGACAAATGAAAAGCCATGCGACACCCAACACTTCATCCGAAACAGTGCTTTACTTGTCTTATATAAGGCTATATAAACACATGTATCACAATGCCAGGGGATGGCTTAACATATTCCACCTTGGAATTAAACTGTCATACCACACCAATGTACTGTCTGTCATAAAAGCTCAGTCTGGTATTTAAAAACTCTTGTCCAACAATGTACTTAAAAGTTAAAAGTGTGCTGTCTAGCTTCATATCAACACTACTGTAAGCCAATGTTAAGCAAACATGCAGCAAACTGTATAGAGAATGTAATTTTTGACAGGCAAGTTTAGAGACAACAAAGAAATCCTTTTAAGATGTCATTGTGCTCAGATAAGAAAACATGTCTTTTATCACTTAACCAAGAAGAGAGAAAAAAGACTTGACGTATAGTTTCCAAGAAAAATATCACATTATCTCAAGAAGGAGAGAATTTAAAACCTTTTCACTTTCTTAATCCATACATATTCTTTGGATATTTGATACCACATTCACATGATTTGTACTCTTTTGTTTTTAAAATGTGCGCTTATCTCTAAACCCAAAAAGTCATCAGAGTCAGACAGTTGACACTCTCTAAAATTGTCAAGTGGGGGACATTTTACACGAACACTGCAGCATTCAGATTTGATGGGAGTCAGAAAACGCTGGTATTCAATGATGATTTACCAAGACATCGAATGCCGAAAAGCACTTGGTACTAACACTAAGAAAGAGCTGACGTATTCGCTAAGTCCCAGCTGACAGAGTAATCTGTTGTGAGACATAAATCTAAATTTAGTGTGTATCTTAATATGACAAAATGTTAGGAGCAATCATTGCATGCTGTAGAGAAATATGCAATGGTGAGAATCTTCCACTTAGAAAACATTAAAGGTCTGTTAAAACCACGTTCACGCTTTGACTTATTTTATCAGATTCCTAAACTTTAAAAGGCCAGTGAAAGAATATTTAGAAAGTGAGTGACACAGGTATTTGAAGGGCATTATTGCATAAATTGTACAAAGAATAAAAAATGTGTATCGTTCAATGATAAAACATAGGTATCACTTCTGGAATTAGTAGGTATTAAAACCACATTCTGCAACATAAGGGTTACTAGGCACAATATGAGGCTGCTCACTACAGAGATGACATATTAATCATCTGCTATACAAATTGCAAACATACAATTGAGTCATTCAGCTGGCACACAAATTCTCTCATTTAAAAACAAAGAGATGTGCATGAGATCAAGTAGCTCTTGTGCACGTAGACCCAACATCTTCACAAGTGTAAGTGCCGGTTCACACAGGGGCGACCTGGGATCCGACTTGAAGTTGCCCCAAGTCGTCCCAAGTCATGTGATTGAGAAATTCAATGGAAGTGAATGGAGCCAACTTAATACACACTACTGAAGTCGCTCCGACTTCAGAAAAGGTTCCTGTACTACTTCAATCCGACTTCTAGGCAACTTGTAGGCAACTTGTACCCATTGATTTCAATGGAAGTTGCCTCAGAAGTCAGATCACTGTCTTAACTGAAGCAACAATACAGGAAGATAACATACATTTCTCAGGCAAACCCCTCCCTCCCACAGAGCTGATTGTTGTTTGATTGGCCACTGGAAAGCCTCCTGTCATGGAGGCGACTTGAAGTTGCCTTGTACTGTCCTGGAGGCAACTTGAAGTTGTCTTGTAAGTTGCCTGATGATTCATACTCAAGTCGTGTCCAAGTTGCCTCCCAAAGTCGTTCTGGAAGTGGTGTTGCCCCTGTGTGAACCAGCTCTAAGAAAATCTTGGTTTTCATTTTTTTATTAATATTTTGAAATCTTTACAAATAAATCATTCATTTATAAAATAATGTTATACCATAAAAAGTCAATGTAATCTTTTCTTCTTTTTAACTTATGAGGCAGGCCATAGATGATGCAACTCTTTTTTCTGCAATCACGCCGGGAAAACAAAGGGGTTGATTTACTAAAGCTGGAGAGTACAAAATCAGGCTCACTTCTGCATGGAAACCAATGAGCTTCTAACCTCAGCTTGATCAATTAAGCTTTGACAATAAAACCTGGAAGCTCATTGTTTTCTATGGAAAAGTGAGCCTGATTTTTTACTCTCCATCTTTAGTAAATAAACCCCATAGTGATTATTGCCAGTGGCTATAAGATCCAACATGCTGGATCCATTGATCAATTTGGGTACAATCAGCCTCCGTATAGATGTCTGAAAGTCCTGTCTGAAGAGTTCCAAATCTAAAAGATTATTCTTTCAAAATACGTTTTCTTCCTACCTCAAAAGGCAGCTGTAGTGTAAACCTGGATTAGATTCCATTTCCTTTGAGAGCTATTTTCATGCACATCATATTTGAAGCACACCTATCAATTTTGCGTAAATGGAAATCACAACTGGCTCCCAATGTGGGAGAGGTTATTGAATTAGTGGATAATACTTATGAGTATGAGAGAGTGTTGGCATACAAGCTGGGGGATGGAGCTAGATTTCATAATAGATGGGTCTCCTGGGAACAGGTTTGAAATATAAGGCACATGCAGACCCCATTCTTTTGTTGGGCTCTCCCCTATGGATGATCCTTTGGTTAATATATAACATTATTACTATTATAACACATTTTTTACAGGTACTGGAACCCAGTGGCGTAACCAGAGTTATGGGCGCCCGGGGCAGAACTTTTTTTTCGCCCCCCCCCCCCCCCCAGCGCTAGCGCATAACCACATACGCCCAATCACAGGGCGCCATGCCATCAAATGCAGTCACTTTACCATGCCATCAATTGTCACCACTGTGCCACCAATTGTCACCACTGTGCCATCAATCGTCACCACTGTGCCATCAATCGTCACCACTGTGCCACCAATTGTCACCACTGTGCCACCAATTGTCACTGTCCAGACATCTATCCACCTCGGAGCTTTATATTATAACCTGCTGGGACTTGTAGTTCTCCATCGTCTCCTGGGGCTCGGGTGCATGCAATCCACCATCTTTGTTCAGTTTTTCTTACTGCTGGGACTTGTAGTCCCATAGATGGTGGATCGCATGCACCTGAGCCCCAGGAGACGATGGAGAACTACAAGTCCAAGCAGGTTATAATATAAGGCTCCGAGATGGATGGGTGTCCGGACATCCATCCACCTCGGAGCCTTATTATAACCTGCTGGGACTTGTAGTTCTCCATCTTCTCCTGGGGTTTAGGTGCATGCAATCCACACCCATCCACCTCAGAGCCTTATTGTATGATAATGTATAACCTGCTGGGACTTGTAGTTCTCCAATCTCCATGAGCCCCAGGAGAAGATGGAGAACTACAAGTCCCAGCAGTTTAACTAAAATGACAGGCTCTGAGGTGGATAGGTGGAGATCAGGCAGAGCACCCCTTTAGATTTACACCGACCCCCCCCCCCCCCCACTTACCTTGCTGGAGATGGAGATGCCGCCCACATGTTCCAGGCCAATCAGCGCGCCCTTCTGCCTGGTTGGCTGGTGTTTCCCACCACTCCCACATCAAGGGAGACAGACAGTTCCACCAGCCAACCAGGCGCGCCGCCGCCGGGTGTACCAAGATGGCCGACAGCTCCAGAGCTAGGCCAAAGCCGCGGCCTTTCCTAAGGCGGCGGCGGCGCATTCCGCGGACGCCAGGATTTCGCCCCCAGCAATTTTTCGCCCGGTGCAGGAGCCCCCCCTGCCCCCCCCCCCGCTACGCCAGTGCTGGAACCTATTGACAATGTGTAAAACACTTATCGGTTTTGTTACATGACCTTGAATACCTAATACATTATATGTCTGTGATCCATTACTGCTTTCTCAGTCTATTTGCTGCTATTTTCCCTTGTTAAATGTTAATGTTGTATTGACATGTCATCCAATGTACATGGTGATAATTATTTGTTAGCCCTGTCAAAATCAATAAAAAAAATTAAAAAAAATATTGCTCTAAAAAAGCAGCTGTACTTTGACATAAACTGGATTTTATATTAAAAATACCCTTTATACAGATAAGTATACAGTAAGTATTTTAATCTTTAGTTTTTAATGTCAGCAACCTGGAGAAGTACACTTACTGCTTCTGCAAAGCATGTTACTGTGCTTACTGATGTCAAGGGCAACTCATAGGGGACCTGGGCAATAGGTAATTAAATTAAGGGGCCCCCGGGAAATAGGAGATTATGGGGCCAGCAGGCAATAAATTATGGGGCCACACGATATACACACACGCACACACATACATTATACATACACAGTATACACACACAATATACACACACAGTATACATACACACAGAATACACATACACACACTGAAAAGGTACTGGAGAGGCGGGGCAGCTATAATCTTGGGATTTTTTTTAAAAACACAGATTTTTACATACTGTCCCTGGTTTTACTGAGGCTGGCAACCCTGATGGGGCCCCCTAGTGGCATGGGGCCCTCCGGCAGTGCCCGAGTGCCTGAATGGTCAGTCCTCCCCTGACTGATGTACATGTACAGCAGCTGCAGCTCTCTCCCTCTCCTCTCCCCTTCCCAGTGACAGTGGTGGGCATATTCTTTGGGCACCCGCTTTCACTGTTTGAAAATAAGGTGGCCCGGTCACATCATTCATTCACAGTCCTCTGTGAATTGGAAACTATAAGTCCCAACAGCCTTTGTGGCTATTGGCTTGTAGTTTCAATGAACTACAATGGTGCTGTTGAACGCTCTATTAGTTCATTCTTTCTTCTTGTCAGTGTCTATCTGTCTGCCTGTACGAGGTACGAGCAGACAGATATACTGAGAAGTCTGCAGGAGTTCTGCATGGCACCTGCGATTTGCTGATCACTGGTGCAATGCTTTCCAGGCTCTAAGTTTAAAAAAAAAAAAAATGGACATTTTTTTACCTGCATAAAGATGTGCATTTGTTTTTTTTTAAAAGGTGAACATATACTTTAAAGTAAACCTATGGTGAAGCTATGGACATTCAGCATTTACTTTTTTTTTTTTCAAGCAGACCTTGCAGTTTTACCTATATATTTGGGCCCCTTCCCACTAACTAAACAGCAGCAGGTAGTAAAAAAATAAAATGCAGGCAAAATGTTAGTAAATCTACTTACTTAAGTTTTATGACAGGTAAAGTAGCTTTAACTTTACTAAACAGCTGCAGAGTAGGATTAACAATGCAAACAGGATCAAAATGGCAAAAGGGCCTGCATACAGTACAAAGCTATGTTAAACTGATCATGGAACTGAACAAACTGGGGCTCATAGAAGCAAGGTCTCAATAAGAGCACTATGCAGAAGTACAGCACAGTCTCTATAAGTTGTTGTAGTCATACTGGATGATGCCTACTACTATAAACATCACAATGCAGAAACATCTACAACAGCATCTCTCAAAGTGAGATCTACGGTAGGTTTGGGTACACAGTCAAGTAGCTGGAGGAATCTTTGGGTTGGCACTAGATTGTCCCGATACTGATACCAGTACTTGTACTCACACAAATACTCCCGATGCCTGACCCGTAACTTGGTCGGCGGGCAGAGTCAGTGGGCGGAGAGGGCAAGCAGACTCAGTGGGCGGAGAGGGCGGTGGCGTCAGTAGGCGGAGTGGGTGGAGCAGGCGAGAATAGTTTGGGCTGGGTATAACAAGATGTCTGCTGATACATACTAATGCCAAGTGCAGGGTGTACCAAGATGGGCGGTGCAGCATATAATTTCAAAAATTTTTCCTCATGTCATTTATTGCTGCATTTCAGTGCCTGCTCATCAGTGCCAGCCACCTGATGGTGCCAGCCACCTGTCAGTGCCCATAAGTGTCACCTATCAGTGCCAACCACCTGTTAGTGTCATCTAACAATGCCAGCCATTAGTGCCAGCCACCTGGCAGTGGAAACAGTGCCCATAACTGCCGCCTATCAGTGCCAGCCACCTGTCAGTGCCCACAAGTGCCGCCTATCAGTGCCCACCAATCAGTGCCATCTATCGGTGCCATCTATCAGTCCCCATCAATCAGTGCCACCTATCAGTGCCCATCAGTCAAACTGTCACATGGCATTAAAAAAAAGTATCGGTAATCGGTATCGGCGAGTACATGAAAAAAGTATCGGTACTTGTACTCGGTCCTAAAAAAGTGGTATAGGGACAACCCTAGTTGGCACTACAGACAAGTGACTGGAGAAATCTGTAGGCTGGCATCACAGGCCGGCGATTGGTGACACAAGACCACCCCACTTGAAGCACTGTACTTTGGTAGCAGTGGGCACAATGTTTTCTGCAGTGGCTGGGTCTTTCATGGAAGCTGCAGCCCAGGTGCCCACACACCAGGACTAATGGTGGAGGATTAAATACCTGGCAGCAGATCACATACCCAACCACTTTTGCCTCATCAGGTGTAGTCCCTCTAAGCCCTGGTAGGCAGGAAACAGGGAAACCTATGATACCTTGCATGTCCAAGAGCTCAGGGGCTTGTGGGTGTCCATGGAGATTTTGATAAAAAGGGGAATGAGGTTAAATGATCTGCTGAGAAATAAGGACATCCATGCTTCTGCTATGAACTTTAACATGGTTCTAAAAGTCAAAATGTTTTTCCGTTAATGTATTGTATAAATTAAGGTAAAAACTAGGGTTGTCCCGATACCGATACCAGTATCGGTATCGGGACCGATACCGAGTATTTGCGGGAGTACTTGTACTCCTGCAAATACCCCCGATGCCTAAATAAAATACTTCCACCCCCCTGTATCCCCCCACCGCCAAAGCCGCCGCATCGAAAGCCGCGCCGCATGGGTTAAATGGGAACGTGCAGGAACATCACAGCTTTCATTTGAATAGCTGTAGTGTTCCCATGCATATAGACACTGCCCCTTGCTCGGGATTGGATGGGTGATCGTGATCTGTCCAATCCCGAGCAAGGGGGAGTGTCTATACGCACGGGCAAAACAGCTATTCAAATGAATGCTGTGATGATCTCCGTGCGGCGGCAGCGGCTTTCGGCGGCTGGAGGGACATGGCTGGAGGAACATGGTTAGAGGGACATGGCTGAAGGGACATGGCTAGAGGGACATGGCTGAAGGGACATGGCTGAAGGGACATGGCTGGAGGTACATGGCTAGAGGGACATGGATTAAGGGACATGGCTAGAGGGACTTGGCTGAAGGGACATGGCTAGAGGGACATGGCTGAAGGGACATGGCTAGAGAGACATGGCTGAAGGGACATGGCTGAAGGGACATGGCTGAAGGGACATGGCTAGAGGGACATGGCTGGAGGGACATGGCTGGAGGGACATGGCTGCATATGTGGGGGACATGGCTGGAGGCACATGGCTGGAGGGACATGGCTGCATATGTGGGGGACATGGTTGGAGGGACATGGCTGCATATGTGGGGGACATGGCTGGAGTGACATGGCTGCATATGTGGGGGACATGGCTAGAGGGACATGGCTGGAGGGATATGGCTGCATATGTGGGGGACATGGCTGGAGGGACATGGCTGCATATGTGGGGGACATGGCTGGAGGGACATGGCTGCATATGTGGGAGACATGGCTGCATTTGTGGGGGACATGGCTGCATTTGTGGGGGACATGGCTGCATATGTGGGGGGACATGGCTGCATATGTGGGGGACATGGCTGCATATGTGGGGGACATGGCTGCATATGTAGGGGACATGTCTGCATTTGGGGACACATTTTAAAAAAGTATCGGTATTCGGTATCGGCGACTACTTGAAAAAAAGTATCGGTACTTGTACTCGGTCCTAAAAAAGTGGTATCGGAACAACCCTAGTAAAAACGCCTCAGTTCTTTTCTTTTCTTGCCCCTTAGTCCCTATAACCTATCCTTGCTTGTGTAATTGTGCTACCAATGTCCCGGCTGCAGCACTTTTTCTCCACTTCCTGATCTCATAGGAGACATATGGGTAAATTTACTAAGAGTTAAATAACGGCAAATAAAATGCGGTAAAATACCACATGTGGTAAATAACCTGTGAATATTTAATTCAATAAGAATTTTGCATTAAATAACAAATGCAGTATTTTTCGATTGTTCGGTAACTTATCGCACATGCCGGTGGTTAAGGGTTGTTTAAGGTAATTTCCTATCACTTTAATGACTTACCTGACACAGTACAAAACATTTTAGATACTTGTTTGTACAAACTGATCTGGGCAGGGAGCATGTAGGATGGAAGACCACCAGTCCAAACCTACACTTTTAATATCCTGTAACACTTGCGCAGACAGATTAACAAATCAATTCCCTACCTAACCCAACCACACTATTATCTAATTTATACAGTATGTCAGATACACCATTACCTACTTTGGTAGAAACTAATCCTTTACCAGGTCAAACTTTATTCAGCAATGATGTATTTACAGATGTGTATCACGGTCCCCTTGAGGATTGCTTGGATTTACCTGCTCATCTGCAATGACCCTGTAAACCTTCCAATCCACCTGACACTCTGGTTTCAGACATCTTTCGCAAGCACCTTTAAATGACACGTCACACAAGTCAATGTATTTGCATTATCTCAGCTTTTACTGAAGTAAGCAAAGTAGTATAAATCAACAAAAGGGAAGGGCAATTGATCAACCAAGTTCTGTAAAACAGCTCAGACTCGGCAGAGGAATTCCCTCAAAGACAGCTTAAGAACAGTTTAACAATGGAAGGATATAATACACACGTATGTACAATGAGATACCACCTGAAGCATGACCTGTAGAACAATAAAGGGTTAAACGTTTAATGCAGTTGTTTACACTCTAAAGGGGAACTCCAGGCCGCCCTATTCATCCTTTGAATCCTAATGAGAGATCAGACAGAATAAGGATAGTATAGGGCCCTTTAAATAGTAGCAACAGCAATGTCCGAGGTGCAGACCTGATAGTCTTCACCGGTATTTGGAGATCATTCGATTTTTTCCAATTAGGCACAGTGATGTATTAACAGACTGGCTTAAACAGGCTAATGGTACTCTTAAAATTGTTGTAGGTAAAGGTGTCTATGTACAGTGTTCAAACAGACTTGCCGTAAAGTGTTCTCAAGGTAAAGGTGTCTGTACACAGTGTTCAAATACAGTTACCAGGGAAAGATTGCATAGACTGGGTAATTGCCCTCTTACAAACAACCAAACTGAATTAGATGCCTTGCAGACAGCAACCCGGGAATAGATGTCCATCAATGGAACCGCCAACGATGACCCACAGATGCGAAGCGTGGATGGGCGCGAAGTCGATCTGCTGAGTTGGTGCCATGTCGTTGTGGTAGACCTCTCTCTCCCTGTCATGGAGAGGTGTGTATTCCGCAAGGCCCAGGAAGAAGAAAGCGTGGGGTGGATCTCCAGTCTCCTTTATAGGCTTTCCCAGAAATATCCTCGACTGGTAGCAAGGATCCCTGGGATGTGTAGTCCCGATGTATGGTTAGACAATGGAATCTCTGGTCAGAAAGACTACTAATCCCACAATCCATTGGGTTGGGCTCACCAATATAATCACAGGTAGAGAATAACGAGGAAACATACTGTATTAGGCTTATAATCCATCATCACTACAGATGACATCAGTATGTGCACGCATTTAATTGCTTAGCTATGGCATGTGCAAGTAATCATAATAGCAGTTCAGACAATGTATATGAAGATAGTTCAAGCAACATTCACCTTCTCACTCCAACAGGAAATACCGCACTGGTTAATGCCACCAAAAGAGTGGTGTTAAATATTAGCTACTGTTTCGTTTGTGAATTGGTTTAACAGATTACCGCACAAATATTTGCGATATTTACAGACAATTTTTTTTTTCGTTGTTTATCGCAAAATATATATATATATTTTTTTGTGAATTGGACATAATTTACTACATGCAATAATTGTGTCAAATGAGTAACATGATACCCTTATCGTATGCGGTAACACTTAGGCCATGTACACACGATCAGACCGGTCCGATGAGACTGGTCCGACAGGCCGTTTTCATCGGGCCACCGCTGAAGTGGTCTGATGGTCTGATGTGCGTACACGCCATCAGTCCAAAATCTGATCGGGTCAGAACGCGGTGACGTAGAACACAACCACGTGCTGAAAAAACGAAGTTCAATGCTTCCAAGCATGCGTCGACTTGATTCTGAGCATGCGCAGGTTTTTGGTCCGATGCTTTTGTGTATTAACCATCGTTTTGGTCCGACGGACAGGCGTCCATCGGACAGATTTTAAAGCAAGTTTTAAAACTTTGGTCCGATGGACAACGGTCCGATGGGCCGTATACACGATCAATTTGGTCCGATGAAACTGGCCTTAAGGCCAGTTTCATCGGACCGGTCTGATCGTGTGTACGCGGCCTTAGTGAATGGTCCCCATAGGCAGCAGCAGAAGTCATCTGCTTCTGCTGCTGTCAGTCAAACTCCTGTGAGCAAGGGAGTAGGGCCATGGCTTACTGGCACTGTGTGTGTCTATGGACACAGCCAAGATTAGAAGCATATCTTCACAGGTGTCCCCATAGTGAGTGGCTTGCTAAGGGGGAATTCGAAGGAAGAATGTGGACAGCTGTGACCAGGATCATCAAAGAGGAGGTAAGGGACCGCTCTTTGCAACACCCTTGCACAGAGCAGGTAAGTATAACATATTTTTAAAGCAAAATAGAGCGTTGCCCTTAAAGAGGAAGTAAACCCCCCCCAAAAAAATATTTAAAACCCTGCAAGAAAAAGACATAATAAGCTAGCATGCATAGCATACTAACTCATTATGTGGCACTTATCTGAGATCAAAGCCCCTGAAGCACTCCTCGTTACCCTCCACCCCCGCCGCCATCTCTCCTCCAACTACCTTCCAGGTATTGGTGCTCCGGCGCTGTGATTGGCCGGAGCAGCAATGACGTCACATGCATGCGCGTGGGTTCCAGAATTTTCTCATTCAGAAAACCGTCACGCTCAGTGCACCTGCGCATGCGCCGTAGACATCGGTGCAGTGTTTTCTGCAAATATCTCCTTAACCGCGTAGATTAAGGAGATATTTCTTGCACCTACAGGTAAGCCTTAATCTAGGCTTACATATAGGTGCAATGTGTGTGGTTGGGTTTACAAGCACTTTAAGCATGTTAACATTTACCCTTGAAGTGGGATGGAGGGCCCACTGCAAGGGTAAATTTTTTTTTTTTTTGGAGTTAAATGTGAAAATGTGGCAAGGTTTTTTAAGGTTATGTTTTATGTTTTGTGTATGAAACACATGTCTATAGCTATTTATTGTGCTGTAGAAGTATGTAAAGCCAATAATATAGGGGTATATAAAGTCAAATAATGCTTACCATATCTACAATACATAAGTTATTGAATATGTTGTGGCAGGTGTTAAATTGCCACACACTGCCTTAATATCTCATTCATTTTTATTGTACCTTGCATATCTTTCAGAAATCCCTCCAGTTCCCATGCTAGATTTTCAACCTGAAACAAATGCTTCTAACATTCTTTAGCTCGCAAAAGAATTCAGTTACTATTATTATTATTTTTTCGACGGCTCAATATTCCATTGTTGTGTTTGAGTAACAAAAGGGAATGGGTACAAAGGGAATGTGTTATGTTTATGGGTCAGATCCTTTTCATGTGGTACAAGGCTGTTGCTAGGGTCTGTTTTTATATACTCTGCTTGCATTAAACCTCTCTTTGTAACAGCTCTCATAAAAAATGATAAGCTTACTCCCACAATTCTATGCAATCTCTGAAAATCCATATACATGGATTAATGGTCACTGTGGAGAAAATTCTGAAAGTTCACCGACTTGCCTGACACACAAATGCATTGGATATTACACTATTCCCAACATATTGGGTATATTTCTTAACCCTTACAGTAAACATTTCCAGAGCAATGGCTGCTAGATGTATTCATTTGCTCTGTGGTTGTTCTGCCATGCCCTTAAAGTATCAATAAAGTTTTTATTTAAATGTAATTCTTTTTGTAATAGTATTAAAGGATGTCACCAGGATATGGGATAGTGGGATGATGCGAATAAACGAGAGGATGGAACATTGCAAAGTAACTAAGGTAACAGACAACTAGGTAAAATGTCCATCGTTACTTAATAAAGACATTCAAAGTAACTGCAAAATTGTCATGCAAAAGCAAAGGATGAATACAATTAAATAATTTATTATCAAATTATGACGTTTAAACAGTTTGTTATCCCAACACTTCATATTTCTGATATGTGCCTGCTGTACCATGTGCATGTATGAGAAAGTATCCAGTATTGCTTCCTTTATGTGAAATCCCTGGTGTTCCTGCTATTCCCCTTGCTTTCCTATTAAAAACTGACCACGCTAAGCAGGAGAGCACAATGTGGTCAGTTCTCTAGCTATGTTGGGGACCCAGTGTACTCTCCTCCAATGATCAGACTTATCAAAACACGCCCCCACTGCAGTGTGCTGCTGCTTCTCCTCCCCCCAGCTCTTATGCAGCTGAGAACAGAGGGAATGTGATCACGTATAAAAGAAGGAAAAAAGGTATTTATACTGTTTTGTTTTTTTTCATATCTATACAAAAATGTTTTGCCTTTCATTTCTATTTTAAACTGAATGGGTTGTTTTTAGGACTGTTACTGATCAAAATTTTTGTGTTCGATTAATCGTTTTTCTTTTTAATCGATTAATCGACTAATTTCGATTAATTATACTGCACATACACATCCAACTACTTTTATTTTTTTTATTTTTTTTATAGAATTGGAACATGGTCTCTGTTCCCCTCTGATGGCAGCCCTGTATGGATGTATGTACCCACATACTAACAATCACAGACTTATTGTTAGCTTATGCTAAACTACCAGTCATTGACTTTTCCCAGTCCCCACATATGTACATGCTGATTTGATACCTAAGGCATTGTGTTTTCTTGCGCATTTTTACTTGCCTTGTACTTTTAGCTGTTCTCCTTGCAGGCTGATTCCCAGTGCAGCTCCCAACCACTGGAAAAATGGATAGGAGGATACAAAAAACACACAAAGGCAGCGCTCGATGGGAATAGCATTAAAACTTTTATAGTCTTCAAGTAGGTAACCAAATAAATATTGCACTGGAGATAAAATTGATGTAGCTACATAAACTGTAAAAATGGTGCGATTAATACCAAACGGTACCAAAAGCAGTCATAAAAACATGTAGCTAAGTATGATACTTGTTTAAAAATGTGTACAATGATACCACTGATGAATCCAGATGAGGAGAGGTAACATCAGTCCGTCGGCATGTAGATGTCCCATGAAGGGAACTATCACAACTCCCAGTGGATGGCTGTAGAATCCCAGGTTGATAGAGGGAAGTGATAGAGGGAAGTGTAACAGCCCTTGCATGTGGCAGATAATGAGGTCCCACCGGCATGCAGATATAAAGGCACAGCAAAGGAGCCCTTCAGATGGACGCGGCAAGCACTGCTGGTGTCCGTGACGTTACCGGATCTCCGACGGAACTCCCTGAAGGCCCAGAAGCCGGCGGAGAGGTGAGTACTAATCAAAAGAATTTTAATCGATCAAAAAGATTTTGACCGATCAAAAAAATTAAAGATTAATCGATTAATTAAAAGTTAATTTGCACAGCCCTAGTTGTTTTACAAGGTGGTAGTTTACAATCACTTTAAAGCAGTACTAAACCCAAAAGCAAAAATGTATTATATTGCAGCTTACCAATTCTTATGCCGCGTACACACGATCATTTTTTGTGATGAAAAAAACGACGTTTTCTGTGAAGTAAAAAACGACGTTTTTGAAACGTCACTTTCAAAGACGATGTTGCATACACACCATCGTTTTTTTCACAAAAAGCGAGGTTATGTTCACCACTTTTTTCCATTGAAGCTCGCTTCATAACTAGCTTCTGGGCATGCGCGGGTTGAAAAACGTTGTTTTAAACAACGTTTTTTGCTACACACGGTGACTTTTTGTGAAACAAAAAACGACGTTTTGAAAAACGACACAAAAAATTCAAGCATGTTGGAATTTTTTTGGGGTCGTTTTTTTGAAGACAAAAAACGACGTTTTGCCCACACACGATCAATTTAAATGACGTTTTAAAAAACGTCGGTTTTTTTTCATCGCAAAAAACGACCGCGTGTACGCGGCATTAGAAGTGATGGCTGTATTCATTTTCTTTTTTAGGCTTTCTTTCTTCTATTTCATCTAGTGATCTGGTCAGAAAGTCTGCTGTTTTTCACAAGAATTTATCAGATTACATTATTGAGAAAAAAAACTTACCATTGGCAGGGGTGATTAAAATGATCAGCATTTATTTATTCATGCAAAACCTTTATTTCAAAAGGAAAAACACTTTCCTTTAACTGATTATAAAGTGTGAGCTGGAGTTTGACTTCATTATGTTAATGTACCTAAATTTGCTAATACATTCAGGGCCGCCGGAGGTCCCCAGGGGCCCGGATTGCATCCCTCTTTTTATTTTTTGTAAGGGGCCCGGAGGTCCCCAGGGCCCTGGATGGCAACCCCCTTTTTTTATTTTGTTTAAAAAAAATTATATATTTTTTTTGTTTTTATTAAAGGGCCCAGAGGTACCCAGGTGTCCGGAGGTCCCCAGGACCCCAGATGGCAACCTCCCCTTTTTTTTAATTATTTTGTTTTAATTTATTTTTATATATTTTTTATTTCTTATTTTTTTATTAAAGGGCCCAAAGGTCCCCAGGGCCCCTGGATGGCTACCCCCTACTTTTTATATATAATTTTGTTTATATATTTTTCTTTTTTTGTAAGGGTCCCAGAGGTCCCCAGGGCAATCCCCTTTTTTTTTCCTTAATTTGTGGCAGCAGCACCACCCACTTCTCAATTTGTGGCACCCCCTCCGCTTCTAAATTTGAGGCGGCAGCACCCCCCGCCCCCGTTCTCTGCTCCAGGGGGCCCATGCCTAAAGCTGTGTAAGGGGCCCCATAATTCCTGATGGCGGCCCTGAATACATTTAACACTCCTGAACCCCCAGATTGACAATGCTGCCGATATTCTCATTCTTTTAGAGTTGTGTCTAACTAATACTGGAGGTGTGTTACTGGCCAGATCTCCAGGTGAAAAATATATTTTTTGTTTTGGGTTTATTAGCACTTTAACAATAAAATCACCAAGTTATATAAAAAAATATACAGATATAATTGGACTAGTTTATTAAAGGATTGGAAAATCTTCACACAATAAATTGTTTATATTGGTCCAACTGTCCAATCCTGTGCAGATGAAATATGTAAACAAACGTTTGTGTGAGGAATCTCAACTAATTCAGTAATTTAGCCCCCTTATATTAATTTTCAATTAGGAACAAGCAGATCTAATCTGTACACTTAATGGGGTCTGGGACATGTACAGTGAGCGATCAGTCTATAGTTTTAATGGTAGGTTTATTTTAACAGTGAGAGACAGAATAAGAAAAAATATCCAGAAAACACATTTCAAAAACGTTATACAGTAAATTGGTTTGCATTTTAATGGGTGAAATAAGTATTTGATCCCCTATCAATTAGCAAGATTTCTGTCTCCCAGGTGTCTTTCATACAGGTAACGAGCTGGGATTAGGAGCGCTCTCTTAGGCTGGGTTCACACTACGATTTTCCCGTCCGTCAGCCGCATACGATTTCAGTTTTGAAAACGTACGGGCCCGTACGGGGAAACGCATACATAGACAATGCATTGCAAATCGTATGCACTCAGATGCATCCGGGTGCGTACGATTTGCTGGCAAAAAGTTTTTTAACAGTACACAAAACCGTGTTCGACCACGGTTTTGAGTCAGTTTTTGAAACCGTATGGCAAACGCATACATTTTTTTTTGAACATTAAAGTCAATGGAAAACGCACATATGTGCGGTTCCATACGTATAAACCGTATGCGTTTTTCGTCTGCGCATGCGCATTTTCAAAACAAGAAAATCTTTTTTTATTAAATGACACTAATTCCAAAAACGTATGCGTTTTTTTAATCAAAACCGGATGGAACCGTACGCACTTTTTGAAACCGTATACGTTTTATAAACGCATACGTTTACGTACGGTTCAATCCGTTTCAGCCGCATAAGTTTTTTCATATAAATCGTATGCAGCTGACGGATGGGAAAATCGTAGTGTGAACCCAGCCTTACAGGGAGTACTCCTAACCTCATCTTGTTACCTGTATAAAAGACACCTGTCCACAGAAACAATAAATCAATCAGATTCCAATCGCTCCACCATGGCCAAGACCAAAGAGCTGTCCAAGGAAGTCAGGGACAAGATTGTAGACCTACACAAGGCTGGAATGGGCTACGAGACCATCGCCAAGCAGCTTGGTGAGAGGGTGACAACAGTTGGTGTGATTATTCGCAAATGAAAAAAACACAAAATAACTGTCAATCTCCCTCGGTCTGGGGCTTCATGCTTTCAAGGCAGCTGGGACCATAGTCACCAAGAAAACTATTGGCAACACACTACGCTGTGAAGGACTGAAATCCTGCAGTGCCCTCAAGGTTTTTTGACCGATGGACTTCCACACAGACAATCGTTTTTTTCTATCGGTTTTCTATCCATAGGAGAAATTTAAAACATGTTATATCTATTTTTACCGATGGAACTGATAAAGGAAAACCAATGTGGCAAGCACATCTTATGCCTAATACGCTGCAATATATTACTTTTACTAAACAAAAGTCTACTTTAAACAATGATTGACTCAAATTTTCACATATTTACCACAAAATTTTATTTAAACCAGCTCTTAAAAATTATGTATTTTATCTGCAGTTTATATCTAAAATTAATGTCAATCCATAACGTTTTTTCTTAATTTTAGATTGAATGACACAGGCCTAGAATCCCAGTCAGTTTTTACTGCTATCGGTGAGACATTTTCTCACACTAAAGCCGCGAACACACGATCATTCCATCCGATGAGAACGGTCTGATGGACCATTTCCATCGGTTAACCGATGAGATGAAGCTGACTGATGGTCCGTCGCGCCTACACACAATTGGTTAAAAAAACGATCGGGTCAGAACGCGGTGGCGTAAAACACAACGAAGTGTTGAAAAAAATGAAGTTCAATGCTTCCAAGCATGCATCGACTTGATTCTGAGCATGCGTGGATTTTTAACCGATGGTCGTGCCTACTAACGATCAGTTTTGACCTATCGGTTAGGAATCTATCGGTTGGGAATCTATCGGTTAAATTTAAAACAAGTTGGCTTTTTTTTAACCGATGGATAACTAACTGATGGCGCCCACAAATGATCGATTTGGTCCGATGAAAACGGTCCATCAGACTGTTCTCATCAGTTTAACCTATCGTGTGTACGCGGCCTAACTGTTCTACTGACAATGTTTTACCAGACAGGACACTATAACATCATTTGTGATTCTTTCCATCTGTTATTTTATTAAGTTTAAATGTTCTTACTGATTTGAATTTCTCATCTGTGTAGCTCATCTGTCTTGCTAGGTGGATAATGGTTTACTTCTTTGGAGAAACTTATAAAAATGTTAACAAATCACATAGTAAAAGACAGTGAGTTCTCTAGTAAAACAAGAACTGTGACTCATGTTAAAGTCCTTGTTTTGTGATCTCTGCTTAAAGTTTAAGCCTGGGCTAAACACATAGTGACTGATTCATTAAAAATTTGCTTTGTGAATGACTCAACACATTTTAAGGGGGAAACACAAAAACAGAATAGGGTCCCTCCCAAAATCCACACCAGACCCCTACCAGAGCATTCAGCCTATTTGGTCAGGAAATAGAGGGGACATGTATGTGCCCCTCCCCCTGAACCATACCAGGCCATAAAGCCCTTAACATGGGGACACCCTGGCAAAAGACCTAGTCCCCATGTTGATGAGGATAAGGGCCTCTTACCCACAACCCTGTCCTGGTTGTTGTGGGGGTCTGCAAAGAGTGGGCTCATCTGAATATGGAAGCCTCTAAAATAAGGGGCCCCCATATCCCAACCCCTTTCCTATGTGAATTATTAAAGGGTACATAATGCCCCTACCTATTCACAAAAAAAGTCGATGGAAAATAGACACACACACATCATTTTTGACAAGACCTTTAATTAAACAAAAAATGCCCCACAATGTAAATCTTTGGAGAGTCATGATGTCCAGTGATGCAGATCCACATCAATCACGATGCCTGACGAACGTCAACCCGATGAACAAAAAAGAAAAACACAACCAACCACATGTGCAAACTCATCACTTTACCCCACTGAACGTAATTTCCCAGTCTCTACCTTGGCAATACAAGCAAAGGGGCAGGGTCTCTGGGTGGGGTAATTATTCATAAATGAACATGAGCTTAAATGATCAATTTTGTCACCCAGAGACGTTGCTTCTTCAAGCCACCCCATGTGACTTTCAGCCTGTTGTGTGAATCTATTTATTTGAATGACATTAGCTTTCCCTTTATCTGTACCACATGTATAAATAGCCTTGATTGTGGGGTGAGACCAGCAAGGAATGATTGATAGTTTTTTTTTCCTTGCTAGGCACCCCACATGACACAAACAATGTAGAAACTTGCGGGGCAGCTTATAGATTGTGATTGGCAGTGAGGTCTGCAGGTTAGGTCAGAGGTTTCCTGCTTGCTACGCGCACTGATCTCACAGTGTGCTGCGGAGCAAGTGAAATTAAGGTATTGAGAATTTGTATTTTAATGTGTTCAACATGGAGTTGCTTACATTGCCTAATGACACGATACCTATAATGACACTTTTATGCCTCACGCACGCGATCGGTTTTGCTGGCGGTCAAAAGTCCGCTGGGAAAACCAAGGAGAAAACCGAGAACCGAGAAAACCAAAACACGCGGACGCATTTCCCGACAGGAAAACTGCAATGACAGCTTTGGTTGGGAAAACCGGCCATGTGTATGCCCCACTGCAGTGTTTCCCATAGGAAAAGCTGAGCAAAAAAATGCTGAGAATCGCAGCAGGAAAAAGGGAGAACAAGTTCTCATTTTTTTTGCTCGCAGTTTTCCTGTTGGGAAAACTGCTATGGAGTATACACACGGCCATTTTTCCCAACCAAAAGCAAACATGGCCGTTTTCCCATCAGCAAAAAACGATCGTGTGTACGAGGCATTACTCTTAGCATCTTTTATTAAATTTTCTCCAGATCTGTGCAGTAATTCAGCATGAAACAGCTCTCGTTCTTTGCCACTGTGCAGGAGTTTCCTGTAATAAAGACCAATCACTGCTATCCTGCCTACTTGTGCAGAGTGACTGGTCTTGTATCTGCCCCCTCTTGTAGTTTTCTACATACAACCTGTGGTAGGTGGACCTGATGGGTCCCACCCACAGCTCTGCTCTCTATACAGGAAGTGTCAAGTACAGTAACAATGTCCCAGCTGGCAATATCCAGTTTTGCATAAATATGGTTCCTACAATTTTTTGTGGCTAATGAGAAATATATCAAAATGAAAGTATTGGTATGCAATTACAGCTTGAACATATTGTCACTGTACAGGTAGTATCTGGGTTACTTGGCTATGTGGTTATAGATATTTTTTTGAAAGGCAAAATAAAATAGAACTTGGTTGAGGCCTAAGAAAGCTAAAGCACCCTGACAGTAAACAGATTGAAATAAAAAAAAGGGAGAAAGAGAATGTACACAGCATAATACCAATTTATGGAACTCTAGGATATTGGTATTCTTGTACTGCTCCACATTTAAAATATATCCTCTTTCCCATCCTCTGAGGTGAGTTAGGGATATAAAAACGACTCTTTAAAGACCTCTCATAGGGTTCTCAAAATAATTCCAAAAGAGGTCAAGCTGTCCACTTTCATTACTATCACTTTCTAACACAAAAGATTTCCCTGTGTGAATATATGCTTGAAAATATTAAGGGTTTTACTCTGCTTTTATGGCTCGTCCTCTGGTTCTGCTCACACGTCTGGCAGAATCCCGTACATAGCTTTCCGTGCATCTCCAAAATACATCCAATTGATATGTGTTTCACAGAACACAGTAAGACCCGAATAAATTGGCAGACTTCAGAAATCCTGTTTGGCTATGCGTCAGTGCAAAGGTTCACGTAGGAAGGTATCCAGAGTTTAACGGCGACTTTCTATCATGAAATAAGGTTTTTGTAGGGAAACACAGACTTACTTTTGCAGATCATATGCTTTTTTTTTTCATGAGGTGGACTAAACCAGCCGATCTGAAAGAGACTATATAGTGAACTGTGCAAAGTGCTCTATGAGACGGACATCTGAATGTACTTAGTACTAAGGAAAGAGTTTTTTTTTTTTTTGTAACTTTCATTTCTTGCTTCTTTTATCCTTAAGCTAAGCCATAAACTAACACTAGGTGGTTAAAAAGTCAGGGGAGCAGATGCATGCTACGAGTGCTTCAGTCTCCCTTTTAACCATCTACAGGCTTTTCTCCAGTTTGTCTCTGTGTTAAATTCTACACATTATATACTTTACAGCTTTTTAGAAGAAAAAAACTTCCTAAAGTGTATAACTCATTTTCTGATTTCAAGGAGCTGTAAAATACTCAGTAAGCACAAACACCACCAACTGAAAGGCATGAGCAGCATTCAGTGAAAAAAATCACTTTAATAAAATATTCTCATTAGTGATAAAAATATTGGTTATAAAAGCAGGTGAACGGGCAATTTTTTTGATTCTTCTAGATATATGCAGAAAGATTCGCCTGATCATAGAATGAGTAAGGCAGGATAAAAAACACCCCCAAAAAAATTTAATATTAAAATTACATTTACTGATCTAACCAGCAATACCAATCAACTCTATTAAGGAGCAACAGAGCCTTCTTTGGACAGCAGCATTCTCAATCTGGGCAGAGGGTAGTGTAATGCCTTGTACAAACGATCGGAATTTCCGATTAAAAAAGTCAGACGGAATGTTTTCATCGAAAGTTCCGACCATGTGTGGGCCCCATCTGACTTTTTTCCACCGGAGTTTAGAAATAGAACATGTTTTATTTTTTTCCGAAGGAAAAAAATCCTATCGGAAATTCTTATAGTCTGTGTGGAACTCCGAAGAAAAAATAAACATGCATGCTCAGAATCAAGTCGATGCATGCTCGGAAGCATTGAACTTCATTTTTCTCGGCTTGTCGTCGTGTTTTATGTCACCGCGTTTTGGACGGAATTTGGTCTGACATGTGTATGCAAGACAGCTTGAACGGAATTCCGACGCAAAATTCCATCGAATTTTATCCCATCGGAAATTCCTATCGTGTGTACAGGGCTTTAGATGCACTAGAAGATTCCAATTGACCTGACTAACAAATTAAAGACGAACTCCAGCTAACACTTTTTAACCACTTTCCGACCGCCCACCGCAGGTATACGTCGGCACTTTGAGGATGGATATCTCGGTAACGGCAGCAGCTGCTGCCACAACCGAGATATCCATCTCTTCTGTGGGCGGTCAGGTAAACGATAATGGCGGTCTCCGCGGCGGAATCGCCGCGAGATCGCCGTTATCGGTAGTGGACGAGCGTGCCCCCCCCCTCCCGCTGCGCTCCCGCGCTCTCCGCCGCTTACCGGAGCCGTCGGTAGCGGCGGAGGCGATCGGGTGCGCTTGTCTGGTCAGCGGGGATGCGAGTGAGGGAAAAAATTTCCCTCGTCCATCCCCGTAGCTCTGCTGGGCGGAAGTGACGTCAAACGTCAGTTCCAAACAGCGTCTTAAAGAGACATTTTTTTTTAAATGTCATTTGAAAAATGACATTTAAAAATTTTTTTTTTTTTTTTGCATTTTAGCCTAAATATGAGATCTGAGGTCTTTTTGACCCCAGATCTCATATTTAAGAGGACCTGTCATGCTTTTTTCTATTACAAGGGATGTTTACATTTCTTGTAATAGGAATAAAAGTGATAATTTTTTTATTTTTTTTTATTTTAGTGTTAAAAATTGGTAAAATTAATACAAATAAATACGAAAACAAAAAAAAAAATTTTTTTAAATCGCCCCGTCCCGACGAGCTCGCGCGCAGAAGCGAACGCATACGCGAGTAGCGCCCGCATATGAAAACGGTGTTCAAACCACACAAGTGAGGTATCGCCGCGATCGTTAGAGCGAGAGCAATAATTCTATCCCTAGACCTCCTCTGTATCTCAAAAAATGCAACCTGTAGAATTTTTTAAACATCGCCTATCGAGATTTTTAAGGGTAAAAGTTTGACGCCATGCCACGAGCGGGCGCAATTTTTAAGCGTGACATGTTGGGTATCATTTTACTCGGCGTAACATTATCTTTCACAATATGTAAAAAAATTGGGCCAAATTTATTGTTGTCTTATTTTTTTATTTAAAAAAGTGAATTTTTTCCAAAAAAAGTGCGCTTGTAAGACCGCTGCGCAAATACGGTGTAACAAAAAGTATTGCAATGACTGCCATTTTATTCTCTAGAGTGTTAGAAAAAAAAAATATATAATGTTTGGGGGTTTTAAGTAATTTTATAGCAAAAAAAAATGTTTTAGTCTCGTAAACACCGAATCTGAAAAACAGGCCCGGGGCTAAAGTGGTTAAGCAGTTATAGTAACCTTTTTTTTGTTTTTTCTCCTTCTGAGATAAAGGTTTTATACAAGTGAATAAAAGCAGACCATTGTAAGCACACCTCTCAGTTTTAAATGGTTTGTCACATCCCTTTAACTGACACTTTTGTCGAACAACTTAGTCTGTTAAAGGTACTTGAAAAATACTTATTCGTTGAACAGATCATCAGGTGAAAAAAGTAAAAAAAGCCTAAAAATAAAAACTGTACAAGGAAGTGCAGCGCTTGAAAAAACTACGGGAAGTTTTAAAATGTACACACTAAACAAACCAATATGTAGAAACATAAAAAAAATAGTCCATAAATAAGAAAATCTCCAGTGATAACAGTTCATATGGTGACAACACTTTTCAATGATGTATCAGTCTTTTCCAGACTCTCCAACAAAAATCCACAGTGTGTCCCACTACCAATCCAAATGTACTCACCAGAAAGAAATGCTGTACAAATTAGGACACAAACTGGGCTCAATAACATTCTCCAAGGCTAGTGAATCCTTCTAAACAATCTCTTTAGGGGAGATAACCTTTCGGAGATGGCAGAAACCGGACTATTCTATGAGTGGAAGCAGCAGACTGATGGCGGGACTGGAATAGGGATAAGTGTCTAATGCCCTGTACACACGATCGGTTCATCCGATGAAAGCGGACCGATGGATTTTTTCATCAGATACCTGATGAAGCTGACTTTCATCAGTCTTGCCTACACACCATCAGTTAAAAATCCGTTTGTGTCCAACGCGGTGACGTAAAACACTACAACGTGCTGAGAAAAATGAAGTTCAATGCTTCTGAGCATGTGTCAACTTGATTCTGAGCATGAGCGGATTTTTAACCAATGGATTTCCCCACAGACGATCGTTTTTTTCTATCGTTTTTTTTAACCATCAGATCATTTTAAAACAGGTTCTAAGTTTTTTCACCGATTGGAAAAAAACAATGGGGCCCACACACGATCGGTTCGTCCGATGAAAATGGTCCATCGGTCCGTTTTCATCAGACAAACCGATCGTGTGTACAGGGCATTACTTTTCATCCAGTGTACCTATTCTAGTCCCACCATCTGTCTGCTGCCATATGAACTGTTATCACTGGGGATTTTCATATTTATGGACTTTTTTTTAATATTTATACATATTGGCTTATTTAGTGTACATTTTAACGCTTTACATTGTTTGTTTTTTTTATTCGCTGCTCTTCCAAGTATAGTTTTTTGTAAAGGCTTGGGCATATTCACTTTTTAGTGCCAGCAGCTGTTTTATTGCCACAAAGCGCCGGATTTTTTGTTATATTTACTGTAAAAATGAAAACAAATGCAGCCACTACATCTAAGAATCTGTAAGCAGCAACATAACAAACTTTGTTTTGGGGTTTTTATTGTATCATGATAGGCTGGGTTCCTGAACTCAATAGATTAGAACATGGGTCTTCAAACTACGGCCCTCCAGTTGTTCAGGAACTACAATTCCCATAATCCCTAGTCATGTCTGTGAATGTCAGCGTGTTACAATGCCTCATGGGATGTGTAGTTCTACAACATCTGGAGGGCCGTAGTTTGAGGATCACTGGATTAGAATAATCCATGAACCATTATTCCGAAGCATTAAAAAGTGATAAGTGATTCTTCTGATTTGACCATTACTAATTCCAAAACTAAAGCTGAGAAATCAGGGCAGTAAAAGCAATGACAGTTATAGTTATAACAAAGATGTTACTTTTTTTACTTCCAGACAAGCATACTAAATGTTATTTTTTTTTTTTACTGCTTTTTGGTTTGGTTGATCTATAATTATAGGTTTGTAGGTACTAAAACATGAACATGAAGCTCAAAATTACCCTCCTTGTCAATTCTAATAGCAGTTTATCGTTAAATAATATTTCCATATCATATGTTAACGTTTCTCATGTCATCATGCTTAAAGTATAACTAAAGGCAAAACTTATTTTTTTTTCGTTTTGGATAGAGTGGCGAGGGATTAGAACACTTGTCAGTTTTTATTGCTGTCTGTGCCCCTGTTAAGGCGATTTACCCTCTCCATTTGTCCTGTTTACCATTATCATTGAAAGTCCAAAATATTGGGTTGTGGGGGGGGGGGGATCTTCCAATGGGTCCACTAGTTCTAGTGACCTGGTAGGCCCCAAGGAATTCCCTTAATTTTCCGGGATTTCACTTCCTGTTTGGCTATGGGACAGGAAGTGAAGGAAAATCTCTGCAATGGGACACAGATGGCAGGAAAAAAAATGTCAGGGGGTTATATAACCTAGCTTGCTCAATCCAAAATGAAAAAAAAAGTTTTGCCTATAATTCTACTTTAACTCAACTGGTTAAAGCCACATTCATTAAAACCTTTTGTTTAGATGTCTATTGTCTATTTTGTCTATTTTGTCTATTTAGGGCGGTCGATTTACTGGAGAAATGGGAACTTTACCACTTCAGCCTTGGAAGGATTTACCCCCTTCCTGACCAGAGCACTTTTTGTGATTCGGCACTGCGTTGCTTTAACTGACAATTACGCGGTCGTGCGACATGGCTCCCAAACAAAATTGGCGTCCTTTTTTCCCCACAAATAGAGCTTTCTTATGGTGGTATTTGATCACCTCTGCAGTTTTTATTTTTTGCGCTATAAACAAAAATGCCGCTAGGTAGCTAATTTTTTTTTATTGCGATTTTTTTTACTAAAGACATGTGGCTGAATACATTTTGGCCTAAATGTTTGACTAAAATTTAGTTTATTCGATTTTCCTTATAAAAAAAAGTAAAAAATATTGTTTTTTTTTCAAAAATGTCGCTCTATTTTTGTATATAGCGCAAAAAATAAAAATCGCAGAGGTGATCAAATACAATCAAAAGAAAGCTCTACTTGTGGGAAGAAAAGGACGCAAATTTGGTTTGGGAGCCACATTGCACGATGTAAAAACGCCTCTGGGCATTTAGCAGCATATTGGTCCGGTCCTTAAGTGGTTAAAATAAAAAGAAAAGAGGTTAAGGGCCCTTTCACACTAGCGGACGAACAGTCCGCTAATTACAAGTCCGTTAACGGACTTGTAATGGGCCCCTATGGGAGCAGATCCGTTAGCGGATGATGCATCCGCTAACGTCCGCCAGATCCGCATCCGTTTTTTCGGACGGAAGAATGTCCTATTTTTCTTCCGTCCGGCCAAACGGTTTGGATGCAAACAGACAGACAGTCCGTTTCCATCCGATTCCCCATAGGGGATAGCGGTTGAGAGACAGAGCGGTCTCTGCACAGTGTGCGGGGACCGCCCTGTCCGCCCGACAGCTCAGCGGAGACCCCCCGCTGAGCTGACGAACACACAGAGCGGACCGAAAAACGGACCGCTCCGTGTGAAAGAGCCCTTAACTTTAAACTGCGTAGAGTGTTCATTACCAGAAGAATGGCAAAGGTGTGGAATTCCCTTCCACAGGCAGTGGTTTTAATGGGGAGCATTGATAGTTTCAAAAAACTATTAGATAAGCACCTAAACAACCACAACATACAGGGATATACAATGTAATACTGACATATAATCACACACATAGGTTGGACTTGATGGACTTGTGTCTTTTTTCAACCTCACCTACTATGTAACTATGCAACTATGGCAAGCTTTTGACGTGTGTAGGAGACATTCAGTGACCGGGAACAGGTTACATGAGACACCTCGAGATCAATGCCATTACACATCGTTTACACATCAATGCTCCCTTCAGTCTTCATAAAAAGATTTATTGTAACATATCAGAGAAAAAAAGTATATAAAAGCAGAAAAGGAAATTACATAAAATTAAGACTTTGCAAAATATAAAAAGTAACCATTTCACTAGTAGAAGTCAGTATAATAAATCTCCTTCTTTCACCTGTCTTATTTCTGGTTGTGTGGGCATTGTGAAAATCTGCAGCAGTTCTGGAAGTGCAGATAGTGTCACAAATCCAATCTCATAGTGTTTATGGGCGTGGCCCTCTGACCGAGAGAGATGTGGATCACATAAACACGCAACAAGACTTACAACATAAATAGACCTAAAGTGTGCCTTGGTGGTCTGGTCAGTATGCCAAGAAAAGGGGGCATACCCAAGGTAAGTAATGAGTAGTTAATTGAAGAAGGATATGCTGAGAAGTGCCCTGAAAAAGGGAAGGGCGGGAGGGTGTTGAATGCGATTGAATGCGCAGACTCACGAACATGAGGTGAGCTGGGAAAAGTCGGCCTAGTGACGTGTAGAACTACTCACTGAACCGACAAAGAGCATGTGTGAGTGCGCTTCTTAAATACCCTTTGGGCTCCTCCCATAAACTCAGGCCACCATATTGGCCTTCTCATATGTATGGTGATGCTGCAGAGAGCATCTTCTCTAGCCTTTTCATTTACACGGGAGCCAACATCAAGTGAGCATAGATGTTTACACATAACTATCCTTCATTTGAGGGACTTTATAATCAAAACCTTCTGCCTCTCTTTCCCCTGCAATGTCCCTCTTTTTGGACTGATTTAGAGACATGTAAAAAATGCCCTTGTAAGTTCAATCAAACAATTTCTACATGTAAACACAGACCTTACATCACAATGCAAAGTTTAGTTTGTAGTTAGACCTCAATCACCCCATGCAAAAAAATAATCTCAGATTAAGAAAAAGACATAGGGCCAGATTCAGGTAGGAGAGCTGATCTTTATGTTGGAGTAACGTTTGTCATTTACGTTACTCCGCCGAAATTTTAGGAGCAAGTACTGTTATTCACATAGCACTTGCTCCTAAAGTTGCGGCGGCGTAGCGAAAATGAGCCGGCGGAATTCAAATTGGGCGGGTAGGGGGCGTGTATTATTTAAACTAGGCGCGATCCCGCGGCGAACGTACTGCGCATGCGTCGACTGTCAGTGCGCATGCTCCAAATTCTTTAAGTGAACGTCAATGACGTCAATCCCCATTCACGGATGTTTTACGCAAACGACGCGAAAACTTTTTCAATTCGAGGCGATGACGACGGCCATACCTAACATAGAATACTCCACCTAGGGGGCATGTTTTCTCTTATGCCGCGTATCGCTTACGGAAACGTCGGAAAGTCACTGCGTCGGGCCAGCGTACGATCGTGAATTTCCGTCTCTCGCTGATTTACATATTCTTGGCGTAAATCAGCGGGAACGCCCGAGCGCCCATATTCAAATTGCAGTTCCGATACAACGGCGAAATTCAATTACGCCGCTCGTATCTGAACTCAATCCCCGCGTATCTTGTTTTCTGACTACACAAAAACAGATAAGCCGGCTCAAAGTGAGAGTTATGCTGGCGTATCACTGCTTACTCCAGCGTAACGCTACCTGAATCTGGCCCATACTGTGTAGAAATGTCTTTTTATAATATTGGATCATTAGTAGTGCCAGGATCTCACCAAAAGGCCTCTGGCGTAACCCCTGCCTAGGCACCATGGTTGGAAGCTGAGGTGTAAGATTTATTTTTTATTTTTTTAATATTCTCCTAATCTTTGCTCTTATTTCAAATTTAGTTTTTACAAACTTCTAAGCAAACCTTGGTCCACTTACTTCCTATTGACCCATGTAGCTGGTGGTGTGCCAGGGGTGTGTCTACATACTTGTGCTAACAAGTGTCCCTCAGTCTCTTCTCAGAAAATTTGGAAATTTGGTTCACAGGCTTTCCTGACATCTTTGATCACATAATGCAGAGCATCTAGGAAGGTAAACAACTAGTTGCTTTGTTCTGAGGGCCACAAAACAAGTACCAAGTTATTGCATATGGCTTTCGAGTTGATCAACGTTTGGTTGTAATGTTTTCCTAAAATCGTTGACATCCTGGCCAATTGTCTTGCCATTTCAGGTCACTACATACCTAAATAAGATTTTTTTGTGTTTACAGTATAATATGAAATAGTTCAATCCTATTACAGAACTTCTTGGGACAGGATCCATTACCGGTGAGGGAAAAATGGGAGAGGGACTTGGGCAAACTGGATGGATAACAGTGGGAATAGATATTTCAAGGGGTGAGCACTTGTTTACTGAATGTGGCCCAGCGGCTCACTCAGTTATATATAATCTTTAGGGTATATTATACGCCGCATAGATTGCAGTTGGTGGGGATGCAAAATGAAGATACATGCACTAGATGTAAGCGTGACCATGGGGATCTTATCAAACTGCATAAATACTGGGCCGAGGTAGTGAGTACTGTCAACTCGGTATTTGGGGTATCTATACCTGTGAACCTTAGGGTATGTCTATTGGGTGTATGTGGTAGAGGTATACACAATGGAGGCTGTTCATAGAGTGTTATTCCATATAGGAAGTTGATTATGTTTTACTGGAAATCGGAGAACCCTCCGACCTTGGAGGGAATGGATTGTTAAGGTAGGAGATATGCTAAGTATGGAGAAACTTATTTACCAACACAGGGGGAGTACACGGAAATATGAGAATCTTTGGGCTCCATGGCTAGATGTGCCGGGGCTTTCCCCCGGTGGACCTAGTCATGGACAGGTTGTTGGGACTGAATGTGGGATGAGTAACAAAGCATAGAAATTTGAGGGTAATAGAAGTGGTGACATTGTAATAATAATAACACTGCTGTATTTTGCTTTTGATGGCTGTCTGTATGGTCATGTTGCATAATGTATTGTTGCCAAACGCTGTATACCACCTTTTCATCAATAAAAAACTTTTTGTTGGATAAAAAAAAAATATATATATATATACATATATATATATATATATATATATATATATATATATATATATATATATATATATATATATATATATATATATATGAGAAATTGTTATTCATTTAAAGAAAAAACTATTTCCCCCTGCTTCAACAGTGGAACTCTAGCTTGGGCTGTTTGAGTTTTGGAAAGTTTGGTGAAAGACTGAAACATTTGTCAGGCTTTAGTTGCTGGCTGTGTATTTATACAGGACAGTTCTCCTCATCTTGTTTTGACACTGGGAAAATTAGTAACTATTTATGATTGTGCAGTGTTTGAATGGGGAGGGTCTTTTATTTCTCTCGTTGTCCTTCTATAGCAGTGAAACCTGCACCCTCTAATTTTTTGTCCTAGTGTCAACAGGACAGGTAGTGAGGAGCATTTTCGCAAAGACAGTAATGAAAACTTGACAAAGGTTCTCAAAAGTTCTAACTGGACTTAGACAGTAATGGAAATTAACGACCCCAAGGCACTAATGCAGTCCTGTTTACTGTATCCCTTGGTAGGAACACTAACAACTGGATTTCTCAGGTCAGGTGATTTTAATGGAAACTGTTTTTTATACCTTCAGCTTCAAATGGTCTCCATATGCAGTTTAAGGTTCTTTAACATTAAATTCTAACCACCCCTTCTTTCTCTCAAGGGGAAAAATGTTGTCATCTTGATAAATTTGTACAAAATCACCACATATATATCGATTACATGTCATCAACTTCAATTATTCTTCTACTCTTGTCTCTTGCTTTTGATCTCATTTGGTGGTGAAAGGAATAATCTTTGATCAGAATCCTTGGTTAAAAAAAAGCAAAGGCATGTTGCAAACTTTGCTTAAAAGGATGTGCTCTTTTTATGTAGAATCCTGTCCCATAAAGAACAGACACACATTTAAAGACATTCAAAAACAGTCTTTGTGGTGGATAATTAACTTTTTTGTTTTGTTTGTTTTGAAAATTATTTACTGTATAGAGATGTTTTATGCATATTTGTTACTGTAATATTTATAGACATTTTAAGGGCATATTCACACCAATTGCATTGTGTAAGTAAACACATAAATTACAGCAACTCACTGTAATGCACATTACATGCTGAAGTGCCATACATTGCTAATGCCACCACAATGCACCTTCACAACACTTGTGCCCTGAAACACACTACTGTTGTGCAAAACTTACAGTGTCCTGTGTGTTTTACCACACTGTGAAAAAAATGCAGACTGAACCTATTTAGTACCTAGTGAAAAGCTTTTTACAATGAACATATATAAAAAAAAATCAGCCTATGAAATAACTGTCAAGAACTGTGTGACGTTTGAACATAATAACCTTTAACAGCTAAAAAAAGGCAGCCTCGATTGCGAGTGTAAATTAACGAAAATCTGTCAAGTGAACTTTTAAACATACCCCCTACTGTGTGACGTTTGTTTCTTGGGACAAAATCGTCATCTTCTAATTTTTGGACGTTTTTCAGAAAAAAAACCAACATTTGGTTTTTGAACATTTCGCTGTCGTATGAAAATTGCCGACACTAATGATACGAAAATCTGGCGATATACATTAAGGCTGGCTACAATTGTCTTGTACATTTTCCTTTTGATTTACCAAAACCACATAATATTAAGTTAAACCTAAACACTTTAAATCTGTATGCAATCAGGCAGGCCCTTATACTACATAGTTGAAGGTAAATCTAAAGGAAATTTAATAAGAAAATTGTATAATGTATGGCCAGCCTTAGTTACTTCATATTATTTTCATCTCTCAATCCAGTATTACATCTCCTATATTCAGGCCTTTTTTCTCAGAAAATAGGTGCAGGAACTCAACCACAACCCCCCCAAAAAAAACTCTAGGGGTGTGCTACATGCAGAGGTCGGGGCTGTGCTATGTACATAGTGCAGAGTTTGGGGGTTTGATGCATACAGAGTGCAGAGTTCAGGATTCTTCCACAGCTCCCCCTTCACTTTACCCAAGTCCCCCCTCAAAAGCTCCACCATCTTCCACATATCTTACTTTTGTTGCTGTATTAGGCTGAAGCAGTCGGCTCCAGTACCTCTCTGCACACTGAAGGTGATGCCACGTCTCTGACTTGCAAGGAGATCATCTAGTGGGGGTGTCGGCATCTACAATCCACCCCGGCACCTGCATCTCCCTTGTTCCCATCCTGCACTCAGTGGGAGCTGCTGAGGAGATCAGATCTGTGGGAGCCATTGGGAGACAAGCTATCCCTGATAAACACATGTAGCACTACCCCCGCAGGAGCTGCTGGTTAGTTTTGGTCTGCCGCTACCCCCCTGTTCTCCATGTTGGCTCAGAGTCAAGCGTTAATCAAATTTCAAAAACATGATTGCCAGTCACTGAGTCTTTTTCCAAAGGCTTTTTATTCAACCACAACGTTGACGGAACAAAGGGAATGGAGGGAGAGGGAAAGTTCAGGTACCTTTCTGTAGATCAATGACACCTTGAGATCCCTGAGACAGGTGCAATCACTGTCGTTGCATCTTGCCTCTGCCACAGACCTGGCAGCCGGAATGATGTATAAACAGTCAAAAGGTGAAGGTCTCTGCCACAGACCTTATAGTATCAATAGCTGCTGAACGATCCTTTGCCACAGGATCCAATAATCAGAATTTTCCTCAGTAAACTCAGTTGCACAGTATGAAAAAGTCCCTTCAAGGTGACCCGGCTGTACTGTGAAACAGATAGGTCAGGATGCGTCCTCCAACTGAGGTACCAGGCTTTTCTCAAGATACCAGCTTCCAGCTGTGTTTTTTTCAAGACAAGTCCTCCCCCGGTTCGTTCAGTTGATCAGCTTCTTCCCGCAGGACAGGCAGTATAGGATCACCCTCAAGCCAGTAGGCCCCAGATAGCTTCTGGGCCTACCTCCAGTTGCAAAGGCTCGAGCCAGCCCGCCCGAGGCAGAAGACACTCCCACTAGGTTGGTTCTGGGAAAGAGCACCCAATACACTCTGATTGGCTGTAACTTTCAACACGGAACCAGAAGGGACAACAACACATGCTGGTACCCGTGGGAAATAAACCCAACTCAGCCAAAAACACAAATCTGAAATAACTACATTTCAGATATCCCACTAAATTTTAATAATAGCGCCTGGTCAACAGGAGCAGGGCGCGTCACACAGAAGCCAGACTTCTGTGTTTACCCGTGATAGTGGTGAGCAGGGAGCAGAGGGCCTGAGCCAGAGGTGGTGGAACCGAGTTCCACCAAGTTTCAGCTTAAAAAAATGCCTATATTTCCTAAAGGCAGTGCTTTAAGTGGACCAAAAGAGGTGCCGGTACTCTATTAGGCGCCGGCGCCCAACCCCCCCGGGGCAGAACGTTTTTTTTTGCCCCCCCGCGCGCGCTAGCGCTTGACCACATACGCCCAATCACAGGGCGCCATGCCATCAAATGCAGCCACTGTGTCATCAATTGTCACCACTGTGCCATGCCATCAAACGCAGCTACTGTGTCATGCCATCAAATGCAGCCACTGTACCATCAATTGTCACCACTGTGCCATGTCAACAAACGCAACCACTGTGCCATCAATTGTCACCACTGTGCCATGCCAAACGCAACCACTGTGCCATGCCATCAAATGCAGCCACTGTGCCATCAATTGTCACCACTGTGCCATGCCAACAAATGCAACCACTGTGCCATGCCATCAAATGCAGTCAGTGTACCATGCCAATTGTCACCACAGTGCCATCAATCGTCACCACTGTGCCACCAATTGTCACCACTGTGCCACCAATTGTCACTGTCCAGACATCTATCCATGGATGGGTGTCCGGACATCCATCCACCTCGGAGCCTTATATTATAACCTGCTGGGACTTGTAGTTCTCCATCTTCTCCTGGGGCTCAGGTGCATGCAATCCACACCCATCCACCTCAGAGCCTTATTGTATGTATAACCTGCTGGGACTTGTAGTTCTCCAATCTCCATGAGCCCCAGGAGAAGATGGAGAACTACAAGTCCCAGCAGTCTTACTAAAATGACAGGCTCTGAGGTGGATAGGTGGGGATCAGGCAGTGCACCCCTTTAGCTTTACACCGACCCCCCCCCTTCTTTCTCTCCCCTGTGGTACAGGAGAGTGTTTTGCTTACCTTGCTGGAGATGGAGAAACTTGCCGCCGCCGCCGCGCTGTAAACACATGTTCCAACTTCCAGGCCAATCAGCGCAGCACAGAGGTACAGCGCCTCCCACTCCACCGCCCGCCAATCTCCTGCGCCGTTATCTGTTTTTTTTTAGCCCTTCTGCCTAGTTGGCTGGTGTTTCCCGCCACTCCCACATCAAGGGAGACAGACAGTTCCACCAGCCAACCAGGCGGAAGGGCTGAAAAAAAAAAACTCATTGCGCGCCGCCGCCGGGTGTACCAAGATGGCCGATAGCTCCAGAGCTAGGCCAAAGCCGCGGCCTTTCCTAAGGCGGCGGCGGCGGCGCATTCTGCGGACGCCAGGATTTTGCCCCCCTGCAATTTTTCGCCCGGTGCAGGAGCCCCCCCCCCCCCGCTACACCAGTGCGTTCCGGTACGGGAAACCCACGTACTGGGCGCACGGAGAGGTGCTGGTACTCTCCAGGGCCATTTTTGGAAGTGGCGGTACTGAGTACCGCCGCGTTCCGGCCCACTTAAAGCACTGCCTAAAGGTAACATGTAAGTAGATTCACTGTCTCACTGGAGGTTCTACATGGCACCTCAGGGGCAAAGAACTCTATGAGGACCTAAAAAATAACTGTTTCTCCACATAAAGATGGCCTAGGCTATAAGAAGATTGCCAAGACCCTGAAACTGAGCTGCAGTGCGGTGGCCAAGACCATACAGCGGTTTAACAGGACAGGTTCCACTCAGAACAGGCCTTGCCATGGTCAACCAAAGAAGCTGAGTGCACGTGTTCAGTGTCATATCCAGAGGTTGTCTTTGGGAAATAGACGTATAGGTGCAGCCATCATTTCTGCAGAGGATGAAGGGATGGGGGGTCAGCCTGTCAGTGCTCAGACCATACGCCACACGCTGCATCAAATTGGTCTGCATGGCTGTCATCGCCAAAAGGAAGCCTCTATTAAAGCTGATGCACAAGAAAGCCCACAGACTGTTTGCTGAAGAAAAGCAGACTAAGGACATGGATTACTGGAACCATGTCCTGTGGTCTGATGAGACCAAGATAAACTTATTTGGTTCAGATGGTGTCAAGCGTGTGTGTTGGCAACCAGGTGAGGAGTTCAAAGACAAGTGTGTCTTGCCTACAGTCAAGCATGGTGGTGGGAGTGTCATGGTCTGGGGCTGCATGAGTGCTGCCGACACTGGGGAGCTACAGTTCATTGAGGGAACCATGAATGCCAACATGTACTGTGACATACTGAAGCCGAGCATGATCCCCTGCCTTCAGAGACAGGGCCGCAGGACAGTATTCCAAGATAACGACCCCAAACACATCTCCAAGATGACCATTGCCTTGCTAAAGAAGCTGAGAGTAAAGGTGGTGGACTGGCCAAGCAGGTCTCCAGACCTAAACCATATTGAGCATCTGTGGGGCATCCTTAAAGTGGATGTAAACCCCAAAAAAATGTTTTTTTATGTTACAATGTAGAGTATAAGATTTCCTATCATCTGTGCCCAGTCTTGCCACACAGAGTTAATCCAGTGCGGAGTAATCCTCTTTTAATGTTCAGTGCAAATTAACAGAATTCCAGAATTTCTCTGTTTTTGCTTTCAGTGACAGGTTATTTACATATCTAGCTTGGACATGTTTATCATAACATGAGGTGATCCAATGTTCATTGTATATTACCAGGATGTGTTATGTGGGGGAGGGGTGGATTTCTCACTTTTTATACCTCATGTTATGATAAACATAACATAACATATGATAAACATGACCAAGCTAGTTATGTAAATAACCTGTCACTCAAAGCAAGAAGAGAGAAAACTGACTTATTATTTAGACAGGCTTTTATCTGGAAGGCTGTTCATTTTCACTGAACATTAAAAGAGGATTTCTCAGATCTGGATTAACTCTGTGTGGCAAGACTGGGCACAGATGATAGGAAATCTTATACTCTACATTGTGACATAACATTTTTTGGGGGTTTACATCCACTTTAAGGGGAAGGTGGAGGAGCGCAAGGTCTCTAACATCCACCAGCTAAGCTCTGTGATGTCATCATGGAGGAGCAGAAGAGGACTCCAGTGGCAACCTGTGAAGCTCTGGTGAACTCCATACCCAAGTGGATTAAGGCAGTGCTGGAAAATAATGGTGTCCACATAAAATATTGACACTTTGGGCCCAATTTGGAAATTTTCACTTAGCCTAGGCCATCTTTATGTGGTGCAACAATTCTTTTTTTGGCTCCTCAGAGAGTTTTTTGCCCTTGAGGTGCCATGTAGAACTTCCAGTAACTAGTATGAGAGAGTGAGAGCGATAACAGTAGATTTAACATACCTGTCCCCCCATTCACACCTGAGACCTTGTAACACTAACAAGTCACATGACATTGTGGAGGGAAAAGGGCTAATTGGGCCCAATTTTCACATTTTCACTTAAGCCCGTACACACAATCTGAAATTCCGACCATGTGTATGCCCCATCGGAGAAATTCCATCGGAAATTACGATGACTTCCATCGGAGTTTAAATATAGAACATGTTCTATTTTACTCCGATGTATACAAGGTATAAGGGGTGTATTCACTTTTGTTGCCAGTGGTTTAGACATGAATGGTTGTGTGTTGAATTATTTTGAGGGAACAGCTCCTTTACACTGTTATATAAGCTGTACACTCACTACTTTACATTGTAGTAGAGTATAATTTCTTCAGTGTTGTCACATGAAAAGATATAATAAAATATTTTCAAAAATATGAGGGGTGTACTCACTTTTGAGAGATACTCTATATACATTACAGTATCTGGGGTTCTAGTAGATGATAGGCTCAACAATGCCAAGCTGCTGCTAACAAAGCAAACAGAATATTGGCATGCATTAACCACTTCCATTCGGTGTTTACGAGACAAAAACATTTTTTTTTGCTATAAAATTACTTAAAACCCCCAAACATTATATATATTTTTTTCTAACACTCTTGAGAATAAAATGGCAGTCATTGCAATACTTTTTGTTACACCGTATTTGCGCAGCGGTCTTACCAGCGCACTTTTTTTGAAAAAAATTCACTTTTTTAAATTAAAAAATAAGACGACAATAAATTTGGCCCAATTTTTTTACATATTGTGAAAGATAATGTTACGCCGAGTAAAATGATACCCAACATGTCACGCTTAAAAATTGCGCCCGCTCGTGGCATGGCGTCAAACTTTTACCCTTAAAAATCTCGATAGGCGATGTTTAAAAAATTCTACAGGTTGCATTTTTTGAGATACAGAGGAGGTCTAGGGCTAGAAGTATTGCTCTTGCTCTAACGATCGCGGCGATACCTCACTTGTGTGGTTTGAACACCGTTTTCATATGCGGGCGCTACTCGCGTATGCGTTCGCTTCTGCGCACGAGCTCGTCGGGACGGGCGATTTAAAATAATTGTTTTTGTTTTCGTATTTATTTGTATTTATTTGACCAATTTTTAACACTAAAATAAAAAAAATAAAAATAAATATCACTTTTATTCCTATTACAAGGAATGTAAACATCCCTTGTAATAGAAAAAAGCATGACAGGTCCTCTTAAATATGAGATCTGGGGTCAAAAAGACCTCAGATCTCATATTTAGGCTTAAATGCAAAAAAAAAAATCAAAAATGTAAAATGTCATTTTTCAAATGACATTTAAAAAAAAATTCTCTTTAAGACGCTGGGCGGAACTGACGTTTTGACTGCCCAGCAGAGCTACGGGGATGGAAGAGGGAAATTTTTCCCTCACTCGCATCCCCATTGAGCAGACGAGCGCACCCGATTGCCTCCGCCCCTACCGACGGCTCCTGTAAGCAGCGGAGGGCGCAGGAGCGCAGCGGGAGGGGGGGGACGCTCGCCCGCCACCGATAACGGCGATCTTGCGGTGAATCCGCCGTGGAGACCGCCATTATCGTTTACCCGACCGCCCACAGAAGAGATGGATATCTCGGTTGTGGCAGCTGCTGCCGTTACCGAGATATCCATCTCCAAAGTCATGACGTATAACTGCGGTGGGCGGTCGGGAAGTAGTTAAAAAGGGGATTAACTCCAGAGATAAAGTGATAATTCTCCCACTCTACAAGACTCTGGTTTGGCCTCACCTGGAGCATGCTGTCCAGTTCTGGGCACCAGTTCTCAAGAAGGATGTGCTGGAAATGGAGCGAGTACAGAGAAGGGCAACAAAACTGATAAAGGGACTGGAGGATATTAGTTATGAACTTGTACTCTCTGGAGAAGAGATGCTTGAGTGGGGATATGATTTAAATTTACAAATACCATACTGGTGACCCCACAATAGGGATAAAACGTTTCCACGGAAGGGAGTTTAATAAGACACGTGACCACTCATTAAAATTAGAAGAAAAGAGGTTTAACCTTAAACTACACAAGAGTAAGAGTGGCAAGGATGATGAATTCCCTTCCACAGGCAGTGGTTTCATCGGGGGAGCATCGATAGTTTCAAAAAACTATTAGATAAGCACCTGAATGACCACAACATACAAAGATATACAATGTAATACTGTACTGTACTTTTTTTTTATAAAAGCCATTTTTAAACTCTAGATAGGTAAAGATGAAAAACTGTGTATAAACATAGTCAGCAGGTGACAAGCAGGAATTCGGCACTCGGATAGTTGGTTTACTACTGTGCTACAAATACAGACCTAAATAGCAGAAACTCAAGCTAAATGTGCACAACTGAAGTCAACTGAATTACTTACAAAAGGAACATATGGCCCCTATTCCTCTGTAATGCTGGTTCACAGAGGGGCAGCTTCAAAGTCACCTGACTCTTGTCCGATGCTGAAGCCGCCCTGTACAGCGCGACTTTAGGGCAACTTGCGAAACGACTTCTGTATAGAAGTCAATGCAAACTGCTCGGAAGTCATCCCAAAGTAGTACAAGAACCTTTTTTTGAGTCACTCCTATTAGAAAGGTTCCATTGCAATGCATGGATCGCGACTTGTCAGGCGGCTAAGTCACCTGACAGGTTGCCCCTGTGTGAACCGGACCCTGTGCACTGACTATGACACATACCGCACGCTCCGGATGCTAGTGCTACTCTGCAAGGGGCGGGGGTGATTTTAGCAATAAAGTACACATCTTAGCGGGCCACATTTCAAAACCTGCCCATCAACAGTGCATAGTACGCCCTTCATTTGTTTTTAACACGGCCTGGAGGCTCAGTTGAGTTCGTACTGCTCAAGTGCCACGCTTGCGCAGTACAGGGGGGTCCTTATCCACCGGGGGAAACTTATTTGGCAGAACAGCGGCACAAAGTGACAGTGCCGCTTGGATGATCAGTCTGCAGAAGCACAGAGCCAATACTGAGTTTTCTTTTTTCCAAATAACTGTTTTTAATTCTTAAAAGTGCAATACAAGACATAGCAGAATTCCAAACATAGTAAAGAGTGCAAAACTTCAGAAATGAGTGCTTGCATAGTGGTTTCATGGTTATACGTGCACTTAGTAACATTTATAGCAACTGGAAGTTGAAGATAAGGAAAGAGGAAAAGGAAGAGGAGAGAGAAAAGAAAGAGAGAAGAATAAAAAAGAAGAGCGGGGGCAGGTTGGAAGAGTAAAGATGGCAATGTACCTCAGTGTTCTGATCGTCGGCTCAAGGCGTGTCCTCCTTGGCGTGCCACCTCTCCCAGATAAGGTCATGTTCGTCCAGCCTATCCCGGAAGTACTGAGTTTTCTTATTGGGAAACCCAACATACACTGTAAATACTGCTTATGGAATCGCCCCGACTGTTCAATGTGCTTGTGTGAAAAATAACTGTGTAAAATATCAGTTAATTAACTTGAAAAATACAGTTTTTACAAAAAACATATAATTATTTTAAGAAATTATCAAGGTCTACAGAAATATTGCAATATAAATGAAAAAGTTTATGAACTCTATGTATCACAGCTGTCATTTCAGAAGCCACAAACACTGTATTATATTTCATTAAAGATCAAATATTAACTTTTATAACTGAGTTGCCTAGAAGAAGCTTTCTATCTACCCTTGAAATATTCAAAATGGTATGTTTTTATTATGATATGTTGCTATTGGCTAGTCGAGTAGTAAATTGTTCTTTTGATAAATGAATTGCAACAGATAATATCCCCTAGTGAATACTTTCCCACAGTTTATTTAATAAACAAATGTATTTTAAAGAAACTATTTTGTTTTTTTTGCATTAAAAAAAAAATGTGTCTTGTAAAAACTTGCCATTGCGCTGAACCGTTTAATTGCTGAGTGTATTGACACTCTGGAATGGAAAAACTGCTGCTGGATTTGCAGTTCACTAGGAAATCACTCAACAAATCAACGTTTCAGTAAAACCAGTTTAAAATGTCCTTAATTTCTGTTGAAAAAAAATTGAAATATGGCTTTATAGGCTGTGAAATCTTCAACAGATCAGTGGTGTTAATTAAAGCCGAACTCTAGTGAGAGGGACAAAAAAAGTAATGTAGGTATGTATTTAATAAAGCTAAAATTAAGGCACAGAATAGATATGCAACCACTACCAGATGGTTATACTAAACCTCTCTTTTTATAGCTTTCCCCTCTCCTTTCTGATGCAGCAGTTGTATGGGGGTTTATTTACTAAAGCTGGGGAGTCCAAAATTAGTCACACTTCTGCAGAGAAACCAATCAGCTTTCAGATTTTATTGCCAAAGCTTAATAGAAAAAGCTGAGGATGGAAGCTGATTGGTTTCTCTGCAGAAGTGTGACTCATTTTGCACTCTCTACCTTTAGTAAATAAACCCCATGGTGTCTCAGTTAAGTTCAATAGGCACCAGAGTTGGGCAGTAGTGTATTTAGGTTTTGTGCTGCCCTAGGCCTGACTAAACTTCTGCACCTCCTAATTTAAATATGACCCACCTCTTCCTGTCAAGGCCACACCCTGTATTTTAAGACTCGCCCTGAAATTTTTGGGGGGGCGTGACACTAGTTCTGAGGGCCCTGGGAGTGGGCAATGCATGTCCTTAATTTGCATAGGTTTTCTCTTACTTCCTGTTTGGCTATGGGGTAGGAAGTAAAGGGAAATCTCCGCAATGAATAACCTGACAGGGGATATAACCCTCCCTTACTCTATCCAAATTTTAAAAATAAGGGTTAATAATAGTTCTACTTTAAGCACAAATGTCTGATAACTTTATGGAGAGGACTAAGAAAATATAACCATGCCAATGGTACAACAGAAACATAGCACAGTGAGGAAGGTTTGTGGTCCAGGATGATAGGACAGTCAAAATTAGAAGCGCCCCCCCCCCCCCCCACCACCACCACACACACAGTTGCGGAATGCCGGGCGGAAGCAGAGCATCCACTTTATGGGGGCGCTAGACTAATTTGCCTAACAGTGTAGTGCAAGCCAGCGGGGAGTATTAGTAAATCTGGCGGGGAAAAAACGCCGGGAATACGGATGGGAAAATAGAAAACAGGTTCTCTATTTTCCCGCCGGGATTCCCAGCTGTTTTCCTGTCAGGAAAACTGCAGGAAGCTTACACACGTCTGTTTTTCCCAGCCAAAAGCTCTTTTGGCAGTTTTCCTAGCAGGAAAACCGGTCGTATGTACAGGGCTTTAGTAATTCACAAAGACCTGATCAGAGGCATCTCCTCCCTTTTTCTGCAATACAACTCTTTGTAAAGACACTTAGGGGTGTAGCTGTTACTCAGCTCTGCCAGTACCGGGCACCAAGTGTAAGGACAGGTAACAGCATTTTTACTGACACCAGCTGCCTTTGCAAAGCCAGATATTACATTTTAAAAGCAGTGATACAATGAACATCTAGGTTCAAAAAGGAATGTACATTTTTCTTGTATTTAGACATTTTGGGCCAGATTCACAGAGCGATTACGCCTGCGCAACAGGAGATGCGCGTGCGTAAGTCTAAATGTGCGCGTGCGTTTCGATGCACGGCATCCCCAAAACGAGATACGCAAGAAATCTACTTTTTTTGTCCAGCGTAATTTCGTTAGACAGGCGCATCTGTCCGTGCAAAACTGCGCTAGACAGACCATTGATTTGCTAGTCAAATATGCTAATGAGGGACTTACGGGGATCCACAAAAGAACGTTGGGGCAGCGCAGGCTACTCGCTGTGCGCAACAGCAAAATGTCCTGTCTAAAATTAGACCATATAAAAGCTGGTCTAAAAAGAGAAAAATCGTCTACATGTCAGATAAAGCAACACTGTTAGTGAGGAGCTCAGCAGTCACACGTGTTGCCCAACAAACTGTATGCCAACATGCCAGTGGCATCCATGCTCATAGCTATACTACTGACTTTAGATGAGCAAAGAAGGAGGAGGGCACTGAGGAGGGCACTAAGGAGGGCACGGGAGATGTTTTTTTTTTTTTTTTACTTTTTATTTGCTTATATAAACTTTACAATTTAATCTAAATATTCTTATCTGATACAAGCCCCTCACTCTTCACTTGATATATCACACATGCATAGACATCTATGGCATGAGTGATTCTGAGGTGTCTCGCATCTTCAGATTCACCCCTCATGCCATCATGGAATTAACCACAACCTTGCAGGAGGACATCAGCAGCCCAACACATGACACTACCCATGACACCCATGACAGCTACATATACAATCCTAGCCCCATTCGAACAGAACATGTATGGGGACAGCTGGCTGGTTGGTGAGTGACATGGGTGGCAGGCATGACTGTCCCCCCCCATGATGCACACATCACAAGGGACACATGCACTACTAACATCCTCCTGTCTTTTCCCTTCAAGGTGACTCTGCATATGCACTGGGACCCCATCTCATGACCCCATCTCATGCCAGCTCACATATGCATCTTTGCACGTTAAACACACACATTAATCATGGCACAATGAGAATGCATGCATGCACACCACTGTGGTACCTAGCACACACACACCACATCGTCATCACATTGGATTGGCACAAGCCCACCATGCAGGACTTGTGAGCAGCAACGCCATGCCACGGCTCCAATTATGTCACTGTACATTCATACACCATTCACACGGACCTGGGTTTCACTTCTCCACCACAAATGAGGGTGACACCCCTTTTCCCGCAGGAATATCACCCCCACATTCCAAAATCATACACAAACAGAACCAAAAAAATAAAATAAATGACGAGCAAAAATAAAAAATGCCCAGCAAAAATATAATTTAATCAAAATAACAACAAAGAAAACACATAAAAGACAAAAATCACTCTGCAAAACAGTCCCCAAATATCTCAAAGACACGTCACAAACAAACAAACAAACGCTAATAAACAAAAGCACCTTGCTGTATAGGGAGGGATACAAAGGGATGTACTTTTGCAAAGGAAGTGCGTTTGTGTCTGTCTATTTATGCTGTCTGCGTAGTTCACTAAGTTGCCCTAGTCCACTTCCAATTTCACTGATTGCGCCGTTCCCGAGTTGTGAGCATGCGCACAGAGGTACTGACCATGGTCTCCTTCAAGCGCGCATGCGCGAGCCGGCCGGCCCTTCATTTACATGGGGTCACGGCTCATTTCAATGTAACACGCCCACGTCCTTCCCAATTTGTATTACTCCGCCTTACGCCTCTGAAATAACGTTACACATGCGCAATTTTCTGCGTAAAAGCTACAAGAATAGGGTGATTACGCGGCTACATTGCGCAAGTCTAACGTAAAGGCGGTGCGCTACGCCGGTCCAATAATGCGCAGATGTACCTGAATCTGGCCCTTTCTGTTTAGCCTTGATTTTAGTTAGACATAATTTTCTATGGGGACACAAGGAACAAAAAGCAATAAAATATTGTGAGACTTCAATTTGGCTTCTAAATTGTAAATGTATTTTTAGATATAAGAGTTCTCAAATTTGTTTTGACATCAACATCCTCTAATACTCTGAACAACAACATTGTACAGCACTGTAGCAGAGGGCCAAGACTTGGAGCCAATCAGGCTCTTTTGCGTGCACATGTGCTGACTGCTAACATGCTGATATGAGGAGAGATGTTCTCATTGGTGTACTGCTGCTTCATTGTCTAATTATGAACTGGAAGTGTGTTTTCCTTACCAAGCTGTGCTGCTACTAAAGTGGGCCCTTAATGATCTAGTTGTGCTATAAACAAATGTGCTATTGGCTGTAGCATCAAACAGAAAACTATATCATGACCTTAAAGGAAAATAAAAGGATCTTTTTTAATGCAAATACTCTAAAAAGTTATAAATTGTGTATGCATGCATGCATAGTTGCTAATCTGTGTTACCTTTTTCATTATCCATATTTCTTATTGTCCTGCTTAGTCCAGGAAAGTGATGTAATCATTCTGTCATAGCGAGCTCTCTGTAGGAACTTATACTATTCTTTGCCAGAAAGCAGCATGTAATACAGCAGTTCTATCCCTCCCTAATCCCCCTTTCTCCAGCTCTTTTATGGGCTATTTTTTATTTTCTTATAAAAATGCAGCTAAAAAAATAGGGAGGGAGAACACGGGCATTACTTGGTTTGTGGAGTATTGGTATCTGCCCCTGATAAGAACAAAGGTACATAATGACAAACTAATAAAGAGGTGAAGAAATCCTATCACCTCTGAGCTGTTCTAATAGCAAATCTGAAACTAACAGGTCACAGAGAATCATAGGTCCTACACTGTGCCTTCTGAAAAGACCCCAAGACACATATGTGGGAATTCAATAAAGCACTACCGACCAATATGGCCCCTTAAAGGAGTTCTCCAAGCTAAAACTTTTAACCCCCGCTGTGCCCGGGCTGTAAAACTATACAAAATAAACTTTCACTTACCTGCCTACGATCCCCCGTTGTTCCGTTATCGCCGCCCGTGCTCCGGTCCCTGCCAGCTTCCTCTTCCTGCGGGTCGGTGACTCACTCTGCACTCAGCCTATCAGCGACCGCGGCGGGACATTGCTGCGGCCGCTGATAGGCTGAGCGCAGAGTGAGTCACCGACCCGCAGGAAGAGGAAGCTGGCAGGGACCGGAGCACGGGCGGCGATAACGGAACAACGGGGGATCGTAGGCAGGTAAGTGAAAGTTTATTTTGTATAGTTTTACAGCCCGGGCACAGCGGGGGTTAAAAGTTTTAGCCTAGAGAACTCCTTTAAATGGCCTGCGCCTGATTAAAAAATCCATCCTGTCAGTTTCAGTAATTCTATGAACATGTTTGGCAGATTCAGGTGGTTAATAATATTATATTATATAATTATTATTGCACCAAATTAAAAAATACAGCATTTATCGACATATAACACGCACAGGCGTATAACACGCCCCTTCATTTTAAGAGGGAAGTTTCAGGAAAAAAATGTCCATTTTAATTAAAGAACTTTGAAGCAAAATAAGGGTCAGTGCCCATCATTGCAGCCTGATCAATGCCCATCTGCAACTTTACAAGTGCCCATTAATGCAGCTTAAATCAATGCCCATCTGTAGCTTCATAATTGCCCATCGATGCAGCTTGATTAAAGCCCATCTGCAATCTCCCCATTGCCATGAATGCAGCCTGATCAATGCCCATCTCGGGGAGAGGGGCGGGATGAGCGCTATCAAATTACATACATCGAGAATCTCCTGTTTACTCGGCAGGCTCTTTAATACAAAGTTCCACCTCCTGGACCGGCTTCTATGATAGACAGAACACTGGTCCAATGCCGGCTGCTGAGTAAACCGGAGATTCTTGCTGTATGTACTCTGACAGCGCCTGTCCCGCCCCCCTCCCCGTTCTCTCCGAGTCAGCCCAAATTGCAGTATCAGTATATAACACGCACACACTATTTGCAACCGATTTGCAGGGTGAAAAAGTGAATGTTATACGCCAATAAATACAGTAATTACCTCTAGTTCATAGAGATGAAACTGGAGTTACATAAGACCTACTCTAACTTGCCTCACAGACACAGACAGAGCGCCTGTACCTGTAGGCAGTGCAGCAGAGCAATGTTTTTACCACTGCTACCCTCTCCCTGTCACTGGTTGCTAAATAAGAATGCCTTCTAGCAACCAGTGACCCTGCCGTGCCTGCTGTCAATCACAAGGGGAGCAGCCCTAATGGGGAACTAGTGTTTGTAACTCCCCATCAGGCTCTGGCCACCTGGTATAAACCTCCCTGAAGCAGCACGGTTTGACAAGCGTAGCGGTGGCAGGAAGCGCAGTTGCACTACCACCAAACATTCACAAGCAGTGAATCAATCAGTATCCATTGAAACACATGCACTTGGAAGATTGGCCTTTTATGATTGTTTTGGGAATGCCAGATTCACTGCTTTACATGGTATATATGTACCCTATATTATGCATGTGTGCAAGGATGCACTATTTATAAAATGTAATATAAGACTAAACTCCAGGGAAAAAGTATCAAAAGAGGTGCAATGGGGGATTTACTAAAACGGGTGCAGCCGTGCATAGTGACCAATCAACTTCTAACTTCAGCTTGTTCAAATTAAGCTTTGACAATAAAACCTGGAAGCTGATTGGTTACTGTACACAGTTACACCAGATTTTGTGTGTACCAGTTTTAGCAAATCTCCCCCAATATGTGACTTTATGTACATTTTGTGATTCATGTAATATTTACACTTGCATTAGGTGAAAATAGAGTGAGAACAGTTATGACAGCAGAAGAAACTAATGCGCCACTCTATCCTCTTGCCCATCACAGAACTCTTTATATTCTGTGGATGGGTATGAAAGCCGTAAACAATCCTGACGCAGTGCCGGAAGCATAGTGAGAGTTATACTTCCTGGCATGAATGAAAGTGTAAATGTTACACAACATCACAAGCATAGTTAGGGTGACATACACCTCTTGACACTTAACTTATACTGTATTTACACTGCAGGTTATACAAAATCCTGGAGTTCTACTTTAAGAATGGTTGCAATAAACAAAATTACTAAGCTGTATCTTAATCATTGTTATCTATTCCCTGTTCCCAGCAAGATAATAAAATATGTCCATTTATATAAATACAGACCTATACCCAACTTCCTATGTATTAGGTATTCCCGATAAAGCTCTAGTAATAGACCATGATAAAAAAAAAAACATACATGGTGACCCATTAATTGTTACCATCCCAGATTGCCCTGATATAATTTAAAGGACAACACCTCATCCCTCAGCTGGCACCATGTGTAGAGTATGTTTGACTGCCATATATATTTACTGTACTGTATCTAAATCTATTACTATATAGCTATTAATAATTATATGGAGATAGCATTATGTTGCTGAAATAACCAGTAATAACAAATGAAGTAGCTAAAAGTGTAGGATCTGCCAAAAAGGGGAACAAAAATCTTGAAGTTTAAGAATGAATAAAATAAAAAACAATTCTTCATATATCCATGACAAGCAAAGAAAAATGGTGTATATTTATTATGTAGGCTATTAGAGCACTTAGCCCTTTTGACTTAAGCCTTCAAAGCACTGTAAATACTACCCTGAATGTAATCTAAGCCGAGCTGATTGGTGTCCAAAAAAACAAAAGTCTGTCACTTCCAGCCCATTAGAAATATGAGGCGTTTTAAAATGAACTGGCTTCCCCCTTCTGGACTCTGCCTATGAAGCAAAAAGGAAAATTCCAGAATAATTGTATCACCTGATATTCTTATCTGGTTTTTTAATTACCATATACTGCTCTTAGATTCTATTTTGGAATAGAGAAAGAACAAGATGGGATCTGGAATCCCAAATGTTATTGCATTCAGAAATAAAAGATGTTTCTTTATGTGCAGTGTTGTGTTTCATCACATTTGAATCCTTCCAGTACCATAGGGTGTGGCATCCGTTCTGGTAACTCGCTGAGGTGCAAATATTTACTGCCTATGTTCATCTGTTTTTGGTGTTCCAAGTGCCACACATGGGAGCCACACAATTTTTTTTAGAAGTTGCCCACACCTAACCACAAGGTTATCAATTTTTTGTCTTGTGGTGGTCGATACCAATATTCAGTTTTGAGTAGGCCACTGTCTATAATGATTGTGTTTCTTCCTTGCTAATATGGGCTCCCCAGACTTGATGTAATTTTCTTTAAGAAACCAAAACTATATTAAATGGGTAACTGCTTCTTATCTAAGCAAGACATAGTGGGGTTTATTTCACTAAGGCTGAGTTCACACTAATGCGAATTGGATGCAGCTTTCCTTGCATCTAATTCACATGACAGGAGAGTGGGACCAGCTCTCAATGGAGGTGGTTCACACATCTCCGGGGGCCCCGCAGAGCACACAGCAGAAGGGTCCTGTGCATCTTTGGTTCCGTTTCAGGTCCGAATTCAGGCAAAAATTCTCACCTAATTTGGACCTGAAACAGTGAACTGAGATGCACTGGACCCCTTGCTGTGCCCCGTAGCTGCACATAGTGTGAACCCAACCTAAAGGAGTAAGCAGCTTATGGTCTCTTGAAATACTTGATTGTTTTTTTTTTTTATCACTAGAGCCTAATCAGAGTTTTGAAGTAAGTAAAGGACTCTTTTAGCCTGTCCATAGACCTTAGAGGGCTTTCGATGGCACAACACAATTCAACCACTCCCAGGACAAGCTGTCATGCAGAGAAAGCTATATAATTAACATGGTCAAGCGTCATAGCAGTGTAAATAGAGAGGAAAGGGGTGAAGCAAGAAGCATGAAGCTTTGCCAGCTTATCATTAAGAACAGCAATTGTAACCAGACAAGTGTTTTCTAAAAGCCCAATTAGTTGTTCCTTACAAATGTTGAGTGAAAGCCATGCAGGGGTTCTATAAACATGAGATCATTATTGGCCATAGCAGAAGACTATCATCATATATCTAATGTGTACTTGTATATTCGGTATAGAAGCCCCTTATTTTTCTTCACTGTTTTAGGTACGTTAAATTGAAAGTTCTTTTGAAGCAAAGCCTAATGTGAATGTGGAACACAGCAACTTGATAGTTAGTATTGTGCTTTTAGCTAGGTTCGGATTTGTGGAAAGAAACCTAAGCCAAAGCCTAAGGCAGCAGAAAAGTAATAAAAAAAACTCCTTGTTTAATTATGTCACATATGTTGTCATGTAAGCCTTTAACAACAAAATAATCAAAAATAAATACTTTATTACATGAAAATCACACTTGAGGGCATGTCACTGAAAACCCATCCTAAATTACAACTTACTTTGCATGTGCTTCCTTGATTTGGTTGTATCCCACATTCCAAAAATATAATGCTAGACTGCAGTCTTTGCACTGTGAAGGAGCATGGGAATGTTTTTATGTATGGCTGTAGTAGGAAAATGGAAACTATAACAAAATTTAATTTTCTATATGCACAATTAGCCACTATTAAATAAATGAAAGGACACAGTCTTTGGTTAAAGTCCAGCTCCATCTTTTTTTTTTTTTACGCTTTTCAATAGACTGGTAAAAAGTAAATACTTCTGCCAAATGTTGTTGCTGCCACTGACCCTATTAGATTTTACCTCACTCCCTGTACTGCCTCACTGCCTGTTACAGCCTGTGACAGCAGGACAAGAAGTTGGGCATGTGGTTTTCAACAAAGCAGGAAGACACTCTGTCCAAAACAGAAAGAAAATAATCTGTTGGGGTTAATATATTTGAGCATGGTTTGGTTCTATTTAGTTTTTTCCATTTTCGAGTTTTTAAAAATAACAATATAAAAAATTAGCAACCCTTTGAGACACATATTAACCTCCCTGGCGGTATGATTATTTCAGATTTTAGGTGCTGAAAGCGGTACCATTATTTTGCAAGGAAATTTGGCGCTTACATTGTAGGCATGTAATTCTAAGGAATAACTCACTTAAATCTGTCCAAACAAGAGTCTAGTAGACATCCCGGGTATGATAAAGTTTGAAAAAAAAATCATGAATTATAATATAATAAATAACAACAAATAATAATATAATTATAATAAAAATTATTCAATATTGTAATCAAATCAAAAACACTGAAATGTGCTCAGTTGCAAAATTGTCGCTGTCATTACTTTTATTTTTTTATGACGAATTTCCCCAAAAATCGCTATCGATCAATTCTGCAAGTGATTATAATTTATTATCGCTGTTTTCTAGCTGGTCTAAAATCACTTTTGACGTTAAGGGACACTTTTTGGTTGCTATAGACAATCTATAGTTTGCATGCTGAAAGAACAGTTTTTATTATACAAAAGTACACGTAGGGCACAGGGCAGACCACTAGGGACAAAGGGGATGTGTATTTTTTACATACAGTACTGTAATCTGTAAGATTACAGTATACTGTATGTACTGTGTTTATTTACTTTTTTGAACTTGACGCCGTTCTCCGCCCCCGTGCGTCGTAACATCGCAGGGAACGGAGCTCGGTGGCACACAGGCACTGTGTGAATCGAGCAAGGATGTCGCTCGATCACACAGCCGAGAGGCATCACAGGATCCAGGGACAAGGTAAGTAACTTGTTCCTGTGGATGCTGCGAGGCGATCCCAAGTATGGCTCGGGGTTACCGCTATTGGTTCTGAAATTCCACCCCGAGCCCGACTCGGGAATACCAGCTATGAAACTAACTTATTACCTTAGGAGGGTCTTCTAGTGTATGGCTGGATGCTACCTGAAGCAGCTACTGAAACGTCATTTTAAAAAGGCTAGATGCTGTCTATACACTGCAAAGGTTTTTATGTACCAAGGCAGCTGACATAAAAAAGGATTTAGACTCTTAGAAGAAATGCATCGGTTCTTCAGGTCTAACAAATTGTCAACAATTTTTCAACTTTTTATAATGGGTTTTCAAAAAAATAAATAATGATCACTTGGTCAAATACATATTAGAGAAAATGTGGAGGTCACGAGACCTAGATTTTTAAGGTTCTAGAAATAAACCACTTTGTATTCATAAAAAAAAAAAATCGAGAGTATGTTAAAGACTGCCTCCTTCTGAAAATGGCATTGTCTGGTTTTGTCTGGATTTAATACATTTAAGTTGTAGACCTAGAACAAGTTTGCCAAAATTGAGATCCAAATAAAGTTGAAGCTTCTTATCTATATATTGGTTCCAGGTCATGGAGTAGAGAGTTTCAGGCAAAGGATCAACATGAGCCAGGCAACTATTATTTTCAGAGAAAGAGATCAACAACAATTGCCTACATGTGTTTCTCGTGATTGATTGATTATAAATAATGCAAAGCGTTACACGGTAGGCCTGACTTACTAAAATCAGATGTGAGGTAAAGTGTCAAATATCCAATCAAGTTCTATTTTTCTACACTCCCCCAGCTCGGGAAGGTAAAGCTGATGTGAACATGTGTTCAGTTTACCTCACTTGACAGTAGAGTATATCAGGCCAATCTTTCACGATTGGTATGAAATTTACACTAGGACAAAGGGAAAATAATTGTATACATCTCTTATAAAAGCATTTGGGCAATCTCATTTTCCAGTAAAAATATTTTGTCTGCAAGCTACAAAAGGCTTTTATCTAAACACTTGAACAGCAAGCCCATATTTATTTCATCCGAACATTGAGGGGAATTTACTAAAACCAGAATCTGCAGCAGCTGTGCATGGCATCCAGTCAGCTTCTAGCTTTCATTTTCAAAGCTCAACTAACCAAACTGAAGCTGGAAGCTGATTGGTTACTATTCACGGCTTCTCAAGATCTGGTTCCACTGTAGTAAATCACCCCTGCTACTGGGTTTTTTAAAGTGAAAACTACAAAGTGAAAAAAGCTACAATTTATTAAGTGAAGTTTCTCATCTTTTAAGAAAATAACAACCTCAATGTTATATGTTTTGTTGAATTGATTAAAGCTGAATACTATCCACTCTAGGAAGGCCCATGTTAATCAGTTATCTGGAATGTTCAGGCAGAAAGTAGTGTTAGTGTTAGCTTTATGTAACTTCAGATGAAATATATTCATAAAATATATTTAACAATAACTACCTATTTGGAATGAACACCCACTTGTTGGGCTATTTGGAATGAATGGCCAAACAAATGGGTGTTCATCCCAAATAGTCAGTTATTGTTAAATACTGTACTGTGTACTAGACTTCTCTCCCATCGACATCTTCATTGCATCATGCAATGCAATGTAGACGATTGGAAAAGGTATATATTATTCAGTGTACTCTGTACAATGAGACATCCTGTTTTACTTTTAATTCTACATTAGATCATTTTTAAATATAACAATGTGAGATGTAGGGAAAAAAATTCTAAAACCTAATTACTTACCATAAACAGCTGGTGGGATACTACTGTATCCAACTGGGGGAAACTACCCAAATACTAGAAAGCTATATAAGGCTGTTAACTCACAATTATATATAAACAAAAATATATTAACATAAACTCAACTCTTCACAAGCTGTCATTTTAACCAACTGTTAGATATTGCAGGTAGAAATTTGCAATGTAAATTTAAAGAAAAAAAATATACTAATGTAAATCAACTAATTATTGTGATTTAACCTGAACTTTGTGCACATGTTTACACTGGGGTTGACTTGAAAAATAGAGAAGCTTAACAAACTGAATGTTCTCTTAGCTGAGTGAATACCTTGAAGTTGTGTTCACTGAAATTTGTGCAGGAAAAAAAATAATTACTTACGCTTACCCTTGATGGGATGATTGAAGTGAACACATTTTCACTTTAGTCGTTGATCTAAGAGACATATTCTACAGTGTCTCTGAAGAATCTACACTATTCTAAATGTAGTAAATAAATCTCACTGAATCATTATTAATGTCCCTGTATGGGCTTAATTAATCTTATACTCCTAGTGCATTAGGTAATTATTCAAATCATCTATGTGGCTGACAATAATGTGAATTTTACACCTTTCACCCATATTAGTAAAAAAAAAAATTACAATAAAATTTACTACATTTTCTAGAAAAATAAATGTTATAATATAACAAACACACATGATGCTCTAATATGCCATAACTACCTTCTATCACCTATAATAGTGCAACGGTGCAACATAACTTCTGAATCAGAATTTTTTTTCCATGTATAGACACATATCTTGTAACCATGAGCATAAATACTTTTGTCATTGTGTTTTATTACTTATATATATTTATATATTTGTTTAATATTCAATTACTTTACAATTCACATTTGCAGATCATAATTTTTACATTTAAATATTGTCTTTTGTACAAAAAAAAAAAAAAAAAGAAACATGCAAATGTGTATTCTGTACATTGTATCAAAAATGTTATAGACACGAGTAGCTAAACCAGTAGCTACAGACTCTTTTTGGCAGAATGTCTACTGGCTGGCTCTTTGTATTGTGGTTGAAGGCATCTTCAGGATTGATTCAACAGAAAACGGTAAGGGCTCACTGACAGAAAGTTTTGTTGCTGGTTCTTTTCCCAAGATAAACTCCTTGTTGTAACTATCAACAGTTAATTTGTACTTCTGGTTTTCCTTGGACGTGCATTCTCTGAATTTCTTCGCAGGCTCTTCATAGGGGTCTTTGACACTCTGTGTTTTAAGCTCTGACAATGACTTCTCAAGATGTGCCTGTTGAAATAATGAGTGGAAGGGGCTATACTTTAAAGACAGAGGCTGCTTTGCCGTTTCCTTACTGATCTTGTTCATAAGACTGTCCTGGGGAGACAAACCGTCTTTGCTGGATAACTGTGAGAAGTTCCTTTTAGGAGGAGAAAATGCAGATCTTTCTCCAACACTTTGGGACAGGTTCGGTTGATGGAGCATTTGGCCCTCTAATTTAGGAGGTACCGTATCATGTTCTGTAGGTTGGCAATCAATCATGAGGTTGTTTTTGGAGTCCCAGTTTGAGCCAGATTTCAGTGCCTGCATGGCTGTGGCATTTAACAAGTACTGTTGGTAGAGAAGAGCATCAGTGATAGGGCCACCAGCTTTTGGCCACACCACGAACCTGGAGGGGATGGGGTATTGTCTATAGGTAGTTGCCACACTGACATTAGAAGAAATAAGTTCCACATTCCCTGCCCCCGAATACTGCATGGTGAGGTCAAGGCAAGTGGGCACAAAGTTGCAGAACTCTTTGTTAGGGACATCAACCTGTGAGTTCCCATAGGCAGCTTTGTAGGAGTTGTACTCTGCAGCATGTACCATGCGACTGGGCAAGAAGAGGTTGGCAGCCTGAGTGGCTTCTAGCATCTCTCTTTCCTTGTACTCCCTCTCCAGCATAATATTTTCCAACTCCTTATCAGCAAAGGCTCGTCTCTTCCTCATTCTGTCACTCACAGGGCCTGGCAGGGGGGAATTGGGCCCCATGTAGGAATCTGCTGGCAAGGGTCGATAACCTAAAATCACAAGTTATTTATTAGGTGGGTTGTAACTATGCCAAGGGAAAGCAGTTTTCATAACTTTTCAAACAAATGATTTACAGAGCAGAGCTCCAAGTAAATACTTTCCAGCCAGCATAGAAAAAAAGTAGGTTCTCTCTGCTCATCGCTGCTGATTAAATATTTTTTTACTGTTGTAAATTATTTCTCTTAAGTAACATTTGGCAAAGGGTTAATAAGATTTATTTTTAGCACGATATTAAAACATTATCATTATAGTATATGATAGTATTCTGTAACAGCCAGATCCTCTACACATTATCTGCAAGTTAGCCACCTTTCAATAATAAATGTCTGTGAGACCTAAGAGAATCTATATATACATATATATAATTTTTGAATAAAAGAGAACCTATTACCCATGACAGAACAAAGACATGCAAAAAACTAATTAGATAGTACAGGCATAACCCACTTTTAAGTACACAATGGGGTTTATTTACTAAAGCTAGAAAGTTTTGAAAATAAAACCTGGAAGTGCATTGGTTTCTATGCAGAAGTGAGCCTGATTTTGCGCTTTCCAGCTTTAGTAAATAAACCCCATTGTGTACTTAAAAGTGGGGTATGCCTGTAATGTTTTTTCTCTGTCTATTACAAAATAACACAGCTACGCTGGGTGCAAACATGTTCTGAGCATTAAAGTTTAAAGCCAAGTCTATGGTGCTGCGAACTTGCATCACTTTTTACTGGTTCACTTAAATATATATTTTGAAAATAAACAGAAGCACTGTGGTATACCTTTGGCGACTGTGGTACACCCCACGCAACCTGCATCCTTCAGTACAAGTTAAGCTCATGTTTCCCTTCCTTTCCCTCTTTCTTACCCCCACTTTTCTCTCTCTTTTTTTTACTTCTATTCTTTTAAGACAGTTGTATGACCAGAAGGTAATGTTCTTTGTTCTTCGTCCGGTTATTCATATGGGCAATTTGGTAACACTATAGGCCTATCTTATTTTGTTAGTATGAGCTAGAGGTTCAATGAAGCAAATTCGAACCCACTAATTTCCCATCAAATAAATTTATAGGCGGATTGGGAGGCGCCTGGCTGGGACACAGATTGATCCCATTAGGGGTGTCCGGGACAGGCAGGTTTCCCCTGAGCGCAAGATCACCATATACACCTCTTTTTCCGCCCCTTCCTCTGTTATTAAGCTCGCTGGATTCCTTTAATCAACCCATAGTTGGGTAATTTGAAATCAATTGAGTCATTGTTACTGTCATTATGCCCGGTTTGTTGAATGTTTTGATGGTGTAATTTCAGCCTTTTGTCATAATTTATCTGTATTCTTTATTTGAAAAAATAAAAATCTATTGAAAGTGAAAATAAACAGAAGACAGCTACTGATCACCTGCTGGGAGGGTAGCATTCAACATCATAAGTAATTGACTCTACACAAGGCTCCCAAGCCACTGGCGTGCAATGTTGGTATAATTTGTATACTTGTACTGTGGATTCATGTAGCACAGTACTGTAATCTGTGTATAATAAAAAGCACTAGGACCCCCCACATGGAGTTTGTCTTTGACACCTGTCATGTGGTAAGACCAAAAAAGATGGCTATACCTAGAATTGATGGCATGTATATTTCCTAGAGGCGAATCACAATGAATAGAAAGTTACAGATGATAGGAAACTCGAACTAGGAGAAAAGAAAAAAAGACAAGACAGTTAAGAGCAAGAAAGCAAAATGTAAGCTGGAGAATAGCACAGGGGAGGATGTGTGCGCCGAGGTAAAGGAGCTGCAGCAATGACATATGTGTACTGGGACTGCTGTCTAAACACACATTATTAAAATGATCCTTTCAATGCAGAGGTTAATTCACTGAACTGATAACTTCTCACAAACACAGGATGGAGACACTTAAAGGATATTACTCTTTGTGATGCGTGCTGTGCATGTCTATCTCCATGCAAAACACTATTATATTTGTTTGTCAATCCAAGTGTTGAAATTGAAGCTTGCCTGACAGCGGTATTAGCAAGTAAAATACAATGCAAAACCACAGTGTCTAAACCCACAGATGTTAAATGTGACCATTGTGACATGAGGCTTTGTGATAACAATCTAAACTATGTCAGTTTTTTTTACCAGCCAGTAAAGTGAACCCGTCCATGTGAGGCTATATCATGGTGTTATAGTGCAAATATCCTTTCACATTCAAATTCACAAAACCATTGCCATGTAACTAGTAGCACAAAATCTGTGTTTTTTGTGCATTTAATTTAGGCGTCTGAAGCTTTTTCAAAGTTTTGACTATCATCTGCATAGATGCTGTGTGTAGTTAGGCCTCAACACTTTTAGTGCCTGGACTCAACAGAGAACATTGCTTTGCTTTATTAAGACTACAATTATTATTTTATTGATTTATCCAGACATTGATAGGCTTCTTAAACATGTGTTACTTTGTCCTTGTGTATCCTATTGTAGGTGACCTAATTATTAAGTTAAATATGAGTATAAGGAAAAGAGAAAAAGTATAAGACTATGTTTTATATGTTTATGTTTGTATTTTTAACAACATTATGTGGTTTAAAAAATAAATTGCCCTCTGATGTGTTTTATCTAAATATGATTGGGTCTGATATACCGAAGAAGTAACCTTGCCCGCTGGGCCATCGACCAGGAAAAGCCCACTCACAAAACTAAACCCAGTTATATTTTCTAGACGCATATATACCACCAAAGCCAGAATATTATTTTTCCCTAGTGTATTTATGATTAAATTAAAGCATTTTACTATGCTTTATGCCCTTTTAACAGTAAACATTTTTTTTATATTGTACCTTAGAGATTTGTAGCCAAAATACTTATTTCCTCTAGCGTATTTATGATTAAATTAAAGCATTTTACCATGCTTTGTGTCCTTTTAACAGTGGACATTTTTTTTATATTGTACCTTAGAAATTTGTAGCCAGAATACTCTTTTTCTCTAGCGTATTTATGATTAAATTAAAGAATTTGACCATGCTTTATGCCCTTTTAACAGTGGACTTTTTTTTTTACATTGTACCTTAGAAGTTTGTCTTTAGAGTGAGTTAAAACATTGATATTAGCTGCTGATTTGTTTGTAATTTATCTATCTTTTCTTTCTATTTAATAGTTATATAAAATTCTTGCGAACCTTTATGTTGTCCAAAAATATGAAAAATGTGCTGTGTTAGTAGAGAATAATAAATGCAAAGGTACAGAGTTTAAATATTACTATCCATATTTTTAAATTTCATTTAACTATCTTGCAAACAAAAAAAATATATAAGGTGGAATATATCACAGCCAGTGTGTATCTATTACTATCTATTGTATGTAATGAATAAACTTACTGTAAAAATTTGAAAGTGTAAGGGTTTAAATGTAATATATTTACAAAATATAATTCTCACTATTATAAGTGGATATTGTACATGCTTTCCACTCACTCCTGGTTTAACATTTTTTAATTTAACATGGACTGTTGCTTTACTCCTTACAATTGATCATCCTTAAAATTGTTTGCTAAGCATGGCTGTGTTCGCTTACCTCATTATATGTATGGATACATACATTATTGTGAATGTATATATTTGTGTGTGTGAATCTATCTATCTATCGATCTATCTATCTATATATTAGATAGATCGTAATAGATAGATAGATAGATAGATAGATAGATAGATAGATAGATAGATAGATAGATAGATAGATAGATAGATAGATAGATAGATAGATAGATAGATAGACAGATAGATTCACACACATAGATAGATAGACAGACAGACAGACAGGTAGATAGATAGATAGATAGATAGATAGATAGATAGATAGATAGATAGATAGATAGATAGATAGATAGATAGATAGATAGATAGATAGATAGATAGATAGATATTTAATTATATTACATTATATTATAATACTGTATTACATTTACATATAGGTAACTGTGTGTGTGCCACTTTACACATTAGTAAATAAGGCCCATTGTCTAGGCCTATTATTTTTTTTAATGATGACACCATAGGAAACTTAGTGAATGCAACAAAAGGGTGCTTTGCGTAGTAGCAAAGTGTACAAGCACCCAATGTACAGACTGAATACACCCCAAGCCTAATATTGAGCTAACACATGTGCATTCCCACGTTTAAGAGCTTAAAGCGTGGGAGTAAAGGAGAGCACAGAAAGAATCATGGAAAGGGAAATTTCTATGGCTTAATTTTACTTTCTTATTTGACTGTATGTGAAAACAGGATGATGGGTGTAATATTACCTTCCAGTATACTCTTCGCCAGCAAGCTGGGGGTTCTTATATGTCTTTGATACACCGTTTTTCTCTCTGTTACGGTTGGTTTCCCTGTTAGGCCTTTCTTATCCTGCAAGAAGGAAATATCATAATAATAAACATACAATGTCACACTTCCACAATATGCAGACAGCAAGGCTCAACAAACAGGGAAGGACATGAGTTCCCTGTGTGTTGGCAAAAACATGTTGTCTTGATCATCTTATTTAGGGACGCTAACTAGAGATTCTGTTGTAAATGTAAACCTGTCATCTGCTAAACAGGAAACAACTAGTGCTTCAACCTACCGCAAACATAATAAAAAGCGCAAGTGGATATTTATGAGTTTCAACACAAAATAGCCTACGTCCATTTCACTGTTTAGATTGGAAACACAGGGCATTTATTTTTATCTTTGCTTATAAGTGACTTTAGCTTTTCTGCTTTGGTCTGGCTGAACAGGAAAGTGTTGGAAGCTTCTTGTATAGCACAAAGTGCCTTAACCATCTGTTGTACCTCGCTGGGCTGATGATGTGATGCCATAGTGGCTTAGTGCAAGTTCAGGCTTGGGATGCTGCTATGTAGGCTTAATGTCACTACAGGCATATAATGCCAGGATAACAAGCTGCTGTTATGGCAGTGATATATTGCTTGTGCTGGTACATAGTGACAGACTGGCAGTATGCTGATAGCTATCATTCTGTAGTGGGAGCTGTTAGGGAGGATTAGCACTACTCTGTTTGCGTTTGCAACTTGCCAAGTCCTGTTCTATACACCTTGCTTCCATAAAATAAAAGGATCTTCCTAAGTAACGGTGCAATTACATGCAAGATACCTTAACATTATTACTATATTTATTAGTAATAATCATTATAAAAATGTAAATTATTGTTGTTATTCTTTTTCTCATAATTTTTATTCTCATTATTATTATTATTATTATTATTATTAATAATAATACTATTTTTTTTAAATATTATTGTTTTTATTCTTATTCTCATTATTATTATTATTATTATTATTATTATTAATACTATTTTTTTAATATAGTATTACATATTCATGGAAGAAATACACTACATTGTTTGATTTTTGCATCAGTGCAAAGTACCCAAAATTAAGTTTATATGCACCCTTTGAATCAAACATCCATTTATATGCAGAAGAAGATCAAATTTGTTAGGGGGAGGTGAAAAAATTACAAGTAAACCCCTTTTAATATTTTCTAATTTGCTATTAGCCTATAGATACTCTTTTTGCTAAGTCATTATACCCATGACCCAGGTATCATTTATTTACTAAGTCATCATAACCCTGATCCAAATACCATGTATTTACTAAGTCATTATAACCATGGCTCAGATAGCCTTTATTTACTAAGTCATCATAACCATGACCTAAATAACACTTATTTACTAAGTCATAACCATGGCCCAGATAACATTTATTTATTAATTCTTCATAACTATGATTCAAATACCATTTATTTACTAAGTCATTATAACCATGATCCAAATAACTTTTATTTATTAAGTCATTATAACTATGACCCAGATAACATTTATTTACTAAGTCATTATAACCATGATTCAAATACCTTTTATTTACTAAGTCCTTATAACCATGATCCAAATATCTTGTATTTACTAAGTCATTATAACTATGGACCAGATAACATTTATTTACTAAGTCATTATAACCATGATCCAAATACCATTTATTTACTGAGTCATTATAACCATGGCCCATATAATATTTATTTACTAAGTTATCATAACCATGATCCAAATACCATTTGTTTTACTAAGTCATTATAACCATGGCCCAGATAATATTTATTTACTAAGTTATCATAACCATGATCCAAATACCATTTATTTACTAAGTCATTATAACCATGGCCCAGATAACATTTATGTATTGGAGGAAAACATACAAAATGTTTTAATAATATTTAATATTCATTTTATCTTACTAACCAGTTATTTAGAGTCATGACTTGCTGGGGTGATATTAAAACATTTCTAACATTAGCAAATCACCTGCTCCTTTGAAAGAACATTTCTTGTGATGTAAAATATATATGCAAGTGCAATGTTATGAAAGAAAAGCTATAAGTGGCAACAATTTATCTGCCAACCTGAGCGAAAAATAAAATGAGTTTTTCACCACTGATGAGAAATAAGGACAGTTCACAAGAAGAGATTGTTTGGTTTTATTTATAAGCAACACAGCTCAAGTCTGCTTAAGAGGCAATAATGTTTTAAGTGCCATTGGCAGGCTGTGTATTGGCAGACATAAATGGCTATGCCAGTTGTGTATACAATGCCCCACACATCTCACACTTGTACTGACTTCTAGTGCCCCATTTATGTGTCAGAGCACAGCTGTGGTCATCATAATGTAACACTTTGCTTGATGTGCTTCTAATTCTCCAAGTCAGCAACTAAAACAACACCAGGGTGGCTGCTGACACCCAAATGTGTTTATGTACCTAAAAAGACAACACTTCACTCCAGCATGTTAAGAGATCTGAATGGAAAGCTGATTTACTAAACACACGATTTTTATTTTACATTTAAAAAAATAGATTTGTGCTTATTACCTATATGAACTGAGTATAGAATTGTGTCTCCTTCAATAAACCCTGCAAATATATTCTCATCTAAAAGTTACACTTCAATTAATGGCCACTAAAATTTATTTTCTGATGAAAAAAAAAAGTTAAATCTGGATCTATACTAAGCAAAGGTCGATAACCCGTATACCTTCAACCTGCAAATAACTTTTTTAAATCTTTTATATTCTCAAGCAGAGTGTTGTATATCATCACCTCAGACTCTATTTCATCCCCTTTAGAGAAATTCATTAAAAAAAAATGTGGAAGTGAAATAGCTTCACTCATCAGTCCAGGGTACAGCCTTAGGGGGACCAATGGGATCCGGAGCAAAAGCAGAGCAGTTGTCCATAGCAACCATTTAAATCAAATAGGGAATACTATGGACGTCTATGGGGAACACTGTGCTTATCAGTCCTGTTGAGCATACATAAATCCTGATTAATGGATGGCTCATCCATAAAATATCCTAAGATCTCTAATTGTCGGCCTGCCATTGATGATGACACTCACCTCTGTGGCTTGCTGTCTCCTTAGAGCCACCTGGGCTGCCATGACTCTCTGCCTCTCTACCACCAGCAGGCAGTTGGCACACTGACAGTCCCTCCAGCGACAGAAGCGCTTGTGGCCCTTCAGACAGGACACCACCCCATGATTCCGGCACCTGGCACACTTTGGGGTCCTGCTCAGCTTCCTCTGCTCTCCACCTTTCTCTGCACATTTCTGCTGCTGGTCGCTCATGCTATGGACCATCGCCATGGTGCTCCTCCTCATCCTCGTCCTCCTCTTCTGGCTCCACAATCCTGCAAGGTTCGGGCTGTCCGTCCAGCTCCAGGCTCTCCACGTCTATCTCCGAGTCCCCGGCCAGGGATGAAGAGTAGGAGCAGGACGAGGGGGAAGAGGACGGGGCACCTCCAGCCTGGACCTCGTACATCTCCGTCTCTTCTCTCCACTTACTTCTCCACTCCGGCTTCTCCCACCCTGTGGACACACAATACACGGGACACCGGCTATTACATGCTGCATTCTCATTGCTATTTGTATAGGACTCGGGAAAGAGGACTGCAAAGAAAAGCAGATTCCTCCAAATAAATGATGGCAGTTTAGAGTTTACATATATAAAAAGGAGGATGCTTTACTCAATGACGCTTCATAGCAAAAGGCTTGCTTTTTTTCATCTGCACATAGTTGGATATTTGTGGGAAGATTAGCAACATCCCAATAAAATCAGAAAAAATATACACTGTAGATAGATAGATAATCAGACTCAATTATATACATTCACACATATGTACAGTAGAGAGAGTGAGAGAGAACGAGAGAAAATATAGATAGACAGACAGATAGATTGATCGATCGATAGGTAGATAATCGGACTATACATTATATACATGATATATACTCATATATCTATAGAGAGAGAGAGAGAGAGAGAATATACACACACACACACACATATATATATAAATATATATATATATATATATATATATATATATATATATATATATATATATATATATATATATATATATATATATATATTTGATTATATATAAGAGACAGAAATATAATAGTAATATAAGATGGATAGCTAGATAGATAGATACATTATTTATACTCATAGAGAGAGAATCTTTAAACTGACAAGAATGTTTGATACTGATGATGTTTCCACTAATCAGACACTATCTGCATGGAGTTTGCACGTTATCTCAATGTTTGAAGGTGGTAGGTTTATTGATTCCTGTCTAAATTGAACCTAGGAAGTGTAGGTATACATGTAAGTTATAGAGTTTAAGCTCCTTGAGGGCAGAGACTGAGGTGAATGTATGTAAAACGCTGTGTAAATTGTGCTATACAAATGGTTTGCTCTATGGCACTAGATAAAGCTAACATTTCTTGTTTGGACATATTCTCCTGCTTTAAGACCTCTGAGTGCCTCCACAACTGCTTATCTATTGATGTCCTTCAGCTGTGCCACCTGGTAATATAGATAGATAGGAGGTAGGTGAAAACTGATATAAAATAGATAGATAGGTAGATAGATAGGGTGTGCAAGTAAAAACTGATATAAGATAGATAGATAGATAGATAGATAGATAGATAGATAGATAGATAGATAGATAGATAGATAGATAGATAGATAGATAGATAGATAGATAGATAGATAGATAGATAGATAGATAGATAGATAGATAGATAGATAGATAGATAGATAGATAGATAGATAGATAGATAGATAGATAGATAGATAGATAGATAGATAGATAGATAGATAGATAGAGATACGTAGGTAGATAGATAGATAGATAGATAGATAGATAGATAGATAGATAGATAGATAGATAGATATATGCTAGATAAATAGATAGATAGATAGATAGATAGATAGATAGATAGATAGATAGATAGATAGATAGATAGATAGATAGATAGATAAATAGATAGATAGATAGATAGATAGATAGATAGATAGATAGATAGATAGATAGATAGATAGATAGATAGATGCTAGATAGATAGATAGATAGATAGATAGATAGATAGATAGATAGATAGATAGATAGATAGAGATACGTAGGTAGATAGATAGATAGATAGATAGATAGATAGATAGATAGATAGATAGATAGATAGATAGATAGATAGATAGATAGATAGATAGATAGATAGAGAAAGAGAGAGAGATAGATAGATAGATAGATAGATAGATAGATAGATAGATAGATAGATAGATAGATAGAGATACTTGCCTAAATGACAATGACAAGTGTAGCTAGAACCCGACTTGTGCAATCCCTGTCTGCTTTTTAGACTGGAAGCTATTGTCCACAATCCCACAGCACAGACAGAGGCTGATCGGAAACAAATGCTACAAGTGGCACCTGCACACAAATAACTGCCTTCCTCTGCTAATCCCCTCTTTCTCTAAAATATAGGTAATGCTGGACACAAAGATGTGACATCTCAGCTGACTGTAGAGCTACACTATATCCAGCAATCTTCCATTGTGCACTGCTTCCTACATATACAGTACAAATAAATGTAATTATTCTACATACATTCACATCGTTTACAGGGGTAACATACAATCGACACACATTCAATTCTAGATAGATAGATGAATTTAGATCCCATATATTGTATGTAGGTAAATATAGATAGATAGAGATCCTATATATGTATGGATAGATAGATAGATAGATAGACAGACAGACAGACAGACAGACAGACAGACAGATATATAGATAGATAGATAGATAGATAGATAGATAGATAGATAGATAGATAGATAGATAGATAGATAGATAGATAGATAGATAGATAGATAGATAGATAGATAGATAGACAGATAGATATAAAGATAGATATCCTATTTATGTAGGTAAATATAGATAGATAGAGATGCTATGTAGGTAAATATAGATAAATAGATAGATAGATAGATAGATAGAGAGAGAGAGAGAGAGAGAGAGAGAGAGAGAGAGAGAGAGAGAGAGAGAGAGAGGGAGAGAGAGATAGATAGATAGATAGATAGATAGATAGATAGATAGATAGATAGATAGATAGATAGATAGATAGATAGATACTATATATGTAGGTAGATATATAGATATCCTATTTATGTAGGTAAATATAGATAGATAGAGATTTTTATGTAGGTAGATATAGATAGATCCTATTTGTGTAGGTAAATATAGATGGATAGATAGATATCCTATACATGTAGGTAGATATATAGATAGAGATTCTATATATGTAGGTAAAGATAGATAGATAGATAGATAGATAGATAGATAGATAGATAGATAGATAGATAGATAGATAGATAGATAGATAGATAGATAGATAGATAGATAGATAGATAGATAGATTCTATCAATGTGAATATAGATGGATAGATAGATGGAGTGGGTTTTCAGACTTACCGGTTTCCTATAGGAGCATCCAAATTGGGTGAGCTGAGACCAATGACACAATCCCTTAATCCCGTACACTGTGTATGATGAGGTTCTTTCAGTTTCCTTTCTCCAGGGATGGACAATGATCCTATTTAGTGACACATGACAGTGACAGAGAGAGGAGCCCTGCTGCCTAATTGTTAGCTGGCTGCTAGATAACCTATGGCAGCTCTGCAGGCTTTAATAGCTACAGTAGAGGGGCACACAGTTCACTCAGCCTTTGCACAGGATCTCAAGTCGAGTTTTGACCAGCCTCCAAGCCGATTGGTTCGTTAGGTTCTCTGATCAAGCTGCAATTGGCCAGTGATTACAGAGTCTGCCCTGCCCACTTCACGCCTTGCGCTGTTTACTAGACAGGAGAAATGTCAGTGCCTATGAATGTTGGAAGATTTCTCCCAGGGTCCCCCCACTAGTATCTCCCTGCATCATCAACACCGAGCCACATAGCAATGCACCAGCCACATTACACTTGTATAGTAAACACTGGGGCAATCTACCGACTATAGAAAAAGATAAACAAAAGACAACACAGAAAAAAAATATATATATAAGGTTAATCTTCCTGATCAAATAAACAACATTTTAGAAAACTACCAAAACAAAAGAAAGTTGTCTGGGATGTTTTACTCGACCTGTAGTTGTGTTTACATCTGCTTAAATAGATTGGTTGGTAAATATTGTCAAACGTTGAAAACAGATGAACATAATTGTTTTATACTTTACAAGATTCATAAAAACTAAAAAAAAATGTTGATTGCTAATAAATAATGATCTACCCTTGCAGAAAATGTCATGTAATATACATAAACACACACGCACACAATTAAAATAAAAATGATATAAAAAAAGATAAATAAACATATCTATCTATCTATCTATATATATATATATATATATATATATATAGATAGATAGATATATATGTTTATCTATCTATCTATCTATCTATCTATCTATCTATCTATATATATATATATATATATATATATATATATATATATATATATATATATATATATATATATACATATATATATATATATATTTGTATATATTTATATATTTTTTTATATAATTAAAATGTTATGTATATTATGTATATAACATTTCTTACATACATCATGTATCATGATATACAATTTTATATATATATATATATATATATATATATATATATATATATATATATATATATATATATATATATAATTATATATATAATTGTATATCATGATACATGATGTATGTAAGAAATGTTATATACATACAATTTTAATTATATAAAAATATATATATATATATATATATATATATATATATATATATATATATATATAGTAAGATTTTTTTATATATATATATATATATATATATATATATATATAATTGTATACAATGTATGTGTGTACATTTTATACAATATATATATACACACACACACAAATATAAATATATACACACATACATGTTTTATATATATATATATATATATATATATACATATATATATATATATATATGATATATATATATATATATGTGATATATATATATATATATATATATATATATTTATACACATATGTATTTTAATATTTGTATATATATATATATATATATATATAGAGAGAGAGAGAGAGAGAGAGAGAGAGAGAGAGAGAGAGAGTGTTATATCTATATAGATATATATATATATATCTATATGGATAGATAGATATAGATATATTTATATATATATATATATATATATATATATATATATATATATATATATATATATATATATATATATATATATATATATATATATATATAGATAGATAGATAGATAGATAGATAGATAGATATATAGATAGATAGATAGATAGATAGATAGATAGATAGATAGATAGATAAAGATATATTTTATATACATATATATTTGCAAAAAGTATTTATATACTGAAACCTCATTATTGTTTATTAAAAAAAAAACACCCAACAGTGTACATAGCAAACAAAGTGCAAATGAAACAAAGAAAAACACTTACATAGGTTCAATTAGCACAGCTATACACAAGGATAAGAATCCTTATTTAAAATGTGCAGCTGTATTTTTATTTTCTGATTGAACACCGCTGAAAATAACTGTCACTTAAGAGGATTTTTTCTTATCCTGTAGTGTTATCTTTGTAAATTAAGTTTAATGCAGTGATGTATAAAAGGCAATTGGAGAGATTTCAGGGCTGTGATCTGAACCTTCCAGGGTGTCCCTACATCGCAGCCCTGATTGGGTGGGTTTTATACATCCTCCAATGTATCTGTTCTCCTATGGACACTCTATGGAATGCCAGGCTCATTTTGGTTCTATGATACAACACATTAAGGGGGAATTTACTAAGACTGGACCAGTCAGAATCTGGAGCAGCTGTGCATAGCACCCAATAAGCTTCTATTTTTCAATTTTAAAGCTTAACTGAACAAGCTGAAGCTAGAAGTTGATTGGGCTCCATGCACAGCTGCTCCAGATTCTGTTTGCTCCAGTATAGTATTAGTATAGTTTGGACCTGTTGTATATCCATGTACCACTGCCAGCTGATGATGTACTTTCCATTTTTGCTTCTTTGTTACATGGTTGCATGCACTTTAAATAAAACAATGCTACATCCTGTAACAATTTTCATTTGCTTGCATTTGTTTTTGTCTTTTTGTTTGTCTGTTAACTTCGTTACACAAATATAAACTAAACATATTCTACGAAAATATATAAAAAAATAAAATCAATGTATAGTAATATTTCGATCACATTTTCTTGAACAAAATAATATGATTACGTATTGCAGAATATTTTTGTAGCCATGTTACATATGTATAGATATTTTTATTAAAATACATAATCTGATATCTGCAGTAGCCATTAAAATTTAAATGTAGAAGATTCAGGTGCAGCAAACACTTTAAAACATAACTCTATCGTCTTTGACGATTGTAAAAGGATACTGGGACATCGATATATTTATATATAAACACATAAATACGATCTGCATTCTCTAAACTGGAATAACTTTAGATAATCGTTATCTAAAAGAGAGAAAAACATTTCAACCCACAATCTAGCTTTGTGTACAGTAAACTGACAATAACTGCTGCTTGTACTCCTGAGCAGAGCAGAGCCAGCTGGATCTCAGTCACCAGCTTGATAATAGCACACGCCTATACCATGGCGATGCCAGCAGCTCTAGACGCTTGGCACTCCTAGACCTCCTGTGTGTGTAAGACCCTCCTGAGTGTAGAAAGGGGCATCTCACTCTGCAATACACAGCATGGATTTCTAATTTTAATTAAAAATAAATAAAATAAAAAATACAAAAAAGCACTAAAACAATAAAAAAGCAACATAGCTTTTTCTTTGCGATCCAGATTTTACAATGTGTTGTTTCATTCCATAGATGAGCAAGTGCACACATTGTAATCTCTGCACGTAGTGACTCCAGGCTTGTATCTGTCTTATCTGTCTATGTGTCTGCTTGTACATGCAGGTCGGTTTGGTATTATATTGTGTACAGTGACATATTCTGGTATGCTCAGTATGTGTGCAAAGGGTATGGGAGAAATGATTCTTGTGAACCTGTTTCCATTTCTTCAGCTAACCATAAATAAACCTAAACAGAATACAGAAGAATAGAAAATCGTACCAAAATATGTACTATATTTAGTGCCATGTTATTCTCTTTCTGTGAGGCTGATTTACTAAAAGCAAATATTTTGCAAGGGAAGTTGAACTTTGCAAGTGAATTTGCTCCATAGCTTAGTGAACATGGTAAAAAAAAAAAAATAATAATAAAAAAAAAAAAAGAATATCCAATCAAGTGCAAGAAAAAAAAAATATATATATATATATATATATATATATATATATTGTCCTATAATATGAATGAAGTGATTATACATGGACAGATCTTGTATACTGTAATAGGAGATCAATTACAAGAGTATTGGTTTTATATTCATGTGATAGGTTGGATTTCACCTATTATTTCCCACAAGCAACCTGTCCTTATACAAGTGAATAGAATAGAATAGGATACAGAGGAGATTACATTAAAGCAGACAGGTTGTAGACACAAGCACAATAAATACATGTTTTATTTTCAAAATTTAACAAAGCATGTGTACCATTCTGTCATTGTAGAAAGGTAGGTAGGACAGTGCAGCTATAGAGATTATTTGACTTTAGGACTATTTTACAGAAGTAGAGCACATATTCTACAGGAAATCTTAGAACCATAAACATGCAAATGACATGGCCTGGAAATTCCATATCATGGTCTTAAGCAGCAAATATATCATTTCTTTGTGTGCATTTTATTTATGTTTTTTTTTTGTTTTTTTATAATTGTTTTACTTTTTAAAAAAAGTTTGTAAAGTTAGTAAAGTTAATACAATAAGGTGAGAGAGAAGTAATATAAAAAAAAAAAGCTGGAGGGAGAACGTTAAAGCAGAACTCCAGGAAAAATAAAAAGATAATGAATAATCTTAATAATGATAATGATAATTGTAGCAATATCCCAATTTTCCATTGAGATTATTAAAGTATTCTATACTGTATTCTATATTCTGTATAGCCCATTTAAATATAAAATAACAGCTTTTGTTACAATATTCACCTTCAATTTAGAGATTTCTTCCTGCAGATATTTTTTCTGCTGCTAGGTGTCCTCAATCTGTGTTACTCTAAGCTCAGATCATCCTGGATCTGCTCCAGCCTTTAACTGGACAGTGAAAAGAGCAAAGAGAAAGAGAAAAGTACAGCGATGAGCTTTTCTCTCTGTCTCTTTACTCTCTCCGTCAACCAGCATGCTTCTAAGAAGTCAGAATATGAATTGGCTGGCTACTTGTGCTGCTTCTTCCTCTTGTACTTTAGTTCTGCTGTACAAGGACTGCAAGAAGTTGATATCAGGTCACATTCAGGTACTCACACTGTTTGCATTTAAAAAAAATAATAATAATCAAGTAATAATGAATACAGAGCTTAGTTATTTTTGTCTTTTATATTGAGTTCAGCTTAAAGCCCAACTCTGGGAAACTTGAAGTGGGGCTACACCTTGAAGTGGGGTCTGTGCAGCATTTTCTCCCCCATGCTCCAGCAGTCTAAGATCCTGACATCATCAAGAGTGATGCAGATTTCATATTTGCACTGGACATAAGGGCACAATGGGGTTTTGCAAGGGACAATCCAAATGGGGGAGCACATGGTAGGTATGGGGGAGCACCATCTGCCAGGGGAGCTGAGGATCAGGTAAGCATAAATGCTTTTACCCTCCCCTAGAATTAATGAGAAATTAATCATTGCAATGCAGGCACAGCTCCACTGCAGGGGAGAATTTTCAAACTTCTCGAAACTGGGCTTTAGAAGCAATAGAGAAAAAATAAGAGGGGTATGGGCTAGACTCCTAGAGTAAAGAAAGGGGAGACAATAAGAAATAGAAATGCTGAAAGTTAGAAACTTGGCTCTAGAAAAATTAATCCATGGCAATGAGGTACCATACTTTTTCTGGTTTTGAGTGTTAAGAATTAGACCCTTTGTCAGCTTTTATTTCTGCCATAGTGACATTTGGAAACCAAGAATTGACCACTGTTTAGACTACAACAGGAAAATTACAGTAACATATAATTGAATAAATAATCAAACTAATAATCAAACAGCCATGTCCTTAAAGTGGTTCTACAGGCAGAAGTTTTTTACCTTAATTATTATTATTATTATTTAGGTACTTATATAGCGCCGTCAATTTAGGCAGCGCTTTACATATACAATGTACATTCACATCACCTTAATGCATTCTCTGCATTAAGGTAAAAAAAGAACACTGTGTGCAGCACCCTTTCCAGCCCTTTTTAATAATTACCTGAGCCGGATCTTGATCCAGCTCTGTGCCCAAGAACAACGTCTCTCTCTGCTCTCTCCCTCCTCACAGGGCATATAAATAACAGTGGGAGTCATTGGTTTCTGCTAATGTCAATTAAGTCCTGTGACAAGGTAATGGGGGCGGGGCCAAGCCTCATGGCCACGATCTCTGGCGATCAGCAGGGACCCGACCTGTGTAGTGACATCACATCCAAGCCCCTTCCTACGCGTTTCATTATCATACTCGCATCCAGAGATTGTGGCTGGAGTCAGCTCGGCAGTTTGAATCTGTTATACCAGTGTCGGTAGAGACACACATCAATGTAGGTTTATATATGTTTTTACAAACATTTTCTTCCTCCTTCATGTGAATGTGTTTATTTTATTTATAACATGTTTAATAAAAAAAAAACAGTTACAATCCATTTTTTTATACAAAAATCTATAAAAAAGTTATTAGATTTCAATTTTTTTTTGGGTGGGGGGGGTTCTTTTTTTCTGCATGTACAGCAAAAGTGACATATAGAAAAACAAAACTTTAATTCACCTTTTCCTGCAAGCTTCCTTTATTTCTTGTCCTGCCAGGTTGTATGATTGGATTAAGAGCCTGCTGTGTATTGATGGGTGGGGCCCACACCATTTTTTTCTTGCGCAGGGTTCCCCTAAAATGTATACAAGATCCAAAAAGTCTGCTATGGATTTGAGGAGAGGAGAATGTAATTTTTTTTGTTGCATGAGGCACCCATACAATCCATACAAGATTCAAAGGGTCTAGCACTGAATTTAGAGAGGACCACTTTTTTTTCTTTTTAAAGGAAAGAAAAGTAGCATAAAGAAACACGGCTCTTAATTTACTTTTCCTCTATTTTGTAAATAATGCATTAGGGACCCCACAAAATACATATCACAGCCATTTATGCTTCTTGATAAGGATCTGGTATGAATTTGTATGTGTGTGTGTGATGGTGGGCGGGGTTCATTGTATTATTTGTAAAACAAAGGCAGCATGTAAAAAAAAATGTGATCTAATGGCATTTTTAACAGTTTTTCTCCTTTTCCTATACTACTTTGTTTACGATTTAGAGATGTTCCACTTTACACGCAGGTTTAGAGGACCCCTACCACCTCCAAGGAATAGTATATTTTTAATGTTGTACTTTTAAAATCATATATCCATTTGGACATTGAATTTCAATTATCTCCATAGCCTACTAATATTACTTTGGATGATCTTTACATTTGTAAACTTACTTTGTGAAGATCTCATCACATTTACTAAAATTCTTTGGCACATACTCACTATGCCTTTGTGTAGACACTGCTGTGTCACACGTATCACAGAGCCTGCCTATGAACTACAGAGGCGCTGAGAGGAGGAGTTTCAGGGGGTGGAGTCAATACTGGAATCACAGCTTGTAGGCAGCAAGGCACCATGGGAAATGTAGTCCAAACAGTAGAGGAGAAGCTGCAAAGCATGCTGGGAATCCAGGAAGTAGTGGAAAGGGATGGCCAGCAGACAAGCAGCACTCACAACATGAGAGGAGATTTTCTACGACAGCCTATACTGGATTGTCAAATACAACTATTGTTTAAGTTGCTATTACAATGCCAATATTATAAAAAAAAATAAAAAAATAAACGTGTTTGCTGTAACCATAGTTTTCTTTTTCATTTTTCACATTGGTACATGTCCCCTGGGGCAATGTCCCCTGGGGCAATGCCAAGCCACCATGTACTGTCAATCCCTTGTCTATTAGTCTTAAAAATAGAGAAAATTACTTATTGACTATAATAGGGTTTGGATTTCATATGTTAGTCTGAACCTTAGCAAACTGAACTAAAATGTGTTGAGATCATCCCTAATGCCGCGTACACACGGTCGTTTTTTGCGATGAAAAGAAACGTCGATTTTTAAAACGTCATTTAAATTGATCGTGTGTGGGCAAAACGTCGTTTTTTGTCTTAAAAAAAACGACCAAAAAAAATTCCAACATGCTTGAATTTTTTTTGTCGTTTTTCAAAACGTCGTTTTTTGTTTCACAAAAAGTCACCGTGTGTAGCAAAAACGTTGTTTAAAACGACGTTTTTCAACCCGCGCATGCCCAGAAGCTAGTTATGAAGCGAGCTTCAATGGAAAAGTGTGGTGAACGTAACCTCGTTTTTTGTGAAAAAAACGATGGTGTGTATGCAACATCGTCTTTGAAAGTGACGTTTCAAAAACGTCGTTTTTTACTTCACAGAAAACGTCGTTTTTTTTCATCGCAAAAAACGACCGTGTGTACGCGGCATAAGAGGTCGAGAGAGTTGAGTGAAAGGTAGAGGATTCAAGCAACAGTAAAAAGTAGCACAGAGGAAGAGAATTAAGAAAGATCGAAGAGAGACTGCTAGAGAGACATAGAGTGTTCGATAGAAATAATTAAGTGGGGCAGCAGAGGAATAGCTAGAGGAAATGAAAGAGAATTAGAAGCGAGGTAAAGCAGAGAGGAAGATTGAGCAATTACCAGAGAAAGGAGTGAAGGACAGAAAGGGAAAGATAGTATTAGAAGAGAAGGTAGGAGTTACAGACAGAATGAGAGAGAGAGAGAAACAGAGTGGGAGAAAGAGAGAGAGAGAAATAGAAAGTGGGAGAGAGAGAATTTTCAGAGACAACATTTGGAGAGAGAAAATGGGTGTTGAAATTAAGAGACAGAGAGGGCTATAGTGGGGTGAAAGACAGTGCTGAAGAACCTATGATAGTTTTCATATATATACCTGTATCCCTGTTAAGCTGCCTTGAATCTTAGGCCCAAGCTATGTACCCAATTTCTTAAGATGAGATTGAGCCCTGCTCCCAATGGCTTCATAACCTACTCCATGCTATTCACTTGTCAAATTCCAGAGCCTATTGCCCACTGAAGTCCTGGTAGTTATCATAAGAAAGGGAACAACTTCTATAATTTTGTAGAGAAGCTGTATTTATTTAATATATTGGGTGCTAAAGATAAGACCAAATATTGTAAAACAAACAAATTTATATTTCTTATGAAACAGAAGTTTGATTGTAATGTCCATGTCATCAGACACAACATTTTTTTTATACTTGAGGGACTAATGCCGCGTACACAGGACCATTTTTCATGACGAGAAAAATGCAATTTTTTAAATTGGGCGTGAAAAACGGTCATGTGTATGCTCCAGAGCATTTTTCTCGACGAGAAAAATGGGCATTAAAAATGTAGTACCTGCTCTATTTTTTCTCGTCGTTTTTCACATAGTCGTGTCATGTGTAGGCTTTAACAACGGGAAAAAAACATGCATGCTCAGAAGCAAGTTATGAGAAGGGAAATTTGCATAACCAGCCCAAAGGGTGGCGCCATTCTAATGGGACTTCCATTTTATAGTGCCTTCGTACGTGTTGTACGTCACCGCGCTTTGCTCGAGCATTTTTTTATCACGATCGTGTGTATGCAAGGCAGGCTTGAAAGGAAACACGAAAAAAACATTGGGGCAGATTCACAGGTAGATTTTGTTCAATAAACGACGGCGGCGTAGTGTATTTCTCCCGGCGCAATCCATCTACGCGAGTAGGGGGCGTGAAGCATTTAAAATAGGCACGTTCCCGCGGCGATCGAACCGCGCATGCTCCGTTCCCAAATTTCCCGCCGTGCATTGCGCGAAATCACGTCGTTACGTCGTAGTAGCGTCGTTTACGTACATTCCTATTCCCGAACGAGTTACGTTAAAAAAAAAAATTCAATTCGACGCGGGAACGACGGCCATACTTAACATGGGTTACGCACTGTTAGACCAGCAAAAAGCTGCTCTAACATTCCGTAGCCAAAAAATGACGTAGGCGATTGCGAAGGTCACTCGTACCTTCGTGGATCGCCGTAAAAACTCATTTGCATACCCCGGCGGTGAAAACGACGCGGACTCCACCCAGCGGCCGCAAAAATATTGCAACGTAGATCCGAAGGCTTGCGAAGATGTAAGCCTCTGGGATCGAAGCCCGAAGCCGCCGTATCATGGTTTGAGGATTCAAACTAGTGATACGGCGCGCGAAATTTGAAATCGCTCTCTGAATCTGGGCCATTGTTTTTTCCATGACACGAATAACGGTCCTGTGTACGCGGCATTAGTGTTTAAAAGCGTTATGGCAGAATGGAATGTAGTCCAACAGGAAAGAGATACATTGGTGTTACCCTTCTCATAAAATCACAATAATAAATCAAATGTCCAGAGGCAGAGACGAGGGATGGGCAGGAGGAGGCGGCTTCCCTGGGTGCCACAGTTTACCGTGTGGATGGGAGTGCCCGTGAGCTCATTCTGACACAAGGTATTTTGACAAGCGCATGACTGCTGGGGGACAAAGTCCCCTAAGCCACTAAGTTCTCACATAATAAAGGGTTTGGCTTGTTTGCCCTGGGCGCTGGATGACCTTGTCCCGCCACTGGTCCAGAATACAACAAAAGGATATAGCTGACCATACACTGTACAAATTTGGGCTGATTCCTAAAGAAGCAAACAAAATCCACTCAGTCAGTTGATTACCAGTGAGCTATCTCCCCCCTAACATCCCTCGAAAATTTAAGGAACAAGGGGGGAAATTGTTGGCCAAAAAGCAGTATCCCTCAGTCAGATGCAGCTGCTGTTTAGGTAGTTTTACATCTAGCTGGGCCAGCTGTCAAAATACAATAGACACACTACTGTCTGTTGTGCGTGGATGAATCTGTTTATTTTTTCATTTTTTTCATTCAGCCTGCAGGAACTGAAGAAATCAAAGTAACCTTAACTTTTTTTTCACTAAGCAAAATTAAAATAAAGATAATTAAGATAAATACTCTTCAGGAAGTTTCTGAGCACCAGACTGGCTAAATTCCCACTAACTCTATTAGACTACCATTAAAGGGGATATACACTTTATTAGCTAAAAGTGGGACATTTTTACATTATTTACTCATCTTTATATACCATTACAATTAAGTTGTTTTTTTCCCCAAATATTTTTTATTCAGTTTTACAGGTTTACAAAAAGAAAAAAAGTAAAATAGTAAAAAAAAAAAAGTTAAACAATAACCATGAACTAGCAGTGGTTAAACTATCCCACCATACAGATATCTAGAGTAGCATCCACAGTACAATCAAATAAACGTGTGAGAATATCAGAAAAACGGACATCCATATAAATCAGTAAATTAGTTTCCATCATCACGAAACATATTTATTGCTGTTCAGTACCCTCTATGTGCAAATATGCACTTGAGGGCAAAAAAGGTGTTAATGTCAAACCAGGATAAAAGATAAAGGGACACTACCACTGCTACATCCAGTAATGGAGGCTAACTAATCACAACAAAAGTCCAAAATGCTTCACACCAGACTCTCCAGCACATAAAGCAATATCAGTAGTATCAACATTAAAGAATCTGCAAAGATACTAATTCTAAAGGGGCTAGACCTAGAGTCTGCGCCCATGGATCCCACAGTTTGTGAAACTTCTGAGGAATACTCCTTTGCAATAGAATTTGCCTTTCTTTAAGCAGGGTAGGGTTGACCTGCATACACCAATCCTCAAATGTAGGAGGAAAACAGGAAAGGCATTTTAACAAAATGCTCCTGCAGGCCAGAAGTAACAATCTTGATATTGATGTTGGGGCTTAAGGTTTATATAATTCCTCATCAAAAAATCCCAGGATACATATCACTGGGTCATGTTGTAAAACAGTCTGGAATGTTGTAGTTATAGTGGAAATAACACAATGGTAGTAACGCACCAGTTTAGGAAATCTCCAGAGCGTATGAATTAGATCCACACATTTGGGACAATCTGGACTCTGTCTACAGTGCCATTGATGCAATTTATATGGCGTTCTATGAGCCCTAGGAATAACAAAAAGTTGGGATAATTGTTGTGTTGGTGAAGTAAAACCTGTTCCAACATGGCTTGCCACAATTAAGTTTACATTGACTATGTATAATATTGATTTGTTAGGTATGTATTAGTAAAAGATTCAAGATACTGGTTCTCATTTTTATCATGTTTATGATAATTATTTACCCAAAGACAGTGTGGATAGTTGTTATCTTACACAAAGGAATAGAGATGAATTCTGAAATTACACAGTACATATTTTTAACTTTTGGATAGAGTACAGTAAAATAGAGTAGAATGACAAAAGCCTTATCAGTGTTTTTTTTTTTTTCTCTTCGTGTCCCAATGTGTAGATTTCCCTTTTATTCCTGCTGTCCTAGAGACTTATTGTGAGAATCGAATTGATCTGCACATGTCCACTCCTGGATCACATGACCCCAAAAAATGCAAGAAAATCTTAGACCGTCCATGTACAGTATCATCTAAGACCCTGTTAGCTCATTGTAATACTCCTTTGGCTGCCCCGTAAATAGTTTAATGGTGAATACTTTCTTGGCCCTAAAGAAGCCTGTGTAACTATACTGCTGAAGTGTTCCTGCAACTACCTGTGTTAAATTTGTCCTTGAGGAGCCCTTTCAATTTCAAGCTCAGGCTGTACATAGAACAAATCAAAACTAAGCCCAGTGCTTAGCCATTCAGCTGCCAAATGGCAGCTCTTCAGTAGACAGCAGCGTTATAGTACTAAACTGTTAAAAGATGGGGAAAACTTAAAATCAGATTGGGCAGAGTGCCTACTTGAACAGAAGCCAAGCCCTTAAAAACATTTGGCCATGTAATACTGGGTGCTCCACGGTGATATCGACACTTGATGACAATTAGTGGTGAACTTCAGCAGTTAAAGTGGATCTTCAATGCATCTGAGCACCACAAACAAAAAAACACAATTTAATTAATTTTTAATATTCAAAGCAAACTCCCCATCCAACAATGCTTGTTGATAAATCACTTTGAAAAACAACCCCCTAACATTTCTGGCCATGGCCATCTTGAGTATGGGCAAATTACTTATGTTGCATTTACTTCCTGGAATGTGTGCTTAGCTGAGAAAACCCCTCACCTCCCCTCTTGAAGACTCCTGATATGTATGACATAATTTGAAACCAGGAATTAAAAAGTTTAAAACAAGTAAATATGATCTACTTCCCTATGTACTTACTAATGCTAGCAGCATGAAGATTAAAAACAATCAGTGTTGATTGGGAGAGTAAAGTTCCACTTTAACTTAAAGGACGCCTAAGGGCAAAACTTTTTTTTATTAGATTTGGATAGTGTATTGAGGGTTTAGAAACAAAAGTGAGTGTACATACAGAGTTTTCAGCTGCCACCAGAACAGGAAAAGAATAAAAAAAGCTCCCAATGACACTTGTTGCCATAACAATTGTTTAAAAGGTTATATTCCTCAAATTGAAAACTCCAACTCAGGGAAGAATGTAAAAGTAAGTCCCTATAATGAGACACATGCAGGGCCAAAACTAATTATGTTTTAGGGGGCAGGGGAATGTGTCCCGGCTGCTGCATTGAGAGGGGTGCCATGGCTGACAGTGTATGTCAGCAGGTGCTTAGAGAGGGAGTGGAGCAGTAGGAGTGGGGCCGGTATAATGTATGCAGGACATGTGCGTGCCCTCTCCTCTCAGCTCCTGGTGCCAATATACCAGTCTTCTGCTTTGAGGAGGGGTGTGTCAGTATACAATTCAGATGGCTGTCTGGCTATGCGGTGCCCCTCTCCCCACCTGTGTCGGCTCTGCAGGCTGGCAGCACCAATGGTCTGTCCCCAGGGACCCAAATTGTGAGAGGAGTTACAAGATCCTGTGTGAGCAGGACCAGGTGGAGATATGTGTCTGGGAGACAGCAGATTCCCTGGGTTGAACAGGACCTTTGTAAGTATGTCCATGCATGCACCCCACAGGACCGATCTTTGACCTGCAGCAGACAACAGTGACAAGAGCAGCTGCACCTGAAAGATATGTTCTTTTACTACAACTGCACAGCCTAAGAAAGGATTCCCCAGTGCTGCTAAAACCATGATGTAAGGGAGCACACTGATATAAGTAAGGCACACCGATGGGGGAGCGGCAAATTGATGTACAGGGAGTACATTGATGTAAAGGAGGACACCCTGAGGTAAAGGGGAAGGGGCACACCGATGGGGGGGGCAAATTGATGTAAGGGGGGGATACGCTGATGTAAGGGGGCACTGATGTACAGGGAAGCTCTAAAGAAAGAAAGGCACTATGAACAATGATATAAAGGGCAAAACTGATGTAAGGGGGGGCTCTGAAGTAAGAGGGGACACTTATATAAGGGGGTCTCTTATACAAGAAGGGGCCCTATTGTAATGAGGGGGGCACTAATGTAAGTGGGAATTTATGTAAGAGGGGACACTGATATAAAGGGGCAAACTGATGTAAGGGGAGGCTCTTAAGTAAGAGGAGATACTGAATTAAAGGGGCACATTGATGCAAGGAAGGGCAAACTGGGGAATGGATGTAAGGGGGGCTTTGCTGTAGGAGGGGACACTGATGTAAGGGGCGTTTCTGATGTAGGAGGGGATACTGATGTAAGGGGGGGCTCCGATGTAAAAGGGGACACTGATGTAAGGGGAGCTCTGATGTAAGAGGGGGCACTGATATAAGTGTGGACTTTGATGTAAGGGTGACACTGATGTAAGGAGGGACCCTGATGCCAGGAAGGCAGTTAAGGGAGAATTGATGTAAGAGGGTGACATTGATATAAAAGGGGGAACTGATGTAAGGAGGGACTCTGATGTAAGATGGGACACTGATGTAAAGAAGGACAGTGATGTAAAGGGGATACTAATGTAGGGGGGACACTGATGTAAGTTTGGAAGCTGATATAAGGGGGTTTCTTATGATAGGTGGGACTCTGATGTAAGGGGAGCATTGATGTAAGGGGTGCATTGATATAATATAATAGCATTATGAAATATAGCATTGTAAAAAAAATAGTAAAAGAATGGAAATTAAATAATAAGGCTACTTTCACACCGAGGTGCTTTACAGGCGCTATAACGCTAAAAATAGAGCCTACAAAGGGCCTCTCCTCTTCTCTCCTGTCACTCCGAGGACTTTCACACTGGCAGGACACTAAAAAAAGTCCTGAAAGGAGCATCTTTGAGGCACTTTAGGCGCAGTGTAAAAATCAATGGGCAGCCAAAGGTGCTTTACTGCCAACGTCCCCAATGCCCCAGTGTGATAGTGCCCTAAAAATAGAAAACTGCTGACACCGTTCCCTTTTGGGGAAAAGGGGGGGCGCCAAACTGAGTCTTTGCCCCAAGTGAAAGAGTGACTAGCTTCACCACTGGACACATGAGTGGACACATGAGTGGTTTTAACACTTCCCTACTGTATCCCCAAAAAAATAATAATACAATTATGGCATTAGATATCATTTTAATCCATAAATGTCCACTATTGTGCAGGTTGGAAATTGTGGCTTTGAAAAAGTCCAGGACCTTCCTTCCTTTATATATATATAAGCATTGAAGATCAGATGTATATTGCATGTGTAATTGATGGCATTGGCAAAGCATTGTAGTACTAGAATTAGTTCTGTATCACTCTGTCCATCATTCTCAGGCGATATATAGCCTGAGAAATGATCCGATCCGACTTCCAACGGACTTTTCCGTGGATTTTGCTCCAAAGGGCGTTGTCCATGAATTTGGTATGCATACACACGGTAGGACTTTTTCAGCCAACAAACACGACGTAATAGATGCACTACGTGGTTTTTCTGCTCTTTACCGCCATCCTTTGGAAAACTTCTGGTATTGTTGTCTGATCTTTAGCATTGGTTCTGAGCATGCGTGTTTGTACTTTGGACTTTAGTCAGATGGACTTGTGTACACACGATCAGATTAGCCGACGTAGGACATTTGTTGCCAGAAAGTTTGTCTGTTTACACAACGAACATTTATACGTTGAAAAAGCAAAAAAGTTTGTCTGATGGAGCGTACACACGGTCGGATTGTCTGCATAAACAGGTCCGTCAGGGGTTTGTTGTCAAAAAATCAGATCGTGTGTACGAGCCTTAAGCCTATGTATGACCATTATAAAATCTCAGAATAACGTGATAATTTGCTCACCTCCAACAGTTACCAACAGTAAATTGTTGTAACAACCACATGATTAAAAACTACAAACATATAATATTTAGCACGCGTCAAATACCAGTAATTATGTTTTGATAATGCAGGATAGGATTACCACTGCAGTTTGATTTTCAAACATAATTGATTAATCATGTAAATGTGATGTCCTGAGGTTACCCATTGTCTTCGTTCTTGCTTTATAAACTGACAAGAAAAAAAAAACCACACTAAGCCTATTACACACAATAAGTTAATTGGACGAATGATCGTCTTTTTTTTTTTTTGCATGCTTCTCCATATTAAAAACGAATAGGTTACTAAAGTATGAAAATTCTCATTTCCGTCCTAGCCCTGCATTTTGGGAGGATTATATCTTCCATTTGAATTGATACATTTTATCACCATTTTGACAATGTAACCTTTTCTACTATAAAAAAATTCAATACATTTCAGAAAAAGAAAATGAATAGTTTACTAAATTACGAAAATTATTGTACAATAGAATAAAAATTTGGAAGTGATTTAATGTACTTGTATTTTCGGGTGGAAACTGTACTGATTAAACAAAAAACGTATGATCTGGTATCGTAGGAGATAATTTTTCATGTTTGTCCCTTCAGTAAATTTCAGATGAAAGCTGTGTACTAATGATCAGATTGTCGTACGATCGATTCAAAAGTGGTATCCTTTGTACGATATTCTGATCATGTGTATGGGGGCTTGATGTGGGGTAAGTTTGATGTGCTATTTTGTATAGAACACAATTAGTAACCATATTAGTATGGTTGTGTCTGAGGTCACATGAATAATTGCTTCATATATATTGTCTTCATTATTATTATTAAACACTATAGTGAGGAAATTGATTATGCTGATGACATCCCCGTATATAAATGCTTTGTTTTGCTTTTTAATGAAAGTGTTGCATTGTATTTGTATATTTAAAATGCAGCCATGCCATATATTTTATCTTCTTTTCTGTTTGCTTACACAGCAAACACAGTAGAGAAGGACACAGGGAGGACACAATCTCATAGCATAACACACCCAAAACAATCACTTCAGAAGCGGCTGCCTTTGAAAACCGTTTGTCCCTTGTGACCTCTGTGTTTATAGTAAGAGGAGGCATGAAACAAGTGCATCTCCTGATGACTGGAAGCCAGCCTGTCTTGTGCAGCTACTGTGTGACTCCCTGGGTAGCGTGACCAAGTGAGGAATGCCAGGCCACCTTTTCCACCTCTTCTAAAGGGCAGTGAGGGGCACTAAATGTCACTTAGAACCTATCATCTAAAGTAGGTGAAACAGGCGGGAGGAAATTCTGCTTGTAAATTGATACCAAATTACAGACCAAAACATAGTGCAATTCATTACTGTAAATGACAAAACAGCACCAGCCGTGTTTACTTTCTCTCTGGGAGCAGAAAAAGGTTCAGATATATGAGCACAAGATGTTTCCTGCTCGTTCTCCTGGTCTGTTTGATCCTGGACTGCTGTACTGAGCTCATTACATTGACCGTGTAATCTGTTTAACACTGGTTAGACTTTGAGGAAACAAAATTCTTCTACTTCCTATTTTTTTTTATACATATTACTTTAACTTTAACATTGAGCCAGTCACATAATTCCCTGCCCTGGCGGAGGTTAAAGTCCAATATCCTAGCCATTAATTCATACTCTCATTAGAGTTAAATGGAAATTATTTTAAAACTCTTATGGGATTCTTTCGACAACCAAACATAGGTTGTCCCCTCTCCTTTCTTCTTACTCATTCTATGTCAAATGGCGTAATGAGACTCTGATTGATGATATTGAGCTTACTTGGTGGTTTAAAATCCTACCAGCTGATTTATTCAGTGAGTAAGGCCGCGTACACACGATCAAATCTTTCTGCTGAAAACGGTCTGACGGACCGTTTCAGCAGACAAATTTGATCGTGTGTACGGGCGCAAAAAAACGGGTTTTTCCAGCAGACAGCATGCTTTAAAATCTGTCTGCTGGGAACCCGTCCGTCCGACATGTCTGCTGGTTAGTACACTAACCAGCAGACATCTGCCCGCACATGTGTCGAATGGATTCGACGCATGCGCGGAAGTGTTTTACTTCCTGGTGACAGTGACGTGGCGCCCTCAACGTCACCGCGCTGTCTGCCGGCGGGGATTTTGGTTTGATCGTGTGTACACGATCAAACCAATCTATCCCAGCAGACAAATCCGATCAAAACGGTCTGTCAGACCGATTTGATCGGATTTATTTCATAGTGTGTACGCGGCCTAAGACTTAGTGAGATTGGTGAAGGACTCACACTGTGGTGGAAGTACTGGGTGATCTCTGTGGAAATTGGCTTGGAAAGTCATTGTATTAAATGAATATTTTATTTTTTATTTCAATAATTTTTTCATACATTTTGGATTTTTATTCACTTTTTGGGACACTATAAGATTACTGGTGTAGGTTATGATTTTAAAAGACACTTAAGTGTTTTTGCACTAGGAATATTTTTTTACATAGATACATTTTTATTATTGCATTGTTTTATATTTGCACACTATGGTATACAGCCACAATTAGGAATTATTCATTTATAGCATAACTATATGTTGTAGAGCAGGGGTCCTCAAACTATGGCCCTCCAGTTGTTCAGGAACTACAATTCCCATCATGCCTAGTCAAGTCTGTAAATGTCAGAGTTTTACAATGCCTCATGAGACTTGTGGAGGGCCGTAGTTTGAAGATACCTGTTGGGGACTTGCGCTAATCTCTTTCCTACCCATTCAATCACTTACTGACATTTGTCAATTATTTAGAAAAGCTGCAGTCTATTTAGATTTATTCTACACACCTGTGTTGCTGTTATTTTGTCATTTCAATATAGGACATAACACTCTTGCTAATCTTGCATTTTGTTTTTGGAGGACACAGCAATATACAAATTCACAAATTTACAATGTCGATAGCTTCCCTGGTGGCCATAAAACAAGAGTTGTAAGCAGGGGTCAAGTCCTGGGGAAAAAAGCGTGGGAACTCCCACCCAAGATCCACTCCCCCACCAAAAAAAAAAAAAAAATTATACACTCATATGCATAATTACTAAACCGCATGTTTTTTTTTTTTTTTTGGTTCAATGTACCTTAGTAATCCTTTATGTTACTGGCCACTTCCTGTATATGGATTCATCAGGTAGTGTGCGGGTATTCCGTCACTTCCTCGATGCCACTGGCCACTTCCTGTATATGGATTCATCGGGTAGTGTGCGGGTATTCCGTCACTTCCTCGATGCCACAATGTGGCATCGAGGAAGTAACAGAATACCTGCACACTACCCGATGAATCCATATACAGGAAGTGGGCAGTAACATAAAGGATTACTAAGGTTCGCCTGCCCCTGACAGTGACTCAATCTGGGCATTGCCACTTAGTGAAGGATTTTGGCTCGGGTGGCTCGGCTGCTCTCGGCTGCTCTAGTCTTGCAAAGGGAACTGCGTTCCTGCTGTGAAAAAAGTGCAGGGACTCCGTTCCCACGCGTTCCCGCAGGACTTGAGTCCTGGTTGTAAGATTGCAAAGCAAAAGAGCTAACCACTAAAGCTGCCCATACACATGTCAGTCAGGTCTCCTAGGTTCCCCCTTCTTGAAAGTCAGTTGTCTCATCTAAAACAAGTTAGTCATTACTGTGATTGACAAATCAGATGCATAAGAGAAAACCAAATCAGATAGATACAGTTCAGCCATAAAGGATATTATTAATTATGAAACTGGAATCAATAAAACCAGGAAACAAAAGCTTTTATTTATTCTGCTGCAATTCGTTCATGGCCAAGCCCTTAGAATAACTGAGCACCCTACTTTCTTGTACCCATAAGGCCCTGTACATATGATCAGTTCAAACCGATGAAAACGGACTGAAGTTCAGTTTCATCGGTCCAAACCGACCGTGTGTATGCCCCATCAGTCTGTTGTTCTTCAGTCCAAAAACAGAGAACTTGCTTTAAAATTGGACCGATGGACGCCTGACCGATAGGTCAAAACCGATGGTTAGTACGCAAAAGCATCGGTTCCAAACCCGAGCATGCTCAGAATCAAGTCGACGCATGCTTGGAAGCATTGAACTACATTTTTTTCAGCATGTCGGGTGTTTTACGTCACCGCGTTCTGACACGATCGTTTTTTGAACCGATAGTGTGAGGACATATCAGACCATCAGTCTGCTTCATCGGTGAACCGATGAAACTGAACTTCGGTCTGTTTTCAATCAGTTTGGACTGATCGTGTGTACAGGGCCTTATGGTCAGTCTGGTATTCTAATTGTGTTGTTTTAGGATTACACTGTTAATTTTAATCTCATACTACTGTCATATTTATCCACTGACATTAATCAACTTAAATCACCAATGTAGCCCTAGCTTTATATTAAGTTGAATCTGAAAATAAAAATGACATTTGCCTAGCTTGACAACTAGAGTAAAAAGGGAATAATACATTACTGCACATACTGGAAGATACAGTCAACAAATGACTGTTTTTCCTATGGTATTCATTCCAAGAGATAATCAACTTCTGTATAGTCAACGTTACGTTAGCTGCTAAGACTTGTATAATTGGGCAATTATCTGTTATAGTTCAGAACAATAAACCAAACTAAAGTGGGTGTTTAGACCTGTAGGCACGTTCAGGGCAGCATGGGTTCAAACTGGTGCAGGGTTCTTCCAAACTGGTAATATTTTGTGAGAAAGAGAAAGAAGAGTTGAGGAATTAGAAGCAAGAGGCAGCATCAAACTCCTAGGTTGGAACAATATTAACCAGGACAAATTACCAACCTGTTCCTGTACTTTATTTCCCTTACAGAAGTTGGTTAACAGGTATGAAAGTCCACCTACAGATTATTTTTTCAGCCATTCATGTCATCTCTTGTCTATGGACCAGATCATTACTGAACTTCTCATCACCATGTAATGTCCATAGATACCATAAGATGGTATGGTATGACAATTTGGAGCATTGGTATATACAAATACACTCAACGGTCACCAATTTATTAGGTACACTTGTTCAATTGCTTGGTAGCACAAATTGCTAATCAGCCAATTACATGGCAGCAAATCAATGCATTTAAGCATCTAGACGTGAAGACATCTTGCTGAAGTTCAAACCGAGCATCAGAATGTGGACGAAAAGGGGATTTAAGTGACTTTGAACATGGCATGGCTGTTGGTGCCAGAAGGGCTGGTTTGAGTATTTGCTCTTAGTGCACAGCAGGATCTCTGTTCTGACACTGGGAGTGAGGTGGCAGAGTAGCTGGCTGGTGAAGGGGGACACAGGTTTTGCACTATCTCCCCTCAAAATGCTGCATTCAGGAAGATAAGGTGTACAGTGTCACGTGGAGAAGAGTGACACAGTAAAGAGCCTCAAATTTATTGTGTAACTGTGCAAGGTGGATGGCTCACTTTGAAGTACAGGGTGCAGCCTTAATGCTTGATCTTTGCATGGAGTAGTTCCCATCTGTGGGGCGCTTTGGCCCCAGTTCCACAACCTGGTGTAGTGCAGTCCCCATCTCCAGGGTGATTAGGCCACACCCACATGGACTATTTTAACATAATTGAGCAGGCCAACAATAGACTTTTATTCAAATAGTGCCAATAGATATAGATAATTTACCTGAATAAGAAAGAAAGAAAAAAATAGAATTTTTAGTCAGTCATTAACCACTTACCTACTGTGCACCTACACCCCCTTCCTGCCCAGACAAAATATAAGCTTCCGGCACTGCGTCGCTTTAACTGACAATTGCGCGGTCGTGCGACGTGGCTCCCAAACAAAATTGGCGTCCTTTTTTTCCCACAAATAGAGCTTTCTTTTGGTGGTATTTGATCACCTCTGCGGTTTTTATTTTTTGCGCTATAAACAAAAATAGAGCGTCAATTTTTAAAAAAATGCAATATTTTTTCCTTTTTGCTATAATAAATAACCCAAAAAATCTATAAAAAAAAATTTTTTTCCCTCAGTTTAGGCCGATACGTATTCTTCTACATATTTTTGGTAAAAAAAAAAATGCAATAAGCGTTTATCGATTGGTTTGCGCAAAATTTATAGCGTTTACAAAATAGGGGATAGTTTATGGCATTTTTTTTTTTTTTTTACTATTAATGGCGGCGATCTGCGATTTTTTTATTGGGACTGCGACGTTATGGCGGACATTTCGGACACTTTTCTGACATTTGTGGGACCATTTACATTTATACAGTGAACAATGCTATAAATATGCATTGATTACTGTATAAATGTGACTGGCAGTGAAGGGGTTAACCACTAGGGGGCGGGGAAGGGGTTAAATGTGTGTCCTATGAGTGTTCTAACTGTGGGGGGAGGGGGGGGGTGACTGGGGGAGGTGACCGATTGTGTCCCTATGTACAAGGGACACAATCGATCTCCTCTCTCCCTGACAGGGACGTGCAGCTCTGTGTTTACATACAGAGCTCCACGTCCCCGCTCAGTTACTGAGCAATCGCGTGTGCCCGGCGGCGATCGTTGCCGCCGGGCACTCGCACGGGATCCCCGCAGAGCGGCGGGTGCGCGCGCGCCCGCCCGCGGCTTTAAAGGGACATCACGTCATATGACGTGATGTCAGGATAATGGAGTCATCTGCCCGCCGTCATTTGACGGTGGGCAGATGACAAGTGGTTAAGCAATAATATTAATTGATGTAAATGGTGTACTAAATAAGTAAAAGCACATAACACGAGAGTAGAGACCAATTGCACATAGAATAAAAAAAAATCATAACTATTATTTCTTAAAAATCTAAATACACTTACTTAGGCCTCGTACACACGGCTGAGGAACTCGTCGGGCGAAACACATCGTTTTCCTCGTCGAGTTCCTTGTTAGGCTTGTCGAGGAACTCGACAAGCTTGCTTTGCGTACACACGTTAAAGACCAAATCTCCTCATTCTCAAACGCGGTGACTTCAACACATACAACGGCAGGGGGAGTTTGATTCCATTGGCACAACCATTGGGGCTGCTTTTGCTAATCTCATGTTACTGAAAAGTTTGGTAAGAGACATTTTCACTTTTCAGTCTGTTACAGCGTGACAAATGTGCTATTTCCATTACAAACGCTACTTTTACAGAACGTGCGCAGGTTTCTTAGCATACACACGCTTGAGTTTCTCGTCGAAAAGCAGCCCGACGAGGAACACGACGAGCCAATTTGAAATCCCATCGAGGAAAAAGAGAACTTGCTCTCTTTTTTGCTCGTCGAGTTCCTCGACAGTTTCCTCGATGAAAAACGTACACACGACCGATTTCCTCGGCAAAACTTGGTGGGAGAACTCTTTTGCCAAGGAAACCGGTCGTGTATATTCTCTTTTTCCTCGTCAGGAGTCTAAATTGGCTCGTCGTGTTCCTCGTCGGGCTGCTTTTCGACAAGAAACTTGAGCGTGTGTATGCTAAGAAACCCGTGCACCTTCGGTAAAAGTAGCGTTTGTAATGGAAATAGCACATTTGTCACGCTGTAACAGACTGAAAAGTGCAAATGTCTCTTACCAAACTTTTCAGTAACATGAGATTAGCAAAAGCAGCCCCAATGGTTGTGCCAATGGAATCGAACTCCCCCTGCCGTTGTATGTTCGACTCGAACATTGTCTGTTCGTACGTTCAACAAAATTCAAACAAAACGGGTCGTTCGCGCCAAATTCGAGTGACGCGCAACGGCCCATAATTCACTGCGGCATTGCGCGCTAATGATTGGCCAAACATGCACTATGACCCTGCATGCTTGGCCAATCACAACGAAGAGCCATAATTGGCCAAAGCCAGAGTGGCTTTGGACAATTATGGCTCAGCGCTTTAGCACAGGCCCCACACTATATAAGGCCGCCGTCGTGTAGTGTGTTCCGCCTTGTTAGTGAAAGCAGTCCAGAGGAGACAGAGAGATTGTCTTTTTATATAGCTAGATAGAGCAGGCAGGCAAGTCAGTTTAGCTTAATTTACAGTGTGTAGAGGATATATATACATCCCTAGGAGTTGTACATATATTTATATACTGTATAGCTTAGCTAGATCAGCTATTTCAATTTGTCAGGCAGTAGATTGTGCTAGCTGCAGTGTTCTGTGTGCTGTGTAGTAGGACCTAAACCTACTCGGTGTTACTGCACTTGTCCAGTTTAATAGCACTTAAACCTAGTTGCTGTTACCGCACTTGTGCTGTGTAGTAGCACCTAAACCTACTCGGTGTTACTGCACTTTTCCAGTTTAATAGCACTTAAACCTAGTTGCTGTTACCGAACTTGTGCTGTGTAGTAGCACCTAAACGTACTCGTGTTACTGTACTTGTCCAGTTTAATAGCACTTAAACCTAGTTGCTGTTACCGCACTTGTGCTGTGTAGTAGCACCTAAACATACTCGGTGTTACTGTACTTGTCCAGTTTAATAGCACTTAAACCTAGTTGCTGTTACCGCACTTGTGCTGTGTAGTAGCACCTAAACCTACTCGGTGTTACTGTACTTGTCCAGTTTAATAGCACCTAAACGTACTCGGTGTTACTGTACTTGTCCAGTTTAATAGCACTTAAACCTAGTTGCTGTTACCGCACTTGTGCTGTGTAGTAGCACCTAAACGTACCCGTGTTACTGTACTTGTCCAGTTTAATAGCACTTAAACCTAGTTGCTGTTAGTAGCACCTAAACCTTGCACTTGTGTTTAATAGCTTAAACCTAATTGTGTAGTAGCACCTAAACGTACTGTACGTCCAGTTTAATAGCACTTACTGTACTTGTCTGTGTAGTAGCACCTAAACCTACTCGTTTACTGTATTGTCCAGTTTAATAGCACTTAAACCTAGTTGCTGTTACCGCACTTGTGCTGTGTATGTGCTGTGTAGTAGCACCTAAACCTACTCAGTGTTACTGTACTTGTCCAGTTTAATAGCACTTAAACTAAACATACACCTAAACGTGTTACTGTACTTGTCCAGTTTAATAGCTTAAACCTAATTGTGTTACCTTGTGCTGTGTAGTAGCCCTAAACCTTGTTTGTACCTAAAGCACTTAAACCTAATTGTGTTACGAGGTGTGTGTACTGATTGTGTTTAATAGCCTGTGTTACAGGCTGTGTAGTAGCACCTAAACCTACTCGGTGTTAATGTCTTTAATAGCACTTAAACTTAGAAGGCTGTGTAGTAGCAACACTCGGTGTTAAGAGAGGCAGAGATTCACGAGGGAAAGCAGGCTCTGCATCTAGAGGCAACGCTGGTGGTGGACACGGTGCATCCTCTTCAGCACGTGGCCGTCTGACATGCTCGTCCTTCTTTTCGGGAGCTGGCCGTGTTGAGCCTCAACATGTAGAGAAATTAGTAGAGTGGATGACCAAGCCATCCTCATCCTCCTCATCCTCTCTCACCCAAGCTGAGCTTAGTTTGTCTGGCAAAGCAGCTGCCAAGGCATCCTCTTCCCCCTGCACAATGGCATCACACAATCCTTCCCTAGTCCCACCATGTCCTCCTGAGGAGTCCACCGAACTGTTTCAACACAGTGTTGGGTACCTGCTGCATGAAGATGCGCAGCGTTTTGAAGGCTCCGATGATGGAACACAGATAGAGGAATGGCATGGGCGGGGATACGTGCGGAGCTTCTTGCATGCACAGTGTATAAAGGGATATTGCGTGAGTGAGAACGTCGTTCATAGTCGATAGAAAACATCGGGAAAAAAATCGTGCAGTACGACGATACGAAACTTGATTTTGAAACTTTAGGATCAGTGGATGAGTTTGTGGGTTAGATATGGGGAGAAAGCTAAAACTTGACTGACATTTGTTTTTTTGCTAAATTTTAACTTGCAGAAATAATGGAGGCCTTCAGAGAACAGGAGTTCTTCACAGAATGTGTTCAAAGGGGGCCCCGGATGGCAACCCCCCTTTTTTCTAGAATTTTTCTATTTTTTTTTCTATTTTTTTGGTCATTATTTAATCACTTGGGGCAAAAAAATTAAATATTCCATGGACTCAACATGCCTCTCAGCAAATAGCTTGGGGTGTCTTCTTTCCAAAATGGGGTCATTTGGGGGGGTTGTGTGCCATCTTGGCATTTTATGGCCTTCAAAACTATGATAGGTAGTGGAGTGAAATCAAAAATGTATGCCCTTAGAAATCTTGAAGTCACGCGGTGCTTGACGAATACGCGTCGGGATCGGGCACTGGACCCGTTTACACCTGCGGCTAGGCTCCCAAAAAGTCCCACACATGTGGATGTATCACCGTACCTCAGGAGAAGCAGCAGACTTTATGTATTTTTATTTTGTGCAATTTTTTATTAATATAACCATTTTGGCATGTGTGAGAAATATATCATTTAGTGACAACTTTTTTTGTTTCAAAAAAAACCATCAGTTTGCCATATTCCCGCAACTTGTATCAAAATATAGCCAAACATGCCAGCAGAGCAGCACCTCGAGCTCACCAAATAGCTCGTGGGATAGTGTCTACCCCCTTTCCACTCTGTGTAAATGGGGTCACATTTGGGGGGTTTTGTGCTATTTTGGCATTTTATGGAATCCTCCAGTGATAGGTAGTGAGGAGTGAAATCAAAAATTTGCGCCCTTAGAAATGCTGAAGGTGGTGCTTGGTTTTTGGGGCCCCATACGCGGCTAGACTCCCAAAAAGTCCCAAACATGTGGTATCCCCGTACTCAGAAGAAGCAGCAGAATGTATTTTGGGGTGAAATTCCACATATAACCATGGCATGTGTAAGCAATATATCATTTAGTATCATTTAGTGACAACTTTTTGTATTTTTTTTTGTCATTATTCAATCACTTGGGACAAAAAAAAAAAAAAATATTCAATGGACTCAACATGCCTCTCAGCAGTTTCCTTGGGGTGTCTACTTTCCAAAATGGGGTCATTTGGGGGGGTCTGCAGGACTGAGTTTGACCCTGCCATTTTAGCACCACACATCTTTAAGAAATGAGATAGGCACGGTCATAAAATAAAAGCTGTGTAAATTTGTTCCATTGAAAATGTACCCTAGTTTGTAGACGCTATAACTTTTGCGAAAACCAATAAATATACGCTTATTGCGATTTTTTTTACTAAAGACATGTGGCTGAATATATTTTGGCCTAAATGTTTGACTAAAATTTAGTTTATTCGATATTTTTTACTTTTTGTTATAAGAAAAAAAAATTGTTTTCAAAATTTATGGTCTTTTTCCGTTTATATCGCAAAAAAATAAAAATCGCAGAGGCAATCAAATACTATTTTAAAAGAAAGCTCTATTTGTGGGGAAAAAAGGACGCAAATTTTGTTTCAGTACAGCATTGCATGACCGCGCAATTACCAGTTAAAGCAGCGCAGTGCCAAATTGTAAAAACACCTTTGGGCATTTAGCAGCATATTGGTCCGGGGCTTAAGTGGTTAATGGGTTTCTGAATTTTCAATACTGAAAATACACATAAGAATCAACAATATTAATTGGTAAGTAACGTTCTACATGTGAACTTTGTGTTTAACCCTCTACATTTGAATATGTGTTTATAATTAAGAATACTACAATATTTTGCTCTTGGGAAAATCAAATCCCAGGAACTTGAATTGCTTTTTCAAAAGATCTTTAGGGCTGTGCCAAGGAATAGGCAAGGGGTAGGCAGAAGAGGTGACTAATTTGGCTGGTTCAGTAGAAGGATGTACAAAAAGGCCAAGACCTGGAACCTATGCTTCTCTTAACCATATAAGACCCGGACCAATACGCTGGCAAATGACCCAAGGGGTTTTTGCGATTCGGCACTGCGTCGCTTTAACAGACAATTGCGCGGTCGTGCGACGTGGCTCCCAAAAAAATTTGCGTCCTTTTTTTCCCACAAATAGACTTTCTTTTGTTATTTGATCACCTCTGCGGTTTTTATTTTTTGCCTAAAACAAAAATAGAGCGACAATTTAAAAAAAAATGAATATTTTTTACTTTTTGCTATAATAAATATCCCCCAAAAATATATAAAAAAACATTTTTTTTTCCTCAGTTTAGGCGACTATTCTTCCATATTTTTGGTAAAAAAAATCGCAATAACCGTTTATCGGTTGGTTTTCGCAAAATTTATAGCTTTACAAAATAAGGGATAGTTTTATTGCATTTTTATTAATTTTTTTTTTTTTTTACTACTAATAGCAGCGATCAGCGATTTTTTTTGTGACTCAACAATATGGCAGACACTTCGGACAATTTTTACACATTTTTGCAATGTCATTTTCACAGAAAAAATGCATTTAAATTGCTTGTTTATTATTTCTTTTAACCACAGGTGGCGCTGTAGGGAATGTGTGCTTTGTGTGTTTACAACTTAGGGGGTGTGCTGTAGGTGTGACAATCGCGTCCCCCTATTACAGGGATGACGCGAGATGCTCCGGCCACAGAGAAGCACGGGGAAGCCGTTCCCCTCTCCCCGTCTCCGCTCCAGGGACGGATCGCCGCACTGCAGGCTCGGGTCCGCGAATCCCGCGGTCCCGGTCCTGGACTTCGGACCGGGTCGCGGGCGCGCTGCATTAGTAGATGTGCCGCAGAGCTCCTTAGTGGTTATCTACTTTATGTGTTAAAAACAGACGTTCATCCTTCCTAACTCTGAGGTTTAACTCCCCTTCCTCTTGCCCTCTCCCTCTCTTAGCAATGGACATTCTATTATTTCTTTTAAGCACTTTATTTGTGCTGCAAAGCAGCACTTCCCCTCTTCTCACCTAGGCTAAACTTTTGCATGAGTTTGCCGCAGAGCTTGGCCGGGTAGTGCACCGCAAAGACCGCAAATAGGGAAGCTGCATTTCTACGTGCATGCACAGTGGCGTCACTGGCTCTGCCAGGACCCAAAGGCTGGGTGCATCTGCGCATTTGCAATAATAGTGGCACCCAAGGGAGGCGGAGTCACTTAACAAGACTAAAGTTCTGCTTTAAGCTAGTAGGGCAAATAATTAAAACTGATTTTGGATATGTTACTAAGAGGCTTTTTTTTATAGATGTTGACATATTTCAGGGGGTTTGGGACAGGCAAGGACCCAAATGTTAATGAGATTTTTTTGTATTGGAATTGGTGTCCAATTTCACACAAAAGTTGCAGGGTAAATATAAAAATGTTAATTTGTGCATATTTATACCCTTGGTAGGTAGACCTTTACTGCTCCTTGTAATACCAAAACGAAAACAGAAATGACATGTATCAGTGTATTTGCTGAACTTTATGAGATTATAATATTCAACTTTTTATTGATCAGGAAGAGGAAGTTCGAGGCTGTAAAGCTGTCTCCAGCGACTGGTGGGAAGTAGACATGTGCACAGAAAAAAAATTTGTTTTTTTTTGTTCTGTTTCGTATCGTTCCGTTTTTTCGTTTTCGTTTGTTTTTCGTAAGACGCCCGTTTTCCTGTTTGTTCCCGTTCGTTTTTCGTATGACGCGATTTTTTCGTATTCTGATCGTTTCGTATTTTTGTTACTGTTTTATTTTCGTACATGCGGGATGGTTCGTTATTCTGTTTAATTCATGTTCGTTACTTGTTAGACAATAATTTTCGTGAATTTTCGTCAATGATTTGCAGTATCTTGAAACCCTTTTCTTTTGCTATTTTCAGTCGTATGTTCATATGACATCTATAACAAAAGATTTGCATTCTGTATTTTAAATTTCTTTTTTCTGTTCGTATTTTGGATTCAAAATACAGCATGCAAATCTTTTGTTATAGATGTCATGAACAATGAACATAGGACTGAAAACAAATAGAAAAAGTATTGAAACAAAATACAAAATGAAAATCTTTTGTTATAGATGTCATATGAACAATGAACATAGGACTGAAAACAAACAGAAAAAGGATTAAAACAAAATACGGCATGCAAATCTTTTGTAATAGATGTCATATGAACAATGAACATAGGACTGAAAACAAACAGAAAAAGGATTCAAACAAAATACGGCATGCAAATCTTTTGTAATAGATGTCATATGAACAATGAACATAGGACTGAAAACAAACAGAAAAAGGATTCAAACAAAATACAGAATGTAAATCTTTTGTTATAGATGTCATTTTTGTTCTTTTGCCGTTTTCGTTTTGTCGTTTTTTTTCGTCGGATCATTCGTTCGTATTTGCGATTGTTCGTTATGCGGCTCATTCGTAATCTCGTAGTTTTCGTATTTTGGTGCTTTAATTTTTTCGTATGTACACATTATCCTGCGGGTACGAAAATGAACATTTTCGTACGAAAATAACATTCGTACGAACGGGAATGCACATATCTAGTGGGAAGGTGGACATTGAGGTGGAGCCACAGTCAGACCTGGGAGGTCCCAGTAGTAGGCATAACCCAGCTTGTCCTCCTGTCATTTTAAAGATTTGACTAAAAGGGTACTTACACTGCACCTTATGAAGCTAAATGTAGTATCCCTTCTAGCATTTTTCTACATTGCACTGCATCTATCAAACATCAGAAAAGGGTAACTTTTTTTCATGCCATGTGCATTATACAAAAGTTTAGCTCACCTTGCAGCTTGCAGCTAAGGATGATTTGGTAACAGAAAACCCCTTCATAGTAGACTGTAGAGATTGTGTCTTCTTATATATACCCATCAACACTCATTTTTATTGGATGTTAAAAAACTACAACCTTGATAATGTTAAGGTGATCTATCTCTTGGATTGTTTAATATTATGTATTTTTTTTTGTCAAAAGTCACGTGTAAATGCAACTCTTTCAACTCTTTCAACAACAACCCCTCTCACCACCCAGTGGTTCTTACTCCCTAGGACCAGCTAAGGGCCACTCTCAGCCCCCTGTCGCCACCTCTCTTCTATGCCCGTATATTTTCAATGTGCTCAGCAGGCTCATGGAGGTCCAACAGTAGCACCTTTTATTGGTCATGAGGACACAGCACTCATTGGACTTTCATGCAGTCATGGATAGGGCTCTCAGTAGGCAGTAGAGAACATATAAACATATTTTTACAAAACCCCCCAAAAAAATTAAAAGAAAAGTAAAAAATTGAATTAACATATTGGTGTTTAGTGTGTTCTACCAAACAATTAGGCTGCTTACATATTTTTTTTTATAAATTAACAATCTGAAGTGTAGTATACATTCCTACAAAACTGACATTTCAGCAGGTAGTTAACATGACACATCAAAGCAGAAGTTGCTACTTAAAGTGAAATTAAAATAAAAAATTGCCAGAAGGTAGGGATTTTTGGCAAAGGGGGCATGCAAAGTCTCTGCCAAAAACTTCTTCCTCCTTCCCCTAGCTTTTTTTTGTTTTCTGTACTCTCGTCTCATTTCCAGCATCTGTAAATTGGGAAGGGGCAAGATGCCAGTGACAATGTAACTCCTGTGTGCATGCTAAGAAGTAATATTATCAGTGGATTCCCAGTGGCCGAATAGGATCTCTGCAGCCCTCAGATGAATCAGCAGCAAAGATCGAGTGTTGAACAATGAAACAAAGACAGGTGCTTGGGTCTGTCATTACCGAAGGACAGCACAGAAGGGTGTAACTATAATTATATGCCATAACTTGTTATTGAACATAAATTGTTGTTGAGATGGAAAGGTTTTGGAACCTCTATCAAACTGTAATCAATTCCAGAACCTAAAACAAATATTTTGTTGGAATTGAGTGTTAAAAAGAATATGGAAGCTGCTGTTAATTACTTGTTTTTGATAGTGTATGATCCAGGGCCATCATGTTAATCTTGGCTTGAATAACTTAGAAGCAGCATGTGTCTGTCAAATGTAAGAAAACTTAATATGCCAATGCTTGTTCCAGCCCTGTATTATATAGAAATTATTCATGTAAAGGCAACTGCCTATATTTCTGTATAGACAGAATCTAAATACATCGGCCCAGATTCACAGAGCGAATACGCCTGCGCAACAGGAGATGCGCGGCGTAAGTCTAAATGTGCGCGTGCGTTTCGATGCACGGCATCCCCAGAACGAGATACGCAAAAAATCTACTTTTTTTTGTCCAGCGTAATTTCGTTAGACTGGCGCATCCGTCCGCGCAAAAGTGCGCTAGACAGACCATTGATTTGCTAGTCAAATATGCTAATGAGGGAGTTACGGGGATCCACAAAAGAACGTTGGGGCAGCGCAGGCTACGCAGTGTGCGCAACAGCAAAATGTCCTGTCTAAAATTAGACCATATAAAAGCTGGTCTAAAAAGAGAAAAAAAGTCTACATGTTAGATAAAGCAACACCGTTAGTGAGGAGCTCAGCAGTCACACGTGTTGCACAACAATCTGTATGCCAACATGCCAGGGGCATCGTCGCGTATAGCTATACTACTGACTTTAAAAGAGCAAAGAAGGATGAGGGCACTGAGGAGGGCACGGGAGATGTTTTATTTTTTTTATTTTTTTATTTTTTTTATTTTTATTTGCTTATCTAAACTTTACAATTTAATCTAATCTAATACAATATTCTTATCTGATACAAGCCCCTCACTCTTCACTCAGAGGATATATCACACACGCATAGACATCTATGGCATGAGTGATTCTGAGGTGTCTCGCATCTTCAGATTCACCCCTCATACCATCATGGAATTAACCACAACCTTGCAGGAGGACATCAGCAGCCCAACACATGGCACTACCCATGACACCCATGACAGCTACATATACAATCCTAGCCCCATCCCCACAGATTTCGAACAGAACATGTATGGGGACAGCTGAAGCTGGTTGGTGAGTGACATGGGTGGCAGGCATGACTGCCCCCCCCCATGATGCACACATCACAAGGGGGACATGCACTACTAACATCCTCCTGTCTTTTCCCTTCAAGGTGACTCTGCATATGCACTGGGACCCCATCTCATGACCCCATCTCATGCCAGCTCACATATGCATCTTTGCACGTTAAACACACACATTAATCATGGCACAATGAGAATGCATGCATGCACACCACTGTGGTCCCTAGCACAGACACATCACATCCTCATCACATTGGATTGGCACAAGCCCACCATGCAGGACTCGTGAGCAGCAATGCCATACCACGGCTCCAATTATGTCACTGTACATTCATAGACCATTCACACAGACCTGGGGATCACTTCTCCACCACAAATGAGGGTGACACCCCTTTTTCCCGCAGGAATATCACCCCCACATTCCAAAATCATACACAAACAGAACCAAAAAAATTAAATAAATGACGAGCAAAAATAAAAAATGCCCAGAAAAAATATATTTTAAACAAAATAACAACAAAGAAAACACATAAAAGACAAAAATCACTCTGCAAAACAGTCCCCAAATATCTCAAAGACACATCACAAACAAACAAACAAACGCTAATAAACAAAAGCGCCTTGCTGTATAGGAAGGGATACAAAGGGATGTGCTTTTGCAAAGGAAGTGCGTTTGTGTCTGTCTATTTATGCTGTTTGCGTAGTTCACTAAGTTGCCCTAGTCCACTTCCAATTTCACTGATTGCGCCGTTCCCGAGTTGTGAGCATGCGCACAGAGGTGCTGACCATGGTCTGCTTCAAGCGCGCATGCGCGAGCCGGCCGGCCCTTCATTTGCATGGGGTCACGGCTCATTTCAATGTAACACGCCCACGTCCTTCCCAATTTGTATTACTCCTCCTTACGCCTCTGAAATAACGTTACGCAATGCGCAATTTTCTGCGCAAAAGCTATGAGAATAGGGTGATTACGCGGCTACATTGCGCAAGTCTAACATAAAGGCGGTGCGCTACGCCGGTCCAATAATGCGCAGATGTACCTGAATCTGGCCCATCTTTTTTTAAATCAAGTCTGAGGTAGAGGTAAAGATCGGATTTTAGCTTGCCACCCATAAACAAAAGCATCTTAAAGTGACACTATAGGTTGACCTGTATGTAAAGAATGTTGCACGCTTTGGATAGTGCAAAGGGTTAGAACATATGGCAGGTGTCCCCACTGGGTACATCTCCCTTCTCAACCTGTCTTGCCAAATTACAAGTCTGTTTATAGAGTGGAGGATTATCATAATTGTGGCTACTGAAGGGTTATTTTGGATTGGTCCCTGTTCACTGTGCTGCTCCCTGCTAGTTGGTCTGGGGAATCTCATTTATTCTCACCAATTTATTCTCCAAGGCTTCTGCTTTCAGAAAATACAGTATATAGCGTTTGGGGGTTATAAGCAATTTTATGAACATGTATGTGAAAAACTAACTAATTGTCCCAGTAGGCAAGCAGTTAGTATTTTAATATGTGTGAATGCAGACTTAGTGTTGTGGGCAGACTTGAGAAAGAGAGTGTTGCCCCTGAAATGTGTTGTTGTTATGGCAACCTGTAGTGTGTGGTATGGGAGTGGCCTATGACTCATTGTGTCAGTACGACATTGGTGTGTATCTCTTCTTAGAGCCCCGGGGGCAATGGACAGACACCAAGTGCTGGCATGCATTGCTTTCTCAAGTGAGAGGAGTGTCTGGTGTGTACATTAGGCTGTATCTCTGGCCAAGATGCAAGCCATCCATCATCGATAGGCTGTAAGAGGTGCAAACACCACTGAAGTCATGTGAGTGCATATTTGTTACTTAAATATCTATTTAATAAAAAAAAATTATTGCGCAAGTGATGCTCTTTCCTTAAAGGAACACTAAAGGTTAGTTTTTTTATTAGATCAATTGATTGCTGTAAGCTAGAGCATTTAAATATCACTTACCTTGTTTTTTCCTTTTGACCTCCAAAATACAGTAATCCAGGTTTGAAAATGCCATTTCCTGTCTCTCCTCTTCTTGCTTTCCACCAGCATCTGCACTTTCTCCTTCCGCCGAGGGGCTGGTTAGACGATTACGCTTAATCGCCTACAGCAGCCCCTCCCTGTAGGCGACCGCCTAGGACACTGACAGGTCCTAGATGATTGCCTGTCCAATCAGCAGCGGGCTGCGCCGCACACGCATGAGCAGTGACGTGCGCGCATGCGCAGTGCCGCTCGCGCATGCACAGTGGGTGCCCGGCCGTGTAGCCGAAGGCTGTCACGGCCGGGTTCCCACAGTTAGAATGAAGACGCCGGCCGGGGAGGGGGGAGAGGAGCGGAGCCCTGGTCGGCGCGTCGCTGGAACGCTGGAGCAGATAAGTGAATGTTTATTAAAAGCCAGCAGCTACACTTTTTGTAGCTGCTGACTTTTAATAAACATAACTTTATCTAAATAAAATATAATTATGTACATCTGGCATGCATATGTACATGGTGATTGCGCCACACATCTGAGGTATCGCCATGAATGGATCGGAGTAAGAACAATAATTCCAGTGCCATAGCTCACATTTAGCTCTAAACTGATAAATTGTAAGAGCTTTTAAAGCATCACCCCATGGACGATTTTAGGTACCATAGTTTGTCACCAATTCACATCGTGCACAATTTTAGCACAATTTTAAATCATGACATGCTTGGTATCTAATTACTTGATGCAACGTCATATTTTGCCCATTATACTTTGTTTGCATATATTCAAGTGCATTTTTTGAAAAATGGTTGAAAAAATATAGTGTGACGTAAATAAAATTTCAGCAGGCACCCATTTATTCTCCAAAGCTTCTGCTTTCAGAAAATATAGTATATAGCGTTTGGGGGTTCTAAGCAAGTTTCTATCAATTTTTTTTTTTTTTACATGTGTATTAACAAATTGTCCCAGTAGGCAAGCTAGAATTTTAATGGCTTTAGATTTTAACGACAAGCACATTTCATAAATGGTGCCGACAGGTAATAATACAAGCTCATAACACTTTTTGTTTAGCTTGAAACATTGTATTTGTTGAGTGCTACACACCTTAACAGAGTGTTCTTTTTCTCTGAAATGTTTAGGAGCAGAGACAGTTTATAGACAATACATCTTAGGACTTAGAAGGTCACTTGTTAAAAACAAGTTTCTATGTGCTATGCATGCCTCTCTTCTCCATAAGTATAAGTGTGGATAGATATTAATTCTTAATGTTAGCCAACCTTTTCATTTTAGACAAGAGATGTGGACATGATAATCCCAATCTTACAGTGCATAAAATCCAACTGTTCATATTTCATTATTCAACCTTTTGGTTTTATTTGTTGATTGCTTTGATGGCACCATGGGGAAATCATTCTGAAATGGATGAATTATGAGCCGGTGAGTCAAGAAATGAATCACTGAGAATGTTTATACATATATTTAATTATTTACTTATACTATTCCTAAAACAGAGAAATTGCTTTTGGCACAAAGATCATTCCAGTGTGCCCTATTACTTTTGTAAAATGAGACTTGCATTTCAAAATAGCACCTTTTTAAGATTTGCTAACACTAGGATGTTTATGGAGGAAATATCACAGCAGTGTTCGGACTCCCTTACTTTAAATTCATACACGAACACAGAAAAGGGATACAGAAACTGGACCAAGAATAATTAGTGTACATATTTAAAACTGGACCAAGAATATTTAGAATACCATTGATCATGTATACTAAATCTCCCAACTATCTTAGATGAGAATGAAGGACACCTTTAACCACTTGATACCCGTCCACCGTCATATGACGTCCAAAACGGGGACCTGTTATCCCGGGTGGACGTCATATCACGTCCTAGGCTTTGCGGGGGGATATCTCAATGATGCCTGCACCCAGAGGCATCATTGAGATATAATTTTTTTAGCGGCGGCGATCCTGCGCACCGTAAGAATGATCATAGCGGCGGTTTTGCCGCTAGATCATTCTTACAGGCGGCGGGAGGGGACATCCGGTGCTTCTCAGGGCTCTCCCGTCCCATCGGGGGCCCGGAGAGATGATTGCCATCCGCCGGATGTTTTGCCATAGAGATGATTGGTGACCAGATGGTCACCAGTCATCTCTATGACCGTCGGAGGCCCGGGCGCGATGTGATGACGTCACGCCCGGGTCCCCATAAGTAAACAAACCGCAATTGCGGCTAGTTTGAATGAGATCTGTGAATTTTTTTCACAATCTCATTCTTTCCAGCCTGGAGGAGAGATGTGGGGTATTTTTTGACCCCGCATCTCTCCTTAAAGAGGACCTGTCACACACATGTCCTATTACAGGGGATGTTTACATTCCTTGTAATAGGAATAAAAGCGATTGAAAAAAAAAAGTGTAAAAAATAAATAAATAAGTAAAATAAAAAATAAATAATAATAATAAAAAAATGTAAATGCCCCTGTCCCCGGTAGCTCGCGCTCAGAAGCGTACGCACACGTAAGTCCCACCCACATATGTAAACGTTTACAAAAAAAAGCCGTTTGAAAAGTTATTGCGCAAATACGGTGCAAGATAAAAAGTTGCAATGACCGCCATTTTATTCCCTAGGGTGTCTGCTAAAAAAACATATATAATGTTTGGGGCTTCTGAGTAATTTTCTAGCAAAAGAATGATGATTTGTACATGTAGGAGAGAAGTGCCAGAATAGGCGCGGGAAGGAGGTGGGTTTTAAAGCCCTGTATTGAAGTGGTTAAAGCAGTAGTAAACAGCAGTTGAAGACAATGGCAATGTCATAATTTGCTAGTATGCATTGCATACTAGCATATTATGAGAGACTTACCTTAAAATGAAGCACTGCAGCAGCGCACTTTCACCACTGACCGGTCTTCATTAACCACTTCAATACCAGGCATTTACGCACCTTCCCGCCCAAGCCAATTTTCAGCTTTCAGCGCTGTTGCAATTTGAATGACAATTGCACGGTCATGCTACACTGTACCCAAATTAAATTTTTATAATCTTGTTCACAGAAGTAAAGCTTTCTTTTGGTGGTATTTGATCACCTCTGCCATTTTAATTTTTTGCGCAAAAACTAAAAAAAAGACCGAAAATTTTGAAAAAAATAAAGTTTTTATTTTTTTCTGTTAATTTTTTGGTAAATAACTAAGTTTTCTTCTTCAATTATAGGCACTAATATGGCTGAACTGATGGGCACTGATAAGGCGGCATTGATGGGCACCGATGAGGTGGCACCAAAGAGGTGCCACTGATGGGCACTAATGATGGTCACTGATAGGCGGCACTGATGGTCACTGATAGACGTTACTGATGAGCACTGATAGGCGGCGCTGGTATGCGACACTGATGGGCACTCATAGGCAGCACTGATGGGTGGCACTGATGGGCACTTATGGGTGGCACTGGTGGGCAATTATGGGTGGCACAGGTGGGCACTTATGGGTGGCACAGGTGGGCACTGATAGGTGGGCACTTGTGGGCATGGATGGGCACTGAGAGGTAGCACTGATGGACACTGAGGGGTGGCACTAATACTGATGACGGCATTGCTGGGCATCACTTTTTTTATGTTGTGCCCATGTTGCCAGTCAGTGCCCATTTGTGGGCACTGATTGGCATCTATTGTGAAGATTTTTTAACATGTGGATGGCCATGGGGTACATACCTGTCCATCCACATGTTGCTCCCTTCCCTGGTGGTCCTGGTGGCTTCCCTGGTAGTCCAGTGTAGGCATCTGCGGGGGGGCTATGCTGATAAACAATCAGCGTATACCCCCTGTCAGAAAAGCCGCCAATCGGCTCTCCTCTACTCGCGTCTGTCAGACGCGAGTGAGGAAGAGCCGATCAACGGCTCTTCCTGTTTACATCGTGATCCACCAGAGGCTCTTTACCGAGATCGGAGATGCAGGGTGTCAGACTGACATCCAGGTCACCGATCGCCGTGCTACGCACCCCCACGGGTGCGCGCCGGCATGTTATCCTGCTTGACGTCAATAGACTTCGAGTCAGGATAACTGAACCACTTCCCGGACGTCAATTGTCTATTGACTGGGAGGGAACTGGTTAAGGGTACTCGGCCTACGGCTACATGAGTGGCCAGGGGCGCAATGACGTCACTCCCACGCATACATGCTGCTGTTATTTATAGCACAGGCTCTGAAGGTCCAGCACAGTATGCCGGACCTTCAGAGCGCATGCGTTGGTGATGTCACCGGCAGCATGCATTTTGAATATCTCCTAAACAGTGCAAGTTTATTTATTATAGGCTTACCTGTAGGAATAAGTGGTTAAATAGAGTTTACTACCACTTTAGGTACAAAGTATATGGGCAATAACCACATCCCTGCTTTGCCTCCACCTGCAAGGACCATGCAGAAATAATACACATACATGATTGGTTAAAAGTGCTTTTTGTTAACCTTCTTTATTATTATTATTATTATTATGACTTTTTTGTAGTTGTTTTAAAGGCTTATTTGTTTTTTTCCTAAAATATTAAACATGTTATAACTTGGATTCCAAATGAGGGACAGTTGAAAGTTAGGCATCAATTAACCGATGAGATTTTTTAAATCTTAAGTAGTAAAGGAGTAGTGGTTGTTCACCTAGCAAATACAATGCTGCCATGTTGACTTAAAGCGGAGTTCCACCCAAAAATTGAACTTCCGCTTAATCCCCTCCCCTCCCCCTTACATGTCACATTTGACATGTAATTTTTTTGGGGGGGAGTGGGGGCTTTAGTAGGAGTGGGACTTCCTGTCCCACTTCCTGTTTCCGCCGAGGGGCTGGTAAGGCGATTAGGCCTAATGGCCTTACTGCAGCCCCTCCCTTTGGCGATCGTCTAGGACACTGACAGGTCCTAGACGATCGCTTGTCCAATCAGCGGCGGGCCGCGCCGCACGCGCATGCGCAGTGCGGCTCGAGCATGCGCAGTGGGTGCCCGGCCGTGAAGCCGAAGGCTGTCACGGCTGGGTGCCCACAGTCGCAATAAGAATGCCGGCCGGGGAGGGGGGGAGAGGAGCGGAGCCAGCAGCTACACTTGTTGTAGCTGCTGACTTTTAATAAACATTACATTTGGGTGGAACACCCCTTTAAATCATTAATCTCAAAAGCAAGAAATTATTCCTCACATTAAAATAGTGGGTAGAGTCACCAGGTTTGCAAACCAGTCCATTATAACACTGTTAACAACCGGTCCATCATAACCACTGGTTTTTAAAACTGATGTAGCCAGAATATTGTATCATTTTTTTTTCCTACAAGACTTTACATGAGTACATCTTTTATGAGCAGAAGGTAATATAGACTATAGTGGTAGGAGTCCATGTTTGGCATCCCTAGCTCCAGAGATGCTCCAGAACCTTAGGTCCAGGTCGCTACCAAAAGCTTTCATCCAAATCTTCTTTAAAAATTATTGTTAGGGCTCAAAACTGCTTTTAACTAGCTCTTCTGCAGATCATTTACATGGTTTAAATACACCTGCTTGGGATTCCCTAATTGCTTATTGCTTACTACAGGCTTCTTGTTGTCTCTCAAATAAAGAGGCCTACTGTTATAAAATGGCAAATATAGAGAGACATGGATTATAGATATTACAAGTTTGGATATTGATGACTTGGATGATATCCAGGATTATCGGGCCAGATTCAGATACACTTAATATTGCGCTGCGTAATCGAAATACTCTACGCTGCCGTATTTCACCAGGCTCTACACCAAATCCTGGTAGATTTTTGCCCGTACGCTACGGCGGCGTAGTCTATTTCTCGCCGCGTAATCGAAATACGTGATTGGGGGGCGTGAAGCATTTAAATTAAGCGCGTCCCCGCGGCGATCGAACTGCGCATGCTCCGTTCAGAAATTTCCCGCCGTGCATTGCGCGAAATCACGTCGTTACGTCATTCGTTGTTTGAGTAGCGGCGTTTACGAACATTCCTATTCCCGGACGACTTAAGTAAAAAATAATAAAGGACGTCGGAAAACGTAGAAATTCGACGCGGGAACGACGGCCATACTTAACATGGGCTGTCTAATATTAGACCAGCAAAAAGCTGGTATAGTGTTACGTAAAAAAAAGATGACTAAAGGTGCCGTAAGAGATTGTGATTGAAGATAGTAATTCCTGGGATCGCCGGCAAAAGCTCATTTGCATACCCCGACACGGAAAACAACGGGAAGTCCACCCAGTGGCCGCAATTTTATTGCAGCGTAGATCCGAAGCCATACGAACACATAATCCAGTCGAATTGAAGCCCGCAGCCGTCTATTCATGGTTTGAGGTTTTCGACTAGCTAGAAAACGCGCGTAATTTGAAATTACTCCAGTCTAACACCAGTTAGACAGGCGTAATGGCTCTGTGAATCTGGCCCATCATTTTTAGCAGTTGATCTCAGCTAAGGACAGGCTTGTCCAGTTTAAAATTGTTCATTGCTACTATCTCACACAGGTAAGAGACGAGTGAAAACATTTTCAGTAGGTTTGCAATATATTGCAGCTATAACCGATATTCAGATATGTCAGGACTTGGGAATTTGCATGTTGGGCATTGTGGAACCCTTGGCCCACAAGAAAGCTACAAGACTACTTCTTGGTCTATTGTTGCATTATGTTAGAAAGGCAATTGTATTTCTTTGCAAATCCTCTCTCCCACCGAACTTTGATAGGTTGATAGGTTGAAAATTCTCATCAATTCTGCTCTCCCATTATAAAAGTCTTCCTACAACAGCTGAGTTTGTCCCACCAAATTTGACAAGATTTGATCACTGTAGCTGGAGAATTCTGACACAGTGATTTTAACTTGATATTCTTCTTTTAGGATAGCTTGTGGGCCTATCAGCTGTGTCCTCATACTATCTTTCCCATAGTATAGGTGAACTCATGCTCTGTTTGATAGGCCCCTTCCACTATCATCCTTACTTCCATCCCATTGTGTTGGTAAAAACTTAAGTAGGCTCTAGAACAGGGGTCTCCAAGCTTTCTGAACAAAGGGCCAGTTTACTGTCCTTCAGACCTTGAGGGGGCCGGACTGTAGCCAGTGGGTGTATAAAATCCCTTGGTATCAAAGTAAAGAATTCCCCATCATTGGTGTAAGTAGGAAGGAATAGTGCCCCATTATTGGTGTCAGTGGGAGGACTAGTGCCCCATCATTGGTGTCAGTGTGAAAAATAGTGCTCCATTGTTGGGGTCTGTGGTAGTAATAGTGCCCCATTGTTGGTGTAGAAGGAATAAATTCCTTGTATCAGTGGGAGGAATAGTGTCCCAAGCGCAAGATAACGGCAAGCAAAGGACCACATCCAGCTCCTCTGGCCACAGTTTGGAGACCACTGCTCTAGACTATATTAGTCCAAGAAATACTTTGAGCAACAGTTTGTATGTATCCTCATCAGAACTCTTATAACTCATTAATACCTCTATAGGCAGCATCAGACTGATGTACTACATTGTAGGAGTTTTTGTAATTCTTACCTGCCTTGTTTTCTGTCTTGTACTATGCAATGTATTTTAAAATGTAATAAAAAAAGAAGATTTCAAAAATAATACCAAGAAAAAACTATTCAGACACCAATCAGCTTCAAACCTGGTTTGGAAGCTGGGATGTGATTGGTGTTGGCAAAGAAGTAGAGAAAAATATATGTTACTCCGCAACGTTGAACTTATTAGGTACACCACTAGGCTGCCAAGATTCTCAGAAAAATATTTTGTATCTTAAAGGATCCATAAATATACAATGGTCTATTAAAAACATATACAAAATTACATACATTCTATTACCCCAAAAACATGACAGGATGTAGTGATCTCATAACTCTCAAATATTAACAGTACATCTTGTAATATGTAGCAAGGCATCCTTTTTGTTTCAGCGTCAACGGAGAAAGGTTCACTGTCCAGGCCAGGGGCGGACTGACCATTGAGGTAACTCGGGCACTGCCCGAGGGCCCCATGCCACTAGGGGGCCCCATCAGGGTTGCCAGGCTCATTAAAACCAGGGGACAGTATGTAAAAATCTGTGTTTTTTTTTACATCTGTCCCTGATATGTCCAAAACTGACATGCTTTTGATGTGAAAATCCCGAGATTTTAGCTGCCCGCCTCTGCACTGCCACCTGGCTTGGTGGCCATCTGTAAGCCTGGGGGCCCCATAATCTTCTATTGCCAGGGGGCCCCATGAGTTGTCAGTCCGCCCCTGGTCCAGGCTTCATAAATGTTATTTCAATTGCCCTGCTACTGTTCCTCTGACATGCTTTGTGGAATTTAGAAGAGATTAAGTTAAATCAAGTAAACGTCATGTAAATTGTGAAATACTAGAACCTGTATCCACCAGCAAGTGTAAACACTAGGGGTGCTGAATGTTATCGCATCATCAATGCATTGCGATTCAGCAGCCCACAATGCTGCATCGATGCTGAAACTGGCGTAATCGATTGTTGGTTATGATGTCATCCATGCACCGAGCTGTGCCCTGCCTCTCTCCGAAACGGAGCCGCGACTCTCCGAACAGAGCCAAAAGGAGCCGTGGTCGTTAGCCACACCCTGTTTTTCCGCCTCCCGCTGACGTCATCTCCAGCCACCTGGCGTTGCTGTGTTGCAGGCTGCTGCGGGAGACCTGCGTCCCGGAATACAGGACATGCCTTCCCCTCCTCTCTGTTAAAATATACATAGGAGGAAGGAGGGATTCCGAGGGACACACCGCTGTGCCTATACTCGCAATGTTCTGAGATCTGTACAATTTATTATAATGCAAATGGACATGTGCTGGGGGCGCTATGGAAAGGGAGAGGGGGAGTCTGCACTGAGGGGAGGTCTGCACTGAGCGGGGTTTGTACTGAGGGGGGTCTGCACTGAGGGGAAGTCTGCACTGAGGGGGGAGTGAGGGAGGTCTGTGCTAAGGGAGGTGGATCTATACTGCAGGAGGGGGGTCTGTATTTAATGTAGGAGGATCTGTGCTGAGGGGGGAATATAGTTGGTGGGGGGTGACACCATTTTTTTTCTGCATCTGGTGACACCAACCATAGTGACACCACTGCTAAGTAAGAATATTAACCTCCCACAGATCTCTTTCTCTCAATTTAAAAATGCCTATTGATCTCTTTCTATCTATTTAAACAATAGTTACGGATCTCTTTCTTTCTATTTAAAAATGGCTATTTAATAACTGTTATTTACCCAAGGATATAGTAGCAATGGCAAGTAGGTGCAGAACTGTCAGCCTCATATTTCATCTAGCATTGTGTTTCTCTATCAGCAACATATGTATCTCCAGCAGCAAATAACCCAATGTCTAACCATCTTTGGCAGTATGTCTGCAGTCTCTGACCATCTCTGGTAGTATGTCTGCAGTCTTGGACCATCTCCTGTATCATATCTGCATTCTCTGACCATCTCTTGTATCATGTCTGCAGTCTCTGACCATCTCCTGTAGAATTTGGGGGGGGGGGATGGAGCTTCTCTGTAAATTGTCTGCTGTGTTTAGACTTTTCTACATGAAGAGAGTGTTGTCTTTTAAACATAAACATGTAGTTCTTGTGACTGCTTGATTTTTTTTGCTTTCAATAGATTTTTATTTTTTTCAAATAAAGGATACAGATATAGTATGACCAAAGGCTGAAATTACAACATCATAACATTCAACAAACCGGGCATAATGACAGAAACAATGACTCAATTGATTTCAAATTGCCCAACTGTGAGCTGATTAAAGGAATCCAGCGAGCTTGATAACAGAGGAAAGGGCGGAAAAATAAGTGAATATGGTGGTCTTGCGCTCGGGGGAATCCTGCCTGTCCCGGACACCCCTAATGGGATCATTCTGTGTCCCAGCCAGGCGCCTCCCAATCCGCCTCCTCCTATAAAACTATTTGATAGGAAATTAGTGGGTTCGAATTTGGCTTCATTGAACCTCTAGCTCATACTCACGAAATAAGATAGGCCTATAGTGTTACCAAATTGCCCATATGAAAAACCGGACGAAGAACAAAGAACATTACCCTCTAGTCATACAACTGTCGTAAAAGAATAGAAGTAAGAAAAGAGAGAGAGAAAAGTGGGGTAAGAAAAAGGGAGAGGAAGGGAAGCATGAGCCTAACTTGTGCTGAAGGATGCAGGTTGCGCGGGGTGTACCCCAGTCGCCAAAGGTATACCACAGTGGGACGCCCATGTTCCCCACACGGCTTCAAATTTCTGTTTCGTGTTTGAAAGAATGCTGGCCAGCTTTTCCTGCACCATGATCCACGAAATCTTGCGGTTTATTTCTGCAATGGAAACCCCGGGTTGTCTCCAAGCCCTTGCGATGGTAATTTTAGCCCAGAGGAGCATAAATCGGATCAGCTTCTGATTGGGCTTGGATATACCCGGAATCCGAGCATTTAGGAGAGCTACAGAAGCTGTCCTGGGGACCGAGCAACCAGTGACTGTACAAATGAGGTTAAAAATCCTCTTCCAGATTGGTCTGATTCTGGGACATTCCCACCAGACATGCACCATCGAGCCCAGGAGTTGACAACTTCTAAAGCAGCTGGGATCTGATGATGGGTAGATGGCCGCAAGCCTGGCGGGAGTCATATACCACCTCATAAGGACCTTTAAGTTTGCTTCCATCAGGGAAGTATTTAAGATGCCCTGAAAAGAATCAGAACAAGCTGCCTGCCAGGTCTCCAAGTCCCACCCTAGTTGGAGGTCTGCCTCCCAAGCCATCATATAAGAAGACTTCTCAGTCGGGCGGGTGAGTGAAGAGTAGATGACAGATATTCCTCCCCTTTGTCCCATAGTCTGCCCGCACCAGAGCTCATAATCTGTGAATTTGGGAGGAAGAGGCCTATCCGTCCATAAAGTGTGTAGGAATTGTGATATTTGTTTGAATCTGAATTTTTCAGTGTCAGGGATGTCCAATTTAGTCACACAGTGGTCTAGGGTAAGAGGGCCTTTGGTTGTGAAGAAGTGTCCTATGCGGTACAGACCCTTATCCAACCACCAACTGAAGGCCTTCCTGTCCATTCCAGGTGGGAAATCCGGATTTTGGAATACACTGGCTAGAGGTTGCCCTTTCGAAACCAGGGCTGGAAGGTGACGAAATCTATCCCAAAGGGCGTAAGATTGAGAAAGGGAGGGGGACAAAATGGGTGGTCTTCTCTTTTGGGGGCACCAGAGTAAGTATTCTAGGGAGAACTGGGGGACAGCTTGCCCCTCTATGTGGACCCAGTCTGGTTTATCCAGTTTGGAGTAAACTACAGATAGTTGAGCCAGTCTGGCAGCTACGAAGTACTTATATAGATGCGGTAATCCTAGTCCTCCTCTTTTCCTATGGTTATATAGAGTGTTTTGGGGGATTCTGTAACCTGACTTGCCCCAAATGAATTTGAGTATTTTGTTTTGTAAAGTCTGCACGTGGTCTTTTCTGATGGGAATGGGAAGGGAGCGGAATAGATATAAAATTCTAGGAAGCAAAGTCATCTTTATAGAGTTAATTCTGCCCAGCCAGGAAAGATCATATTTGGCCCAGTTATTCATGTCGGCTGTAAGTTTTCGGTATAGGGAAGGATAGTTATTTGTGTAAAGGGATTCTGTACGAGCTGTTAAGGAAATCCCTAGATATTTGATAGATGAGGGACACCATTCAAATTTGAATGACTGTTGGAGGAGGGATACTGTAGAAGGTGGAAGGGATACGTTCAAGGCTTGTGATTTGGCATAATTGACTTGGAGACCTGAGATTTTAGAGAATTCCGAAATTACCTTGCAAAGGTTTGGTAGGCAAGTAATAGGAGAAGTTAGAAATAGTAGTAAGTCATCGGCAAAGAGCCCACATTTATGAGTTTGGTCTCCACATGAAACGCCTTGAATGTCAGGGTTCTGTCGAATGGCTATCGCCAGGGTTTCAATTGCCATTGCGAAAATGATTGGGGAGAGGGGGCATCCCTGTCTGGTACCCCTGGCTATGTCTATTGGAGAAGAGTAGTACCCTTGGATTCGAATTTGGGCCTTTGGTTTAGAATAGAGAGCTTGTATTACCCCCATAAATCTCGGGCCAAAGCCCCATCGTTCTAGTAGGGGGAGAAGATATTGCCAGGACACAGAATCAAAGGCCTTCTGCAGATCAAGAGCTAGGAGAAAGCCTTTTTGTTTTGGACCTCCGTCCCAGTTGGATTGCAAAATTGAGACAATGTCCACTGCCCTTCTCACTTGATCTGGGCCTTGTCGACCTGGAATAAATCCGACTTGGTCCTTGTGAATATATTTATTAATGAAAGAGGAGATACGGAGAGCTAGAATTTTTGTAAGAATTTTTAGGTCATTATTTATCAGGGAAATGGGGCGATAGTTAGACTTCTTCTGGGTTTATATCCGGTTTTGGAATAACCGTAATGTATGCTGTATTAAGTTGTGTACCCAAAGGGGTACCTTGAGTCTTGAAATTAAAAAAGTTTGACATATGTGGGACTAGGGTATCTGCAAATGACTTATAATAGAGGACCGACAGGCCATCTGGGCCTGGGGCTGAACCCTTTCGGAGGCCCTTGATTACTGTCGCCACCTCTTCAACCGAAAAGGGTGCTTCCAGCCTGTCTCTATGTTCTACGTCTAAGGATGGGATGGGTAGGCTGTCCAAAAAGTCGTCAATCGAATCCCTGGGAATCTGTGGAGGGGCACTATACAGGTCAGAATAGAATGTTTTGAATGCCTCCAGGATCTTTTTAGGGTTGGACGTAGGTTCTTGACCTGCCAAGCGTATCTTGGGCAAGGAGTGAAACCTTGTTTTAGGGGACAATTTGGTCGCTAACATCTGGCCTATTTTCCCTTTTTGGGTGTAAAACTTATTGCCACTCCAGCGGAGAGATCTCTCCGCTTTCGTTGTGAGAGCTAAATTAAGTTCTAGTCTCAGCTTGTCAATATTCTCTAGTAAGGCTAAAGATGGTTTCTTTTTGTGTTGTGCCCTTAGGGTCCTATAAGACTTCTCCAGACGTACAATTTCTGCTTCGTGTTCTCTTTTGATTCGCGTGGAGATCTGAATAATCTTACCTCTAATACAAGCTTTATGGGCTGCCCATAGGGTCTCCGCAGAGATATCCTCAACATTGTTAATTGTGAAATATTCTTGAAGGGCTTTATTAATTTCCGTTGTTGTGGTTGGATTGGAGAGAATGTACTCGTTTAGCCGCCAATGTCCGTTCCTTGCCATACCGGCTAAAGAGCGGATGGACATGATGACCATAGAATGGTCAGATAGGACTGTGTCTCTGATTTGGGCCTTGATCACTGCCGGAAGTACAAATGAAGGAATTCAAATATGATCGATCCTGGCATAGGTATTATGCGGGTGAGAGTAATGAGTATAGTCTCTCTTTGAAGGATTAGACTCACGCCAGACATCCGTCCACCCTCTGTCATGGAGTAGTTTGGCAATTTTCAGGATGACCCTAGTGGGTCTAGTAAGTTGGGCGGACGGAGGTCTGGATTTGTCCAAACCCTGTTCAAAAGCCACATTGGAATCCCCCCCCCCCCAAATGACTGTGCCTTCCAGAAGTGGGGTTAAAGTATCCAAGATTAATTGGAAAAACTTGTCTTGCCCTTTGTTGGGAGAATAGTATGAGACCAGGGAGTATAGATGACCCTCAATTTTACCCTTAACCAGTATAAACCGTCCCTCCGGGTCTTTGAAGTCAGAGAGATATTCAAAGTTGCAGGATTTGGAGAAAAAGATTGCGACCCCCTTGGTCTTGTTCTCGGCATTAGCCAAGTAGAAGAGGGGAAAATGAGAGTGGACAAATTTGGGACTGTAAGGCCTAGGAAAGTGGGTCTCTTGGGTCATGAGAATGTCAAGTCTGAGTGTTTTGTAACTATCAAAGATCTTTCGCCTTTTGACAGGGGAGTTCAGGCCTTGAACATTGTGTGTGGCTATATTGAGGGAGCTCTGTACGTGATCAGCCATGGGGATCCGAAAAGTAACTATGTCTGTCTCTACCTCCACTCACCCTTAGATGTTTTCTGTCCCCCCAACCTTGCCATTTGTCAGGATGGACGTCCGGCAGCCTGGTGGACACCCCTCGTTCGTAGGTACCGCAAGCTGAAAAATAATAAAAGGTTAGGCTCATGTGGGAAAGATGGGGAATAGAAAAGGAAAGGACAGATTTGAAAGAGAGAAAGAGATGGTGTAGAGGACTCCCAATCCAACTAAAGAAAAAGAGAAAAAATAAGAAAAAATACATTCTCGGGGAGGGGAGATGCTCCTCGAGAACTTCTACCAAGGTAGATCAAAAAAGGGCTTGCTCCAAATGAGAACAAGCGACCTCGCCCCCAGATACCTTCTGGAGTCTGAGGGAGAGGTGGAGGTACATGGGGCCCACCCCAGCCAGGGCGCCCCTGAAAAAATGGTTACAGCAATTATCAAAACCGAAACCGGAAGGGATTGAGTAAATCTAAACCCAGTTTGGTCGGATCTAAGTCCGATCCGGAAGTCCCCCCGTCCTCCCCCCAAAGGGGACCGAGGAGGAGGGGACCTCAGAAGCAAAGTGGGGACATCCCCCTGCAAAAAATAGAATAGATAAAGAGATCTTTTTAGCAGGAGAAATACTGTTGAAATATCAATTGTCCAAAAAGTTGATTCGCTGATCAGAGAAAGTCTAATTCTCAGGCATAGGACCGACCAAGAACCTCGAAAGTTCAAGGAGTATATGACCAATGTGTCAGCCGAGATCTGGGTAAGTGGGTCCGCTGTCTCTAGCTTTCTTGGACCTCGACCTGGTCCAGAGTAGGGATTTAGGACTGGTGGGGGTCGGTCTCTTGGAGGTGTTTGGGATGCTATGAGAAGTGTCCATGGCGCATTAGTAATCTTTCTCCATCAGGAAAGGTTGAGAAGGAGTAGTTTTTCCCTTTTTCCGAGAACTTGACCGCAAAGGGGAATGCCATTTATATTTTATATCCTTTTGGATCAGGACTAGGAGTAGCGGCTTTAATGACCGTCTTCGCTGCATTGTGGAGGGAGAGAGGTCTGCGTATATTTGGACGGGATGACCTTGGCACAAAACATTGGGCACAGACCGTGCTAGTCTCATGACTTCATCCTTTACTGCGTAAAAGTGGGGTTTGGCGATGATGTCCCGCGGTGAGCCGTCCTTTCTGGGTGGCCCCAGGGCTCTGTGGGCTCTGTGGGCTCTGTCAAGCTCTAGGCGGTCTTGAGGAATGTTTGGGATCAAGTTCTGGATCAAATTTTGTACCACTGCTGGAATGTCAGTGATGGATTCGGGCAGCCCCCTGATCCGAAAATTGTATCTCCTGGATCTGTTCTCCAAGTTGTCGATCCTGGAAAGGACCACATCCAATTGCTCCTGTACTGTATGAATATGTTCTGAGTTCTGGTCTGTGGCTGCCACCGTTTGATCAAGCTTGTCTTCTATCGCTTCAATTCTGGTGCCCAAATTCTGGAAATCTGCTTTCAAATCTCCTGTTATTTTGGTAGCAGTCTGAGCGAGTCCCCTATCCAGGAGTTCAGCCAGTGCCTGATATAAGTCAGTCACAGAGAATGCAGATGCTGCTGACAGGGTGCTGACAGAGAATTGAGCAGCCTGGCTCCCTATGTTAGGTCCTATGAGGGGTAGTACAGAGCCCTCCATATTACTGCCTACCAGGGGTTCTGTGGGAGTTGTTGAGGGGGGCATGTCCTGCTGGTAACTTACTTGGACCAGGGGGGTAAAAGGCAGGGGTACCATATTTGGAAAAATCCTTCCCTCAGGCATCTCCTCAGCTCCGTTCTTGTGAGGTGCAGCAGCGGCGGCCATCTTGGATTTTTGCCGTTTTTTTAAATGAGCAAAAAGCGGCTTTAAAGTGTCCCTTTAAAAAAATTAGATGAATAGGGGGGTGCCCTGGTGTCTGGGGGTGCCGTGTGTGGTGAAAGCACCACTTCCAGCCTGTTTTTGGCTGACTTATGGGCGCCGCTGGTCTGGGGTGATGAGGAGCTCCCGGCTCAAGCAGCCATCCTCAGAGCTCCGCGCATGCGCCTCCCGACTGCTTGATTTTTTTAATGAAAACCATGCTAAGTAATCATGATGCATAGTGATGCATCATGGAATCGAATCAAATCGCGAGACCAGTAAAGATGCACACCTCTAGTAAACACTCATTATAGGCACACACCCAAGTATTTTTTCTGTCCCTCTCTTGAGACATTTCAGTCTAAATAACCATCATAGTCTACAGAACCTCTGTTGTCTCTTGTCATATGAAAACAGTGCACTGAACATAATTATACAGTGTTCAGCCCGTCTACTCACCATGCTTAGACGCAGGCACAGTTCCCTTTAACTCTATACCTCTCCTAGGTTTTTTGAACATACCCAGGTAAGATAAGTTCCTCAGATTTCCTCCCTCAGAAACTAAGAGAGACAACACCTGTTGAGGCAGAAGTAACTGGGAATGTGATCTGCAGCCAGGTAGTGTGCCCTCCACTGTCAGAACCAACATGTGGGCAGTGGGGCAGGAGTCCTAATAGAATGCAGCTATCCTGAAGTGCTAGCCACTTCCAGATTGCTAACAAAAGTTCTCTAGTTCTAGTGGGATATACCTTTGTGTTTAGCCCTTGGATCCCTCCCACTTTTCACCAATGTTTTCTGAGCTACCCTGGATTTCACTTTACACTGTTTATGATGATAACCACAAGTAGTTGTGATCTGAACTGTTTAACTGAAGTAGTGATCCACAGCTCATAGCTCTGTTGTAATAGAGTTTTATAGAGACTATGCTATTCAGACACCTTTTATTGAGAGACAGTGTTGTGTAGCTTTCATAATCTGTTTTGTATTGATGTGCAGTGTATGCATGCTCTTTACTATACTTAACCTGTCATGCATTATTGCTTCTAATTTTAGACCAGTTTAGTAAACTGCAAGTTACAGTTGCACCCTGTCAAATTATCAGGCATTTACATACGGACAGCACAGTGGTTGCGTGGCTAGCATTTCTGCCTAGCAGCACTGAGATTGTTGGTTTGAATCCCAACCATGGCGCTACCTGCCTGGTGTTTGCATGTTCTCCTTTTGCTTGCATGGGTGTTCTCTGGGTACTCTGATTTCCTCCCACACTCCAAAGACATGTTGCTAGGTTATTTAGCTTGTGTCCAAATTTTCCCTGATATATGTATGTATAAATGTGAGATTGTAAGCCAATTGAGGGCAAGGGCTCATGTGAATGTGCAATATATGTATAAAAAGTGCTGTGTAAATTGTTGGCACTATTTAAGTACCTGTAATAATATTTTGGCACAGTTATCAATGGAAAAAAGAGAGAGTATCCCCTAATTGGACTTTAAAGGCACTGAAATTAGATTGTATATAGAAAAAGTATACATTTTATTATTGAAATACATAAAAGATAAAAAATAGATGGAATGTTTTCAGTAACTGCATATGAATTATAACAATCACCACAACAATTGACATTGGATTTCTCGTGGTTCACGAGAAATCCACAAGAAATCCATTGTCAATTGTTGTGGGAATTATTATAATTCATATGCAGTGACTGTAAACATTCCATCTATTTTTTATCTTTTATGTATTTCAATAATAAAATGTATACTTTTTCTCTATACAATCTAATTTTAGTGCCTTTAAAGTCCAGTTAGGGGGATAAGCTCTCTTTCTGCTTAGTTTTTTGGATGTGGCACTTCACAGAGACATACCCACCGATATTTAGTATTGTTCAGTTATCAATGGAAGAGTGATGACTGATAGAATACTTCCTACTGCCTAGAACATTTTTTTTTCTGTTAATTTTTTTTAAAAATAAGTACGTTTTCTCGTTCAATTACGGGCACTGATATGGTGTCACTGATGGGCACCGATGAGGTGGCACTGATGGGCACCGATAAGGTAGTACTGATGGGCACCGATGAGGTGGCACTGATAGGCGGCGCTGGTATGCGGTACTGATGGGCATTCATAGGCGGCACTGATGGGCACTCATAGGCGGCACTGATGGGCACTGATGGGCTGCACTGATGGGCATTCATAGGCGGCACTGGGCACTCATAGGCAGCACATATGGGCACTCATGGGCGGCACATATGGGTGGCACTGATGGGTACTTATGGGTGGCACTGATGGGTACTTATGTGTGACACAGATGGGCACTGATAGGTGGGCACTGGGCATGGATTGGCACTGTGAGGTGGCACTGATGGACACTGTGGGGTGGCACTTATGAACACTGAGGGGTGGCACTGGCGCATCCATTTTGCCAATCAGTGCCCATTTGTGGGCACTGATTGGCATCTTTTTTTTTTTACTATAATTTTTTTTTTTCCCCTGTCAGGAGAGCCGCTGATCGGCTCTCCTGTACTCGCGTCTATCAGACGCGAGTGAGGAAGAGCCGTCAACTACTCTTCCTGTTAACATCGTCATCAGCCGTGATTGGACATGGCTGATCACGTGGTAACGAGGCTCCGCCAGAGACTTGTTATCGAGATCGGGGATGCAGGGTGTCAGACTGACACCCCGCATCATCGATCGCCGCGATGCGCACCCCCGGGGCGCGCAGCTGCTCAATATCCTGGCGACGTCATATGACGTCAAGTCAGGAACTAGTAACTACTTTGCCGCCGTCAATATGTCATTGGCGGGCGGCAAGTGATTAAAGATTATAGAAATAAATAGAGTGGGTAAAACCAAGGATGAAATAATAGAAACATAAAATAGGAAGACAAAACTGGTAAGCAGTTGTAAACTGGCTGGCAACACAGAAATCAAAGAATTCTAATGCCGCGTACACGCTATCATTTTTCGGCATGTAAAAAACAACGTTTTTAAAAAATGTCATTTAAAACGATCGTGTGTGGGCTTCACATCATTTTAAGGGTTCTGAAATTCGTAAAAAAAAAAATCGAACATGCTGCATTTTTTAACGTTTTAAACTACCGTATTTTTCGGACCATAAGACGCACCTAGATTTAGAGGAGGAAAATGAGAAAAAAAATATTCTGACCCAAATGGTCTACTGAAATATTTATTAAAATGATGGAGGGGGGGCACTGATCTCTGTATGATGGAAGAGGGGGGCAGTGTCCCCCCTCCATCATCATACATGGATCAGTGCCCCCCCTCCATCATACAGGCATCATTACCCCCCTCCTCCATCATACAGGAATCAGTGCCCCCCCTCCTCCATCATATTCATGGTGTGCCCCCATCCAGCCTGTGTTATGTAATACAGCCAGCCTGTGTGTCCATTGTGAGCCCATATCCATGGTGTTCCTCATCCAGCCTGTGTTATATAATATCTAATACAGCCAGCCTGTGTCTCCGTTGAGAGCCGTCGCCATATCCCGCAGCTGCTGGCATATGAGGGGTTAATACGAGTCAGCTATAGTTGTGTACAGCAGCTCTACTCTTGGTTTCCTTGGTCTAAAAGCGGCGCATGCGCAGTAGCGTCATCGGCGAGCATCTTACACGGTGCAACACAGTGACGTTGTGTGGGCGTGCACTGCAAAGCTTCCTGGTGGCTACAATGGCCGCTCCCTGTCCCTACTGTGTACCGTACCATGCTGCTGGGAAAAAGATGCCGCAGACTAGTCTGACACTACCCCCCCGTGAGCTCAAGCTGATCGCGCTGGCTGCCTGCTCTCTGCGTACATGCTGTCTGACCACCGGTATGTTAAAAGGCGAAGTCGCGGGGGTGGGGTCAGAAAAATACGGTATGTTGTTTTTCGGGTTGTAAAAAATGGTGTGGGAATAAAGCGACGTTAAAAACCTGTGCATGCTCTGAAGCGTGGGACGGGAGCGCTCGTTCTGGTAAAACTACCGTTCATAATGGAGTAAACACATTCATCATGCTGTAACAGATAGAAAATCGCAAATCGTCTTATACTAACATGAAATCAGATTAAGGAGCCCAAAGGCTGGAGCCGTTTGAATGGAACTTCCCCTTTATAGTGCCGTCGTACGTGTTGTACGTCACTGCGCTTTGCTAGAGCATTCTTTTGTAACGATTGTGTGCGGGCAACGACGTTTTTTCAAGAGGCTGAAAAACTTTTTACAAGCCGAAAAATGATCGTGTGTTTGCGGCATAAGTGTCTAGGTGTTGCTGGTCTATTTAACTAAAAGGCTAAATTCACATTTTAATTAAAAATTGCCTATACAATCAAGGGTCCCCAGCTTTGAAAAATGTTAATGTAACTGCCACATTTGCTAACAGGTATGGTGCTGTGTGCTCTCACTCTATACCCCTGTCATAGCAGCAGCTGAGTTTAGCCTGCGTGGGATTTTGTCACTTAAAAGGCCAGGTGACAATAAATGGTCACAAAAGTTAAACACAAACATAATTCTTTAGAAGGCATGACTACTGATCCATTTATAGTGTTAACATTTCCTAAAGGAAATGACCCATAGGAATGTATTTCCTTCTCTGTGTACTGTATATTCTAATACATAAATCTTATAGCAAAGTTATATTACCATATTGATTAATCACATTTTTAGGCTCTACATAAAGAGGTGCGTGCTAAAAAGTGGTAATGCAAGTCTTCACATGGGAGTATCAAAAATAAAAATAAATGTACTGTACCCCAAATGTTATCATTATCAACTATAGATCCAAAAGAATTTATATATATATATATATATATATATATATATATATATATATATATATATATATATATATATACATATTACCTTTGTTTAGTATATTTAGATAGTTTTGTATACTTGGATATGTTATATAACAACACAATTAATTGTACACCAACCTGTGTTATCAAGTATAACATTTGAGCAGCAATAGCCAAACTTCATTCCCAGCTCTGTATTCCAGAGCTTAGCTTGATTCTGATTTCATCTCCAGCTACTCAGATCCAGTACTGCTCCACCTTCACAGCTTTACAAATAAGCTTAGTTCCAGGCCACAGAACAAGCTGAGGAGCTTTAGTAATCCTTTACATGGATCTACCTTCTCTGCCCGCTGTAACTCAGCAGTTCCTTCAAACTGGCATCCTAGTGATTTGCTAACTATGCAGATGTAGGTGCCTAGCAAATGGTTGTTTAAAAGTAGTTGTGCAGATTTAAAAAAAAAATGTTAATGGTCTTCCCTTTGTATATATATTTTGCACTCCTTATATTCTCCCCTCCTCCCCCCCTTTTTCTTTAAATATTTACTTTGGGAACAACATATGCAGAATATATATATATATAGATAGATAGATAGATAGATAGATAGATAGATAGATAGATAGATAGATAGATAGATAGATAGATAGATAGATAGATAGATAGATAGATAGATAGATAGATAGATAGATAGATAGATAGATAGATAGATAGATAGATACGATAGATACGATAGATAGATAAACACAGTATCTCAAAAAGTGAGTACACCCCTCACATTTTTGTAAATATTTTATTATATTTTTTCATGTGACAACACTGAAGAAATTACACTTTGCTACAATGTACAGTAGTGAGTGTACCGCTTGTATAACAGTGTAAATTTGCTGTCCCCTCAAAATAACTCAACACACTAAGCCATTAATGTCTAAACTGCTGACAACAAAAGTGAGTACACCCCTAAGTGAAAATGTTCGAATTGGGCCCACTTAGCCATTTTCCCTCCCCGGTGTTCATTTGTGTTATAAGGTCTCAGGTGTGAAGCAGGTGTGTTAAATTTGTTGTTATCACTCTCACTCTCTGACACTTGTCAACATGGCACCTCATGGCAAAGAACTCTCTAAGGAGCTGAAAAAAAAATTGTTGCTCTACATAAAGATAGCCTAGGCTATAAGAAGATTGCCAAGACGCTGAAACTGAGCTGCAGCATGGTGGCCAAGACCATACAGCGGTTTAACAGGACAGATTACACTTAGAACAGGCCTTATCATGGTCGACCAAAGAAGTTAAGTGCTTATGCTCAGCGTCATATACAGAGGTTGTCTTTGGGAAATAGAGGTATTAATGGCTGCCAGCATTGCTGCATAGGTTGAAGAGGTGGAGGGTCAGCCTGTCTGTGCTCAGACCATTAGCCACACACTGCATCAAATTGGTCTGCATGGCTCTCGTCCCAAAAGAAAGCCTCTTCTAAAGATGATGCACAAGAAAGCCTGCAAACAGTTTGCTGAAGACAAGCAGACTAAGGACATGGATTACTGGAACCATTACCTGTAGTCTGATGAGACCAAGATAAACGTATTTGGTTCAGATGGTGTCAAGCGTGTATGATGGCAACCAGATGACGAGTACAAAGACAAGTGTGTCTTGCCTACAGTCAAGCATTGTGGTGGGAGTGTCATGAACTCTGGAGCTGCATGCGTGCTGCCGGCACTGGGGAGCTACAGCTCATTGAGGGAACAATGAATGCCAACATGTACTGTGACATAGTAAAGCAGAGCATGATCCCCTCCCTTTGGAAACTTGACCTCAGGGCAGTATTCCAACATGATAACGACCCCAAACACACCTCCAAGATGACCACTGCTTTGCTAAAGAAGCTGATGGTAAAGGTGATGGACTTGCCAAGCATGTCTCCAGACGTAAACCCTATTGAGCATCTGTGGGGCATCCTCAATTGGAAGGGGGAAGATCGCAAGGTCTCTCACATCCACCAGCTCTGCAATGTCCTCATGGAGGAATGGAAGAGGACTCCAGTGGCAACCTGTGACGCTCTGGTGAACTCAATGCCCAAAAGGGTTAAGACAGTGCTAAAAAATAATTGTGGCCACATAAAATATTGACACTTTGTCCCCAATTTGGACATTTTCACTTAGTGGTGTACTCAATTTTGTTGCCAGCGGTTTAGACATTAATGTGTTGAGTTATTTTGAGGGGACAGCAAACTTGCACTGTTATACAAACTGTACACTCACTGACTGCTATCATAGCTTCCATATTTCTGTCCCTTATATTTCCTCCCTTAAATACAACCTGAAGGTAATAAAAGTTTTGAAGCCCTACAAAATCTCTCATAAAGCTTTCTGAAAGTTCCCCTAAAGCCGAGCATACGCCAGCATTTGAAATGGTTTGTTTTCTAGCACCTTTGTGTACAAGATATTAATGTCATGACTTATTGTTGGTGAGTCTTATGCCTTGTACACATGATCGGAATTTACGATGGCAAAAGTCAGATGGAATTTTTTCATCGGATATTCCGACCGTGTGTGTGTCCCATCGGAAAATTCCAACGGACTTAGAAAGAGAACATTCTCTTTTTTTTTACGATGGAAAAAAATTCTATCCGAAATGGAACTCCGACAGAGAAAAAAACATGCATGCTCAGAATCAAGTCGACGCATGTTCAGAAGCATTGAAGTTCATTTTTCTTGGCTCATCATAGTGTTGTACGTCACTGCGTCTTGGACGGTCGGAATTTGGTGTGACAGTGCGCTTGAACGGAATTCAGAAAAATCCGTCAGAGTTTATCCCAACGGAAATTCCGGTCGTGTGTACGGGGAATAAGGCTTCAATAAACAATTTGGTAGAATAAAAAATGGAAAAGTGATTGCAGGAAATCTTTTAAAGGTACTTTTTTTTGTGCAATTTCCTCCTGCATAACTGGGGACAGTGCCCCAAGGAAGTCAGGTGTATCCATGAAATGTAGCAAATAGCAATTTCTGCAGTCAATGCAGACTACAAAACTGTGAGTTATCTGTGCACAGTCGCAGCACCCACTACCACTTCATTGCTAACAGCAACATATATAAAATACAAAAACCTGGCAATTCAATTGTGGTTGCTTTATGCTCAAACACAGCCTCTTGGGAGCTCATTTATAATGGAGAGTGGATATAGCATTCTACTATCTATACTCCACATCCTATTCAAAATGTGGACCACAGCGGGGGAGCATGGGTTTAAGCAGAGTTCTCTTTGCTTAACGTAGCAGAAAAAGCCCTGTGGTTAGAGGAGAGCCGGTGATGTGACCTGAAAAAAAAGATGACCAGGCCCTACTCTCTGACCCCTAAGTCTTGCCAACAGTATTCATTGGGAATTCGGACTGGTAAGTATCTCAAAGATGAAGATGAGGCTAACTACAGGGGTTGGACAAAAATACAATAACACTACATGATTTGCAGGTGTGAAAGTGACAACATTCTTTTGCTTCTGCTGTGTGATGAAACACCTAGCTAACAGGTGGGATGCCTCATGTTCGTCATTCCTTTTGTGCACTGCTAGTAATACAGAGTCATGTAAGCGTTTACTGAGTTTCAAAGAGGGCAAATTGTTGGTGCCCACTTAGCTGGTGCCTCTGTGACTGAAGTTGCCAATTTATTTGCGGTGTCACGATGTACAGCATCAAAGGTTATGATGGCAGATACAGATTCCGGGGAAACGTTGTCTGATAAGCATTAGTAAGGATAAATGCAGGGGCACCAGCATATAACTGTGATCTCATAACATGTAATATTGTCACATATTGGCCACTGCCAAAAGAAAAGAAAATCCTTGTTTATGGCAACGCCTTTTAAGTATAGTGGAGGCTATGTTAGCCCACAAATTTGATATTAGTGCTTTGTGTTCAGTATGTAATGTGATGTTGGAAGTTATTTTGCACTGTATTTTTGTAGTCTGGTCCCTGTATACTCCCTGAGTATACATATTCCATACTCCATATTCCTGTGGACCTACCTGGTGACTTCCTCTGATGTCTCCTTTGTAAGTTTGATGGGTGATTGGACAGAATGAATCATAATATGCAATTGTCATTACCTGTTGCAGCTGTAAGAATGACCATTGACTCATGTATATGATCTCATCACTAGAGCCACATGAAAACTGGTGGTCTGTAGAAATCCCTTGAAGAAGCCAATGTTGTCGAAACATGTCGGGATATAATATCAAGTTTTCATCACTTCTTATATATGGATACCAGTGATCAATAATACTATTTGTACAATGCTTTTGTTGAACTTTTTATTGAACCCATTATTTATAATCCCAATCATCCTATTACTGCCACTACCAGGATGTGTTGGACTTTTGCATGTCAGAAATGCCTGGTATGTAGACATAATTGCAGATCCTAGAGGCTGCTGTCTTTGGGTTTACCTATGCTCTGCTGATCCTACTTCATGCCAACAGGACATTGTAGTTGGGCTTATGCACACAGGTGCTTTTAACCACATAGCTACCTCAGAACTTGGGCACATTCCAGCGCTCGCGTAGGCCCGCCGTTAGCAGCCTTATCAAAATCAATGACGGGCTAAACTATGCAGCTGCTGAGCGCTGGTTCTAGTGGGCTGTATGCATTTATTGATGTATACCCTGAATGAGAAATTCTGCTCTCAGGATAATTTACACAGACCAACCGATCAGTACACCCATGCAGATCAGTATGTACCTGCCTGAAAGGCATCGGTGGTTAGTTCAATCAGCCTGTTCAAATCAATGACAGGTGGATGGCTGCACAGGTCTTAACGCACGTCCCCGAGTGTACATCAATGGCAACTCTAAGGCCGTGTACACACAATCTAATCTATTTGCTGGAAACGGTCCGACGGACCGTTTCAGCAGACAAATTCGATCGTGTATACGGGCGGACAGACGGGTTTTTCCAGCAGACAGATTTTAAAGCATGCTTTAAAATCTGTCTGCTGGGAACCCGTCCGTCCGACATGTCTGCCCGCGCATGTGTTGAATGGATTTGACGCATGCGCGGAAGTGTTTTACTTCCTTGTGCAGTGACGTGGCGGCGTCAACGTCACCGCCACGTCTGCCAGTGGGGATTTTGGTTTGATCGTGTGTACAGCGATCAAACCAAAATAGCCCAGCAGACAAATCCGATTAAATCGGTCTGTCAGACCGATTTGAACGGATTTATTTGGTCGTGTGTATGCGGCCTAAGTCCGTCTGCATTCTGAGCTGTGCATCGGTCCCTCATGAATAAAAACTCAAGGATGAGTATGAAGATGTGACGATGTGCATGCAGGTAATTACACTCCCCTGCACAAATTTCCTGATTGCTATGTCCTTGTGAATCAGGCCTTTGGGGAATAAACCCCTAACGTGAGTACCACCCAGAACAGCATACAGCCCTGTACAGAATTTACATATTTTAGCCTGTCATTGACTTGAAAATTGCTGGCTACAGGCTACATAATGCACCTGTGCTTAGTGCTGGGACATGGTCACCTAGAGCCCAGGGCGAACATGCCAAACTGTGCTCCTCCCCCCCTCCTCCACAAGATGTATGGGCATTATATGTTAGCAAAAAAAAATAGCACTAATCTGCATGCTTACCCCCTAAACATTAATCCCCCTCCTCCCAGGATTCATCTGCCCGTGCTGAAATACCCCTTGCCAGTTGCCAGCACAAATATTTTCCCCTCCCATTGCCCCTCCCAGCTCAAATATCACCCTTCCGAGCACAAATCCTTGATTCAAATCCCCCATTCTAAAGCCCCTCTCCCAGCATGAATCCCCCCATTCCCCTTTCTAGCACAACCCCCCCCCCCTCCAAATTTCCCCTCCTAGAACAAATATCCTCCAATAATCCCTACTTGCCATACAAAAATAAAAAATGTTTCCCCTCCTAACACTAGTCCTCTTTCCCCATCCCCCCAACACAATTCACCTTCCCTAGCATCCACACCTCCCCTCAAAGTTTCTCCTCCTAGAACAATTCTTGCCCCCTGATCCCCACCCAACACAAATCCCCCCTCCCAATCTCTTTGCATGCACAGTGCCCAGGGAAGCCGCCCCTCTTGGCAACCCCTCCTCCTAGCCCTGTCTGTGCCTCCCAGACACCAGAATAATACACACAGTTTGTAAGCTGATGGACTGAACCCACTGCACTGAAAACCTAAATGAGAAGATCAAGCACCTTTTTTATATGGAAGGGCTTTCATGGCCAGGATATCATTTCTAATTTAGGGTGACCAGACATACCCAGTTTCAGGGGACAGTCCCCTGATTGAGGACACTGTCCCCGGACCAAGTCTGTCCCCGGTTTTGTCCCCAGATTGGATTTAATAGGGGGCAGGGGCAATTAAAAGTGCAGAATTAAAATAAAAAAAATATGGGAGTTGTATTTTTCCCATTATCTGTGCCCCTTTCTGATGATCAGGTGCTGTTTGGAGCGGAGGGAATATTTCTTCCGTTTCGGGTGCATGCTCATTCAGCTTCGCTCGCATTTTCTTCTGCCTTGGCTCAAAGTGATCTTCCTCCGCTCCCCATCCAGTAGTAGCTGGGGCCCGAAGAGTAAGACTTGAGAGGCTGTGAGGCGGGCGGCGACGGGCAGAGAGTCCCTGATTGTTGCCATTACTAGTAAAGAAAAATATGTCCCCGGATTTCATTTTAAAAATCTGGTCACCTTATTCTAATGTGCTGTGTAATCAGAATCAGCAAAGTTGCATAGTAAAATTTTACACCTCTATGCAAATCTGTGACATGTATTGTAATAAAAAAAAAAGATTATTGTCCACCATTCAGTGTAAACAGGAAGCAGTCTATATAAACACTGTATTTTTGCCAAAAAAACTGTCTGTAAATATATTACGTATAACAAAAAATGCAATCCTGTCATATGCAAAATAATTTTGCTTGATGTAAATAATCTTATTCTGACGCTTATATGTGCTCAATGAAAATACACTATTGTTTCCCTTTTAGTAAAACCATAGAGAGTCACCACTTGTAGCTATTTATATGTTACAGCATGTAAACTATGTTTTATTTAGGGCACTGCTGACATCTACTGCATGCAAGAAATATAGCATTACCACAAGATAATACAAAATACAAACACTGGCATTTTTGGGCTGGTTTTACACTGCTGTGCTGCGGTCTGGATGCAGCGTGTGTGTATCTGTGGTATTTGCATGCTTTTTTGCTCATTTTACGTGGAGTCCCATAAACTTTCTATTAAAGTGTTACTAAACCCACAACAGTAAGCCCGGGTTCACACTCATGCGGTGCAGGACACCGCAGGTTATTCACACACGAATTGCAGCACATTCCTGTGCGAATTACATGCAGTGTCCCTGGGGTGCGATTTGAGCCATGGTTTTGTATGGCTCAAAACGCACCGCATTCTTTTTTTATATCAGATCTTTTTTTTTTTTTTTATATATATGCAAACAACATTGAGACAATGCAGACAAATTTTACAAACAAAATCACATTAAACAAAACACAACCTCCAAAAAAAAGACCCCAAACCACCCCAGCTCAACAAAACCCACCCTATCCCCCAACCCCCACCCTACTCTTTGAGTATATATGGGGGAAAAAAAAGAGTAAAAAGGACAGAAAAAACTGCATCCAATATTACAAAGTATATACTGTAGTACCTATTAGTTTACATGATACCTAGGTCATGAATTGAAGCCATCTTGACCAGGTAGCATCAAACTTACTCACGGAATTCCTTGTATGTTTTTCAAAAAGAATAATCCTATTGAGATCTAAAATCCACTCGGATACGGTTGGTGGGTAAGGAGAGGTCCACATAAGAGCAATCTGTCTACAGGCAACAAAATGTGGAGGTATACATAGACGTATAGCAGTATCCCAATAGACATATAGGTGGTTCAACCGGAATGTTAATATCCAAAAGCCCGTTTAGGGTACCAATCACTTCCGCTCATTATCTTTGAAATTTCGGACACCGCCAAAAAATATGTATTAGCGTACCTGTTATACCACATCTAGCACAGGCTGGCTCAGATTTCAATCCAATTGCATACAGAAATTGGGGAGTTATATAGACTCTATGGAGAATAAAGATCTGTGTCAGTCTGTGTGACGGAAAAAGAGACACACGGGGCGAGGACTGAAGAATATCATCCCAGACCTTCTCGGGCATAGAACCGATATCTTTTTCCCAGCCAGCCCTAGAGCGAATTGGAAAGTTCAGTAAAAAACGATCTAACAATACCCTATATGTAGCAGAGGTGAGGCCTTTTGCTGACCATGCCTGTACTATCTTATCAAGAACAAGGATAGGGGGGTAAAATATCCTAGCAGAAGAGAATTGGGCATGTTAAGCATGTCTTAATTGGAGGACTTGATAGCACCAATTAGATTGTAGAAAAAACTCTCCCCTTAGATCTTCAAAAGATTTAAGTATACTGTTTTTGTATAGCTCAGCTAGAGCTGTTATTCCTAATTTCCCCCATCTCTGAAAGCCTCTGAGGGCCAGAATTTGAGGAAGTCTGTAATTTTCCCATATGGGGGTGTATCTAGTAGAATAAGAGACACCCAATATTTTTTTTAACTGTATGCCATATTTTACATATTAATGTGCAGGTAGGCGTGACATCCCCTCTTGCACCATCTAGGACATAGAATGGTAACCGAGCCTTAAATGCATAAGAAAATAATCGCCAAGCAGGAAGAAGTGTCTGCTCAGACTCCCATCCAGCAAAGTGTTGAAGTTGGGATGCAAAAAAGTACAACCTTGGATTAGAAACTGCCAGACCACCTGCATTTTTGGGGTGTTGTAGAGTCTCCAATTTAATACGAGGGGTTTTGTTCCACCATATTAATCTCCTAAATATGGTATTAATCTTAATAAAAATCCGTATGGGTATCCATATTGGGGCATTGTGTAAAAAATAAAGAAGCTGAGGCATCCACATCATCTTAATTAGATTGATACGGCCTATTAATGATAAGGGGAGCTTATGCCAGGTTTTACTTTGATTTTGGAATCTAGAAAGTATATTGACCACAATATATGACTGTGGGGACTCAGACATAGTTATACCCAAATATTTTATAGAGGAGACAACCTTAAGATGAGAAAGTGTAGATGACAATGAATCTGGAAGGGGATCCAGAGGCATTAGCCTGGATTTCTCCCAGTTTATGCCTAAACCGGAAAACCTGCCAAACGTCTTAATATATTTCATAACTGCAGGGATGAGCAGATATTGGTCAAGAAAAAAAAGAAGATCACCTGCTTATAATGATATCTTTCTTCCATGTCTCCCCTAATCAAACCAGTAACATCGGAAGTGGCCTGCATGAAACACGCCAAAGGCTTTATGGCCAGGGCATGTCTTATGTGGGGGGGACAATGGACACCCCTGCCTAGTGCACCGAAAGAGTCTAAAACTGTGAGGTTAATGGCCATTGACCCTAACCGATGACCCAGCAGCGGAGTATAACAACTGCACCCACTGGCAGAAGCAAGAACCAAGAGCAAAAAGGCATGATTTGAGTGGCCTGGAGCCGAAACCTGCATATTTAAATATGCGCGCCTGATATTTAATGCGGTTGACTTATTTGGGCATGAATCCTACCTGATCTGAATGAATAATATGTTTAATAACATTATTTAAACTAGTAGCAAGTATTTTAGCAAGTATTTTAAAGCGGAGCTCCACCCTAAAGTGAACTTCCGCTGATCAGAACCCACATTTGACACCTTTCAGGGGGGAGGGGGGTGCAGATACCTGTCTAAAGACAAGTATTTGCACCCACTTCCGGCCACACGTCTCGGGCAAAAGACGTTTTTTTTTTTTCTACATCCCGTCCGTCCCCCGTTGTGTGCTGGGAACACTCGGCTCCCAGCACACAGTGGGAGCCAATCGGCGGGCGCAGCGTGACTCGAGCATGCGCCGTAGGGAATCGGGCAGTGAAGCCGGAACGCTTCACTTCCTGGTTCCCTCACCGTGGATGGAGGGGGAGGAGCAGGGTGACGAGCGATTGCTCGTCCTCTGCTGCGGACGCCACTGGACTCCAGGACAGGTAAGTGTCCTAATATTAAAAGTCAGCAGCTGCAGTATTTGTAGCTGCTGGCTTTTAATATTTTTTTTCAGGGGGACATCCGCTTTAACATCTGTGGATAGTAGAGAGGTTGGTCTGTAAGATTCAGGATTCGGGATTCAGTTTTTATCTTTTTTAGGTATGACTACAATTACAGATTGACCCATAGTGTCTGGAAACCATCCCAGATAAAAAGCCTAATTTAATGTACTAAGGAGGGCGGGAAGCATCTCTTTATTATATTTTTTATAGATCTCTATAGGGAGATCATCAATCTTTGGGGCCTTGGAGTTAGGGAAGCTAGCCACCGCACTTTCCACTTCCAGTATGGTGAGTGGTGCATTAAGAATTTCTCTCTCTTCTTGTGGGATAACAGGAAGATTAATACTGGCCAGATAACTACAGTAGATAGCTCTGCTGAGGTATAGTCAGCCCTAGAAGTGTACAAATCCTGATAATAAGACTTCCTTACACTAAATTCTGCTATGATCACTAACATCCAGTAAAAATCCAGAAAAGTAAGCACATGACTTCAGAAAAGGAATGGGGGTGGGAATTAAAAAATAATGCCTGTCTCCAGGCTAGTGCATGAGATATGTAAATATGCTGTCACTCACAGCAAGGGGACAGAACGGACTAAGGTTTTTCTCCGTGAGTCCATTTTATTTCACTGAACAATAAAAGAGCATTGCTCAGAGCTGGATTAACTCTGTGTGACAAGACTGGACACAGATGATAGGAAATCTTATACTGTACATTGTGACATCAGAAAAAAAACATCCACTTTAAGTGCAGTAATCCTGGATGTTATGTTGTGCATTAGTGTGCATTTACATGTTACAAAGTTACCAATGAACCTCAGTGCACAGGAAACCACACCTCACCCTTTTTTCAAAAATGTACACCACAGCAAAGTGCCTTTCAAAAATGTTAATGATTGGCACTGGAATGTGCTACCATATGCATGACATGTTGTGTTGTGATAACACAAATGTGTCAGCCACACAAAGCTGTGAAGACAGCCTAAAGGTTGATCATTATATATATATATATATATATATATATATATATATATATATATATAAAATAGATTTTTAGCTTTTATTTAAAAAAAGTTTTTTCGAAAGACACGGCAAATGTAACAGTTTCTATGGGTAAACATTTTGATCTAAGGTACTTATATACTACATCATCCCATCACAAAAACCACAAAGATCCCAGCAATTCTGTCACTATCCAGGACATGTCCCTGTGAGAACAAAGCTGTAAATGCCATTTGTAGCCACACCAAGACAAAGTTTCAATCTAAAACACTTGTTAGTTCTCATCTGTCCTTCTTTTAAGTCCTTTAAATAAATGTTTATGGAACAGACACATTTGCTGGTTAAAAACATTTCTGCCTTATACTAAGGGCAAGCACATTCATCTTTTTTGTTTTTCTTTGTGGCGGTAGTCTGTAAAGTAAATTCTTTCTTCGCATCTGGACAGTTGTGTTAAATGACTTGTGCTGTTTATAGATTGTAAATGTATGGAGTGCAAGCAAATTGTTTGGCATACAGTTGTTTTATTTGTTGGATTTTAGGGTTTAAAGGGGTTGTAAAGGTAAAAAAAAATCCCCTAAATAGCTTCCTTTACCTTAGTGCAGTCCTCCTTCACTTACCTCATCCTTCCATTTTGCTTTTAAATGTCCTTATTTCTTCTGAGAAATCATCACTTCCTGTTCTTCTGTCTGTAACTCCACACAGTAATGCGAGGCTTTCTCCCTGGCGTGGAGAAAGCCTCTTGAGGGGGGAGGGGGCGAGCAGGAGTGTCAGGACACTCTCTACTTTGCAGATAGAGAAAGGAGCTGTGTGTTAGTGGGCGTCCTGACACTCCTGCTCGCCCCCTCCCCCCTCAAGAGGCTTTCTCCACACCAGGGAGAAAGCCTCACATTACTGTGTGGAGTTACAGACAGAAAAACAGGAAGTGAGGATTTCTCAGAAGAAATAAGGACATTTAAAAGCAAAATGGAAGGACGAGGTAAGTGAAGGAGGACTGCACTAAGGTAAAATAAGCTATTTAGGGGAAAACAATTACCTTTACAACACCTTTAACTATATGGTATCACAGAAAAAAAAAAAAGATTGTCATAAAGCAACAATGTAGCTCACAGTAAACAATTTGTAGCTAGTTCTGTAGGACCAAAAATTTAAAATGTTAATATGGGTTTTCACATTATGCATATATTTACTGGACTTTACACTCACTTGGTAAATATTCTTGACTTTGTATTTATAATCAATTATGAGATGAAGGATCATTGAAATTAGGGTTGTCCAGATACCGATACTAGTATCGGTATCGGGACCGATACCGAGTATTTGCGGGAGTACTTGTACTCGCACAAATGCTCCCGATACCTAAATAGAATACTTTTTTGTATTTATCAACATGTTCTGTGAAAATTCTTTGAGTTTTTTACTACTGCGTGACAAGAAAATAAAACATTTTTATTAATTTGTACTAATTTTTTTTCTTTTATAATGTCTTGAGTTAGAGTTCTTCATAATTCTAAAGAAAATATCCTTAGTCTGTATTGTGGTTTGAAAACTGTCACATGACATTTAAAAAAAGTATTGGTATTCGGTATCGGCGAGTACATGAAAAAAAGTATCGGTACTTGTACTCGGTCCTAAAAAAGTGGTATCGGGACAACCCTAATTGAAATGCTACTATAGTACTGGAATAATGTGATTGATTTACTAAAACTGGAGAGTGCAAAAATCTGGTACAGCTGTGCATGGTAGCCAATCAGCTTCTAACTTCAGCTTGTTCAATTAAGCTGCACCGGACTTTGCACTCTCCAGTTTTAATAAATCAACCCCATTGTCTCTTATTCTGAATATGTCTTAAATAAAAGCTGTTTGCTAAGCCTGCAGTCACTAATCAGATACAGTATTTTAAATTGTAATAGTCCACATGAATCAAAAGAATTAGGGTAGGGGAAAAGGGGGAGCACTCACATTTGCCACATCCGTAAATTATGGAAGAAAAAGGAATTACTCAAAGAATGGTAATTAGTGGTTGGACTTTAGAGGCAAGGCGGGAAAATCAAAAAATATAAATTTATTACAAAAGTTACACAATATTATTACAAAACAAATCAATAAAAGAAAACCATATAGGATATATGATATAGGAAATATCCTCTGTGCATCATCTACGCGTTTCACTGTTGGGCTTCCTCAGAACGAGCAGAAGAAATAAACAGTAGAGAAATATATTTAATTGTCTGGAATGAAACATATTATATTAGCAAATTGTCAGTAAAAGTTTTAATGGTTTAAAAAAAGCAAGTAAAAAATGAACATGTGTAAAAAATTCCAATAGTACCAAGATAGGTGCCAGCCATCCAATCTACCTCAGAATATTCCAAGTCGCATATATATAAGAGGGGAAGGGATAATAAGAAGTTCCAAATAGTAGACAAATCTCCAGAATCCACTAAACAGACAAAAATGCAACAATAAATAATAAATAAGGGGAGAAGGGAGGGAAGGGATGGAAAGGGGAAAGGAAATTAAAGAAAAATAGGGTAGAGAAAGTAAGTATATGAAGTATATAATAACATACCCGAAGCTCCCTCTGTTTGTATTGATATTAACCACTTGACCACTGGGCACTTAAACCCCCTTAATAACCAGACCAATTTTCAGCTTTCGGTGCTCTCACATTTTGAATGACAATAACTCAGTCATACAACACTGTAGCCAAATGAAATTTTTGTCCTTTTTTCCCCACAAATAGAGCTTTCTTTTGGTGGTATTTGATCACCTCTGCGGTATTTTTTTTTTTTTCGCTATTAATGAAAAAAGAACGAAAATTTTGTAAAAATATGAATTTTTCTTCATTTCTATCATAACATTTTGTAAAAAAGTAATTTTGGCCTAAAATGTATACTGCTACATATTTTTGGTAAAAAAAATAATAATAATTGGATATTATTTAGTCTGGGTGAAAGTTATAGGGTCTACAAGCTATGGTACCAATTTCTGAAAATTTTACAATTTGATCACACCTGAAGTACTGACAGCTTCTCTCATTTCTTGAGTCCCTAACAAGCCAACAGGCGGCACTGCAGTGGTGCAGGTGGAACTGGTGTGGCACTGGTGGGCACAGGTGGCACTGGTGGGCACAGATGGCACTGGTGGGCACATATGGCACTGGTGGGGCACAGGCAGCACTGGTGGGGTACATGCAGCACCGGTGGGGTGCAGATGAGCACTGATTGGCACTGATGGGCACAGGTGGCACTGATGGGCACAGGTGGCACTGGTGTGGCACTGGTGTGGCTCAGATGACACTGGTGCGGCACTGGTGTGGCTCAGATGACACTGGTGGTGTGGCACAGGTGGCACTGGTGTGGCACAGGCGGAACTGGTGTGGCACAGGCGGCACTCGTGGCACAGGCGGCACTCGTGGGCACAGGTGGCACTCGTGGGCACAGACGGCACTGATTGGCACTGATGGGCACAGGTGGCACTGATGTGGCAGTGTTGTGGCACTGTTTTGCACTGGTGGGGCACAGGTGGCACAGGTGGCACTGGTGGGGCACTGGTGGCACTGCTGGGGCACTGGTGGCACTGCTGGGGCACAGGTGGCACTGCTGTAGCACTGGTGGCACTGCTGGGGCACAGATGGGGAACAGATGGGGCACTGCTGGGCACTAATCTCTCTCCTCTTCTCTCACGCTGCAATGGTGTGAGGAGAGGAGAGAGATGACCTGCAGGTGACCCAGGTTTGTTTACATTTGTGATCGCGCCATCATAGGACGGCGCGATCACGTGGTAAGGCCGCTGCCATTGGCTCCTTACCGAGATCATTGACGCTGCGGGTCCCGTGGACCCGCCGAGCACCATGACTGTGTGTGCGCGCCCGCTCGTGCGTGCAGATCTGACGCACGCCGGGTTTGTTTATCATTGGACGGCGCGATAACGTGGTAAGGAGCCGCCGCCTTTGGCTCCTTACCGCGATCATCGATGGACGTCCTGTTGGAGTAGAGGAACCGCCTTATAGACGTATTTTGTCTATAGGGCGGTTACTAAGTGGTTAAACTTTTATTGATTTAACTCAGTCAGCATTTCTTTTGTATCTATCCTGGCTGTGTGTTTGGTAGTAGTAATTATTTCTGATTTGATTTTGAATTTGTAGTTTTGAACTGAGTTGCTATACTTATGGTGTATTCTCATACCCATCAATACAAACAGAGGGAGCTTCGGGTATGTTATTATATACTTCATATACTTACTTTCTCTACCCTATTTTTCTTTAATTTCCTTTCCCCTTTCCATCCCTTCCCTCCCTTCTCCCCAATCCCCCTTCGCTTAACTTTTTTATTATCTTTTTATTTATTGTTGCATTTTTGTCTGTTTAGTGGATTCTGGAGATTTGTCTACTTTTTGGAACGTCTTATTATCCCTTCCACTAGTACAAAAACAAATAGTGCAAATATTGTGCCGAAAAATTAAAAAAACGACATAATGGAAATAAAAATAAAACAGTCCTTTGTTGTAAACAGTTCAATATATACGTCCTAGATAGCAATCATCCATTCACTGTGCTCTTGTGTAGGTGTTGCTAAAACAATATATTCCAGTGCTCCACCACTAGTGCTTAGAAATTTCACACTCACCAGAGCCCTAAGGTCACCCGGACCAATCAAGCCTTTAGTGTTATTATGGCCAACAAAGTCCGAAATTCAATCAGCTTCTTCTTTAGATCCTCCTGATGACCTCCGCCAAACAACAGGTGTATTCTGGAATGGATAAACATCAAGCCCCAGAAAGGAAGTTGACACAATGATCGTGCAACACAGTTTATTTAAAATCTCCTTAAAACTCCCATCCCATACTTGCCCTTACATTAAAAAGTGTGCAGGCCGGCACCAGCTCGACTCGCATATATGGGTATATAAAAATAACACCACCATCAGATATTCACTCCGCCGTTCCTCTCACCCAAATCTGGCATGCATTCCACTGGCTGGTCGCATGTTTCTTACATCATTTATGATAATTTTTTTCAGCAGAAATAAGCTTCCAAAATTTTTTTCTGGGCATAGCATGGCATACTAGCTCATAATGTAATACTCACCTCTGATCAAAGCCCCCGCAGCCGTCCTCTTCCAACCCCCGGGCAGCCGACATCTTGCCCGGGGTTACTTCTGCATATCGTGGCTCTGGCGCTCTGATTGGTTTACAACCACTTTAAGCACAGAGCGGCTCATAGCAGGGGTCAGGTGTGTCCCCATTCACTGTTTCAGGTCTGTTTTTTTGGCTGAATTTGGACCTGAAATGGACCAGAAGATGCACAGGACTCCTGTGCAATTCACACCAGAGCCGCTCTGGAGATGTGTGAACCGGTTCCATAGATCCGGTCACAATCTCCTGACATGTGAATTGGATGCAGGGAAAACAATAGTGTGAACCCAACCTTACAGTTATCATATTTAATTATGCAACTGTGCCTATTTTAAATTTGAAAAGCTTTGCATTTGCTGCAGTTTTGTATCCAAGGTTCAAAAGCATGACTATCTCTCTTTTACAAGATGTCAATGTGCCTGTCACTCATCAACAATCTAAAATGTAATTACAGAGAAGTGAGTGAAAGAGTGGACTTTTAGGTACCCAGTCATAACATAGTATTGTAAAATTATTAATTTCAATAATAGTACATTTATAAATAATAAAAAATCTTGTAACATATGGTTCCTGATACAATGTAATATAGATCCCAAAATTATTTGTGTCCCCATTCTACATCTATTCATTATACAAATATGATGATGAGATTTAAATATTTGATAAATACGGTAGGTTTTGAATCAAGACATCTCTCTACATCAGACTTTCTCAACCTTTTCAACATGGAGGAACCCTTAAAATAACCTTTTCGGTCTCAGGGGAACCCCTGTTAAAAATGGCTATATCTACAACTCATGATACATTGGTATAATGGTCAATGGAAGAGTGCTCCTTACATCTGTGGCCTTGTGGAAGAATTCCCCCCATACAGATAGCTAAAAAGATCATTGGTGTCCCTGGAACTTATTTGAGAGGCAAAAATCGGTCATTGCTCAAGGAACCCCTAACAACCATTGGAGGAACCCCTGGGTTCCACGGAACCCTGGTTGAGAAACCCTGCTCTACATGCTTCTTGTACCTAAACTTTGCTTCTTAAAGCAGAGGTCCACACAAAAAGTGAACCTCCGCTTTTCGGAACCTCTTCCCGCCTCCTGTGTCACATTTGGCACCTTCCAGGGGAAGAGGGTTGCAGATACCAGTATAATACAGGTATTTGCACAAACTACCGGTAATAGACTTCCGCAGGAGTGTGGACCATTTGCGTCATCCCCCAATGTCTTCTGGTAAACACACTGGTCCCAGGAGACAGCGGGGACCAGTGAGGGCACGCAACTGGGAACCCGGGCAGTGAAGCCGCAATACTTTACTTTCTGATTCCCTCAAAGAGGATGGCGGTGGAGCAGCTGAGAGATGAGCGATTACTCGGCCTCGGCTGCTGACATCGCGGGCACGCTGGACAGGTAAGTGTCCATTTTTTAAAAGTCAGCAGCTGCAGTATTTGTAGCTGCTGGTTTTAAAAAAAAATGTGGGTGGACCTTCGCTTTAAGAAGCATAATTGACTATATTAGTTATGGTCAGAGCTTTTCCCCCTCAGGAACACAGGAGAACCACACCTGATACAGCAGAGGTAGCTGACAAGTGATCTGCAACTGTAGGGGTAGAGTTACGTGACGTCATCCCGCACACAGCCCAAGCTCGCACCAGGCTGAGCAGTGGAGGCGGGACCGACATTAAGAAAGTGTTTTATCTGGGTACTGGGAAACAGCACAGGGAAATGTAAGTGTTAATGAATCTATGTGTTTTTCAAATAAAAGAGGATGTTATGCTATGGCATTTATTTTTTTCTTTTCTCGTGACCTGCATTTGTTTATAAGAGGAAGGATAAAGTGATATTAAAGGGAGCATCCCTGAGCCATCAAAGGAGCGTGAATGACCCAGGTTGATACGCATTGGAGGAATGGTGGAAACCTCTGTTGTTTTCCATGAGCGCAAGTTGCTGAGTGGGTCAAAATATCTGGATAGCCACATTGTGACGGGCAGCAGAAGATGCCGCAATGCATCAGTGCTGTCAGATCTCAAAGATCTAGGAGAAAATTATATCATAATGTCTTCTTCAGATTTCTAGCCTGGGTAAAGAATTTGCTATTGAAAATATGTGATGCTGGTGTAGTAATAAATAGTTAATAAAGCTGCACTATGAACAAATAAGTGAAAATATATATGTGAATATATATGGAGTGACCAGTAAGTCCATAAATAAAGAATAAGTATACAAGTATATTGTATATTAGTCCATAAACCACAAAAGTGTAAGGCATAGGTGGTCCTTCTCAACACCAAACAGACTTGTGCACCTCCACCACATAAAGTGCAAGCTTACCGAAAGGCAAGCTGTGTGAGCTTGTGGCTATAAACCCAGCCAGGGCCTTTATCCAGGAGGTTCAGGAGCAGCCACATAAAATAACTATAGAGAAAATGTTGTTATTCTTTTAAATTATCTTCATCTACCTCACTATCGTACTCCCTAGGGCACTACGACTGCAACTCATAATGACACTGAGCATTACTGATGAATACGGCCAATGAATAGAAGGAAGGACATGCAGAGCATCCTTGGGAAATCAGCTAGGGTTGCCACCTCATCCCTTTAGGCCCCTTTCACATGGGGCAGTAGAGGTGCGGTGGCAGTATAGTGCTGCTAAAAATAGCGGCGCTATACCGTCAGAATTGCCGTGGGATTCATGTATTAACCCTCGCTAGCGGCTGAAAAAAGGTTAATACCGTCCACAATGCGCCTCTGCAGAGGTGCATTGCGGGCGGGATTACCACAGTTTCCGATTGTTTTAAATGGGAAGGAGTGGTGAAGGAGCAGTATACACAATGCTCCTCTCACCGCTCCAAAGATGCTGCTGGCAGGAGATTTTTTACTCTTTTTCAGGCACTATTTTTAGCGCTATACCTCCTGAAAAACTCCTCAGTGTGAAAGGGGCCTTAGTGAGTTTAATTACCACCTTAATCAGCCACAGAACCTGTGAATTTAATAGGTGTTCGGTTTTAAAGGTATGAGGTGGCAGCCTTAAAATCAGCTGACTGCCAACTAGAACAGAAACAAAGCAAAATCCATCAAAAATGTTCTGACTTTAAAGGGTCACTAAATGAAAAAAATATTTAAGCTAAATAGCTTCCTTTACCTTAATGCAGTGTGGTTTTCATGTTCTCATTGTTCGTTTTTGCTTTGAAGTTGCTGTAATTCTGTTCTGATCTTCACACTTCCTGCTTGTCTGGCTCCTTATATAAAAGCTTTTCACTGTGATCTAAGCTGTGTGTCTAAAACTCCTCAGAACCAATCAGATTAATTTTAAAAACAAAACACTGCCCTGGATTTGTTTGTTTTTGTTCTGTGTGTCTTCTGTACTTCACAGAAACATGAAACCAGTTTAAAAACGAAACTGAAACTAGAGGCACATTATATGATTGATTTTTATCTATTTTTAATCATTTTTAAATGGAATCAGTTAACTTTTATGTCTCTATACCCTGTAAACACTCATTTCAATGTTTTCCTTTAGTGACCCTTTAAGGCAAATTAGACATATCAATTTAAATCCTGCTGCCATTTGAATCACTCATATGTAGTCTATAAGGAAGCAATGACAGGGTTAAACTATGTATGTTAAAAATGTTCACTATAGACCTTATTTGAAAAGATATTCTTAAACACACCTGTTTCCATGTATGCTGAGGAAAGCAGCAAATGAAATAGAGGCATAAATGTTTAAATGTTACAAATATTCCCTAATACAATTTTTGGCAGTTTTATTTTTTATTTTTTTCAGAACTCAATAACTCTGTCAATGTATTTAAAAGCATGTCACTTCACCTTTAACCCCCTACTTTCTGTAAAATGACAACTGTTTCTACTTTTCCATCCAGCTTCCCAGGCAAAGGCTGTGTTGGTAAAGTCAGAGCCACTTCATGGACCTGTGCCGCTTTAATATGTAACATGTGCTTGGCCATCATGCCAGAAGTGCAGGTGCAAAAGCCTCCTTCCCACTTCAATGCTTTCTTTTTGGAAAATTTATTAGCCAGGTTAGTGCAGGCTAACTAAACGGCAAGCCCCTGGGTGCAGTATCCAGTGGAAGAATGCTTTGATCCTACCCTCTCTCCTGACAGTTTCTTGCAGATTACATTGCCAAACGCCTGAGATCTGTGGCAGCTTGCTTGGTCAGAAATGTTACTAGCTAACCTGAAACAAATAGCACACAGCTTCTCACTGTCATTCCACGTGCAGATGGCACTCTGGGTTTGCTATTCCTGTCACAGCCTTAGAAATTGTCTAATATAACAGGACAGAAGGAATTCATTATGTATGGAATACAGGTTGTCTTAGTATATTAAGATACACAACTAAGACAAAAGTATCCCAATTTGGATGATTCTAATATAATTATGCATACACACAGGTATAATGCCGCGTACACACGATCACTTTATGTGATGAAAAAAAATTACATTTTTAAAAACTTCAATTTCATTGACCGTGTGTAGGGCAAAACGTCGTTTTATGTCTCGTAAAAAAACGACAAGACAATTTTATGTGTCGTTTTTCAAAACGTCGTTTTTTGTTTCACAAAAAGTCACCGTGTGTAGCAAAAAATGTAGTTTAAAAAAAAGTGTGTAGCAAAATTATGCATACACACAGGTATAATGCCGCGTACACACGATCACTTTATGTGATGAAAACAAATTACATTTTTAAAAACTTCAATTTCATTGACCGTGTGTAGGGCAAAACGTCGTTTTATGTCTTGTAAAAAAACGACAAGACAATTTTATGTGTCGTTTTTCAAAACGTCGTTTTTTGTTTCACAAAAAGTCACCGTGTGTAGCAAAAAACGTAGTTTAAAATGACGTTTTTCAACCCGCGCATGCCCAGAAGCTAGTTATAAAGCGAGCTTCAATGGAAAAGAGTGGTGAACGTAACCTCGCTTTTTGTGAAAAAAACGATGGTGTGTATGCAACATCGTCTTTGAAAAGTGACGTTTCAAAAACGTCGTTTTTTACTTCACAGAAAACGTCGTTTTTTTTTTTTCAGCACAAAAAACGATCGTGTGTACGCGGCATTAGTATATTAAGATACACAACTAAGACAAAAGTATCTCAATTTGGATGATTCTAATATAATTATGCATACACACAGGTATAAGGCTAATCGTTTGGGGGAATGGACAATCGGTGGGTTTAGATTTCTTGCTTTATCACTTTAGTTACATTTTTCCAGCACTTGTATGAACATAAAACCACTTCAATACCGGGCACTTACACCCCCTTCCTGCCAAGCCAATTTTCAGTTTTCAGCCCTGTCACACTTTGAATGACAATTGTGCGGTCATGCTACTCTGTACCCAAACAATTTTTTATAATTTTGTTCCCACAAATAGAGCTTTCTTTTGGTGGTATTTGATCACCTATGCGATTTTTATTTTTTGCGCAACAACTAAATAAATAAGTGAGTTTTCTTCTTCAATTACGGGCACTGATATGGCGGCACTGATGGGCACCGATGAGGTGGCACTAATGATGGTCACTGATAGGCGCACTGTTAGCCAGCACTGGTATGCCACACTGATGGGCACTCTTAGGCAGCACTGGGCACTCATAGGCGGCACTGATAGGCACTCATAGGTGACATTGATGGGTACTTATGGGTGGCACAGATGGGCACTGATAGCTGGGCACTGGGCATGGATGGGCACTGATAGGTGGGCACTGGGCATGGATGGGCACTGAGAGGTGGCACTGATGGACACTGAGGGGGGGCACTGATGATGGCATTGCTGGGCATCACTTGTTTATTTATTTACTTATTTTTGCCAGTCAGTGCCCATGTTGCCAGTCCGTGCCCATTTGTGGGCACTGATTGGCATCTATTGTGCTTATTTTTTTTACATGTGGATGGCCATGGGGTATGTACCTGGCCATCCACATGTTGCCCCCTTCCCTGCTGGTCCTGGCGGCTTCCCTGGTGGTCCAGTGTGGGCATCTGAGGGGGGGCTGCGCTGATAAACAATCAGCGCGAACCCCCCCCCCCCCCTGTCAGGAGAGCCGCCAAGCAGCTCTCCGATCAATGGCTCTTCGTGTTTACATCGTGATCAGCCGTGATTGGACACGCCCACGGGCGCACGCCAGCATGTTATCCTGCTGGACATCAATAGACATCCAGTCAGGATAACAGAACTACTTCCCGGACGTCAATTGTCTATTGACCGGGCGGGAAGTGGTTAGAGGATAAGTAGATTTTCAAAGTGCACCTATCCTTTTTGCCCACCTTCCCGACCTGCGCTACCTCTGAGATGCCTCATTAGCTCCAACCTGTATAGCACAATTTACCACAAATCATTGTGAGTTAATCCAAAACAATCAGTCTGTATGTTACTTAATCTGGATGTCTAGGTAATCCTTCATTTACTAATTGGATTATTGTGGAGTTTTCACTAAAACAGCAATAGTGATTAGAGAGTCAGCAACCATCTCTTGTAAAACTTTACTTAAGAGACCATGTCCCGTTATAAAACCTTTTACAAAAAGCATAGACCTAAAAAATAATGTAAATACTTTTTTTATAGCATCAATTCCTCTTAATGCTCCATTTCAGAGAACTGGCTCCTCTGCTGTCTATGGATTGATCTCTGTGATCCCCCAGCACTTACTGGTTCCTTCTGCTGACCTCCACATAATTACAGGATACAGCAGTGACATAGAGGTCAGTACAAGGCACCAGTGAAAACCTGCAGGGGGCCATGGAGATTGACACTACTGTAAGTGTCAGGGTTCCCAGCAGACTTCAGGGGAACCAGATCTTTGCAATGAAGCAATGTTGAGCTGGACGGTTGGAGAAAGGTGCAGTTGGTGGCCTAGTGTCATTATTGCATGGAGAGGGAAGCCTCACAAGAGAATTGAAGGTTTATTCAGATTGTTTTGTGTTAACATGCGGTCACGCCCCTTTAGCACTATGGGTCATGTATATGTATAAGCTTTTTGGATTTGTGCACAAGAATATATTTTGTTCTATTACATTGCAGGTCTATAACCAGAACTGAAACCTGTAGCTCACCTACAACTGGTATCTATTTTCCCCATATTGGCGTTACAACCATGGGGAATTTGTATCTTACAGAGCAGAGTAGGGACTGGCCATTGAGAAATTACTTTGACGCAGCTGACCAACTCAAACATGTATTGTAATGTATGTAAGCAAAAAATCTCTGTATTTGTGCAAAGTTTCATACAAAGGTTGTATAGCAGTGTGCAGAGGGTTAATTTAGACTTTTTAGTGTTAACATGTGGTCACGCCCCTTTAGCACTTGATGGGTCATGTATATGTAGCAATGTATATGTAGCAACTAACTCCGGCCACAGGTTCACTTTAAAGTAGAGTTCCACCCATTTAAAAGTCAGCAGCGACAAAAAGTGTAGCTGCTGACTTTTAATAATCAGACACTCACCTGTTCCGCGATCCAGCGATGCGGGTGTACAAAGACCCGCTCCTCTCCCCCTCCTCTCCGCGGTGTCAGAATTGTAACTGTGGGCGCATGGCTGTGGCTTCACAGCCGGGTGTGCACTGTGCATGCGCGAGCCGTGCTGTGAATGACCTGGGCAATCCTCTGGGACCTGTGATGTGTCCCAGAACCCAGAAGATTGCCGGGAGGGAGGAGGGAGTAAGTGGCACCAGGGGAGGAAGTGGGAGCCGGGTTCAATGTGACATGTCAGGGGGTAACCAGCACTTAAAGCGGAAGTTCCATTTTTGGGTGGAAATCCGCTTCAAGTACTATAGGACAAACAATTGTGAAATAGGAAACTATTTCACAGATTTTTCTTTCAATTTATCCTTAGGTCACCATTATATAAAAACAAGCACTCTAAAAGTGTTGTTTAATGTGGAGTTCCACCCAAAAATTGAACTTCCTGTTTTAAGGCATAAGGCATGTCATGTTTTTGGGGGGGGGAGGATACCCTCTTTTTAGAGGGTTCCAGCTCCCACTTCCTCCCAGGGCTCCGCAATGCCGGAAGGAAGTTCACCTCTCCCTCTCGGCAATCATCTGGGACACGTCACAGGTCCCAGATGATTGCCAGTCCAGTCACGGTGCGCAGTGCGGATTGCGCATGCGCAGTGCGTGCCTGGCTGTGAAGCCACAGCACGGTGCCCACAGTGACAATGCCGATGGAGAGGTGGGAGAGATGAGTGGGGCTTTGTTCCCCCGCATTGCTGGACCCTGGGACAGGTGAGTGTCTGATTATTAAAAGTCAGCAGCTGCAGTATTGGTAGCTGCTGACTTTTCTTTTTTTTATAGTGGGAACTCCGCCTTAAGCATATTTCAAATTTTAAAAAAAAGCAACATCAGGCATTTTACCCAAGTCCCAAGCATACTAATGGGTTGAAATCAATGCAAAATAAATCTTGATGTGTCTGACTGACCTGCGCCTGCAAATATTGAGGCCAGTCGGCTGGGATAATAGATTGAGGCATGCAAGCGGTATCAGTTTTATTTGATGAAAACTATTTGCCCTTAGTAAATCAATTCCATGGCGTTTCACACTGTATGCAAAATTGAAAAATTAAAAAATGTAAACATTTTAGAAAAGTTTTGGCTATTGAGCTTTGATAATATTTTTAATTGATTGATTGGATAATTTATATATACAGTATCTCACAAAAGTGAGTACACCCCTCACATTTTTGTAAATATTTTATTCTATCTTTTCATGTGAAAACACTGAAAAAATGTAGTGTACAGCTTGTTTAACAGTGTACATTTGCTATCCCTTCAAAATAACTCCACACACAGCCATTAATGTCTAAACCGCTGGCAACAAAAGTGAGTACACCCTTAAGTGAAAATGTCCAAATTTGGCCCAATTAGCCAATTACCCTCCCCAGTGTCATGTGGTGGGAGTGTCATTGTCTGGGGCTGCATGAGTGCTGCTGGCACTGGGGAGCTACAGTTCATTGAGGGAACCATGAATGTCAACATGTACTGTGACATACAGAAGCAGAGAATGATCCCCTCCCTTCGGAGACTAGGCCGCAGGGCAGGATTATAACATGATAACCACCCCAAACACACCTCCAAAATGACTACTGTCTTGCTATAGAAGCTGAGGGTAAAGGTGATGGACTGGCCAAGCATGTCTCTAGACCTAAACCCTATTGAGCGTCTGGTGGGGCATCCTCAAACAGAAGATGGAGGAGTGCAAGGTCTCTAACATCCACCAGCTCTGTGAAGGAGCGGAAGAGGACTCCAGTGCAACCTGTGAAGCTCTGGTGAACTCTATGCCCAAGAGAGTTAAGGCAGTGCTGGAAAATAATGGTGGCCACACAAAATATTGACACTTTGGGCCCAATTTGGATATTTTCACTTAGGGGTGTACTCACTTTTGTTGCCAGCGGTTTAGACATTATTGGCTGTGTGTTGTGTTATTTTGAGGGGACAGCAAATTTACACTGCTATACAAGCTGTACACTCACTACTTTACGTTGTAGCAAAGTGTCATTTCTTTAGTGTTGTCACATGAAAAGATATGAAAATGTGAGGGGTATAGTCACTTTTAGGAGATACTGTATATATAAATTATCCAATCAATCAATTAAAAATATTATCAAAGCTCAATAGCCAAAACTTTTCTAAAATGTTTCAATTTTTCAATTTTGCATAGCGTGTGAAAAGCCATGGGGTTGATTTACTAAAGGCAAAAAGTTTTCATCAAATAAAACTGATACTGCTCGAATTCCTTAATCTGTTATCCCAGCTGACTGGCCTCAATATTTGCAGGCGCAGGTCAGGTTGACTACTGGCTCGTCAGACACATCAAGCACTACCAAAAAAATGGCTGCTGTCAGGATGTTTCCCCCGCTCCCCCTCCCCTTCTCATTATGGCAGCATGGGAGAAGAGAAAGTTTCCTGCCTGTTATTCTTCCCTCCCCATTGGCCACAGCGAAAGGCCAATCAAAAGAAAATAGAGGGGCATCGTGGGAAATGCAGTCCTAGAGATTGGTAGCCCCATTGTTCTCAGCAGGGAACAGGCTACAGTCCCTCGGCATGTACTCTGCCCGGGGGAAAAGAGAAAACCCAGAAACAAGCTGAGGAGTGCTACACTGTAGCAGCTTATACAGGAGACATGGAAAAAAAAGACAGGACTATGCTGGGGGAACTAATAACCCCAGCACCACCAAATAGGACCACGCTTTACCCGCACCACCAGATAGAGCCACACTGTACCCACACCACCATAGAACAGGAGCCACGCTGTACCTGCACCTCCAGAGAGAGCCATACTGTACCCGCACCACCAGAGAGAGAAACACGCTTTACCCACACCACCAGAAAGAGAGCGTCACGCTGTCCAGCACCACCAGAAAGAGAGTGTCACACTGTCCAGCACCACCAGAAAGAGAGTGTCACGCTGTCCAGCACCACTACAGAGAGAGCGCCATGCTGTCCAGCACCACCAGAGAGAGAGCAGGTCAGTGTCACTGGGCAGTGTGGGTACAATAGGAGACAGACAGTACTAGCATTTTATGGCCACAATAGGACTGGGAGACTGTAATGTAAAGGGGATTTCACTGTAAAGGGGCGCTGTAATCATTGCAGTGCCCCTTTACAGTGCAGTCCCCTTTATATCAACAGTGTCCCTGCACATTACAGGTGGAGGGACGACACCAGAAATCCCCACGAATGTCTACCGACAAACACGCATGTTTGGAAGCAATGCTCACCAAACACAAAAATACCAGAAGGTGGCCAAAGGGTGGCGCTAAAGAGCTGAAAAACCATGTAGTATGTAACTACGTTTATGTTTGTTGGCCGACAATTGCGTGTTATTCTATCATTAAAAGTTCAGCAGTTTTATTTATTGGCGCCTGTCCTTTTGTTTGCTTTTTGACAATTGTGTGCCGTCTGAATGCAAGACAAGTTCCTGGTCAACACCCTTCAGACAAAAGTCTGAAGCTTTGTCTGCAGAAAATCTGATCGTGTGTACGAGACTTAATTGAACAAGCTGAAGTTAGAACCTGATTGGTTATTATGCCAAGCTGCATCCAGAGTATGAGTGCAACTGTTTTAGTAAATCTCCCTCATAGTTACTTGCACTCACCCTTATAAAAAGCATCCTTTACAGTAAAATTCAGGGAAATCTCTGGTAACACAGGTGACCGCTGAAGGACATGAGTTGGGTGGCACCCACTGGAGCTAGAGTACCCTGCTAGCAAGTTTTTCCACACAGTAGCTTTTTGAGCAGTGGCGGCTGGTGCTCAAATTTTTTGGGGGGCGCAAACAAATGGAAAAAAAAACATCAATTGCAGCCTCACTGTGCCCAATAAACGCAGCTACTATGCCCATCAATTGCCGCCACTGTGCCCATCAAACGCAGCCACTGTGCCCATCAACTGTAGCCACTGTGCCATCAATTGTCACCACTGTGCCATCAAATGCAGCCACTGTGCCCATCAATTGTCGCCACTGTGCCATCAATTGTCACCACTGTGCCATCAATTGTCACCACTGTGCCATGCCATCAAACACAGCCACTGTGCCATCAATTGTCACCACTGTGCCATCAATTGTCGCCACTGTGCCCATCAATTGTTGCCATTGTGCCATGCCATCAAACGCAGCCACTGTGTCCATCAATTGTTGCCATTGTGCCATGCCATCAAACGCAGCCACTGTGTCCATCAATTGTCATCACTGTGCCATGCCATCAATTGTCGCCACTGTGCCTATCAATTGTCACCACTGTGACATGCCATCAATTGTTGCCACTGTGCCCATTAATTGCCACCCCCTTAAAAAACGCCAGTTTGCCCTGTAAAATGCGGCCAGATTGCCCGCCCCCCCCCCCCCCATTGCCCGCCACTTATCTTTCTCGGGTCAGCCATCCTCCCTCCACACTCCCTTAATGTCTTCTTCCGCTCTCAATGTCACTTCAGCCAATCAAGTTACCGGTAACCAGACCCGGTGAACCTGATTGGCTGAGATGCGTTTCAGTGTTATCCCAGGCGCTGGCTCTGATAGACACTTCCAAAACCAACCAACTGCTGTTATTCAGATGGCTGGCGCTCACCAGGGGGCCCGGCCATCTGAATAGTTGGCGGCAGCGGCGCCGGCGACAATACATAGATTCATGCAATGCATGGACCCTTGTATTGTTGACGTGAGTGACGGGTGCAGAGGAGAGAGGGGGCGGCGCTCCTGCGCCCACTATGGACGCACCGCTACTGTTTTTGAGTAGCTGCATGCTATTAGAATGCTGCCAGCTGCCTGCACGCTAGTTCAAACAGTGGCGAAGCTGCTTACCTGGCTGCAACTCACTCACCCAGCTACCGCTGCTTTATCAGGCATGGCCTCTCTGAGCTCCTGAGGTAAGAAATAAAAGAAACGTATCTTACCCGGGCATGTCCAGAAACCCAAGGGCATGTAGAAAAATGAGTTAAAGGAACCTGCACCTGCATCTGAGCAATGCTATGTAAATGGCCATTGAGCTGCATGCCTTCCTACTGGCCTATACTGTTTGACTATGAAAACATTACATGATCTCATGTAAGACTATGAGCTCGTTGAAATGCATCTTTTCATTTACAATGAATGAATGAATGAATGAATGAAAACTTGTATAGCGCGGCACATGCGAACTGAATCGCCTCTGGGCGCTTGTTGTTCCTGTCTCCTTTGATATCAAAAGAGAAAAGTCTTGACCTTTTTCCTAAATGCTAGGTGGTTCTCCTCCAACCGAATGCTGGTTGGTAAAGCATTCCATAGTCTTGGACCTTGGATCGCGAATCTTCTTTCTCCTTTGGACTGGAAGTTGGCTTTTGGAACCTGGAGTAGGTTCTGATTCGTGGATCGCAAAACACGATGGGATTATGCGCTTTTATTATTTCGCATAAATAAAGGGGGGCATTCCCATGGACACATTATGCGTAAGACAGAGAGCTTTAAAGGCAATTCTGTCTTTGACTGAGCCAATGAAGGGCTCTCAGTGAAGGTGAGATGGATAGGGTTTTTTCCCAGTCACAAGTCTGGCGGCCGTATTCTGAACGACTTGCAGACGAGCGATTTGGTACTTGGGAAGGCCGAGGTAAAGGGCATTTGCGTAATCCAGCCTGGAGTTTACAATTGCTCCCACCACGACCGCTAAGTCTTCTTTAGGGATGAACGGAGTGAGTCTGCGTAGTAGGCGCAGTAGATGGTGAGATCCGCTGACTACTGACCCTATTTGTGCGTCCATTGTCATAAAGGAGTCAAAAATGACCCCTAGGCTTTTGACTTTGGCGCTAGGGGTGATGAGCTTGCCCAAAATAGGCGGGGGGGTCCACTCTGTTGAAAGTTGATTCCTGCGCTTGGCGTGAAACAGAAGAAGTTCTGTTTTCGCTCCATTGAGTTTAAGATAACTCTTTGTCATCCAGTCCTCTATCAAAGAGAGGCATGTCTCTAGATTGAGGTGGTGATCCTGATGTTGCAGATGCGGAAATACAGTTGCGTGTCATCTGCATATGAGTGGTAGAGCAGTGGCTGCTGATAATCTCAAAAAGAGCGAAGATATATGTTAAACAGCACTGGTGACAGAGGCGATCCTTGAGGGACTCCGCATGTTACTGTGCGTTTTTCAGACGTAAAAGGTCCTAACTTCACTGTTTGCGATCGGTTTTCCAGAAAAGAGGAGAACCAAGATAAATCGCCTTCTGCGACTCTGGCTACTTCAGTGAGCCGAGTCAGTAACAGTTTGTGGTCGACAGTGTCGAAAGCGGCACTTAGGTCCAACAGAACTAGAAGACAAGATTCTCCTTCGTCCGCGGCCTTGAGAACATCGTCCCATACTTTCAGCAATGCTGTTTCCGTCCCGTGTCCGGGACGGAAGCCTGATTGCAATGGATCAAGTAGCTTGTAGGTATCCAGATGCTGTTGCAGCTGTTGTACCACTACTTTTTCCATTATTTTAGAGAGTACGTTGAGGCTTGTTATGGGACGGCGATGGAGTGGGTCCTTGGGGTCCAGGGAGGGGTTCTTCATGATGGGTAGGATTATACCCTCTTTCAACTGTGAGGGCACTATGCCCTCCAAGAAAGACTGGTTGATAAACTGCGTGATGGGAGGAGCCAGGATGTAGGCGCATTCCTTCAGCAGTTTTGTGGGGATAATGTCATTAGGCGCTGTGCCATTACGCAGAGTACAAATGACATTATTAGTGGTCTGGATGGAGATGGGTTCAATAAACTTACCTGATATAGGAGAATTACATTGGTGCTGTGATGCCTTGTTTTGCTGAATGCTTTCACGGATTGCCTCGATTTTATTAACGAAATAATCCGATAGTTCATTGCAAAATTCTTGTGTGTCAAGGGGGCTTCAATGCAACTTGGTTTCATGGTCTGGGTGACCATCTTGAAGAGTTCGCGGGGGCGGTTTATTGATAGCCTCCGAAAAATATTTTTCTTGGCTTGGAAAATTCCTTTGTGGTATTTTCTTGTGGTCGCCTTGTAGATGGATAGGTTTAGCTCTGAAGAACATCTTTTCCAGGCAGATTCTGCCCTTCTGCGTTCTTGCTTCAGTAACGACAGCTGGTTAACCAGCTGCGGTTGTTTTTCCGAATGCGGGTTCTTCGTTTCGGCGCTACCAAGTCGGCTGACTGTAGCATAAGTTTATGGCTTCCAATGTTTCAACGGCCGTTTGATGCGGCTGAGTTGTTTCTATTTTTTTTCCGTTTTGAAGAGTTCCGAATGGAGCTTCTTCTGACATCTAGTCCAGTGTGTTGTCACTGGATTTGATGTTTTTGTTGCAGGGGGGATGGTGGAAATACTGAAAATAATTGCATGGTGGTCTGTCCATGGCAATTTTTCATTTTCCCAAATTTTTATTTCCAGCGCTTGTCTGAAAATAAGATCAAGTGTGTGACCTGAAGCATGTGTGGGCCCACATACTAGTTGCTGTAATCCTAATCCTTCCAGGTGGTTAATGCAGGCGTCGGCAATGGGGTCCTGTGAGGAGTTGGCCCAGAGATTGAAATCCCCGAGCAGCAAAAGATGTTTGCTGTTGAGGGTATAAGTGGAGAAGAAATCCGTCCATGATGGTAGCAGCTGCGATTTTGGGCCGGGTGGCCTATAGCAGAGCAGAATGTGGACGGTCTCCTTAGAACTTGATTGCAGTTGCAGAGTAAGGGTTTCCATGAATGGAGTACCATGTACTGTATACTATAATAAATACTTGACGTGGCTTTATATGATCCATTGCTTTACATTTTCTTTCTTTGCGAGAGAGCTTTGATGAAGTAGGGCATGCCGAGTAATGTCTGTTGATAAAAGAGTAAATAAGAGGCAAGATCTGGAAGCAGAAGCAAGAGGGATGATGCATTCCACAGCAACCCCAAGTGAGTAATGTTCTAACCATGCCATAAAATCATGATGGCCTATACATTGGTAATGAAGGGTTCTGCTACACATGTTCTTTGTGCTTAAGTTGTATTGTTTTCTTTTACTTCCAGTATACCTTAAAGTAATTCATAAATGCACATATGTACATCATAAGTTGTGACAAAAATGTGTTGTCGGCAGCTGCAACGTATTAATCTTTTCAATGCCTGTACAATTTACTGTTTCTCCCAAGACAGAAGACATTATATTATCACCCCTGAGAAGATCTTACAACTCTATGACCTTTATTTCATAGGATACTAAGACCTCTTAACCCCAACTGCAAAGAACAATTATGTGCAGGTGCTAATAGCAGCCATTGTGACAAACTACTTTTCATTTTTGCCAGAACAACAAAACTTGTTTTCTTATTGGTTGGTGTGAATTTTTGAACTATGGAATTTTACTCTACAAAATATGAGTTACAGGCATGTAAGAACAGAGTTTGGGAGGGCATACATAGCACTTATGAAGGCATGAATACTGAGGGATGAAGAAGAGAAAGACATGCAGTGCATAGTGGATGGTTTTAATTTAGAAAGTTGTACAGCACGTAAATGGTGTAGTGCAATCCATAATTTATACAGCTTGTCTGACCATTTAGAAAAAAGGGGGTGGAGAGCTGAAGTTAAACTCTGTAAAGTGCAGTGAAGAGAGTTCTGAGAGCTGAATGGAGGGAATGGACACACCCCTTCAAACAGGAACAGAGTAGGGTGACCACGTGTCCCAGATTGCCCGAGACAGTCTCGCATTATGCAGGTCTGTCCCAGGTACCTTCATTCCAGGACAATACAGTGTCCCGGGAATGAAACTGACACAGCCACCCCCGAAGCCAAATTAATGCCCCCAAAAAAGGCTGCCACATGACCGCTTTACTCACTGACAGTACTTCTGGCAGGCAATGCCTAAAGGAGCATAGTCCTCACCCCCTGCTTGTGATTGGAGAAATCATAAATCCTGCCTCTTGTGTCCAATCACTGTGCTGTGATTCCTTACACCACAAGCTGATTTTTGGGAAGAGGGGTGTCCCTGAATGGTAGTTTGGAAATGTGGTTCACCCTAGAACAGAGCTGAAGCTGTCAATCAGTTGGAGGTCCCTACCCCGTCGCCTTATTTCTCTTGGTGTCAGGAAAACTTGCTAGAAATGGTTTATGCAGATAGCAGAGGAACAGCGCAGAAGACAAAAATGACACTTAGTGCCCTGGATTGAGACAAGCACACACTATAGTGGGATATGCTTTGTTCATACTTCATGTTTGAGGTTTACAATCACTTTACGTTAGGTTACGTTAGGCTTTGCTTTTACTTACGATTACTGTTTTCCACTTGCTTGTTGAGTAAGACACCGGTAATACAGTATAACTCTGGCCTCAGAACTGTATCCTAGGAAGTTCCTGTCATATGTTCCATGAGGCACACTCAGAGCTCTAACCCAAGTCCAGGAAGTAATGAGAGATGAATTGCTAAACATTTCTAAAGGGGTCTTGGTTGTATTTTTATTGTAAAGTTAAGGTTCATGTTTAATAGGCATGATTAATCCTGTGTGGTTTAGGTCCCTATCACAGTATGCCTTGGGTTAACTCATCTATACAAATCATACTGGTAGCATGGGTGTTAAGCTGTTAGCTGTATGCATTGCAGTGCAGTTCTCTTTGTCGCCATGGATTCTGGAAAAAAAGCTATGTTTGTTGGGGGTCTCTTTTCTTGCAATTCACATGTGCAGGAAATCAGTGACTTCACTTCCTCTATGGGCAAAGTATTGTCCATATTCCCATGGCACTAATTCCTGGAAATGGGCTCAGCAGTAGCAGGTGATCAGGGACGTGCGGTGAGGTCAGTGACTGGTGAGGCACTGGCTAGTATCAGAGCCAGATACACACAGGTTTCATACGCCACAAACATTAGAGCGAGAGCAATAATTCTAGCACTCGACCTCTGTAACTCTAAACATGTAATCTGTCAAACAAATTAAAGCGACGCCTATGGAGACTTTTAAGTACTGAAGTTTGGCGCCATTCCACGAGTGTGCGCATTACTCGGCATAACATCATCTTTACACCAAAAAATCAGCTTATCTTTCGTTTTTTCGTTTTTTATATTCATGAAACATTTTTTCGCCAAAAAAGCATTTGAAAAAATACCGTGTAACATAAAAAGTTGCAACGACCACCATTTTAATCCCTAGAGTGTCTGAGTGTTCTGAGTAATTTTCTAGCAAGAAATGATTATTGTTACATGTAGGAGAGAAGTGGCAGAATTGGCCTGGGTGGCAAAGAGGTTAATTACCATAAGTAAGTAATATACAAATAATTATTATATGTTGTTTTTATGGTAATTTACTATATTTTCAAAAACTGTACTGAACCACTTACCGACCGGCGCACAACGATATACGCTGGCACTTTGAAGAGGGATATCTCGGTAATGGTAGCAGCGGCTGCCATCAGCGAGGTATCCATCTCTTCAGGCAGAGGTCCGGTTAACAATAATGGTGGTCTCTGTGGCGTATTCACTGCGATATCACTGTTATCGGCGGCGGGAGAGGGTCCCCCCCAGCAGCTCTCCCACGCCCTTCACTGCTTACCAGAGCCATTGTATCGGCGGAGACGATCTGGTCCTCTTCCTAGCTGGGTATGGATACGAGTGAGGGCAATATGGCCCCCACCCACCTCCATACCATAGCAGAGCGGAAAAGACATTAAAAAGAGCCATAGCTCTTAAAGGGCCATTTTATTTATTTTTTTATTGCATTTTATTCTAAATATGAGATCTGAGGTCTTTTTGACCCCAGATTTCATATTTAAGAGGACCTGTCATGCTTTTTTTCTATTACAAGGGATGTTTACATTTCTTGTAATAGGATTAAAAGTGACCCAAATTATATATTTTTTTAAACAGTGTAAAATAAATAAAATCAAGTAAAATAAATAAGAAAAAAACTTTTTTTTAACCACTTAAGGACCTGTTCATGTATATATACGTCCTTTTTTTAAAGATGGATATCTCGGTAACAGCAGCAGTTGCTGCCACAACTGAGGTATCCATCTTTAGCATGAGCGGTCCTGTAAACGATAATGGCGGTCTCCGCGGCGGATTCGCCTCAAGATCGCCGTTATCGGCGGCGGGAGAGGGCCCCTCCCGCTGCTCTCCTGCGCTCTCCGCCGCTTACCGGAGCTGTCAGTAGCGGTGGAGGAGATCGGGTCCTGCTGCCTGCTGTGTGGGGATGTGAGTGAGGGCAAGATGGCCCCCACCTGTCCCCATAGCACTGCAGGGCGGAAGTGACGTCAAAACGTCAGTCCCGCCCATGCGTCTTAAAGAAAACATTTTTTTTTTAAATGACAAAATTTCTATTTTTTTTTTTTTTTTTGCATTAAGTCTAAATATGAGATCTGAGGACTTTTTGACTGCAGATCTCATATTTAAGAGGACCTGTCATGCTTTTTTCTATTACATTTTCTATTATATTGCGACATTGGTAGATTTGATAGAATATGAATTTAATATTTATCAGCCAGCTCTGTATGAGCTTTCACCTAATTTCCCTATGTACCATTCTGTCCCTGTGAGTTTGTTTTAGATAGTAACAGGAGGCAGGCGTGCATTTAAGATCTAGTGATCTTTCTACCATCTCTGCTATGTTAATTAGCAACAAGAACATGACGGATTGGTAACACGTGTACTTGGTAAGATTTAAACCGTTCCTAAAAATTTAGCACTCCATTAGTTACAGATAACAGCATCAGAGAGGATATTTACTGAAAGCTGTATCACTTAGCTGTATCACTTATCCTTTGCTATGTGACCTTGATACACTTTAATTTCCACCGGATGTTAGAAGCAGCAGGAGTGCATTGCTAATTATGAGAGAGAGTCAAATAACTTCTCCTTACCAGGCGTATTCTGTGTAACTGTAAGAAAAGGCAAGTCACACTTTGGAATTTAAGTTAACGCAACCTGTCATCCATTTGAAACTTGTGTTCTATGTTATAGTAATTAATTGTTACAGTGGAATAGAGGACAGCACCATCTTTACTTTAGTCTTTGCACTTGCTATATATATATATATATATATATATATATATATATATATATATATATATATATATATATATATACTTTAGGTACTAATTTAGCGCCGTCAATTTACACAGTGCTTTCCATATAGTACACATTCAAATCACTCCCTGCCCTTAAGGACTTGTACACACGATCAGTCCAAACCGGTGAAAACGGTTTGGTCTGATGGTCTGATGGTCTGATGTGCCTACACACCATGAGTTCAAAAACCGATCGTGTCAGAACGTGGTGACGTAAAACACAACGACGTGCTTAAAAAAAACGAAGTTCAATGCTTCCAAGCATGCGTCGACTTGATTCTGAGCATGCGCGGGTTATGCTTTCGCGTACTAACTATCAGTTTTGACCGATGGTCAGGCATCCATCAGTCCAATTTTAACCACTTAACCCCCGGACCATATTGCTGGTCAAAGACCAGAGCACTTTTTGTGATTCGGCACTGCGTCGCTTTAACTGACAATTGCGCGGTCTTGCGATGTGGCTCCCAAACAAAATTGGCCTCATTTTTTTCCCACAAATAGAGCTTTCTTTTGGTGGTATTTGATCATCTCTGCAGTTTTTATTTTTTGCGCTATAAACAAAAATAGAGCGACTATTTTGAAAAAAATGCAATATTTTTTACATTTTGCTATAATAAATATCCCCAAAAAAGGGATATTTAGGCCGATACGTATTCTTCTACATATTTTTTGTAAAAAAAAATCGCAATTAGCGTTTATTGATTGGTTTGCGCAAAATTTATAGCGTTTACAAAAAAGGGGGTAGTTTTATGGCATTTTTATTAATATTTTTTTTTTACTAGTAACGGCGGCGATCAGTGTTTTTTTTCGGTACTGCGATATTATGGCGGACACATCGGACACTTTTGACACATTTTTGGGACCATTGGCATTTTTATAGCGATCAATGCTATAAAAATGCATTGGATTACTATAAAAATGCCATTGGCAGTAAAGGGGTTAACACTAGGGGGCGGGGAAGGGGTTAAGTGTGTTCCTGCTTGTGTTCTAACTGTATGGGGGGGTGGACTCACTAGGGGAAATTACTGATCTTTTGTTCATACATTATATGAACAGAAGATCAGCGTTTCCCCGGCTGACAGGAACGAGAGCTATGTGTTTACACACATAGCTCTCGTTCCCCGCTCTGTAACGAACGTGCGCGCGCCCCCTAGTGGCCGCTCATGGTAAGACGTAGAGCTACGTGCTCTCGCCCAGCAGTGCCACCGTCGGTGGGCGGTCAGCAAGCAGTTAAAGCAAGTTTTAAAACTTTGGTCTGAAGGACAAAAGACTGATGGGCCATACACATGGTCGGTTTGGACCGATGAAACTGAACTTCAGTCCGTTTTCATTGGTTTGGACTGATCGTGTGTACGCAGTCTAAGGAGCTCACAATCTAAGGACCTTAACTCACATTCATACATACACATACTAGGGCCAACCTAGCAGCATGACTTTGGAGTGTGCAAGGAAACCCACGAAGGCACAGAGAAAACATACAAACCCCAGGCAGGTAGTGCGTGGTTGGGATTTGAACCAAAGACCCTAGTGCTGTCAGGCAGAAGTGCTATATATATATATATATATATATATATATATATATATATATATACAGTGTATAGATAGATGCATCTATATATATATATATATATATATATATATATATGAATATATATATCTATATATACACTGTGTTTGCCCCTATTTATCAAGAGCTGAACACAAAGATGTACACAAATGGCCTATTTCTCTCAAATATTGTTCACATAGCTGTCTAAATCTGTGTTAGGCCACGTACACACGATGAGACATGTCCGCTCAAACATGTCCGACGGACCGTTTCCAGCGGACATGTCTCATCAGATTTTGGTCCGATGGTGTGTACAAAATCCCCTCGGGCTGAGGACGCGGTGATGTGTCGGTGACGTTGACGCCGCCACGTCACCACTCTAGGAAGTAAAATACATTCGACGCATGCGCGGAGACTTCTGTCCGCTGGTTAGTGTAATAACCAGCGGACATATCCGATGGACATATCCCCGGTGGACAAATTTCAAAGCATGCTTTGAAATTTGTCCGCTGGGAAAACATGTCCGCTAGCCCGTACACACGATCGGAGATGTCTGCTGAAACGGTTCGTCGGACCAGTCGCCTTCTTCTCTTCTTCTCCTCTTCGATGTTGACTCGACACTCCCTCCCGTTGTAATGCCGGGTGTGCAGTGTGCAGCGATTTATATAGGCCTCTTATGACGTCACAGTCCCAGCATGCTTCGGGTGGTGATGACATAATTACCCCGCCCCCTTATGTCGTCACCACCCGGAGCATGCTGTGATGTCATAAGAGGCCTATATAAATTGCCGCGCACCGCACACCAGGCATTACAGCGGGAGGGAGCGTCAAGTCAACATCGAAGAAGAGAAGAAGGTGACGCAGAAGACCGAGCCCCCGCTGGTGAAAGAGCTGAAAGAAGACAGCGGTGGTAACCGGCAGAAGAGAAAAAGAACCGGAGAATGGGAGAAGAGAGCGGAGAAGTCGGAAGACCCCCCGAAGTTGGAAGAATGCGCTCCGTTCCCACCCAGGTGTGTTACAACAGCAAATTAATATTCGCTGTGAAAACACTGATCCTCAATCCGGCCAATCAGAAGCAGGTGTGAGACCCATTTTCCGATTGGCCGGAAAGAGAAGACTCCCGATTGGCCACCTGTGATGACCTGTGAAGAGCAGGAGAACAGGAAGCCGCCAAGCAGGGGAAGCCACCGGTGATGGGGTAAGTGCTACCGACAGACCCACCGACCAGCGGCCAAAATTCCACCGACCGCCACTGGAGTGGAGGTACAGACTCCAGCAGTGGCAGTGTATGTGCGGCACTGCAGCAGGTAGAGAGAGAGAGGGTGCAGTATAATCATTCTCAGTCACATTGTTTCGGGGGCACTGAGTAGCAGCTGAAAAAAGGGGAGCCCAGCCTGCTATGCTAGGATTTGTAGTCCCATGGAAGGGAGGGCAATGCTCACAAATACTGGGGAAAGTGCTGGTCTAATAAAGTAAAATACTCTGTGCTGTGAGGGGGCTGTTATGGCTGACCTGATCCCCCTTCTAAAAACACCATCGAAACTCCCTCACATCAGAGGCCCCCTTACATCCCAATCTGCACAGATCCCCTTTGTGTCAGAATCCCCCCTTACAGTGTATATAAGTGGGGACTCTGGGAACCCTAATATAAGAGGGAATGCTGGGAAATCTTATGTAAGGGGAAACTCTGGTGACCAAAGATCCCCTTATATCAAAGTTCCCCTTTACACCAGAGTCCACAGTACAATTTACATCAGATTTTCCAGTGTAAACTCTGGGGATTTTGATGTAAGGAAGACTCTCTGGGAGCCCTGATTTAAGGGGGGGAATGGTGATATAAAATGTAACATTATTGACTCTGGTGTAAGGGGGAATGCTGTGATGTAAAGGAGGACTCAGATGTGAGGGGGACACTGTGGCAAGTGTAGCGGCTCATTTACAAACGTTTTGATTCCACACTGCACAAGCTTCAATTGAATGGGTCAGGCCTCGTACACACGACCGAGGAACTCGTCATGCTTTCTTTGCGTACACACTGTCAAGACAAAATCTTGTCGTTCTCAAATGCGGTGACATACAACACGTACGACGGCACTGTAAAGGGGAAGTTCGATTCCACGGGCACAACCTTTGGAGCTGCTTTTGCTAATCTCATGTTACTGCGTGTTAAGTAAAAGTTTTGTAAGAGACGATTTGCGCTTTTCAGTCTGTTACAGCGTGACAAATGTGCTATCTCCATTACGAACGCTACTTTTACCGAAGGTGCGCTCCTGTCTCATACTTTATTCTGAGCATGCACGGGTTTCTAAGCATACACACAAACGTATTTTTCGTCGTAAACCAGCCCGACGAGAAACACGACGAGGAAATTGAGACTCCCGGCGAGAAAAAAGAGAACTTGTTCTCTTTTTTTCTCATTGAGATCCACGACAGTTTTCTCGACAAAAAACATACACACGACCATTTTTATACACAGTATATAAATATATATATACATACACAAACACACGTGTTTGAGCTTTGGGGTGTACACCCTAATGCAATGGGCTGCGCACACCTATGCACTACATACAGTAGTATTAACCTCAGCACAATTATATTGTCAGCCAAGTAATAAAAACATGAAAATTCTTTGCCAGACATTACTAAATTGGACCTGAAAACAATATTCCACCAAACACCAGCAAAATACCAATTCTATCTCTCTCACACAAGTGTGATATTGTAAAATTAATTTCTTAATATGTACTCATTACAGAATCTAAATTCCCTAGTTTATCTTTTGTATTTTACACAATTAACATTATTTTTATTTATTTTTTCAGTCCATACAATTCTGGTTATTTATTATGAAAGCATTTCCCAAATGTATAAGCATTGTTCCTGCTTATACTTCTGTCTTTATTATGTGCATGATGTGATCAACTCCCACAAAACATATACCTGTTTATTACTGTCTAAGTAAAGTTTTCTGTGGAAGTGTTAATGTTTTTTCCATACTTCCCAATTTAGACACCCCCTAAAACTACATTAGAGGTTCTACTGTATGCCTAACTGCTAGAACTAAAACTATTATGGAAAAACACCACCACCTTCTGGTCAAATTGTTATTTGCATGGGTTCTATATTTTCCCCTAGAGGAAAGTGGTGCTGTAACCTACAAATCTTGTGTTAGGTTTCCCTTTAAAAACAAAATTATTATCAACAGTTTGAGCAGATGCTAACCAATATAGACAATGATTAATAAAGCAGAGCTAAATTGTATCTGAGCACCACAAACCAAGAATACTAATACATTAATTTTAAATATTCACTGCAAACCCACCCATCTATCCTTGTCCTCATGCTTTATTTTGTTGAGAAATCACATTTCTACCACACAGCTACCAACAAAGTCAAGTATCTGGGGGCCATGTTGAAGCTACACAAGGTGGGGGGGGGGATACAAGGGGGGCATAAGTAAGCTCTATAAGTTGAGGGGTGCACAAGGAAAAGGAGGTGAGCAACGTTGGGGGGAAGGGTAAGCTGCACAAGATGAAGGGAAGGGATGAGGCTACACAAGTTTGGGGGGCAACTGCACAAGGCGAGGAGGAGAACGGGGGGGTTTGGATTCTTTGGAAAAGCTGCACAAGGTGGGGGTACACATGTGGGTGCACAAAATTAGGGGTGAAAGGGGATGCACCAGATATGAAGGGGAAGTGAAGCTGCACAAGGGAAAAAAAAAATTGTAAAAAAATGAATTTTTCTTCATTTCTATTATATAATTTTGCAAAAAAGTTTTTTTTTTTTTTTTTTTCATAAATTTGGCCTAAAATGTATACTGCTACATATCTTTGGTAAAAAAAAAAAAAAAATGGATATTATTTAGTCTGGGTGACTAATTACTGAAAATTGATCAATTTGATCACATCTGAGATGTACTGACGGCCTATCTCATTTCTTGAGAGCCTAACATGCCAGAAAAGTACAAATACCCCCCAAATGACCCCTTTTTGGAAAGAAGACATTCCAAGGTATTTAGAAAGAGGCATTGTGAGTTTTTCGAAGTTGTCATTTTTTCCCACAATTCTTTGCAAAATCAAGATTTTTTTTTTCACAAAATGTTCTTATTAGCAGGTTATTTCTCACACACAGAATATGCATACCACAAATTACACCCCAAAACACATTCTGCTATTCCTCCCGAGTATGGCGATACCCCATGTGCGAGATTCCTAAGCCGCGTACACAAGATCAGACAGGTCCGATGAAACTGGTCTGCAGACCAGTTTCATCGGACCAGTGCGATGGTGTTGTCCGTGGGACCAAAGTTTAAAGACATGATTTAAAACCTGTCTGATGGTCACCTGTCCGTCAGACAGGTTCGATGATTAGTACACAAAAGCATCGGACCAAAAACCCGCGCATGCTCAGAATCAAGTCGACGCATGCTTGGAAGCATTGAACTTCATTTTTTTATCACGTCGTTGTGTTCTACATCACTGCGTTCTGGTCTGATCGGATTTTGAATGAATGAATGAATGAAAACTTATATAGCGCAGCACATGCAAAGTAAATCGCCTCTGGGCGCTTGTTGTTCCTGTCTCCTTTGAGATCAAAAGAGATGAGTCTTGATCTTTCTCCTGAAGACTAAGTGGTTCTCCTCCAACCGAATGCTGGCTGGTAAGGCGTTCCATAGTCTGGGACCTTGGACAGCGAATCTCCTGTCTCCTTTGGACTTGTATCTGGCTTTCGGTATCTAAAGCCGATTTTGATTGGTGGATCGTAGAATACGATTGGGATTGTGAGCTTTTATTTTTTTGCATAGATAATGGGGAGCATTCCCATGGATACATCTATGCGTTAGACAGAGTGCTTTAAAGGTGATTCTGTCTTTAACTGGTAACCAGTGAAGGGATCTCAGTGAAGGTGAGATTGATTCCCAGGGTTTTTTCCCAGTCACAAGTCTGGCGGCCGTATTTTGAACGACTTGAAGACGAGCGATTTGGTACTTGGGGAGTCCGAGGTAAAGGGCATTTGCATAGTCCAGTCTGGAGTTTACAATCGCTCCCACCACGACCGCTATGTCTTTCTTGGGAATAAAAGGAGTGAGTCTGCGTAGTAGGCGCAGCAGATGGTGAGACCCGCTGACTACTGACCCTATTTGTGCGTCCATTGTCATGTAGGAGTCAAAGATGACCCCAAGACTTTTGACTTTGGCGCTAGGGGTGATGATTTTGCCCAGAATGGGCGGGGGGATCCAAGTTGTTGCCGGTTGATTCCTACGCTTGGCGTGAAACAGAAGAAGTTCTGTTTTCGCTCCGTTGAGTTTGAGATAACTCTTTGTCATCCAGTCCTCTATCAAAGAGAGACAAGTCTCTAGATTGAGGTGGTGATCCTTTTTATTGCAAATGCGGAAGTACAGTTTCGATGCGCACATCAGACCATCAGACAAGTTCAGAAGTTGTCTGATGAAAACGGTCCGTCGGACAAGTTTCATCAGACCGGTCTGATTGTGTAACAGAAAACACGCAAACTCCTGCGCACAGGTGGGTTGTCCAATAGTTGATCGACGGAACTTCGTCAAAAGTAAGAAAATTTGAAAAAGTGGTGCTAGCAGTGACCTTGCTGCCCTTCGTGGATGGGGGAGTCCTGACACAAACAAAAAAAGAGAAGAAAGGCGCACCAGCCTAGTGCATTACCACTTGACACTTTATTCGATGGTAATAGTATTAAAAACTACTCACAAACAGCAGATTGAGCAGGCTTGTCAACAAAATGTAGGTGAATTCCCTTCGGACCACACTCCACAGTGGGGGGATGCGAGGAATATGTTACTGCCGGCTGACGCGTTTCGAGGCGTCTAGGGCCTCTTCATCAGAGCTCGACAGTAGAGATCCCTCCATGTCCACTGCCTATATCCCACTACTGTCAATAAGTGAATGGATTGAATTGGCTTAGAGGGGACCACACCCTCTGCTGACCTCAGTGGTCACACCCCTAGGGGCTCGCACTAAAGGATAGGTAACCACCAAGAATTATGAACACACTTGTGTGTGACATATAGGTAAGTGCAAAGACACATATATACCAACCCTCAGAATAAAATGTAGAAATGAAAAATATATATGTGAAAAAACCTTTACATATATATATATATATATATATATATATATATATATATATATATATATATATATATATATATATAATATAATATTTTTAGATTTTAGAATTTAGAAAAAAAAAAGAAGAAAAAAGTAAAGCAAAATGAATAAATAAATAACAAATAAATAAATAAATGAATAAATAAATATCTAAACCATGCTGTGCTATGTTAAAAATGAAAACCTGAGGATAGGCACATATGTATATATATGCGTGTGCATAAAGCCAGTCCTCCAGCAGATGGACTACAACAAGGATGGACTTAGCATGTAAGGGGGGGTGTATTGTAGCTCTCAAATAAGGGTGTAGATAAAAATACAAATACACAGATACTCCCAACCAAAGATTGCACTGGTGTCATAGAACAAAAAAGGAAGGTAGGGAGGGTCCAAGGGACAATGCGGTGTCTACCTCTTCTGCTTTTGTCCTTGATGTGTCAATAGGTCTGATGACCGTGCAGGGAACGCCACAAAATTGTCAGCAGCATGGGCCCGGGGGGTGCACCGCATCTCCTTCTCAAATCGCAGTGCCAGCAACAGTGCATGGCGACGCGGGAGCCGCCCCCGTTTCCCCGTGATGGAGCGCAAACAGACGCGCCCAATGATGACGTCATCGGCAGTGGCCATTCGTTCGACGCTAGAGCGAGAGAGCGCGTCGGGGGGGAGGGGAGAGGGGGGAACGACGACGACGGGCGTCTGCGGAATAAATAATTTTTTTTTTTTTTAAATAAATGAAAAAAAAAAAATAGAAATAGAACTCAAAGTAGAAAGAAGAAAGAGGGATCTCATTATATGATGTTATGTAATATATAATAAAGTGCTGACAATTTCGTGGCGTTTCCTGCACGGTCATCAGACCTATTGACACATCAAGGACAAAAGCAGAGGTAGACACCTCCCCCCCTCCCCACCTTCCTTTTTTGTTCTATGACACCAGTGCAATCTTTGGTTGGGAGTATCTGTGTATTTTTATCTACACCCTTATTTGAGAGCTACAATACACCTCCCCTTACATGCTAAGTCCATCCTTGTTGTAGTCCATCTGCTGGAGGACTGGCTTTATTCACACGCATATATATACATATGTGCCTATCCTCAGGTTTTCATTTTTAACATAGCACAGCATGGTTTAGATATCTATTTATTCATTTATTTATTTATTTGTTATTTATTTATTCATTTTGCTTTACTTTTTTCTTCTTTCCTTTTTCTAAATTCTAAAATCTAAAAATATATTATATTATATATATATATATATGTAAAGGTTTTTCACATATATATTTTTCATTTCTACATTTTATTCTGAGGGTTGGTATATATGTGTCTTTGCACTTACCTATATGTCACACACAAGTGTGTTCATAATTCTTGGTGGTTACCTAGTGCGAGCCCCTAGGGGTGTGACCACTGAGGTCAGCAGAGGGTGTGGTCCCCTCTAAGCCAATTCAATCCATTCACTTATTGAAAGTAGTGGTATATAGGCAGTGGACATGGAGGGATCTCTACTGTTGAGCTCTGATGAAGAGGCCCTAGACGCCTCGAAACGCGTCAGCCAGGCAGTAACATATTCCTCGCATCCCCCCACTGTGGAGTGTGGTCCGAAGGGAATTCACCTACATTTTGTTGACAAGCCTGCTCAATCTGCTGTTTGTGAGTAGTTTTTAATACTATTACCATCGAATAAAGTGTCAAGTGGTAATGCACTAGGCTGGTACGCCTTTCTTCTCTTTTTTCGGTCTGATTGTGTGTACGTGGCCTTACACAGCGTGGCCACATACAGAGGCCCAACATGCAGGGAGCGCCATCAGGTGTTCTGGAACACCCAGGCCAATTCTGACATTCCTCTCCTACATGGAAAAATCATCATTTATTTTATAGAAAATTACATAGAACCCCAAAACATTATATATGCTTTTTTAGAAAAGACCCTAGAGAATACAATTGCGGTCGTTGCAACTTTTTATCGCGCGCGGTATTTTCGCACGGTATTTTTTTGGAAATAAAACAGTTTTGTGCTTTTAAAAAATAAACATTAAAGTTAGCCCAATGTTTTTGCATAATATGAAAGATGAAGTTACATCGAGTCAATAGATACCCAACATGTCACCCTTCAAAATTGCACACGCTTGTGGAATGGTGCCAAACTTCGCTACTTAAAAATCCCCATAGGAGAGGATTTAAATGTTTTTACTGGTTACATCTTTTTAGTTGGAGAAGAGGTCTAGGGCCAAAATGATTGCTCTCACTCGCAGCGATACCTTTCGCAGCGATACCTCACATGTGTGGTTTGAACACCGTTTTCATATGTGGGCGGGACTTACGTGTGCAGTTGCTTCTGTATACGAGCACACGGGAACAGGGGCGCTTTAAATTTTTATTTTTTTTTTTATTGTTCATTTTACTTTATTTAATTTAGTTTGACACATTTTTCCCCCAAAAATAAATGTTTTGATCACTTTTATTCCTATTACAAGGAATGTAAACATCCCTTGTAATAGGAATATAGCATGACAGGTCCTCTTTACAATGAGATATGGGGTCAATAAGACCCCACATCTCACCTCTAGGCTAGGAAGCCTGAAAAAAAAAGATCCTGGCTTCGATCCTAGTGGTGAGTCGGAGGAAACACCGGAGGGAGAAGGGAGGGGGGGCTTCCCCTTTCGCCTCCCGTAGGAAAAATAAAGAGGTGGAACAGCCGGGTATTGCAGAGTATTGGTGCGGGGGTATTGCAGAGTATTGGTGCGGGGGTACTGCAGAGTATTGGTGCGGGGGTATTGCAGAGTATTGGTGCGGGGGTATTGCAGAGTATTGGTGCGGGGGTACTGCAGAGTATTGGTGCGGGGGTACTGTAGAGTATTGGTGCGAGGGTATTGCAGAGTATTGGTGCGGGGGTACTGCAGAGTATTGGTGCAGGGGTATTGCAGAGTATTGGTGCGGGGGTATTGCAGAGTATTGGTGCGGGAGTATGCAGAGTGGTGCAGGGGTACTGCAGAGTATTGGTGCAGGGGTACTGCAGAGTATTGGTGCGGGGGTACTGCAGAGTATTGGTGCGGGGGTACTGCAGAGTATTGGTGCAGGGGTACTGCAGAGTATTGGTGCGGGGGTACTGCAGAGTATTGGTGCGGGGGTACTGCAGAGTATTGTGCGGGGGTGTTGCAGAGTATTGTGCGGGGGTGTTGCAGAGTATTGTGCGGGGGTATTGCAGAGTATTGTGTGGGGGTATTGCAGAGTTCTGGCGCAGGGGGTATTGCAGGGGGTATTGCAGAGTATTGGGGCGGGGTTGCAGGGATGGCTCAGCAGGGATGGATGGATTTGTGACTGCAATAGTCACAGATCCAGCCACAGCGCTGCTGACACCCGCGCTCCCCCCTCTCACACTGTACCGATCGGTACACAGAGAGGAGGGAGGAACCGGCGTCATCAAATGACGCCGGTTTGTTTACATGTGATCGCTCCATCATTGGACGGAGCGATCACGTGGAAAACGGCCGCTATCAGCGGCAATTTACCGCGATCCGTGATCCGTGATGCAAGGGGCACGCGGGAGCGCGATTCTGGGAGGACGTCCATGGACGTCCTCCCAGAGTTAAGGAACCGCCTTGTAGCCATATTTCGGCTATATGGCGGTGATTAAGCGGTTAATTTGTCAAAAAAGAAACACCTGTACTTTTTTGAGCTTCAGATGTTTTGCTTCAGATGACAAAACGTTCAGATGTGAACATGGGCCATTGAAATGAATGGGATTTGTCTTGTTTAGCGTTTTTAGAGCTGAGGCGTATACACAACCGTTTTTCGGGTTGTAAAAAATTAAGGCCCAGATTCATAAAGCAATTACGCCTGTCTAACTGGTGTTAGACAGGAGTAATTTCAAATTTCGCGCGCCATATCACTAGTTTTAATCCTCAAACCATGATACGGCGGCTTCGGGCTTCGATCCCAGAGGCTTACGTCTTCGTAAACCTTCGGATCTACGCTGCGATATATTTGCGGCCGCTGGGAGGAGTTTGCGTCGTTTTGATGCGTCGGGATATGCAAATGTGTTTTTACGGCGATCCACGAAGATATGAGCGGTCTTCGCAATCGCTTACGTCTGTTTTTTTTTACGTACTGTTAGACCAGCTTTTTGCTGGTGTAACGGTGCGTAACCCATGTTAAGTATGGCCGTCGTTCCCGCGTCGATTTAAATTTTTTTTTTATTTTTTTTACGTAACTCGTTCGGGAATAGAAATGTCCGTAAACGACGCTACTCAAACAACGAATGACGTAACGACGTGATTTCGCGCAACGCACGGCGGGAAATTTGCGAACGGAGCATGCGCAGTTCGATCGCCGCGGGAACACGCCTATTTTAAATCCTTCACGCCCCCTACTCGCGTAGATGGATTGCGACGGGAGAAATACACTACGCCGCCGTTGTTTACTGGACAAAATCTACCTGGATTCCACGTAGAGCCAGGTAAAAAACGGCGGCGTAGTGTATTTCTGATACGCTACGAGAATCCAATTCTCTCTGAATCTGGGCCTAAGTTTTTAATGGTCTAGAACAGGGGTCTCCAAACTTTTAATTTCGAGGGCCACATTTTACTGTATTCATATATTCGCGGGCCGAAAAAAAACAGTTATTTATATAAATGAATCTGCAGCAGCAGAATAGAATAGAATTTGACAGGCTGCCGGCAGGAGAGCTGGATGGCACACCTGTATCCTCAGATTAAACCAAAATGTCGTAAACTCATGCACAGGGATAAACCTCCAGCGTGCACAAGGCCTTATATCTGTGTTGCCGTGACACACACTGCCCATACATTTGGTCCCCATCAGAGTTTCCCAACACATTTGTGTTCCCCTTAGGCCCCCCTTCAATATTTGTGTCCCCATCAGAGACCCCTGCTCATTAATGTCCCCATCAGAGATCCCTGCACAATAATGTCCCCATCAGAGACCCCCCCACAAACATTAATGTCCCTATCAGAGACCCCCCACACACAATAAATTCTCCATCAGAGACCCCCACAAACATTAATGTCCCCATCAGAGACCCCCACAAACATTAATGTCCCTATCAGAGACACCCCCACACACAATAAAGTCCCCATCAGAGACCCCCACAAACATTAATGTCCCCATCTGAGACCCCCACAAACATTAATGTCCCCATCAGAGACCCCCACACACAATAATGTCCCCATCAGAGACCCCCACACACAATAATGTTCCCTTCAGAGACCCCCACGCACAATAATGTCCCCATAAGAGACCACCTGCACAAAAATGTCCCCATCAGAGGCCCCCACAAACATTAATGTCCCCATCAGAGACCCCCACACACAATAATGTCCCCATCAGAGACCCCCACGCACAATAATGTCCCCATCAGAGACCCCCACACACAATAATGTCCCCATCAGAGACCCCCACACACAATAATGTCCCCATCAGAGATCCCCACGCACAATAATGTCCCCATCAGAGACCCCCACACACATTAATGTCCCCATCAGAGACCCCCACGCACAATAATGTCCCCATCAGAGACCCCCACACACAATAATGTGCCCATCAGAGACCCCCACACACAGTAATGTCCCCATCAGAGACCACCTGCACAATAATGTCCCCATCAGAGACCCCCACACACAGTAATGTCCCCATCAGAGACCATCCTGCACAAAAATGTGCCCATCAGAGACCCCCACACACAATAATGTCCCCATCAGAGACCCCCACACACAATAATGTGCCCATCAGAGACCCCCACACACAGTAATGTCCCCATCAGAGACCACCTGCACATTTATGTCCCCATCAGAGACCCCCACACACAGTAATGTCCCCATCAGAGACCACCTGCACAAAAATGTCCCCATCAGAGGCCCCCACAAACATTAATGTCCCCATCAGAGACCCCTGCACATTAATGTCCCCCATCATAGACCGCCACACACAATAATATCCCCATCAGAGACCCCCACGCACATTAATGTCCCCATCAGAGACCCCCACGCACATTAATGTCCCCATCAGAGACCCCCACGCACAATAATGTCCCCATCAGAGACCCCCCCTACACATTAATGTACCCTTCAGAGACCCCTGCACAATTGTGTCCCCCTTATAGCATCCACATTTGCGTCCTTCATCAGAGCCACATCTCCACATTTAGGTCCCCATCAGAGAGCCCCACCACAGCACTTACATGTCAGTCCCAGTAATAACGATGCCCGGCTTCAGTGCAGCTCTGCTGTATCTCCCGGCTCCCGCCCGGCTGTTACACAGGCACGTGGTATGCAGACAGACAGTGGCGAGAGAGCTAGGAGGTACAGCAGGTCCTAGCAAACAGCTGGTTAGTGAGGCGCCGAGTTGACTTGCTAGGTCATGTTGCGCGAGTATGCAGCGCGCGTCCTGCTCCCCAACATAGCTTCAGAAGAGACCGACACTGCAGTGAGTCTGGGGATGTGGCCCGCGGGCCGTAGTTTGGAGACCCCTGGTCTAGAAAAATTAAGTTACTTACTGGTAACGTTCTTTCCCGGACTCTTTCAGGACAGCCACCTGAGAGGGACCTTGGCTCCTCCCCTCTGTAGGAAAAAACATGCCAGCCTTCTATAAATGTCCTCCTCCCCTGCTGGCTCCTCAGTTCTTTAAAGGGCACCTCCAGTCGCTTGGGAGACACAAGAATATATGATACACATAGTTAACTATATCACATTTCCTGCAAGGAAATTTTTCAATACCCATTTGGGTGGGTAAAAAGAGATGAATCTGCGCCACAGACAACTTAAATAAAAAGTGGTGTAATAAAAAGTGATAAAGTTTGAAGTGGCTGCCCCTACATAAAAACCCACCTATGTGGGAGTGAATATTAAGTAAAAAATAGCAGGTAATGGCGCCTACTAGAAATAAAGTGCATATAGAAATGTGCAAATATAAATATAAATATAAATGGTGTCTGTCCAAAAAAGTGCTGGTCCTAGTCAAAGTATAACATATATGTAACACAAAATAAATTGAATATTAATTGATAATTATGTGATTGAATTACGTTCCTTAGAGCTACAGCACATATTTTCTAAAGGCTTTTTAACTGCATGTAAATTGTGAGTACCCATTGTTTATCAAGAATAAATTTTACTTGTTACAAAACGGTATCACGCTATTGGGCATTTTCGTTTCACCCTATCTTCTCTATGAGCGGCTGAATGGTTGGATAGACCCCATGTGAGGAAACCAGGCAGACTTTATTGAAGTGTGGAGACTTATTGAGAAAGCCTATTACCCCTGCAGGGGTAGTTGGATCCGGTGAGTGCGGGACCATTGGGGGAGAGCACTGAGTGATCCACTGAAGGCTATACCTGCATGAAGCACATATCACTTTATATCATAAAACTGGACTTTTTTTGGATTATTATTATTATCATCATCTAATCTTGCAACACCTATTTTGGAATTTTTATCACTAGGAATTGGACTTTTATGAAATATATTTTTTTATTATACTTATTAATTCAATCACATAATTATCAATTAATATTCAATTTATTTTGTGTTACATATATGTTATACTTTGACTAGGACCCAGCACTTTTTTGGAAGACACAAGAATATATGATACACATAGTTAACTATATCACATTTCCTGCAAGGAAATTTTTCAATACCCATTTGGGTGGGTACCCGGCTGTTATGAAAGACTCCGGGAAAGAACGTTACCAGTAAGTAACTTCGTTTTTCCCCTAATCGTCTTTCAGGACAGCCACCTGAGAGGATAACCGAGCACTTACCCTTAGGGCAGGACCACAGCTTGTAAGACCTTGCGTCCAAAGGTCTGATCTTTAGCTGACAAGAGATCCACCTTATAGTGTCTTACGAAGGTGGCAAAGCTGGACCATGTCGCCAATTTACAAATATGTTCCGGCATTGCTCAAGCTCTTTCTGCCTGTGAGGCTGCCATAGATCTTGTGGAGTGTGCTCCGATACCCTCTGGGATCTGTATGCCTCCTAACTTTTAAGCCTGTTCAATGGCTTCCCTCACCATCTGGCTATGCTGCGTCTAGTGGCTCTATGACCTTTCCTAGCTCCAGAATGTAAAATAAATAAGGAATCCGTCTTCCTCAGTGTTTTTGTTACTTCCAAATAATGCAAGACGCATCTCCTGACGTCTAAATTATGAAACTTTACTTCTTGTTCTCTAGAAGGGTCTGGACAAAATGAAGGTAACACAACTTCTTGTTCCCTATGGAATCTCAAGACTACTTTTGGCAGGAATCCCAGATCCATTAAAAAAATTATGCGGTCTGCAAAAATCTGACAAAAGGGGGGTCTGATTGATAAGGCCTCTATCTCACAGACCCTTTTGGCTGTGGTAATTGCTACCAGGAAGACTGCTTTAAGTGTCAGCGTCTTTAGGTTGCAATTTTCTTTTTTTCTTTTTTCTTTTTTTTCTTTTTTTCAATTTCTTTATTTTTCAAATAATTTTCCAACATTTATACAAAACATGGGAGATAACATTCATGTTAGCTAAAAAACAAAAGCAAAATACGTTCAGTTATCTTAATACAATGCAGTCTCTCTTTTTCATTTATCACAACTACAAAAAATACAGAAGAGAGAAAAAAGAAAAAAAGAAAAGAAACCAAGCAATAACATTCCTACCATTGGGATCTATTCTCCCCCCCACCCTCCGCTCCCACCCTACCGAGCCAAGAGCTTGGGCCATTGGATCCCTATTTAGGTTCATGGTGAGAGAAAAGAGCTCCCTGGAAAACGACCTCTAATCTCGCTCAAAAAAGAAAAAAAAGGAAAAACTTCCAATTTCTTAGTGTCTGGTCATGGGGGGACGCTCTCCCATGTCCTTCCAGAGTATCTTAACCCACTCCCCGTTCTCCCTTCCACCTTAGTACTAATAGTTCCTTATCCACATGTTCCTTCCCATGTTCTCCCTACCCAATCCTAACCAATTATCCAAAATCAGATCAAAGCAACCCCACAAACAAAAACAAAAAAAACACAAAAAAAAATATTTCCCTTTTCTCATCTCTCCCTCTCCCCCCCCCCCCCCCCCCCCGTCTCCTACTCCCCCTCCAGTAGTTCTTTATTTTCCTCAGACTGAATCAAATCATTCCATGGTGTCTAAATTTTACAGTATATTTCTCTTTTTTTCCTACTTGTCCAAATCAAATCATCCATTCTATTCACTTCTTCCACCTTCCAAAACCACATGCTCAAAGTAGGGGGTTGTGTTTGTTTCCATTTAAGCGGTATACATGCTTTAGCAGCATTCAACAGATGATGCAATAGTGAGTTCCCGTTTATTCCCCAGGCAGTATCTGACAGATGCAGGAGGAAGAAAGCTGGGTCTTCCGGTATAACCTTCTCACAAATTTTTTCAATAATCTTCCGGACATCCCCCCAGTACCCCCTGATTCTGGAACAGGTCCAGAAGATGTGTACCATTGTTCCCTTCTCTGCCTTACATCTCCAACATTCACTTTTTATATTCGGGAAATATCTATGTAACTTATCTGGAGTTCTGTATCATTGTGCAATTATTTTATAATTACTTTCCTGCATTTTGGTGCAGGTTGCTGTCTTAAATATAGCTTGTATAATTTTTGTTTTTCCTCGAAAGACCTCGCCAGGTCTGTTTCCCATTTCTGAATAAAGGGCAACTGGAAATTTTCTGATGGACTACTCAATATTGCATACATTTTAGATATTGTATGTGTGCTTGGTTCTTTTTCCATGCACTGTTTCTCAAATGGTGTCATTTCCCTTTCCCAGTACAATGGCATCACCTGAGTATTTAAAAATTGTATTAATTGGGCTGCTTGCCAAAACTCTAACTTATAGGGTAAATTTTTATCCATCAAGCCCTTTAATGTTGGCCAATTACCCCGGCTTCTGAAATGGGAAATCTGATATGTCCCTCTCTCAATCAATGCCATAAAGGGTCCTTTCTGTATGCCAAGTACAAATCGCGGATTGCCTAGTATAGGTGTCAAGGGTGAATTATGCATAGATATTAGTTCCTTAGAGAATAAATAGGTTGTGACAGATCCGTAGAGTGGTTCCTATTATTGGGTGTTTTTTAATATCAGTTGTAACTTCTTTATAACACCAGGGGGCTCTACTTAGTAATTCCTTACACTGTGCTTGCTCTAGGTTTGGCCAAATCTTTATATTCTTGTGTCTACACCAGTCGAGTACTCGACCCAAATGTACTGCCTGGTAATATTTAAAAATATCTGGTACAGCCAAGCCTCCATATCGTTTTGGCAAGGATAGCAGTGACCTCTTTATTCTTGATTGCTTACCAGCCCATATAAACTTTGTAAATGCTGTTTGTAAATTCTTAAAAAAAATACTTGGTAATGTAATCGGAATTGCCTGAAGGAGATACAATATTTTAGGCAATATATTCATCTTAATTATGTTACTCCTTCCGAACCAGGAAAACATTCCTTTATTCCATCTTTCCAATAATTCACGTATTTTATTCAATAACGGTACAAAGTTCAATTCGTACATTTTCTTTGAGGTCACTGCGATCCTTGTCCCCAAATATTTCAAACTTTGAGCTGCCCATTTAAACTTATAACTAAGACCTATTCCTTTTGATATTTCCTTTGGTATTGCTATCATCAAGGCTTCTGATTTACTACAGTTTATTTTGAAGTATGAGAGTCTGCCGTATATTTCCATTTCTTTAATCAGAATCGGCAATGACACTGTCGGATTTGTTATTGAGAATAGCATATCGTCAGCATATGCTGCTATTTTATGTTGTGCTCCCCCTATTTCGATTCCTTTAATATCTTTGTTAAGGCGTATTTTACATAAAAAAGGTTCGCGTGTCAGGGCAAATATCAGGGGCGATAGTGGACAACCTTGTCTTGTCCCATTTGTTATCTTAAATAGAGACGAGGTTATTCCATTTACTTTTACTTGCGTCATGCGACTCTTATACATGCTTGCAATCCTTCCAACCATCTTCTCTCCTAATTTTATGTGTCGTAAAACTGAAAACATGAACTCCCACCCCACCCGATCAAAGGCCTTTTCCGCATCAGTCCCAAGGAACACACTAGGGGTTTTAGACGAATCTGCTATATGCATCGAGTTAATAGCTCTAATAGTGTCATCTCTTGCCTCTCTTGTTGGAATAAAGCCTACCTGGTCTTGGTGAATCAAAGAGGGAAGATGATGTTGCAGTCTGAGGGCCAATATCTTGCTGAATATTTTAAGATCCACATTCAGCAAAGATATCGGCCTATAACTACTGCATTTTTTCAAATCTTTACTCTCCTTTGGAATCACTGCTATTGTGGCTTTAGTTGTTTCTGTATGGAAGAGTGATTTATCCCCCATTTTGTTAAATATGTTAACCATGAAAGATATCAATTCCGGGCAGAGTGATTTATAATACTGGGCCGTAAAGCCATCCGGTCCTGGTGCTTTCCCATTTTCCAATACATTTATTGCTCTTCTCACTTCTTCTACTGTTATTGGTGATTCTAACTCCTCACTGACCGCTATAGGCAGGCATGGCAATCCGCTTGATGTTAGGTATTCCTCCATTTCTGCTCGGTCTGGTACCTCCAAATCTAGATTATAGAGTGAGGAGTAAAAATCACCAAAAGTTTCCGCAATCTGTCCTGGCATTTGAACCTCTGATCCATCCTTTTTCTTAACTGAGGGTATGTATGTCTTTGCCTGAATTTCTCGTAGTGCTCTAGCTAATTGTCTACCGCATTTATTCCCTGATTCGTAACTGCATTTACGGCCAATCTGTAGTGCCACTTTTGCTTTATATTGTAATAGACCTGTTACCTGAGTCCTTAACTTGAATAATTCATGTTCTACTGCAGTTGTCTGAGCATGTTTATGTTTTGCCTCTAACCTACGAATCTTTTCTAATAATTCAGTTAATTTAGTCTCCCTAATTTTCTTGATCCTTGAGCCATGCTTGATCAGAATTCCTCGTACTACGTATTTGTGTGTTTCCCAAATTGTCCCCGTAGAGCTTTCTAAATTATCATTTGTTTGAAAAAAAAAATACGAGTTTTTTCTGAACATCCTCCAGGACTGTAATTTTCTAGTGGTTCAAAGGGGTCTGCTGTCAAAGTTTGCAGCACTAATGACAGGTCCCACTTTGGGACCAACTTTTTTGTTCTCTCTTGCAAATAAGTCCACCTGAGGTGTTCCCCATCCTTGCGTAATTTGTTTTAACACCTCTTGGTTTAACGCCCAGTCGCCTTCTTTCACTTACTTCCTGCTGAGAAAATCTGCCACTCTGTTTAAATCCCCTTTTAGGTGGACTTCTGATAGAGAGAGTATATTTTTCTCTCCCCATTTCAGGATTTTCTCTGCTAGTGCCCACAGGGTTCCACTTCTTCCCTGTTTGTTTATGTAGGCAATGACTAATGCGTTTTTCGGACCTGATCTGCAAGTGATGTCCTTTTAACTCTTTCTGGAAGGATTGGAGTGCAAGCCCTACTGCTTTCAGTTCCTTTCAATTGTATGATCTCATCCTCTCTTCCTTTTCCCATGTGTAATCTGGGAGGCTTACCTCACTAGGGACCCCATGAACCACCCTCTGACACTGGAGGGACTGCTCCCCCTCCCTTTTTTCCCTGGGGCGGGTGGAGGGGTGGTGGGTTTAGGATAGGGGAGGTCCACCCTAGGTTCCCCTTACATTAGAATGGCTGGAGCTGGTCTCTGCTGGAGCAGTTTCTTTCCCCTCTGCATCCAACTTGTCTGTGTCACCAGCGGTGCTTTTTTTAAATCCGGTTTGGAGTTCCCCCTCATGATACATACCAAACGCCGTGTAGATTTGGCGGGAATCCAAGTCGGATCCCCATCGCTTCGTCTTTGTCGAAGGCTTTGTCTCCATCGCAGCAAGCCAGCTCAGCGCTGGCTCCCGCGATGGGGCTCGTAGGTGGTCGATCTCGCTGAGAAAGGGAGCGTGATTGACACAATATCGCGGTCATCTACTGTATGTAATTTCTTGAGGCCAAGACAGGACAGTATTGATATTCCCCCAGATGACCCAAAGTATTTAGTAAGAGTCATGATGTGTTCTTTGTTACATTTTTGAAGGCCCTGGAGCACCAACACAGTAGAAACACCCACAAAATTACCCCATTTTGGAAAGCAAACGCACCAACGTATTTTTTATGAGTCTTTTGAAAGTGTCATTTTTTTTAACAAGTTTTCAGAAAATGTGTAAAGAAAATGAAAACCTATTTTTTTTTTACACAAAGTTGTCCATTTATAAGATATTTCTAATAATTATGCCTTGTACACATGTACGGGATTTCCGACAGGAAAAGTTCCTGTCGGAAATCCTGAGGGGAAAGCCGAGAACCTGCTCAGGCCATACGCTGTACATTGCATCAAATTGATCTGCATGGCTGTCGTCCCAGAAGGATGCCTCTTCTAAAGATGATGCACAAGAAAGCCTGCAAACAAATTGCTGAAGACAAACAGACTAAGGATATGGATTACTAGAACCATGTCCTGTAGTCTGATGAGACCAAGATAAACTTATTTGAATCAGATGGTGTCAAGCATGTGTGGCAGCAACCAGGTGAGGAGTACAAAGTCAAGTGTGTCTTGCCTACAGTCAAGCATGGTGGTGGGAGTGTCGTGGACTGGGGCTACATGAGTGCTGTCGGCACTGGGGATCTATAGTTCATTGAGAGAACCATGAATGCCAACATGTACTGTGACATACTGAAGCAGAGCATGATCCTCTTCCTTCAGAGACTGGGCGGCAGCAGGAATTTGTGGGCCCCAAGCAAAATGGAAATGGAGAACCCCAACCCCCCCCCCCCCCGAACGCCCGCAAAGCCTACAGGAACCACAGCATAGCGATCCAAATACGAACAGATAGACATTTGCAAAAAACACCACTGTACCATAAAATCAATTAATATAAATAAAAAGTGCACAGTAACTAAATCCAACATACTTCTTTCTCCCCCCTCCCCCTCCCACCCCACAGCAGGTGTCCCCATCAGAGCCCCCCACAGCAGGTGTCCCCATCAGAGCCCCCCCCACAGCAGGTGTCCCCACAAGAGTCACCCCACAACAGGTTTCCCCCATCAGAGCCCCCCACAGCAGGTGTTCCCCATCAGAGCCCCCCACAGCAGGTGTTCCCCATCAGAGCCCCCCACAACAGAACACCTCTGATTTTCACTTTTAATTTAACATTTAAACAGTCCATCGAATTTACAAATACTGTATTTAAGCAAATAAGCTCAGTATTGTGTTGAAATTACTGCATCCCGCAATACTTATACTTGCATCCACCATTGCCCCCACTCATCACTTAATGTCCACCATTGCCCCCACGCATCACGTAATGTCCACCATTGCCCCCACTCATCACAAATGTCCACCATTGCCCCCACTCGTCACCACCATCACTGTTCCAGTGCAACATTGCCCCCACATTAGTAATAATAGCCAGTAGTTTAACATTGCCCCCACATTAGTAATAATAGCTAGTAGTTTAACATTGCCCCCACATAGTAAAACTAGCCAGTAGTTTAACATTGCCCCCACATAGTAATAATAGCCAGTAGTTTAACATTGCCCCCACATAGTAATAATTGTCAGTAGTTTAACATTGCCCCCACATAGTAATAATAGCCAGTAGTTTAACATTTCCCCCACATGACAATAGCCATAGCCAGTAGTTCAACATTGCCCGCACATTAGTAATAATAGCCAGTAGTACTAGTATAACATTGCCCCCACATATTAGTAATAATAGCAATTAGCCAGTAGTTTAAGCATAATAAAAGCCAGTCAAAAAATGATGATCCAACTCACTGTACTTGTTGCAGAATAGATTGCTTCGGGCGCTCTCGTAGGAGCGAGCAGAGGGGTGATGACATCAGCGCGCACTGCCGCCTGGTATACCAAGATGGCCGACCACTCCTGAGCTAGGCCAACCCTAGTGGAGACAGCGTGGCAAGGCAAGGACCCTGCTTGGGGGCCCCTGGCAATCTCGGGGGCCCCAAGCAATTGCTTGGTTTGCCTGTCTAGTTCTGACGGGCCTGGGTGGCAGGGCAGTATTCCAACATGATAACGACCCCAAACACACCTCCAAAACGACCCCTGACTTGATAAAGAAGCTAAGGGTAAAGGTGATAGATGGCCAAGCATGTCTCCAGACCTAAACCCTATTGAGCATCTGTGGGGCATCCTCAAAGGGAAGGTGGAGGAGCGCAAGGTCTCTAACATCCTAAGAGTGGAAGAGAACTTCTGTGGAAACCTGTGAAGCTCTGGTGAACTCCATGCCCAAGATGGTTAAGGCAGTGCTGGGAAATAATGTTGGCCACACAAAATATTGACACTTTGGGCCCAATTTGGACATTTTCACTTGGGGTGTACTCACTTTTGTTGCCAGTGGTTTAGGCATTAATGGCTGTGTAGAGTTATTGTGAGGGGACAGCAAATTTACACTGTTATAAAAGCTGTACACTCACTACAGAGTTGTTGGCTGCACATCCATGATGCGAATCTCCCATTCCATCGAGTCCTAAAGGTGCTCTATTAGATTGAGATCTGGTGACTGCGGAGACCATTTTAGTGCAGTGAACTCATTGTCATGTTCAAGAAACCAGTGGTGAGATGATTTGAGCTTTGTGACATGGTGCATTATCCCGCTGGAAGTAGCCTTTAGAAGATGGGTTCACTGTATTCATAAAGGGATGGACATGGTCAGCAATAATACATAGGTAGGCCGTGGCATTTAACCACTTAGGACCCGGACCATTATGCAGGTAAAGGACCTGGCCAGTTTTTGCGATTCGGCACTGCGTCGCTTTAACTGACAATTGTGCAGTCGTGCAATGTGGCTCCAAACAAAATTGGCGCCCCTTTTTTCCCACAAATATAGATTTCTTTTGGTGGTATTTGATCACTTCTGCGTTTTTTTTTTTTTTTTCACTATAAACAAAAATAGAGAGACAATTTTGAAAAAAATTGAATATTTTAAATTTTTTACTATAATAAAAATCCCCAAAAAATATATAAAAAAATAATATTTTTTTCCTCAGTTTAGGCCGATACATATTCTTCTTATTTTTGGTAAAAAAATATCGCAATAAGCGTTTATTGATTGGTTTGCGCGAAAGTTATAGCGTTTACAAAATAGGGGATAGTTTTATGGCATCTTTATTAATATATATATTTTTTACTAGTAATGGCGGCGATCAGCGATTTTTTTCATGACTGCAACATTATGGCGGACACTTTTGACACATTTTTGGGAGCATTGTCATTTTCACAGCGAAAAGTGCTGTGAAAATGACAATGGCAGTGAAGGAGTTAACCACTAGGGGGCGCTAAGGGGTTAAGTGTGCCCTAAGTGAGTGATTCTTACTGTAGGGGGGCGTGGCTGGACGCGTGACGTCACTGATCTTTTGTTTCTTATAACAGGGAACAGACGATCAGTGACACTGACACAGAGAAGAATGTTCTTCAGCTCCTGTGACCCGATCGCGGGACACCGGCGGCTATCGGGTCCAGGGCTGAACACTTAAAGGGTAACTCTGACATCAACATCTGACCTCTGCCATGTGATTGGGTGATTAGCAATTTATGTTACCAAGCAATTGAACAGGTGTGCCTAATAAAGTGGCCAGGAAGTGTATATTGATGGGGTATAATAAGACAAGGTACAGGCTTTAGCTTCTTTTTTCTTTAAACTTTTGAAATAAAAATGTATTTTTTATTTGAATTTATATTTTGTTAGGAATGGTATACTACATATGTATACAATGCTATGTTCCATTTTTAAGGCATTTATATTTTGTTAGGAGGGATATACTTTATATGTATACAATGCTGCGTTCCCTTTTTAAGGCATTTCTGAGACCAATAATTTAATTGAATATATTCTCCCTAGAAAAGCTGGGATGAATGTACCTGATTTCCACCTTTTTCTTCTTGTTTTGTACTTATGGCCCTTTATTTCAAACTGGATTGCATTTTAGTAAAAGACCACTGGGTGGCGCTGAAAGTCTTTTTTTGGCCTTTCACAGAAGGTGCTTTCTGAAGACATGTTTAGCTGAGAAAAAGTCTGAGGTTGCCCTCAGGCAGATGTCTGAGGTATATTTATGTAAAAAGGAGTAGAAATAAAAAAAAACTTGGATTGCACAGCTAAACCTGTCTATATTACTTGCTGCGTAGAGTTGAATAGAAGACCTGGGTTATTTTATTGCACTTGTTATGTGCATTCTGATTTTTCTTTATGTTTTTTTATTGTGTACCCACTTGGAGTGTAGAAAATATTTTAAAAATAAATTAAAGGTTTAAATAAAAGATGCAGGTTGCTGTTGCTTACCTGAAAATGCTTAGTGGTTCTGCTAATCCAATGTTTTCAGTATGTGAATACAGATGAAGTGCATCTATAGCCCAAATCTTTGTGTTTTGCCTTGGTTATGGATTGGGTAAAACCGTTGCCCAAAATGAGGCAAATCCCCTTTTAGACAGTTGTCACCAGAACAAGTATCCCCAATATGCAATCAACTGAAAGCATTCATCTCTATTCCTGTTCTAGTCACAATTCAAAATTGAGATTTTTCCATCATTCCCAGTGACACTGGTCACTAGAACTAATAGGCCACGTACACACGGGGAGACATGTCCGCTGAAACATGTCCGACGGACCGTTTCCAGCGGACATGTCTCCTCGGATTTTGGTCTGATGGCGTGTACACACCGTCGGACGAAAATCCCCTCGGACTGAGGACGAGGTGACGTGGCGGTGACGTTGACGCTGCCACGTCACCACTCCAGGAAGTAAAATACTTCCACGCATGCGTCGAATCCATTCGACGCATGTGGGAGATTTATGTCCGCTGGTTAGGCGTACTAACCAGCGGACATGTCCGACGGACAGGTTTCCAGCGGACAAATTTCAAAGCATGCTTTGAAATTTGTCTGCTGGAAAAACCTGTCCGCTAGGTCGTACACACGATCGGATATGTCCGCTGAAACTGGTCGGCGGACCATTTTTAGCGGACATGTTCGATCGTGTGTACGCAGCCATAGAGTGAATCTCCACTAGCAGCAATAAAAACCTGATAGGGTTTCTAACATTTTATAACATCAGCATTGTAATAACAATACAAGCAACTTAGAAAATCTCCATTTGTGTTGTGGGTGCTGCCTGTCTGCTGGTCCTCTCTTTTCACAACTTCCTGGCTTCCCTGCATGCTTTGCAGCTTCTCCTGTGTTGATTACTTTCAGTTTCTAATGACTACATATCCCATGGTACCTTGCTGCCTGCAATCAGTGATTCCAGTACAGATTCCGCCTCCTGAAACTCCTCCTCTCAGCACCTCTGTAGCTCAGAAGGCAGGCTCTGTGAAATGTGTGACACAGCAGTGTCTATCACTAGGGCATGATGAATATGTTACAGAATTCAAAGAAGTAAATGTGTGGGGATCTTCCCAAAATTTACATACTTCAAGATCATTCAGATTAAGGGCTTGTTCATACTTGACTACATTTCCAAAGCTTAACAAACGCTTCTATAGCGTTAGTATGGGCATTAGACTTACATAATGAGCTTTGGTATGGCCATTTTACAAGCGTTAATGATGAGTTAAAACAGCTCCCCAAACGCCCTATGGGCAGTTTTGAAGCTTTTGATGAGCGTTAAGGCACCCTAAAAACTGCTCCACAAACACCTATTCCATTGCAGGAAATAAAGTAAAGACGTAAAGATTATGGGCCAGATTCAGGAACAGTTAGGCTGGCGGATCCAGTGACCTGCCAGCCTAACTGTGACTTTGAGCCGGCGTTTCTGTTTTCTGTAACCAGAAAACAAGAAACGCCGGGTTGAAGCTCCGATGCGAGCAGCGTAACTGAGTTTCGCCATCGCATCGTTACTTCAACTTAAAAATGGCGCCGGGGGCGTTCCCGCCGATTTACGCTCAAAAAATATGTTAATGAGCGGAAATCGGCAATTCACGATCGAATTCCGGTGCGACGCAATGACGGTACGACGTTTCCGGACGGGATACGCGGCGCATAGATATACCTACATGGGGTTGGAGTATCCTATGTTAGGTATAGGCGTCGTCATCGCGTCGGGAAAAAAAAAAAATCACGTCGCTTGCGTAAAAAGTTCATGAATGGGAATGTGACGTCATTGACGTTCATTCACAGAATTTGGAGCATGCGCATGGGGATGTTTGGACACTCGACGCATGCGCAGTACGTTGGCGGCGGGATCGCGCTTAGTTAGAATACTACACGCCCCGTACCCGCCCAATTTGAATTCCGCCGACTCATTTGCGATGCGCTGCCGCAACTTTAGGAGCAAGTGCTTCCTGAATAACAGCACTTGCTCCTAAAATTTCAGCAGCGTAACGCAAATGAGATGCGTTACTCCAGAGCAAAGATGCTCTGCTCTACCTGAATCTGGCCCAATGTGTACAATGGTATTTTCTTTTGAAAATATATATGTCTAAAAATCTTGTGCAAATAGAACATCACCAAATAAAACAAAAAATTGTAAATATAAATACACACCGTGAGTGGTAACCAGTATACCAATCAATGGCTATATAAGGGGTGGCCACAACTATAGGCGCCAATAGCATTCATATAGAAAATATGGTGACTGGTGTATATAAAACATACAAACAAATAACCAAAATATATAAATCCTTGGATTGAGCGACAGGCATACCGGAAGTGATGCAGGAGTACGAGCTCGCAGCTCATGGTGTATATGTTTGAAATATCGTTGTAAAAAGTGAGTAAAACTAGATGTTTTTAATAATAAACTTTGAAAAACGATACCACACTATTGGGAATTTCTTCCTTACACACTACCACCAGGGAGCATATCGGGCGGGACCCCCAGGACCACCATAGAGGAGGCACTACACACCATAGAGTTCCACAAGCCAGGCCAACCATAGAAGGACACCATCTGACGTCAGCCCATCACTCTGGGACCTGTGCAACGCAGTGACGTTAGCACGTCGCTCCCCCTACGCATTTTGTCACAAATTACGTCATCCAAGTTCACGTCAATTGAAATAATGTAGAAATGAATATATGATTTTACATTTTGACCATAGGTATGGTATAGACACACTTCAACTTATTTTCTGGCATTCTGTAATGACACCTTACATATGTCTCACAATACAGATTTCCTTGAATGTATGCTAGTATAGGTAGAAAGATCCTTTTACGGAAAATAGCATTGTATAGTGATTATATTTTTTCCAACTATAACAACATATAAATTGTGCACTATCTTTACAGTGTCTGATAAAAAAAAAGACACAATTTATTAAAATTTGCTACGGTGAACTTAATAAAATGTAAGTCCAGCCAAAACTTTTTTTGGAGATGGAAGAATTTTTTTTGCAGTCTAGGACTATTAACACTGGTGCCACCTCAGAATATTATTTGAGTCAAGAGAAAAATACAGATGGTCTGGTTAAAGATAAACAAAATCATGGGAAAGATTTACTAAAACTGGTGCAGTCAGAATCTAGTGCAGCTGTGTACAGCACCCAATAAGCTTCTAACTTCAGCTTGTTCAATTAGGTCCCTTTCACACTGCAGCACCGCTAAAAGTGGTGCTTTAGCATGGTTTAGCGACGTTTTTGGGGCGCTAGCAGGCCATTTAAAAAAGAAACACGAAAAAAGAGCTTTCTGCAGCGCTTTCAAATCGCTTTTAAGTCGCTTTAGAATCGCTACTCATACATTTCAATCGGCAGGGTCGTTTTGCGGGCCGCTATTTACACCACTCCCGACCCGCCCCAAAGATGCTGCTTGCAGGACTTGTAATGTCTTGCAAGCACACTGCCCCAGTGTGAAAAGACCCATTGCAGTGAATAGGAGGCGCTTTTCAGAGGCAATTTATAGCGCTAAAACACCAGTAAACCGCCTCAGTGTGAAAGTAGCCTTAAGTTTTGACAATAAAACACAACCATTGCTGACCTTTCCTTCTAAAAATATAATTGCTTGGCTGCAATGCTCATCCAATGGTTTCTTTACTTTTTGATTAACTGTTCTGAAACAAGTCTTCTATTAAAAATAGCATTATGTGCTGAATAACATTTGTCCAACATATCACCAACTTAGGACATCTCCAACCAAGATGAATGAAATCTCCTGTGGCCTGTCCATACCTAATACACTGAGTACCGGTTCACATTAGTGTGCTGGGCGAGATTGCATGTGATTCGCACCGCACTGCAGTGCAAATCACATGCGATGTCTGTGCAATGCGATTTCAGCCATAAAAAATGACACTTTTCTACAATGTAAAGTAGTGAATGTACAGCTTGTATAGCAGTGTAAATTTGATGTCCCCTCAAAAAACTCAAAACACAGCCATTAATGTCTAAACCGCTGGCAAATAAAGTGAGTACAGCCCTAAGTGAAAATGTCCAAATTTGACCCAATTTACCCTCCCCGGTGCCATGTGACTCGTTAGTGTTACGAGGTCTCAGGTGTGAATGGTAGCAGGTCTGTTAAATTTGGTGTTATCATTCTCACTCTCTCATACTGGTCACTAAGTTCAACATGGCACCTCATGGAAAAGAACTCTCTGGGGATCTGAAAAAGGGAATTGTTGCTCTACATAAAAATGGCCTAGGCTATAAAAAGATTGCCAAGGTCTTGAAACTGAGCTGCAGCACAGTGGCCCAGACCATACAGCAGTTTAACAGGACAGGTTTCACTCCAAACAGGCCTTGCCATGGTCAACCAAAGGGGCAACCAGGTGAGGAGTACAAAGACAAGTGTGTCTTGCCTACAGTCAAGCATGGTGGTGGGCAGGCCCGGACTGGGACAAAAAATAGGCCCGGGCATTTTAGACTGAGCAGCCCGGGGGGGGGGGGCACATCGGGGGTTAATGATGGGATGTGGGGTGAGATGAAGACAGATAGATTGAAAGATTAAGATAGAAAGGAAGATGGATAGATAGATAGATAGATAGATAGATAGATAGATAGATAGATAGATAGATAGATAGATAGATAGATAGATAGATAGATAGATAGATAGATAGAAAAAGATAGATACAGATAGAAAGAAGGGAAGGAAGGAAGATAAAGAAAGATAAAAGATAGAAAGAAAGAAGTGGAGGAAGGAAGGAATGAAGAAAGGAAGGAAGGAAGGAAGGAAGGAAGGAAGGAAGGAAGGAAGATACATTTAGAAAGAAAGAAGGGAAGGAAGGAAGATAAATACATAGATATAGATAGATAGATAGATAGATAGATAGATAGATAGATAGATAGATAGATAGATAGATAGATATATAGATAGATAGATAGAAAGGAAGGAAGATGGTTAAAGAAAGAATGAATAATATAGAAAGAAAGAAGGGAAGGTAGATAGATAGATAGATAGATAGATAGATAGATAGATAGATAGATAGATAGATAGATAGATAGATAGATAGATAGATAGATAGATAGATAGATAGATAGATAAAGATAGAAAGCAAGAAGGGAAGATAGATAAAGAAAGATAGAAAGAAAGAAGGGAAGGAAGATTGATAAAGAAATAACGATAGATAAATATAGAAAGAAGGGAAGGAAGATAGATAGATAGATAGATAGATAGATAGATAGATAGATAGATAGATAGATAGATAGATAGATAGATATAGATAGATAGATAGATAGATAGATAGATAGATAGATAGATAGATAGATAGATAGATAGATAGATAGATAGATAGATAGATAGATAGATAGATAGATAGATAGATAGATAGATAGATAGATATAATAGAAGAGAAGAGATAGATAAAGATAGAAAGAAATAAGGGAAGGAAGATAGATAGATAGATAGATAGATAGATAGATAGATAGATAGATAGATAGATAGATAGATAGATAGATAGATAGATAGATAGATAGATAGATAGATAGATAGATAGATAGATAGATAGATAGATAGATAGATAGATAGATAGATAGATAGATAGATACGTAGATAGATAGATAGATAGATAGATAGATAGATAGATAGATAGATAGATAGATAGATAGATAGATAGATAGATAGATAGATAGATAGGAAGATATATAAAGAAATAAATATAAAGATAGAAAGAAAGAAGGGAAGGAAGGAAGATAGATAAAGTAAGAAAGATAAAGATAGAAAGAAAGAAGGGAAGGAAGGAAGATAGATACAGAAGGAAAGGTAGATAAAGAAAGGAAGGAAGATAGATAGATAGATAGATAGATAGATAGATAGATAGATAGATAGATAGATAGATAGATAGATAGATAGATAGATAGATAGATAGATAGGCACACATCAATCACACACACTGGCATCACACAGGCATCAATGGCACCAAATGGGCAAGTGGCACCAATGGCATGGCATCAATGGGCACACTGGCATCAATGGACACACTGGCATCAATGGGCACAGTGGCATCAATGGGCACAGTGGCGACAATGGGCACAGTGGCAACAATTAAAGGGCACAGTGGCATTAATTGGCACAGTGGCGACAATTAAAGGGCACAGTGGCTGCGTTTGATGTCATAGCACAGTGGCTGCGTTTGATGGCATGACACAGTGGCTGCGTTTGATGGCATGGCACAGTGGTGACAATTGATGGCACAGTGGCTGTGTTTGATGGCATGGCACAGTGGTGACAATTGATGGCACAGTGGCTGCGTTTGATGGCATGGCACAGTGGCTGCATTTGATGGCATGAAACAGTGGTGACAATTGATGGCACAGTGGCCTTTAATTGTTGGCATGGCACAGTGGTGACAAGTGATGGCACTGTGCCCTTTAATTGTTGTTGTTGCTGTGTTTAATGGCATGGCACAGTGGTGACAATTGATGGCACAGTGGCTGTGTTTGATGGCATGGCAGAGTGGCTGCGTTTGATGGCATGGCACAGTGGTGACAATTGATGGCACCGTGGCTGAGTTTGATGGCATGGCACAGCGGCTGCATTTGATGTCATAGCACAGTGGCTGCGTTTGATGGCATGACACAGTGGCTGCGTTTGATGGCATGGCACAGTGGTGACAATTGATGGCACAGTGGCTGCGTTTGATGGCATGGCACAGTGGCTGCGTTTAATGGCATGGCACAGTGATGGCAATTGATGGCCCAGTAGCAGCATTTGATGGGCCCAGTGGCTGCATTTGATGGGCACAGTGAGGCTCAATAGCCGCCGGAGGCCGTTCGTTCGCTGGCCGCAATAGGCCCCGGGCCGCGAGGGCCGTTCGCGGGCCACAACCGGCCTGCGGGCCGCCGCGGCCCACCGGGCATTTGCCCGGTATGCCCTATGGCCAGTCCGGGCCTGGTGATGGGAGTGTCATGGTCTGGGGCTGCATGAGTTCTGCTGGCACTGGGGAGCTACAGTTCATTGAAGGAACCATGAATGCCAACATGTACTGTGACATAATGAAGCAGAGCATGATCCTCTCCCTTCAGAGACCCCAAACACACCTCCATGATGACCACTGCCTTGCTAAAGAAGTTGATGGTAAAGGTGATGGACTGGCCAAGCATGTATCCGGCCCAAACCCAATTGAGCATCTGTGGGGCATCCTCAAACGGAAATGCATGAATCTATCTATAGTGATTAGAGCGGTGACAAGAGATGGGGGGCGGCGCTCTTGCGCCCCTTATGGATGCACTGCCACTGGTAAAGACCCTAAAAGTGATCCCTGTGACTGTGTAGTGTTCTGATGATTGTACTGGGTACCAGGCATTAAACTTTCAGCCTTAAAAGGGTAACCAATTGCCAGTGTGATTTACCCCCATGGACCTCAACTGTAAGGAAATAGACTGTTTATAGTTCACATTTACTTTGGGATGGGCTTGTCCTCTAGCTGTTGCCTGCTAACTATTTTGGAGTATCCCATCCCCTAATCCCTCTCCTATTACAAGTCCCGAGAGCAATACATTACAAAAATACAAACATCTAAGCTGTTTTTTGGAGTCGGGAAGAATGGACTGTTGCACAGGTTACTAAGGCCTCATACACACGAGGGAATTTATCCACTGAAAATGGTCCGACGGACCATTTCAGCCGAAAAATCCGCTCGTCTGTAGGGGCAAACGGACAGTTTTGGACGGATTCCTCCGGCGGAAAAGTTTCAAAGCATGCTTTGAAATTTTTCCGCCGGAGAGCTGCCCGTCGGATATGTCCGCTGGTTAGTACGCCTAACCTGCGGACATATCTGCCCGCACATGCGTCGTATCCTGTGAATGGATCCGACGCATGCGCGCGGAAGTGTTTTACTTCCTGGTGCGGTGACGTGGCGTCAACGTCACCGCCGCGTCACCGTGCTGTCCGCCGGCGGGGAATTTGATCCGATGGTGTGTACAGCCACCGGATCAAACAGCCCGGCGGACATATCTGATGGAAACGGTCCGTCGGACCATTTCCATTGGATAAATTACATCGTGTGTACAAGGCCTAACAGTCTTGGTACTTTTTGGGTAGGTTAAATTCAGCAGCCCCTGCGGGGGTAGCGCTATATATATATATATATATATATATATATATATATGTAGCGCCTGTGTACTTTCAGTCCAGGTGCTATTTCAAATTTAGAGGGGGATGATATGTAGCTCTCATCCAGGTGATTTGTACAAATTCAGCTTCTGTCATAGCTGGGCTGTGCTGTCAGTTTATTCTGTGTTCCTGAGGTGCCTTTCCACCCGGGGCGACAGGTGGCGGCAGTGAAGTTCAGGTCAGAGCGATTTCTTGCCAGCAGCGAATCAGAGGGGATTTTCCCTCGCGGGGCATGCTGAGGGAGGGTACTTTTGAGCAGACGCCATCTTGGCGGGGGAGTTCGTGACTGGATCCGGGTACGGCACCCACGATCAGGGGCCCCAGCGATATGGCCTACCAGGCCGGAGCGCACGTGGCACGCGTTGATCTTTGTTCCGGGACCATGTTGGCCCGGAGCAACTGAAGCTGTGATGGGGCCCAGTGACTTATTGGGTCCCCTATCTCTGAAAAGAAGATCCCAAGCGAGTTGTGCTGTTCGGTGGGGAGTCAGTCTGAGGAGAGCCCGGAGGCATGCAATCCAATAAGGCCTAGACAAGCTATCGAGGATCGAGGTGACCGGAAACTGGGAGTTTGTCTAATGGCAACCTGTTAGTCAAGACTATTTGAGGAAAACTAGGGAGATTCAGGCATCAATAATCTTGAGAAGGATTCACCTCACAAATTGTGTTCTAGAGCAAAGGGCCTGTGGCAGAGGTCTCACTCCTATTTTCTATTTCAATCAAGTCTGTGTCAGAGACTTGTTTTCCTTCTCAAGATTCTCAGTGATATTCTGTGAGAGAGACTGTCCAGGTACGCTGTACCCACTCCGGCTGGAGTGGCGACGAAGTTAAAGTCCCATTGGAAGAAGGATTGTTTCCGTTGTTCTTAGGCCTGAATCTGCAAATTCTCCTTTTCACCCATCTTTACTCTATCTACTTCAAGTTCACTGTTTGCCGTGTTGGGCAAGAATAAAAGCACAGAAAGACAGCGGGTGTTTGGACATTCCGTTATTGTTGTTATCATCATCATCATACCCCCTAGACATTCATACAGGTAACAGGCCGACCCAAATCTATCCAGTGGCTCCTGCGGGGGTAGTGCTACATATATATATATATATATATATATATATATATATAGGGTGACCAGACATCCCCAGTTTCAGGGGACAGTCCCCTGATTGAGGACACTGTCCCCGGACCAAGTCTGTCCCTGGTTTTGTCCCCAGATTAGATTTAATAGGAGGCAGGGGCAATTTCAAAGACAATCAGTGCAGAATTAAAATAAAAAAATTAGAATTACACTCCCCCACTCTGCCATGCCTACTTGCATAGGGGGGGGGGGTTGTATTTTCCCCCATTATCTGTGCCCCTTTCTGATGATCATGTGCTGGTCGGAGCAGAGGAATATTTCTTCAGTTTCGGGCACATGCCTATCCAGCTTCGCTCGCATGTTCTTCTGCCTTGGCTCAAATCCTGGCCAGCCACCTGCTTATCTCCTTGCCTTCCCTGGCGAAGTGATCTTCCTCCGCTCCCGATCCAGTAGTAGCCGCGGCCCGAAGAGTAAGACTTGAGAGGCTGTGAGGCGGGCGGTGACGGGCAGAGAGTGGCTGATTGTTGCCATTACTAGTAAAAAAATATGTCCCCGGATTTTATGTTTAAAATCTGGTCACCTTATATATATATATATATATATATATATATACAGGGCTCAAAATTTCAACCCCTGAGCTACTAGCCAGGTCTCAAGAGTTACTCGCCACCAGTTGACCCACCTAATTAATACACTGCCCCGTGCCTAATTGCGCTTCTAAACACACCCTTGTAGATTACCTCATGGAATACTGCTCTGCCTGTGCTCGCCTCACCAGACTACTTTTCCTGAGCATGCACCTTTCCTCTTCGGCCACCAATCGCATCAGGACTCTAAGTGTAGGCACAGATTGGAGGGAGATTGGTCATGCAGCCCTGTCATCACTCGCCCCCAGCTTAAATCCACTCGCCAAATGCTAGTAGGCGAGTGGAAATTTTGAGGGCTGATATATTTATATATATATATATATATATATATATATATATATATATATATATTATATATATATATATAAATGTAGCCAAGTCCCGAGCCTCTCCAGGCCTAATGGTGACCTCCAGAGTTAGGGACAGCTGAAATCCTTCTCTGTAGAGTGGATTACAAGGCATGGTGGGTGCAATGTAATATAGAATAATGGGCACCAGACACTTCTTGAATGCAAAGAGATTTATTTTCTCTTAAAGGGGAGCTCCAGTCCCCCAAACATTTTTTTTTTAAAACACTGCTCTGTAACTGTCAAAACCTGTAAATAAACATTTCTAATATGTCATACTTTTTGGGTTTTTTCTTTCTTTAAAAATAGTTATTTTCTTACTGATCTCAGAAGCAGGCAGTTTCCATTTTAGTTGTGGTCATCCTGTTCATTTCCTGGATTTCTGTGCAGTCATCTACCCATCATGCACCTGCAAATCTCGTACATGCTCAGTAATGCCTCAGGGAGGCCGTCCTTCTTCCTGACAGGTTGCTATGGCAATCTCTTGTCTGCAGAAGTTCCCGCCCCCATGGTGTTTTTAAATCATAACTTTATTTGACTTGTACATCTCTGGCGCCGCTCGTCGTTTTTTTTTTTTTTGTATAATTACTGTTTTATAATCAATGTGTGCAGGGAGCGGAGCTTTCAGATGTGTCTTAAGAAAGGGGGCGGAGCCGCATCGCATCGCATAATCTAACTGTGGGCAGGGGCAGAGAAGCTTTCAGCGATCATTTTATAATTATAAAAGATTGTTTTATAATCTAACTGTGTGCAGGGAGACAGAGGAGCTTTCAGAAGTCATCAGCGATGTCTGGGTGGGCGGGACAGAGCAGCTATCGAACGCCAGCTAATAGAATGGGGTCAGGGCAGGGGACTATGTGTATAAGCCTCCGCCCCCTTCCATAAGAAGCCACATAATTGGCATGCGTTCAATGGCTGCTCTGTCCCGCCCACCCAGACATCGCTGATGACTTCTGAAAGCTCCTCTCTTTCTCTCCCTGCACACAGTTAGGTTATAAAACAATAACCTGTTTTATAATTATAAAACAATCTAACTGTGTGCAAGGAGAGAGAGAGAGAGAGAGAGAGAGAGAGAGGAGCTTTCAGAAGTCATCAGCGATGTCTGGGTGGGCGGAACAGAGCAGCCATGGAACGCCAGCCAATTATGTGGCTTCTTCAGAAAGGGGGCGGAGCCGTATACACATAGCGGTCCGCCCTGACCCCATTCTATTGGCTGGCGTTCGATAGCTGCTCTGTCCCGCCCACCCAGACATCGCTGAGACTTCTGAAAGCTCCTCTGTCTCTCTCACAAAAAACGCAAGATTTTGGTAAGCGATTCGCAAGTAATCCATGACGCAGATATCCCAGGATCCCTTGTGACTTAATCGCCTAGGCGATTAGGACGAGGAAGCTAAGGGGAAAAAGGTATTTACCAGCCAAAAAAATAAAAAATGTTGCCCATTGTGAAAACTATGTTGTGAAAACTATGTGCTAAGGGCATGCAGCACAACTAAACATCAAAAAATGGGTGGAACTCCACTTTAAACACAACTGTGGGAGAGAGGGTAAGGGCCAGGACACTCTTTAGCAGTTACAATGTTGATTAGCAGACTCCAAGACTTCTATAGGAAGACCATGCAGGAAAAAACACCCAGCCGGACACCACATCTGCACTGTCTCCTATGGCAACAATCTAACCAATTTTCTAACCAAAGTTGTAATGAACTCTTTCACTTTTTCCACAATCTCCTTTTTAGATCTTCACTCAATTGAGCTTCCAGTCTATCACTTAGACCCGCTGATCTACTGCCACTGGATTTCCTGAGCTCTTCCAATCTTCTCACTAAGTGACTTCCTCAAGTGTCACCCCTGCATCCCTGCTGAGTACCTAGCTTGGCACACAAATTATCACTAACCAAGACCTACTCTATCACTCCTACACGGACGACACTGAACTTTATTTTCATATCAGCAACAAAAAGGACCAATACCCCATTTTAGAACAATGCCTCACTCAGATAGACAAGTGGATGATGGAGAGTCACCTCAAACTCAATGGATCAAAAACAGAACTCCTTCTACTCCATGCAAACCGAAAGAGACTTGCCAGGACGACATGGACACCAATGCCCATCTTGGGACAAACCATCACCCCTAGCACCAAAGTCAAAAGCCTCGGAGTCATTTTTGACTCTGACATGACAATGGATGCACAAATAGGATCAGTAGTTTATCCTGAAAGAAGACACAGCAGTAGTGGTAGCAATGCTGTATCCTGGCCTAGGCCAACAAGGCCCAGGCCTAGGGCAGCACTTTGCAGGGGGCAGCACGGACAGTGTCTCCACCGGCTTGCGCTACACTGCTTGGCAAATTAGTTTAGCGCCCCCATAAATTGGCCACACTGCTTCCAGTATGTGGGCAGTTGGCATTCTGCAACTGTGGGGGGGGTTGTCACTTCAATTTTTTTAACATCCCTGTCCCATTGCAGAGATGTCCCTTCACTTCCTGTCTCATAGCCAAACAGGAAGTGAGAGAAAATCTATGCAAATTAGGGGAATCCATTCCCCCAACCACCCCCCCCCCCCGCAGGCCATCAGAACCAGTGTCTCCAATTGAAAATTTCAGGGTGGGTCTTAAACTGCAAGGGGTGTGGCCTTGACAGGAAGGGGTGGGTCATTTTTAAATTAGGGGGTGCACGAGTTTAGACAGGCCTAGGGCAGCACAAAACATAAATACATCCCTGAGTGGTAGAGACAATTGTTAACTCTAGGCTAGATTATGCAAATTCCCTCTATCTCGGACTCCAAAAAATACCAGATTGCCCGTCTCCAAGTCGTCCAGAACACGGCTGCACGACTGGTAACAGGAAAAAAAAACTGGGAACCAATCACTCCATCCCCGAGTCGCATTTAAGGCCCCATGCCTGATGCACAAATCTGTACACGAAAACGCCCCCCAATATTTAGGTGAGAAAATAAAATACCAAAACCCCAATCGCATTCTTCGATCAACTAACCAAAAACGACTACAAATCCCCAAAGCCCGCTACAAGACCAAAGGAAAACGAAGATTTGCAGTCCAAGGACCTCGACTGTGGAGCACATTATCAGAAAAAAACTCAAGACTAGGGTTGTCCCGATACCACTTTTTTAAAACCGAGTACAAGTACCGATACCGAATACCGATACTTTTTTTTTATTAAATGTCATATGTGACAGTGGCTTTTTTTTTTTTTTACTTTTTTTTTTTTTTACAGTAGCATTCTTTTTATTTTTTTAGAGGGGGGTAGTGGATTGTCAGTGTGTTTTTTAATTTTTTATTACTATTTACATTTTATTTTTTAAATTATTTATTGCATTTTTTTTTTTAAATCAGCCCTGTTGGGGGGGTTTTGGTGAGATATCAGGGATCTTAACAGACCTCTGACATCTCCCCTTTGAGACAGAGAAAGGGACTAGGGAAACCTGCGCTGAAAATGAATGGAGAGAAGACACCGCTCTCCATCCTGACAGTTCCAGGGGGGCACGGGGGAGAGAGGGAAAAAGCGGGGGGCACAGGGGAGAGAAGGAAACAGCGGGGGACACGGAGGAGAGAAGGAAACAGCTGGGGACATGAAGGACGGAGAAGGAAACAGTGGGGGGCATGGGGAGAGAAGGAAACAGCGGGGGACACAGAGGAGAGAAGGAAACAGCGGGGGGCATGGGGATAGTAGGAAACAGCGGGGGACACGGAGGAGAGAAAGAAAACAGCGGGGGACACGGAGGAGAGAAGGAAACAGCGGGGGACATGGGGATAGTAGGAAACAGCGGGGGACACGGAGGTGAGAAGGAAACAGCGGGGGACACAGAGGAGAGAAGGAAACAGCGGGGGACATGGAGGAGAGAAGGAAACAGCGGGGGGGCACGGGGGAGAGGAGGAAACAGCGGGGGACACCGAGGAGAGAAGGAAACAGCGGGGGACACGGAGGAGAGAAGGAAACAGCGGGGGACACGGAGGAGAGAAGGAAAAACCGGCGGGGGGGCACAGAGGAAGAGAGAGACTGCAGCAAAATGGAGGGGGGCTGGAGGAGGACACAGGACAAGTATCAGGTGAAGCATCGGGAGCATTTGCCAGAGTACAAGTACTCAGGCAAATGCTTGGTATCGGTCCCGATACCGATACTAGTATCGGTATCGGGACAACCCTACTCAAGACCTACCTATTCTGAAGGATAAAAATAAGGAAAACGGATGCCAAGTGCCTTGAGGCGATTCAGTTCGCATTTGTAGCGCTATGCAAGTTATTCACTTACTCACTCACAATAATGCTCTGCAAGCGTCACCTCCACTGACTGGGTCCCTGGCTTGACCTTTGCTGAAGTTTCCCAATTTTACACCATCCTCGGTTGGTGAGAATACTTCTCAGGTACTTTCTTCAGCTACTCACAGTGGTCCCTGGTAACAAGGTGGATGGTCCCATAGTGGCGACAGCTTCCCCTCTACCTCCGACCATGACCGGTTCTCCGGCCGACAGAACCAATAATTCTGGTTTGACTGCAAGCCACAATCCCAACCCTACGCTGCTTTCTTCTTTCTGGATAGACCCTTAGATATCCTAGCAGCCAGATGTCTGAAGGTTAGGCCCCAGGTCTCTGGCCTAGCAGCCTGGGGCAATACGATACACGTCCACCCAGACAGCCGTCCAGGTGGCACAGAACCCCGATCACCTGACTCCATCCAAATAAATAGGTTCTCCCAGCAGGCCAAGGGACCCAAGAAAATTCCTGCCCATTGACTGAGACACCCCATTCATTCCTAATCTGTCCTTGCATTGCCCTTGTCTTATGTAATGTCACCAGAGACCACTACTTACTTCAAACCCATGGCACTGCCATGGGTACAAACTTTGCACCCTCATACACTAACTTACCTATGGGTCTCTGGGAAGCACGACACATATGGGCTAATAACCCTGTCCAAGATCATATTTTACAGTTGTTACATTGATGACATCATTATTATTTGTGATGGTAATACCGATGACATTGAACCATTGATTTCCCATTGTATAAATAACAACATGGGCCTATCCCTCACTTCCCTGCATAACAAAACACACCTAGCATTCTTAGACCTTGACTTATTTCATGATACTGCATGCATTAATGCAAAAAATGTTCACAAACCAACTTCTGGAAACTTACATTACAACAGTTGTCACCACCCTCGTTGGTTAAAAAACATTCCAAAAAGCCAATTCTGCTTCCCTTAGACATAATTGCACCATGCAGTCAAACACAAATTCATCAGGTAGACATGTGCACACTGAAATATTTTGTTTTCGGAATTTCGGTTTCGCCCGAAAAATGTATTTATTTAGTTACTCCCGAAATTTGTTTTTATTTATTTTGTTTGGTTAAAAAATACATTCGTCCGAAAATCGGAATTAAGATCGAATCTGAAGGCTTATGGTGTCTGTCGAATGTTCTAAGAAGATTTGATGAAGCAGCTAAAACATTTGACGCCGCAATCGTACATTTCTGGTCAAATGCTCCGCCCACAAGCTATAGTAGAATTATAATGTTGTATGACTAGTAATAATTATATTTATTAATTATTATTACTAGTCAACCAACATTAGAATTCTTCTATAGCCTATGGGCAGAGCATTTGACTATAAATGTCCGCTCGCGGTGATCGTATGTTTTTAGCTGCTTTGTCAAATCTTCATGTCTATATAATGTCGAATCTTTTCTCTCTGTGTCGAATAATCTTGGACTAATAGAGTTAGGTTAGGTATATTCGACCACAGGTTCGATAGACACAGATCGATATTGTCACCGTCATTTTGAATCTTCTATTTATATCGAACTGTTGTCACAACGAAATGAAAATAAAGCATTTTTTATGTCAGATCTTTCGGATTCCGGATTCTACGCGTTCGTTATCGTTTGTTAAAATGAACGTGAAAATCCCCGAAATTCGGACGAAAATGCATTCAGACGAAACCAAATGCACATTTCTACTATCAGGCACAAAGCATAAACCTCAAACAAACATTCATTGAAAAAGGCTACCCCCCCCCCCCCCTCACTCATCATACAAGCTTACACCACATATGTCAATCCAGACATCCATACCCATAAAATTAATTCATCGAAGGACATGACCCAAATTCACAACAAGCACAAAAATATGGAACACATAGTCCATAAACATTGGCCAATATTACTGCAGGACCTCCATCTCAAAGACAGTATACCAAATCAAATTCTCATATGGAAAAGCACCTAACATTAAAGGGAAAATTGCCCCAAGTAAACTCAAAAACAAAACAAATACGTCACCATCTCTTCAACTGTTCTTTATGATTGGGATGTACCAATGCGATAAACCCCTGTGTCTTACATGCACTTTTGTACAACATGGTCAAAAAACATTTACGATTAAGAATAAAACATTCAAAATTTCAGAATTCTACACCTGATCCACAGACCATGTAGTATACTGCCTGACCTGCCCCAGTGGCCTCTACTATATAGGCCGAACTATACGCCCCCTACGCCAGCGAATTGGAGAGCACCGCCGGTTCATTGGGACCTACAGGGACGACCACAGCGTTCCATGACAATTTACCCAACACCATCCCAAATCCACTTTAGGCCTTAAAAGTATGGATAATCTAATCCATACAAGCAACTTTCCCCGCAGCAGAGAGATTTAAACGTCTCTGCCAACGGAAGACTTATTGGATATACGCTCTGGATGTACTTTTGCCTGGAGGTATTAACAAAATACTGGAAATTAACACCTTACTCTAAATATTACTACTTTTGACATACAGACTACTTGACCCACCTCCTGCGATATTATGGTGTCCATTTTTATAAATGTTGTATTCATTATTGGTATAATATCCACTTTTAACCTTTAACCTCATCTTTTACACTACACAAATCATATGAACTGCTATATTCCGTTGTTCATTTATTCATCCATTCCCTTTTATTCCTATAACTATTCATTATAATATTCATGTTCGTGTGCTGTATATATATATATATGTATGTATAAGTGACCGTGAGTCTACTAATAATTTGTCGACTATCCTAGGCTACCACTATTCATATCTAGCTATAATTTTAATTTGCCATCTGTCATAGCCAAGTATTATTCACTATCATTAGATTACTGCTTCTGGCATAATCTGTACAATTTGTCTACCATCCAAAACATAATTTTACCTATTTCCTGTTACCAAGGCTTTCTATTGTTAAATCCCTTCATTAAGTATACAAGATTCATGACCTTATTTGCATGTGCATAGATGCCCGTGCATAGATGCCACATATATACAGTGCAGAAAATAAGTATTTGAACACCCTGCTATTTTGCAAGTTCTCCCACTTGGAAATCATGGAGGGGTCTGAAATTGTTATCGTAGGTGCATGTCCACTGTGAGAGACATAATCAAAAAAAAAATTCCAGAAATCACAATGTATGATTTTTTTAACTATTTATTTGTATGATACAGCTGCAAATAAGTATTTGAACACCTGAGAAAATCAATGTTAATATTTGGTACAGTAGCCTTTGTTTGCAATTACAGAGGTCAAACGTTTCTTGTAGTTTTTCACCAGGTTTGCACACACTGGAGGAGGGATTTTGGCCCACTCCTCCACACAGATCTTCTCTAGATCAGTCAGGTTTCTGGGCTGTCGCTGAGAAACACGAAGTTTGAGCTCCCTCCAAAGATTCTCTATTGGGTTTAGGTCTGGAGACTGGCTAGGCCACGCCAGAACCTTGATATGCTTCTTACAGAGCCACTCCTTGGTTATCCTGGCTGTGTGCTTCGGGTCATTGTCATGTTGGAAGACCCAGCCTCGACCCATCTTCAAAGCTCTAACTGAGGGAAGGAGGTTGTTGCCCAAAATCTCGCAATACATGGCCCCGGTCATCCTCTCCTTAATACAGTGCAGTCGCCCTGTCCCATGTGCAGAAAAACACCCCCAAAGCATGATGCTACCACCCCCATGCTTCACAGTAGGGATGGTGTTCTTGGGATGGTACTCATCATTCTTCTTCCTCCAAACACGGTTAGTGGAATTATGACCAAAAAGTTCTATTTTGGTCTCATCTGACCACATGACTTTCTCTCATGACTCCTCTGGATCATCCAAATGGTCATTGGCAAACTTAAGACGGGCCTTGACATGTGCTGGTTTAAGCAGGGGAACCTTCCGTGCCATGCATGATTTCAAACCATGACGTCTTAGTGTATTACCAACAGTAACCTTGGAAACGGTGGTCCCAGCTCTTTTCAGGTCATTGACCAGCTCCTCCCGTGTAGTCCTGGGCTGATTTCTCACCTTTCTTAGGATCATTGAGACCCCACGAGGTGAGATTTTGCATGGAGCCCCAGTCCGAGGGAGATTGACAGTCATGTTTAGCTTCTTCCATTTTCTAATGATTGCTCCAACAGTGGACCTTTTTTCACCAAGCTGCTTGGCAATTTCCCCGTAGCCCTTTCCAGCCTTGTGGAGGTGTACAATTTTGTCTCTGGTGTCTTTGGACAGCTCTTTGGTCTTGGCCATGTTAGTAGTTGGATTCTTACTGATTGTATGGGGTGGACAGGTGTCTTTATGCAGCTAATGACCTCAAACAGGTGCATCTAATTTAGGATAATAAATGGAGTGGAGGTGGACATTTTAAAGGCAGACTAACAGGTCTTTGAGGGTCAGAATTCTAGCTGATAGACAGGTGTTCAAATACTTATTTGCAGCTGTAGCATACAAATAAATAGTTAAAAAATCATACATTGTGATTTCTGGAATTTATTTTTTTGATTATGTCTCTCACAGTGGACATGCACCTACGATGACAATTTCAGACCCCTCCATGATTTCCAAGTGGGAGAACTTGCAAAATAGCAGGGTGTTCAAATACTTATTTTCTGCACTGTATATATGTTCACATATATAATTTTTATTTTAGTATCTGTGGAACTCTGTGGAATTGTGGCAATTTTGCCTGTTAATGGATATTGAATATGCTTTATTCCTCATTTTTTACATTCTGCAGAATTTCGGCTACTGTTATAGATCTGGATGAATAAAAAAGAAAACCTTTTTGATCTGCAAAACTGTCAGTTCTAGACTTTTGGAGGAAATCCAAAATGAAGGGGACCAAGTAGGAAGTGAAGTCACAGCTACTGACAGCAGCAATATACTCAGATTAGCTGTACTACGTCAGATGATCTGCCTACTAATAGTAGCTCATTGTTCCTGAAAAGTGCAGGCACATGTAGAGATATGTTCTATAGAAAAGGAAGAAATGACCACTTGACTGCAATCTAGGTTACACCCAGGAACTGTTTTTACTGTGCTGACCTAGAAATTACCCTTGCACAGGTCTATACAAGCAGCAGTTGAAATTCCACCTGTGCCACAATTATGTTCCTAGAGTCCAATCAACCATAAAATCAGGAAGTTAGGAGTGTTATTTTTCCATTTGACCTTTACTGAGTAAAGGCAGAACAAGTGAGGCTTGGTGGGAGATTATAAGCCCATGTAGAATTGGCCATAGGAAGCCTATTAATAGTAAATAGTAATCTATATTACAAATATAATTTCCAAAAATCAAAACTTTTTTTGAGCAACTGAGGGACAAATTAGTGCCTGTAAGCCTTGTTATTAGATAGGGAGATTTTTCCGTATGCTGGAATATCATTCTGTGAGCTAGCCCTACCCCACACTCTTCTATGTAGAACAATAAATAAAAGTACAGTACAAACACCAATGTTATTATAGGGCTAATTTACCCCCCTATGTCATTCAAATATCTCCCTACATGTTATGCAGAAACTCCCTACTTGTCATTCTGAGTGAAATATCTGCCCATCTGTAGCCACCCTAGGTTTCACTAATATTATGTTAACCACTTTCATACCACGCCTATTCTGGCACTTCTCTCCTTCATGTAAAAATCATAATTTTTTTGCTATAAAATTACTCAGAACCCCCAAACATTATATATATTTTTAGCAGACACCCTAGGGAATAAAGTGGCGATTGTGGCTTTGTTTACTTCCGGGTACCCGGGCGTGACGTCATAACGTTGCGCCCGAGCCTCCGGCGGCTATAAAGATGACCAGTGACCATCTGGTCACCAGGAATCTCTATCTTTCCCATTCGGCAGCCAATTCGTTCTCTGAGCTTCCGATGGCATGGGAGAGCCCGAAGAATTATCGGACGGCGGTGGGAGGGGGGATGTCCCCTCCCGCCGCCTATAAGAATGATCAAGCAGCAGGACTGCCAATATGATCACAGAATCGCCGCCTGAAGAGAAGGATATCTAAATGATTCCTGCAGCTGCAGGCATCATTCAGATATCCCGCACTAAAGTCCAGGACGTCATATGACGTCCTACGGTACAGAAGTGGTTAAACATGGTGTTCCAATTTTTGTATGTGTGTAATCATACCTGGGAGTTGTACCACTATCATGGTTACTTGTAACTGTGGTTCATGGGGCCCCAATGCAAAGTGACTCCTCATTGTTGCCGTATCAATTGGGATAATAATTGATCTTAAAATGTGTGTCCAACCAAAACATATTTTTTCTTAGATTTGGTGGGAGTGGGAAAAAATTGGAACCCAACATTCCAGGTGTGTTCCATACAGAAAAAATGCACTGGCACTACGGGGGGATGAGTGCGTACAGGTGTGTGGGTCGGCTGAGTGCATACCGGTATGAGGGGGGTTGAGTGCGTACAGGTCTGAGGGGGGCTGAGTACGTACAGGCGCGAGGGGGCTGAGTGCGTACAGGCGTGAGGGGGCTAAGTGCGTACAGGCCAGAGGGGGCTGAGTGCGTACAGGTGTGAGGGGGGCTGAGTGCGTACATGTATGAAGGGGGCTGAGTGCATACAGGTATGGGGGGACTGAGTGCGCACAGGTGTGTGGGTGAGCTGAGTGCGTACATGTATGAGGGGGGCTGACTGCATACCGGTGTGATGGGGGCTGAGTGCGTACAAGTGGGAGGGGGCTGAGTGCGTACAGGTGTTTGGGAGTGGGTTGAGTGCCAGGTGTGTGGGTGGGTTGAGTGCGTACAAGTGTGTGGGGGGCTGAGTGAGTCCTGACACTGGATCTACATCACTGGACAGCATGATTGATGATAAATTTAACTGTAAACTGTTTTTGTTTTTTTGTAAACAAGCCTGCAGGGATTTTGGGTTATCTCTAAATGTCATACTTTCGGGAAGGAGAATAGTGAGCAACACAGTGGTGCCATCATCAAATCACAATCTAAATCGTATGCGCGCATACACACGATCAGAATTTGTCAGACTTTTTCCATCAGATTTTCCGAAGCCCCAACAGAGTTTTTTCATTGGAAATTCCAATGAACTCCATTGGAGTTTAGTTATAGAACATGTTCTATTTTTCTCCGATGGAATTCCAATGTGATTTGGCCGGGCAAAAGCCTGATTGTGTGTACGCGGCATAAGACTAGCAATCAGAGCCAGCAATGCCTTAAATCTGGTACAATCAATGAGATTATCGGACAAATGAATGTCTGTTTTTTTTTTTGCATACTAAGCTCATATCGAAAATGAAGAGGTTACTAAAGTTACGAAAAAATTCTCATTTAACAAATTTAAAATACGGACGTGATGTAATGTAATGTATTTGTATTGTATTTTCGGATAAAAACTTTACTGATTAAATGAAAATCGTACGTGCTTGTCCCTTCAGATAATTTCACAACACCTGTCCTGGTCGGCTCTTGAAACCTGTGTACTTCAAATCTGTATTTTTCATATAATCTTCTGTTTGTATGGGCCTTTAGATATTCCCACACTGCAGTGCAGACAAAGTATACAGCTATGAGGCTACAGAACAGAAAGGCGTTGGAGATAAAAGGTAAATCTTTCAGAGCACTGCTAAGGCAAGATAACATTTCTAGATGTTCCCTATGACATGGCAAATCTTCTCTTTTTTTGGCTCCTTTTCAAATGCACTGTGAATATGAGAGATGACTTAACTTGGGCAGTTGAAAACATATATTAGGTTGAATACAGCACTATCTCAGTCTCTGCATTTAACACATGGGACCCCTCAGGCCAAATTGCAAATGTATTTAAGTTAGACATGCCACAATTACCAGCTTCTTTATTTCTAAATTGTAAAGTTTGTGAAATATTATATGTAACCGTGCCTTAACCGCTTCAGCCCCGGAAGATTTTACCCACTTCCTGACCAGAACACTTTTTACAAGTCGGCACTGCGTCGTTTTACAATTGCGCAGACGTGCAACGCTGTACCCAAACAAAATTTCCTTCCTTTTTTTCCCACAAATAGAGCTTTCTTTTGGTGGTATTTGATCACCTCTGGGGTTTGTATTTTTTTGCACTACAAAAAAAGAACAGTGATCATTTTGAAATTTTTACTTTTTACTATAATAAATATCCCATTTTTTTTTAAAAAAATATTAAATTTTTACTCAGTTTAGGCCGATATGTATTCTACATATTTTTGTTTAAAAAATCGCAATAATCGTATATTGATTGGTTTGTGCAAAAGTTATAGCGTCTCCAAAATAGGGGGATAGGATTATGGCATTTTTATAAAAAAAAAAAATGTTACTAGTAATTTTTTACTAGCGGCAATCTGCGATTTTTATAGTGACTGTGACATTATGGCGGATAGATCGGACACTTTTTTATAAATAGCCCCCTATGGTTAAAACAGACTACTAAAGAGAAAGGGTGGGGCTATACTTCACAGGTCATAATTTACCATAATGGTTCTCATGGGCTAGTGCCTAGGACAGAGTGGAAGAGGTGCTGTTCAGGGTAAGTTCAAAACATACAAACTAAGATAATTATTTTCCTATTGTGTTCTAGTCTTCTGGCCACCCCCTAAACATTTTTGGTTAAATTCTGCAGCTGAACTGTTGGGGAAAAGGCAATGCTGAGGGTTAGGAGACTCATTATAATTCAAGAAACATTTAGCCACAATCTCCTTCTTGTGTTTGTAATGTTAAAGTAGATTCAATCAATAAAATCTCACATAATTTCACATAGTATTTAACACGATGTTAACAAAAGAGGTTTTCAATATTTTTAAATATAAAGTTTTAAACAAAATAATAGCTGGTTATCTTGCCATAAATGCCCTTGTCCAGACCCTTCTTATTATACGGCAACAACTGGCTCCCAATTGCTCTCCCCGAATCATCACCCTATCAGGTTTGGCAGTCATTGAGACTAAAGGGATCATGCTGATACACGTTGCACAGACATGGTCCACCATTGTCACTATCAGGAATCCGGTCTACAGCAATGGTGTGCAGTTGACATTGGAGGAAGTGCATGCAGGCTAAAAAGAGGGTAAGGTCAGCAGCAAAGAGATACAAAGAAGGACGAACAAAAACAAAAAACAGTATTTTATAAAAAAAAAAAAAATTAAAACAATGTATACGATATATTAGCTTAATTCACAAAGCTCTGGCACAAGAATACGGGTTCTTCTCTTTTTTTTAAGTGAAAGAAAATCAAATGAGATTTACAATTACAGTCACTTGACTAAAAATAAAGATCCTTATCCTCATGTTTAAAGTTAGTAAATTGAGCCTGTAGTGTTTTATCAAACTAAATGTAATCCAACAAAGCTGGCCAAACACATGCAGATGTCTCCATCCACATTAAACGCCTTGGATAGAGGAATTCTTGCTCCTGGCCATTGTATTCTGATTTGATTTAGGCACTGTTTGGGCCAAGGATTTCTTCGACAAAAAGTTAATCAAAAAACAGGGCCACCCACAGCTCAACTTTCAGTCAATTCACCAAAATCATCCAAAATTCAAACAATGTATGGCCACCTATAGTTTTCCTCTATCTAAGGTAGTTGTTAATGTCAGGCTCCATGTACACTGGCTTACAAATGTCTGCTTCTGGAGGAGTTTTGTGTTTTGCTTGTAGAAGCAGCTCAATGTTACCCTATGCGTCAATGCATATTAGGACAATTACAGGCATATTTTAAGCTCAACGTCAGAGGCAGGGAAAAAAAACCCTTCTGTGTGCATGGAACCTAGATTGCATGCTTCCTTCAACAGCATATATAGGCATTGTTTTTTACTAAAATAATCATATGACACAAGGGTCGAAACTTGTACCTAAAGACATTCTCAATTCATGACTGGAGCAACATGATGTTTAAATATAACACGTCACAGAGTTAATCCCAGTATTAATGGAAGAGACTCAGGAAAGATGATATGACATAAAATAGGAGCCCACTTTGAATTTATACTTTTATGTATTTTTACTTTTTCGGCCCCAAATACTTTATTCCTATTTAGTTTTTGGAGATGACAGCTAAAAAGTCATTTGCACTAAAAATGTAACCGTATATTGTGATGTTGTATAGGGAGAATAAAACCTAAAAAAAAATAATACCAGCTTAATACAGAAGATAAATTAATGATGTAAAAAGTTAACAAATTAAATAAAAAAAAAAAACAGATGGAGCAGCAAGAGTACATACCTGCTCTGTTTTCCCTGTGGAATGTTTTCAAGTAATTGAATGCCTCGCTGCCAGGAGGTTGTTCATAGGTGTACGCTAATTTAATTTGACAAACTACAAGTATAAATGACATGCTCATCATCATTTTTATTTCATCTAGAGTCCTTAGCATGCTACATTAACCTGACAATGTTTAATCTTGGGCTCATTTAACAATGCAATTCATGCAGTTCACATACTGTTTGTAATATTACATATGCTCGGTTCTTTCAGAACAAATAGATAGGGTGATGATATCTGCAAAGGTCACATATTCTCTTTTCTTCCTTTGACTGTGACATATACTTAACACCATTTGTCATATTACATAATACATGGAAAAGCAACAATATACCAATCATATTAAATAGGTCATAGAATAAACCCATGAAGAGAAGTTTTTCTTTGATTTTAGGGTCATCACTCTGATATACCAGCACTTGAGTTGATGTGGACAATGGTGCATAGTCCCTAACTGGAAATTAGTTCATGGGTGTTCACGTTTTATTGCTTAGTTAAGTGCAATGAATATGGGATAAATAAGGCAGTTCTCTTGAATGAGAAATAGTCATATATACAATTGTACTGTCACTTTGTTGGTTAGGAAGAAGTGTTGAGGATTCTGGAGTCTGCTGAGTCTGATCTCTCCTCATAGTCCTCCTCTGTGTAAATGGGTTGTTTCACTACAATGGGGCAGCTGTCCTCTGGAACAGAGATCCTTGGGTCCTCAGGAGCTCTAGGAGGAAGGACAGGTGAACTCCGAAAGACTGTGGTGGAGTTGCTAGAAAAGGGACTAACATACTGTGATCTAAGCTGGTACTGCTGTTGTAGGGTCATAGTGTTCCACAAGGTAACATCGTTGGGCAGAAAGGGACTAGACTGGTTTCTTGCCAAAGTGTTTCTCAGGAGAAGAGGGTACCTTGGGGGTTGCGGAAAGGGGTGTTGTAGGGGCACAGCTAAGGGATTTGTTACCACATTACTGGAATCTGCAGAAAATCGGAGGGTGTCGGGTACTCTGAAGGCTGACCCTACTGACCACTTGGAGGATGATAGGGGGTAGGAGCTAAGGGTGTGCTCAAATAAATGCCCATTAGGTGGTAACACAATACTTTCAGATTCTGTTGTAGTTCTCTCACCAGTCACAGAGGATCGGCTTGACAGAAGAACTTCCACGGCTCCAACAAGGTCACCTCCACACCCCTTCAAAATCAGTTCTAGCACAGTGGGCTTCTGGCTTGGAAATATCTTTTTCAGGACCTCAAGAGGGGGTCTGTTAGATTTCAGGTTGAAAGGCAGAGACACAGCAGCAGATGAGCCCTCAATCAGAAGATGGTTGTGTTCAGGCTGGTACTTGGGGCTCTCTGAGGTACTCTCTGCACTGCTGCAATTTTTCCGCACTGGATAGCCTGCTTCATCCACTGACACCACCTCTGGGCTCTCTGGGGTACAGCAGGGCTTCACATCAGGAGGGGACCTCTGATCTGTGTCCTTGTCACTGTAGCTTTCGCCATTGTCTGTACCACTGCTGTCTCCCAGCCTCTCTTCAGACACATCTGTCAGACCAAAAAAAGACAACATTAGAAGACTATAGAGCATGAAAACTGTTAGGTTCCTCATCACTCGCACAGGATATCTAAATGTGAATTTGTTGCCATTATACTAGCTCAGTCCAAGATTACACCACTATTTTTTAATTTTTAAGATATTTCACGGTAAAATGTAACTGGTAAAGGGTTATTTACTAAAAATGGAGTGCGCAAGCTTTGATGCAGCTCTGCATAGAAACCAATCAGCATTCAGATTTTATTGACAAAGCATAATTGAACAAACTGAAGTTGAAAGCTGATTGGCTACCATGCACAGCTGCCCCAGATAGTAAATCTACCCCTTAGGCTTCATGCACACTGGGCTTTTATAAAACGCCATTTCCCTTGGTAGAAATAAAATGCTCATGTAGAGTGTTTTTGAGCACATGTTTAGGCGCCTTTAGGCGCCTTGCACACTGGGCTTAAAAAAACGCATTGGCAGAAAAAAAACTCACATACAGTAGAGTGTTTTTGTACATAGTTTAAATGAGTTTGGGAGAGTATAGCGTTTTTTCTGCCAGAAAACTCCAATCAGAAGTTTTTTTTGTTTTCCTACCTAGAGCATTTTTTGTACAAAGTCTAAGAGATTAGAAGAGTTTTACGTTTTTTCTGCCAGTGAGCTCCAATCAGAAGTACGAACCAGAAGGTTTTTTTTCCTGCCTCTTATGCCTCTTATGCCGCGTACACACAATCGAGCTTTTGCCCGGCCAAATCACATCGGAATTCCAACGGAATTCCAATCGTAGAAAAATAGAACATGTTCTATATCTAAACTCTGATGGAATTCATCAGAATTTCCAATGAAAAAACTCTGATGGGGCTACACACGACCGGAATATCCGATGGAAAAAGTTTGTCTGACTTTTTCCATCGGAAATTCCAATCGTGTGTACACGGCATTAGGCATTGGGCTTAAAAAAAGTCTGTTTACTCAAGAGTAAAAAACGATCATATAGAGCATTTTGTGTACAAAGTTTTGACGAGTTTAGGGGAGTTTTAGATTTTTTTTCTGCCTCTAAACTCCAAGCACACTGGCAAAGGTTTTTTTTTTCTGACTCTACTCCATGCACACTGGCATAAAAAAATGTTGCTTCTACAGGACTTTTGTGTTCTGCCTGTATAAGCAGCTCAATGTTATCCTGTGTAGGACGATTGGAGGCAGATTTAGAGCTCAACGTTAACTAAAAAAAAATCGTCCTATTGTGCATGGACACACAGGATAACATTGAGCTCCTGTAGAAGTAGCAATTTTTAAGCCAATGTACATAGTGTATCTGCCAGAAAGCTCCAATCAAAAATGCCAACCAGTAGGGTTTTTTCCTGCCTCTAAACGCTGAACTTAAATACTCTTTGTTTTATTTATTTTTTTATTTTCAGTGGCCCTTTGGGTAGATTTTATTGTTATATTATATATAGCAGTGGTAAAGGGAGTCTCATTGGAAGTGCTACAGCTATACAGACACTTACTATTTTTAAGACAACAGAATATTACTACTAGCATTTCACTCTTTTGACTATACATACAATACATTTCTGGCACAATGAAAAAATCTACACTGAAGTAACTACCAATATATTATTACAGTTGGGCTCTTTTCGCTTTTGCCAGTATAATATTTCACCGTGTCAATATGTGGCAGAGCAATTGCCAATGTGAGCAGCAAATATAACTTTACTTTCCTACACTTATAGCATCAATTAGGAAATTGTATTATATGGTACATATATGTGTGTGTGTGTATATGTATATATATATATATATATATATATATATATATATATATATATGTGTGTGTATATATATATATATATATATATATTAGTATTGTATACAAAACACAAATCAAAGATTTTCAGTATATATATATATATATATATATATATATATATATATATATATATATATATATATATATATTTATTTTTTTGTCTGATGTCATGGTGCTAATTTTAAACATGCCCATCATTCTTGGATCCTGAAGCTGAATGTTATGGATCTTGTAGAGCTGCCATCAGGAAGGCTGCTGACAGTAGCTGTGTGCGATAATAACATGAAGCATGCTAATCATAAATTGGAATGTCTTATGAGCAATAACTGTGTCTCCCATGAGTAAATATTTATACAGCAAAGTCTGGCAGCAGCAATGCAAACATTGTGTCTCCTGAGCCAAGATGATTCATTTATTCACACCATTTAGAAAAGGAGGATCCAGCAGGAATCAGTGCATGCTTCCTGTATAAAAATCCTCAGAGATGGTTCATAACAGATCACCCTATAAATCTGAGCACTACATAGTACATCGCTAGCAGTCACTCTACATGGGGTCCGGTGTGCGGTGCAGGTGATGGAGAGCGCAGAATCTCCTAGGCCAGTCTCTGCTCTATTAGTACATAGCTAGAGGGATAAAGCGGCGTCTACACTGCGTTTACTAGAATAGGACATTTTACTACAATTCACTATTATTGCTACTATTATTATTATTATTATTATTTTATCCTTATAATATTATGTGAAACGTGTTGTGTTAAACAAAATGAAAATAGGTCATATCGTAGGTCATTTTACTATTTTTATTTATAAATGTTACTATATATTTGCATCTAGATTACTATGCATTAGGCTTTTTTTTTTTATAAAACATTAAAAGGCTGTAGGTCAATAGTAATGATAATAATAATTATTATTATTATTATTATTGTAATTGCTGCTGGTGTGATTGTTATTATTATTATTATTATTACTGTTGTTATTGTTATTATTATTATTTTATTATTATTTTACAAGCATATTATTATTCAAAATAAAACTATGAATAAAACATAGATGATTCTACTAGGAAGTGACCATAATATTATGCATTGAGCGTTTTTTAAATAAAACTAGAAAATGCCTTTTGCAATTGCTATTGTTTATGTTTTAGTATCAGATTTGTGTGGATATTTCTTTCCTTGGAATAAGTTCTTGCTTTTCACCTAATACATTTCAATTTCACTGTATATTTTATATATTGTAACTTTATCCTACAGTTTTTATTGTAATGACTCTATTTTATTTGAAATAAACACAAACTTGAATGAAAAAAAAAATAGAAAATGCCATATAGGTCAATCTAAATAATAATAATAATAATAATAATAACAACAATAATAATAACAATTACTATTATTTTTATTATAAGCATGTAATATGCACAGTACTTTTATTTATTTTTTAAATAAAACTATACACAAGAATAAATAAGAATTTTACAGGACATAGTAATATTTTACAATTATAATATTATGTCTAAAGTGTTTTCCGAATAAAACTAGGCTATATCATATATATCATAGGTGATTTTTACTAAATTACAACTATTATTATTAGCAGTAGTATTACTGTTATTATTTTTTATAATATATGTATAGTGTTTTTTTTTTTAATAAAACTAGGTCAGGACATTGATGATTTAAATCTAAAATGATGATTACTTTTATTATAGTTATTATTAGTGGGTTTTTTTTTTTTTTTTACGCCACTGCAATAGTTTGAAGAACAGATTGGATTTGTTAAACGAAGCGGCTTTGTTTCTTTTTTTCCATCTGTTTCTTTTCATTTCTTTCACCTAAACTGCAGGAATTCATTTCAGATCTGCTCTGGTTATACTGTAGATTGTCTGTTTTATTTATTTAATTTTCTGCTACAGCTGCTGGGTTCTGCTAGCAAAACAATAATGATACAGCGTTATCAGTTGAATTAATATGGGGATAATATAGATCCAGACTTGTAAATAAAAATTTGCACACATGGTAATAAAAGTTCCACGAAGTGTAAAAATGGATTAGGAAGAGGAAGAAAGAAAGATTCGCTAGAAAATGGTAAATGTATATAAGCCTTTCCAGCACTCTAGAACAGGTGTAAGTAGTGATGGAGGTGGAGCTGGATGGAGCTCTGGGAAGATGTGGCAATGTTGGATAAGGTGCCTGGCATAGTGAGGGATGCCCCATCAGTGCCCAGCCATTGTGTTCTACAAACAAACTGGTAACTTTTCATTAGATCCTGACCTTCTCCTGAAATGTTTGCTATTACACTGTCTCCCTGAAATGACTGTAATCTTTTATGAAATGCATAGATCATCAGGGGATGGTGGTGGCCAGAAGCAGTACAATAAATATGTGGAGTGAAGGCAGCTGTACATCAGCTGAGTCACATTCCTATAGAAGCAGACACTGGGGACACTCCTTATTGCTGTGCCAGACTGGGACATGGAGCAGAGCCATTATCCATGCTAAATAGATTGTCCTACACCGCCACTACCATGGTCTGTGCAATGACCATTTATGTCCCTCTGAGGATCTTATCGTGGGGACCTCCAGGCCAATGCCAGTGGTCCCCCATGGAATATGCAAGTAATATAAATAAACTAGCTCACCAAGCCCCTGGAGCTCTCCAATTGACTCTTCTATAAAGAGACGGCTGGTCTCCCTGGGATCATTGTGGTCATTTACTTGGTCATGTGGAGACACTGGAGACATATTTCCACATACAAGCCGCAATTGTAGTTCCTGGACACCTGGAGGGCCATAGTTTGGAGACTCCTGCCCTAAACCATGGACCGATTTTTAAGGAATGGGTGAATACCTTTATAAATATGTCGCATATATTAATGTGCAGCTCACCTGTAAGCCATAAAGGAGAGAAAGAAATAAAGAAAAAGTGTGAGAGAGAAAGAGAGAGAGAGAGTAAGAGATAGAGAAAGTGAGAGTGTGAGAGAGAAGGAGAGAGAGAGACAGAGAGAGAGAGAGAGAGAGAGAGATTAAAATATATAAAGAAGGAGAGAGAGAGAGACAGAGGGGGGGTAAAGAAAGAAAGAAAGAAAGAAAGAAAGAAAGAAAGAAAGAAAGAAAGAAAGAAAGAAAGAAAGAAAGAAAGAAAGAAAGTGAGAGAGAGTGTGATAGAGAAATATATGAAATATATGAGAGAGAGATACAAAGAAATAAAGGAGAAAGAGATGGGGATAATAAGAAAGAGAGAGACAGAGGGATGTAATAAGAAATGGAGAGAGAGAGAGAGAGAGAGAGAGAGAGAGAGAGAGAGAGAGGGATAAAAAGAATGAAAGAAAGAAAAGAAAGAAAGAAAGAAAGAAAGAAAGAAAGAAAGAAAGAAAGAAAGAAAGAAAGAAAGAAAGAAAGAAAGAAAGAAAGAAAGAAAGAAAGAAAGAAAGAAAGAAAGAAAGAAAGAAAGAAAGAAAGAAAGAAAGAAAGAAAGAAAGAAAGAAAGAAAGAAAGAAAGAAAGAAAGAAAAAAGAAAAGAAGGAAGAAAGAAAGAAAGGAATAAAGAAAGAGGTAAATAAAGTGAGAGAGAGAGAGAAAGGATGACAGAGAGAGAGAGAGAGAGAGAGAGAGAGAGAGAGAGAGAACGAGAGGAGGATGACATAGAGAGAGAGAAAATGATGACATCGAGAGACAGAGAAATGAGAGGTAAGGAAAGAAAGTGAAAGTGTGAGAGAAAAATAGAGAGAGAGAGAGAGAGAGAGAGAGAGAGAGAGAGAAAGAAAGAAAGAAAGAAAGAAAGAAAGAAAGAAAGAAAGAAAGAAAGAAAGAAAGAAAGAAAGAAAGAGACAGATAAAAAGATATAAAGAAGATAAGTGTGAGAGAGAGGAGAGAGGGGGGGGGTAAAAGAAAGATAGAGGGGCAATAAGAAAGAGAGAGGGGGTAATAAGAAAGAGAGAGAGGATAAAAAGAGAGAAAGAAAGACAGAGAAAGAGAAAAAGAAAGACGGAAAGAGAGATAGAGAAAGAAAAAATAGAAAGTAAGAAAGAAAGAAAGAAAGAAGAAAGAAAGAAAGAAGATTTGTAGATATATAATATGTAAGCCCGGATATATGTAGATACATATATTTATATTTTTAGCATGCAAACTTGTTTATACTTCTTTCTTTCTTGCTTAGCTTATATACATTTATTAAGACATTTTTCGCAATTTCTTTATTTTAATTTTTTTTTCATTTTCATTATTTTCTGTTTCTTCCGTTCCGTTTCCATATTTAAATTGTATACTTATTTTCATGTGTGCAATATTTCGCTTAAAAGTCTTGATCTAATATTATCCCCATACTGCTCCCATACTTATTTTTCTTTCCTTTTCTTCTATCAGACGAGGTAGTAAGTAATAGTAGGTACCATAGTTATAGTTCCCATCTAGGTATACCATGACACATCAACAACAAACACATCGTTCTTTTTTTATATTCCATCCAAGGAGTAACCCAGGAGAAAACGATGTGGAACTATTGGGAACTATGATTTGGGGTTTACATTATTGACATGCTTACTGTTGTATCATTTATGTAGCCCCCATGGGAAGTTGCTAATTGAAGCCAGTGTGATCGCTGTGTGCTAGCCGGCAGGGTGTCTGTCATCATGGGGCTGGTGTGTGGTAAGTACATAAGAGTAAGCACAGAGGCTCCAGTAACCCGATCCCCCCACTCCTCATGACATGTTTTGGCACAAGCTGAGACTACACTTGATTTGCTTTTTGAGCAATTTGACACGCTTCACTTCTTGTCTCCTCCTGAAAAAGGGGTCTAGAGACGTTCAATCCCTCATAATGAGATAAAGCACATCAGTCATACTCCAGAGCATCGTTATAATTGTAATCATTACATATTGTGACCCCAAAACACTGACCATTCCGGCCTGTGAAGGATCGCATACTTTAAACTGGCCATACATTATACAATCTGATTGTACAATCGCATTTGGGTTTACAAAAGCAGTGACAAAACTAAATTCAAATTGTATCAAATCAGACACTACAAACCTGATAATAGATCAAAAAGAGATTGTACCGTCAGACTATATAATGAATGCTCAGCCTTTTGTACAAATGAAATGTTAAAGAGTTGGTGGTTCTGCCAAGGGAAAACATCTAATATACATCAAGGAAAAAAATGCAGATATAACAATATATATAAGTACAACGGATAGAATTTAGATTGCAAGTAGAAGATTTTTGCAGACCAAAATCGACTAGTTCTACCTTACTCATTTCTAGACTTTCTGTGACTTCACTTCACAATAATCTGTGTCTGCTTGGTCTTATCCAACCCATACTGGTATTACATTACTTTTTAAAATTACCATCTAAATTGCCTTTTATTAGATGTGGTCTAAACTGAAGAAAATATGTTTTATTCTTAGTAAAATAAAATGTACTGTTATATTATTATTATTATTATTATTATTATTATTATTATTATTGGAAATAATTGTACATCAGACAATAAAATATTAAATAATGTGTGGGATAATTATTGTAGGCCATATGTTCCCAGCCCAACCTTTTCATATAAAGAAGATTAATAAATAAATGAACGGAATAATGAATGAACAAACAAATATATGAATGGATGAATGAATAAACACATATATGGATGGAGGGATGAATTATTGAATATATGAATGAATAAAATAATATCTGAATGAATGAATGAACAAATAAATTAATTAATAAACGAATGACTGAACAAATACACAAATGAATAAAATAATATACTGATGGGTGGATGAATGAATGACTGATGGAATAAATGAATATATGGATAGATGAATGAATGAATGACTAAACGAATGAATAAAATAATATATGGATTAATGGATAAATGAATGACTAAGGGGATATATGGATGGATGAATGACTGGACTGAACGAATGAATAAAAGGATATATAGATGGATGGGTGAATGAATGACTGATGGAATGAATAAAATAATATATGGATGGATGAATGAATGACTAAGGGAATAAATGAATATATGGATGGATGAATGACTGGACTGAACGAATGAATAAAAGAATATATGGATGGATGGATGGGTGAATGAATGACTGATGGAATAAATGAATATGGATGGATGAATAAATGAATGACTGAACGAATATACAAATGAATAAAAGAAAATATGGATGGATGGATGAATGATTGAGGGAATAAATGAATGAATAAATATATGGTTTCGGATGAATACATGGTCCTGGATAAATGAATGAGCGAAAACATTGAATGAATAAACGAATATATGGATAGATGAATGACTGAATGAATAAATTGATGAACGAAGGAATGATTGGTTGGATAGACCAATGGAAGAATTAACGAATTTATGGATGGGTGGATGAAAATATGGACCAATGGATGAATGAGAAACGAATATATGAATGAGTGGGGTTTAGAAATGGTGCTCTGGTAATTGCCCCTGTACCCCAATACCCCCTGTACCCACCTGCTTTCACTGGTACTTGCATAGTAGAGGAAGGCTCCTGTGCCCATCGGATGGCCATCTCGCTTGGTCTGGAGGTTGGCTGACTGGTGTCGGCTGACAGAGTTGTTGGCAGGCCTGGCATAGACCTTAGGGTATCTGGTATGAGGCTTTCCAGGCTCTCGTTAGCTTGCTGCCTCCTGAGTGCCACCTGAGCTGCCATGACCCTCTGCCTCTCAATGATAAGGATACATTTCTCGCAGGAGCAGTCCTTGAAGCGGCAGTAGCGCTTGTGCCCTTTCAGCCAGGAGAGCACCCCGTGGTTCCTGCAGCGGGCACATTTGGGGGTCCTCTGTAGAGGGGCACGAGGTTGGGACACCGGTCCCCCCATGTACAGGTAGGGAGAGCCGTACCCGTTCATGGCTTTCACAGCACTGAGCCCTGGGGTCTACACCAGGAGATGGGAAGGGGGCTACACAACCCTCCCTCTTCTCTGCATTCCTGTTATGGGATGTTTTCTGTAGCCTGATCTGGTCCCACTGAGCAGATCACCTCTTTAAAATCCCTAATCCTTGGCATGGATTACAAATCAGGGCGATCTGGGGGTGGTAGGTCCTGGAGATGATGTCCTCACAGGGTGGAGACAGGTAGCCCCATGGAATGTGCCTCTTGATCAGGATACAGGACTGAGGACACAGTGCTGTGGGCGATGCTTCCCATGCTCTGTCCATGTGTGCAGGAGATGTGAGGGCTTTAGGTAGCAGCTCCCTCCCTTCTCTAACCCATCCCCGCCTCTCTAGCATAGATTTTCATTTCATTCATATTCCACCCCATACATATGCATTACTGACCTTTATATTCCCCTTCATAGCCCCATATAAGGCATGCACTAACCTTGTCTACCTACCTACCTACCTACCTACCTGCAAGTATTCTTTGTTACAAAAATGTCAATTACAATTTTTGATTGTTGCCTTGGACTAGAGTCCTATGTTTTTCCAATACAAAAATTACATATAGGTTGATTTACTAAAGGAGTGCAACATCTGGTTCAGCTCCTCTTGGTAGCCAATCAGCTTCTAATTTCGGTTTATTCAGTTATGTTGTGACGAATAAAAATGGAAGCTGATTCGTTTCTATGCAGAGCTGCACCCAATTTGCACCATTTTTTTTTTAAAAATCATATGGGTTGATTTGTGGGTATTTATACTATTTTGTATATTTCTACTATCTATCATCTGTCTGTCTATCTATCTATCTATCTATCTATCTATCTATCTATCTATCTATCTATCTATCTATCTATCTATCTATCTATCTATCTATCTATCTATCTATCTATCTATCTATCTATCTATCTATCTATCTATCTATCTATCTATCTATCTATCTATCTATCTATTTATTTATCTTCTATTCTTATAATATATATCTGCGAGATTCAGCTCTTTCATTTTTAGATCATGTGCTGATAGATTAGAATTAGAAGGGCAATGCAACGATTTAATTACTTAAATAAGATATTACCCATTACACACATAAATGAAAAATAAATGTACAGTATAGCAATATGTACGATCAACCATGAAAGTTGAGTTTTGTAATGTAACCCATAGCATCTAAAAAAATGAAAATAAAAACAAATCTCCTGATCAGATCAGCACACGATTAATTATAATGGTTGCTATGGGTTACGGTAATTAAGAATGAAAAACTCTTTAGTAAATCAAGTTGGTAAATTTCTACCATTTATTAGACAGCACTGGGGATCAGTGAAAGATGAGTAAGGAATGGGGCATACCAATTTATTGGATTATTTAGGGAGGATGACCAGATTATCATAAATACTGGCACAAAAATCAGCTCATTGGGCCAGTACCAATCCTGCCAGATTTAGGACTAGCTTATTCTGCAGGAGAGGACTCAGAACATACCAGTTTAGGTTTATAAGAAATCTCTTTGGTTACACTTTCCTGTTAGGTGATATTCTTGAAAAAAAGGTGCATACATAGGTGGTGTTAATATTTGAAAAAACACATAGCAAGTGACTTGTATACATTTTATGCTTTATACTTTTTTTTTTAGTGCTTGCATTATATAGAACTTTTAATTCAATTTTAAATAATTTTTACAAATTGTAATTTTTTTTATATAAATTGTATTTTTTTTTATAAATTGTAACACTTTTATAAATTCTAAAAATTGTATAAATTCTAAAAAAAAAATCGTTTTTTTTTTTTTTCTATTTAGCCTTTGTTCATTTCAAATACATAAAGGCAAATACCCATTTAGGTTTTGAGGAAATTCATAAATGATTAATTTCCCTAAACCTAATTAGATAAGTGAACATTTACCAAAAGTCGAGAGTGCAAAATCTGGGGCAGCCAATCAGCTTCTATTTTCAGCTTGTTCTATTTAGCTCTTACAATAAAACCTGGAAGCTGATTGGTTTCTATGCAGAGCTGCTACAGATTTTGCACTCTCCTGTTTTAGTAAATCTCCTCCACTGTCTAGTTAGTAAATGACCCTTCATACACAAATAATCAGCTAGTAATCTATTCGAGTAAAATTCAGCAGGGGACAAGATCTCTATTGCTTATAGTAACCTATCAGATTGTTACACTTATCTTCCATCCTGCACTAGAATATTGAAATATGGAATCTGATTGGTTGCAGCAGACAACACCCCCCTTCATTATTTTTTCCCTTTATAAACACGGTTTGATTTCTATTTTATACAAAGGAATGTGTTAATCCGTTAATGAACAAATAACGTAATGAGTATGTTTGTAGTCCTGGGGCGAGTGGAATAATAGTGTGTACCTGTGCAGAGAAATGGATGCATAGATCTTGTGTAATTATAGTTTATAAAGTAAAAACATGCAGTGGTGGGCTGTGTACATTTACAGATGATGCCATCATAAAACGTAGGGGGCATTAATGAGAAATGCCACCCCACTGCCCCCCCAGTGTAAACCAAGGCTGGTGCTATGGATGGCATTGTACATGGCTCCCCTCTCATTTATTACAGAATATAAATGTCACCCGGATTATTCCCCCAATAAATGAAGAAGAGAAAGAACACCTAGGCCAGCTTGTAATCAGAGATTGTAAAGTCCCCACAAAATACGGCTGGCTTTGTTTTACAGAAATATATTTGATAAATATTTATTCCTAGACTTAGGGAGGAAACTATGAAACTGAAGAATTGCACAATCACATGGCGCTGTAAAAAGGCTTTTTTATGAAGTTACTTGTGTAAAAGGTAAAGTGGTTTTAATAGACTTGTCACCAAGATGAAGTGCAGCACATGCAGTTAGATTTTGTTACAGACTCCCAGCTCTTACTTCGCACCATTCAATGAGCTTTATTATAGAAATGGATGGGAAGTTCATTAAAGAGCACATGTCCTTGTGGGGGATACTGGGGACTGCTCTATATAACCATCAATTCATATCACCTTCCAGGAGAATTGATCTAACCCTTCCAGGACCACAGGGGGCTGCTGGTGTCCCCTGCACAGCCTATATACTCTACATACAGGGAATACTTACTACTCTGCCTCCTGTACAACATTCATCTACAACCCAATGCACCCTACTAACTAATGTCCTTGTCACTTCTTTACACTCCTCCTAAATATCTAACGCTTTTCTTTTTCTGTGCCACATAAGAAAAAAAAAAGTATTGAATTGTCCTCTCCAATGTTCCCTTGTGTGATTTAAGCATGCTATTCTGCCTGCTCTTATACAAGAGTATTTCACATCCTACAGCTGCACATTTAGAATTTAGAATCGGGTTTCATGTATTGTTCCCGACAAAAGGCACCCAGTAAATTCACAGGGTAACTTCTCAAAGAGCTGCCTAGGATTGTACAGCATAGAATAGTATACATCCTGACAATATCTGTGTGTAATGTGCGAATGGATGGGTGGATGGATGGATGGATGGGTGCATCTGACTATGGCACTGTTCTCTATACATTTATAAACTACATCTATCTATCTATCTATCTATCTATCTATCTATCTATCTATCTATCTATCTATCTATCTATCTATCTATCTATCTATCTATCTATCTATCTATATTTTTTCTATTCCTTTTTCTAGTTTAAAAAATGTTTTCACATAATAGGACTGTTATTTATACATTTGTTTTATAAATATCCTCCAAATTATCAACATCTACAAATTTATATATCAGTTCATGCATCTAGCATTTTACATGGTCTATCACAATATATATATACAATTTTGTATATATGTCTACTATCTATCATCTGTCTATAGTATATTCTATATCATTGTCAAATTTCTGTTTCAAATTGCTCTGTCTACCTGTCTATCTTATATCAGTTTTCACTTGCACCTCATATCTATCTATTTAAAATCAGTTTTTACTTGTACTTCTATCTATCTATCTATCTATCTATCTATCTATCTATCTATCTATCTATCTATCTATCTATCTACCTATATCTATCTATCTATCTATCTATCTATCTATCTATCTATCTATCTATCTATCTATCTATCTATCTATCTATCTATCTATCTCTATCTATCTATCTATCTATCTATCTATCTCTCTCTCTCTCTCTCTCTCTCTCTCTCTCTCTCTCTATCTATCTATCTATCTATCTATATCTATCTATCTATCTATCTATCTATCTATCTATCTATCTATCTATCTATCTATCTATCTATCTATCTATCTATCTATCTATCTATCTATCTATCTATCTATCTATCTATCTTGTTTCAGTGTTTACTTGAACTTCATATCTATCTATCTTTGTTTATAATATTAGATACACTGAAGAGAATAAACCCTTGGAATTGAGGTTTGGCCCCGTTTGTGTACCTTGGACAGCAGCAAGTGAATTTTATTAATGACATTATGAAACATTTGGATGAAGTAGGGCCTATAAAGTCGTTCAATGACCTTATTATTATTTGCAGGGTCCTGTCACCTTGCATACACACACATCTATATCTCAGTGGCTGTCTTCTATCATCTTTCTTTTCATTGGTATTTGTGTGAGTGGAGAGGCCCCCTGTCTCACCTCAGTGCACACTACAGTGCACATGTAAATACTCCATTGATAGAGGGCCCTAATCCTTTTCTCATACTTAATTTGATGGGAATGTTTTACATATCCTACTATTTGACAACATACCCCTATAGGGCCAAGTTTGTATTTATGTTGGCACAATGTCTCTTGCCTGAAAGTCTATTGTAACCCAACACCTGACAACCTCCAGTCCTCTTAGTGCGTTGAGAAAGGGTTTATTCAAGCACATAATGGGATCCCAGCAGAAAGCTTTTCATAGAAAGGGGCCATGGTAAACTTCACCACATGAACTCGGTTTCCAGGGCTATTAAGCTGTTAATTGGAAAATAGCAGAGGAAATTTCAAGGTGACTATAAAGCGTTAGTAGTTAGCGCCTCACAGAATAGGCTGAAAGAGAATAAGTGTCCTCAGCATATGGGCAGAGGCACACAACAGTGTCTGATTGCAGTGACTCTGGGAAACCAGTGACCAGACACATAGACACCACATGGGTGACCGCCAGTCAATGGGGCCCTATCCATCATAAGAAGCCCTGCCTCTTTACAGTAGCTCTGTGTACAAAATTCACTTCACAATAACAGCTGATTTTATTCATAAATAAAGGATCAGTTGTTTATTTCTATATAGTGTTTTGTAGATCATTTTATTTCAGTTTTTTACTTTGAATAGTGTAGGTCAGGGGTCTCCAAACTTTTTAATACGAAGGCCACATTGTATGTTTTACAAATATTCACAGGCTAAAAAAAAATTGTTCTACAAACAGGCCCCCTCTTACATTCAGGCATGTCCATCAGAGTCCTCCCTTATCTTCAGGAGTGCCCCTCTTATATCCTTGTGTACCCAGCACAGTCCCCTCTTACATCTTACATCCATGGTGCCCAACACAGTCCCCTCTTACATCCATGGTGTCCAACACAGTCCCATCTTACATCCGGGAGCATCCATCGGAGTCCTCTCTTATCTCCAGGAGTGCCCATCAAAGTGCCCTTCTTACATCCGTGTGTGCCCAGCAGAGTCCCCTCCTACATCCATGGTGCCCAACACAGTCCGCTCTTATATCTATGGTGCCCAATACAGTCCCCTCTTACATACATTATTCCCAACACAGTCCCCTTTTATATCCATGGTGCCCAACACAGTCCCCTCTTACATCCATGGTGCCCAACACAGTCCCCTCTTACACCTGGGAGCATCCATCAGAGTCCTCCCTTATCTCCAGGAGTGCCCAGCAAAGTGCGCTTCTTACATCCGTGTGTGTCCAGCAGAGTTCCCTCTTACATCCATGGCGCCCAACACAGTCCCCTCTTATAACCATGGTGCCCAACACAGTCCCCTTTTATATCCACGGTGCCCAACACAGTCCCCTCTTACATCCATGGTGCCCAACACAGTCCCCTTTTATAAGCTTATCTGGCTGCCAGTGGATGCACCGCTCCATATTACGATACATAGACTGGTGCATCCACTGCCAGCTAGCTTTGGTATTTTCACAGACAGTTGCTGCAGGCAGGATACCTTGTACAGAAGCTATGACAGGCCATAGTTTGGAGACCACTGGTGTAGGTAATTAGGGCCCTGTCTAATTTTCACTGGTGTCTCCATTGAAAAGTTTCCCCTCAACTCCAGTTCCATTGGCATCTGTAAAATTTATTTACTATAATCTTCTATCACCATGATAATAATCAGCAGGGCAAACAAAAAGTTGTTATCAGGGCATTATGTAGTGTACTGTTATTTAGTGTATACCATCTCCGGGATCTCTATAATTTGACAGTTACATTGATGCCAAAGGGACAAGGAGACATCCTGTTGTTTACCCACCCCTACTCTCCTTTGCCCAGAATACAAGGCTTTTTGTGAATGGATGAGAAAACAGGAAAGAGAGAGTGAACGACAGAATCCCTGCACAGAACTATAGCTATAACTATCATTCACAGTGCTGGAAAAAAGATGCTGTGAGTAATATTTGGCCTGAATAAAACTGTAATTTCTACAGTAACCAGCAGCGCTTACCTATGTGGACTACAGATCACACCTATGTTATGTAGATAAGGAGAGGGAAGGGTGTTTTATAGTCCTAACCATAGGCATACGCACAGGGTATGCCAGGTGTGCCTGGGCACACACTAATCACCTCGTGCAGTGCCAATTCCCCCTGCAGTGCTGCCAGCTCCTCTCCTCCGGGGATCGGGGAAGGGGCTGGTAAATATTTCATTACTGGTCAACCTTTTCTGAATGAACACAGTCAGCGATCTTTACCGATCGCTCCTGTCTTCATTCTTAACTGAAGCATAGTAAACTCTGTTTACTGCATCCTGCAGAGCAAGGGACTGGGGAATCGCTGTCTTCAGTTTCCTTCTCTGTCTCAAAAGTGAGACATCAGGGGTCTGTTTAGAACCTTGATATTTCACAAAAGCCAGATAACGGGGATCCTAAAAAATTATTTCAAAAATGAATAAAAATATTGTAAAAAATAATTAACAAAAAATAAAAAAGTACTGTCACTGTTCACTGCCCTACTGACACCAAGGGTTGCTCTACTAATGCCGTCCAATGCTCTGCAGATATAAACATGTGTGTTGTGCTCTGGGGTGCACACCCTAATAGAATAGGCTACGCACACCAATAGTCCTAACACACATCGTGTCCTAGGGGGCAAGGCTGCTCCTCCATAGATACAGTAGGTTATTACTGCATCCTATATTATTCTGAGATCGGAGGAACAAAAGTGGGAGAGCTGTGGCGGATCTCAGAATTTTCTGGTAGAACCTGTTCTCTGCTGCAGAGTAGTTTTAAGCTGCATGAGCGGAAGGAGAGGTAATTATTCGGTCTCTTCTTTACAATTAAGTGCTTTGATGAATGAGTTTAATTACATCACAAGGCCCTTTAATGAACCCATGTTGCAGAGGCGCCTTGATGCGGCATTGTGGCTTCACATGTCTTTGCAAAGGTATGCAACATTTCAGCTGTATCAGCACTACAAACAAGCAGTATTGGAGGCAGAAGTGAAAATAAAGTAATGCTTCCCATGTCCTTGAAAAATAAACCTCCTTTTTATTGTATTTGCAGTGGTTGTTCAAGAATGCTTTGCTCAGCAGGAACTTTACAAATTCTGTCCAGCGTGTTCTGCTGAACAGAAGCCAGTTGTTAGATTGCGACCAATAGCTGCAGCCCTGATCTGTGTATTCTGATAGGGGGTTAGTCGCTGATGTCAAAATACAATTGCTCAGGGAGGGAGATGAGGAAAACATGATCCGCACTCTGGTCGTTGCTCTTTAAAAAATCTTTGTTTCAGCCTACAAGGCCTTAGTCTATGACTAAGGCCTTATAGGCTGAAACGCGTCAACTGATCTTATTCGCGTTTTGCTCACTGTGGCTTGTCAATAAATACAAAGATTTTTTAACTACTTCTGACCCGGGCCATAGTAAAAAGACGGCCTCAAGGTGGCTCTATAAATCCGGGGGTCATCTTTTTCAGGTCCTCTGCCCACCGAGATATCGATGCGCGTGCCTGGCTGCCGCAATGTCCGCCAGTTACCCGCGATTGGCAGTGATGTGTGTAAACGCAGAGATTCATATCCTGTCAGGGAGAGAAGACTGATGCTGTGTCCTTGTACATAGGGACACAGCATCGGTCACCTCCCCCAGTCAGTCCCCTCCCCCACTGCAAGAATCACTCTCAGGGTACACATTTAACCCCTTCATCGCCCCCTAGAGTTAACCCCTTCCAGTCACATTGTACAGTAATCAGTGCATATTTATAGCACTGTTCGCTGTATAAATGTGAATGGTCCCAAAAATGTGTCAAAAGTTTCCGATGTGTCCGCCATAATATCGCAGTCCCAATAAAAATCGCAGATCGCCGCCATTACTAGTAAAAAAATATTAATAAAAAAAATGTCAGAATTCTATCCCCTATTTTGTAGCCGCTATAACTTTTGTGCAAACCAATCACTATACGCTTATTGCGATTTTTTTTTACCAAAAATATGTAGAAGAATACGTATCGGTCTAAACTGAGAAAAAGGTATATGTGCCCAGTAAGCAAGTGGTTAAAGAGCAACGACCGGAGTGCGGATCGTCTTTTTCTCATTACTCTACTCAGCCAGCTACTGTGGATCGAGCACCCGGGAGCTCTGCTATCTATGTGGTGTATGGGTAGTAGCACTGACTTTTCTGTTTATACTGCAGGGAGGGAGATCCCTGCATCCACTTTGCTTGTGTGAATGCAAAGATATGTCAGTTTTTTTAGTTCAACCCACTGGTTCAATGAAAAAAAAAAAAAACCTGCTTAATTCTTAATAGTTTGCCTAGTCATACACTTTCAGTAGAAAAAATGCAGTCAAAATGCATTTGCGTTTCTGATGCATTTTCTGGGTGCCTGACTCCCAGCATGCACCTGGGAAACATGGACACGTGACTCAAAAAACATACAGTATCAAAAATACAACTGTGGTGCGTTTTTACTACTTTTCCATTCATTTTAATGGGCAGCTGCATTTTTGGTGTGGTTATAAAAACTGCACCAAAGATGCAGCATGCAGGACCTATCAAAACGGGAGTGAAGAGTCCCATAGGATTTAAGGTATAGGCGGCATTTTTAGCAAGGTATAAAAAATGCAGTAAAAATGCATCAGTGTGAAAGCAACCTAATATAAGGATCTACCAGCGGGGCTTGTTTTCACTGTTAGCAAATGAGCTGTCTATGTTGGAGCATGTTTTTGTGCTGTTCACAACATGTCACATGCTGGGAATATTGAATAAAGCCTGAGGCTGTACAAGGGAGCAGACAAGCAAGAGATCAAGGCCCCTAAATACCTGTGGACAGAGTAAATGGCCTCTGTGACTAATAGGTTGTCCTTTGCTAGGCTGCTCACTGTGCAATACTTAACAATACAGTTATAAAGATGGAGGTGTGAAATGAGGGGTATTATTCCTTATACCAGCAACCTTTCTGACAAGAGCTAGTAGGCACGACTAGGTCACCAATTCATTAAGCTGCCCTTAGAAATGGGACAGAAGTCACCCGATCACCCCTTATGGCTGGTATATGGAGTTAGGGATATCTCTACCATAAACACTATTCTCATCCTATTGTTTCCCTCCAAGATCCAGCAAGATCTGCCTTCCCTTGTCCTTCCTCTATATTAATAAACATGTACGCATATACAGTCTATTGTTGGTGTTTATGTGAGAACTGGGCAACACAAGTGCCAGTGGGCGGTGAGATCATGCCAGCACATATGACCAGATTGTAGTGACTAATACCACTTTGGCCTCAACCCAGTTCCTTCTCCTTAGTTGTTCTGAGAGAAATATATTGTTACTCCATTTTTATGGTTGAGGCTCTGTTCTCACTAGTGCAACTTGTCATGCGACTTGCGACAGACATGACAGGTCAAAAACCCATTTATTTCAATGGCACCCATTCCAATCAATGCGACTGAAGCTACAGTGTCTTTGAAAAGGTTGCTGCTCCACTTTGATGGGACTTTCTTGAGACTTGAATGCCACAGAGTGTAATAAGGTGCATGAAAGTCACACTGGAAATCTTGTGACTTTAGAGTCGCACTGGTGTGAACCAAGCCTAAAGTTGAGATTTAGGTATGCCTTTTGCACAGAAGAACTCAAAACATTGGAAGGACGATTTTTTTAAATACAGTGGAACCTCGGATTGCGAGTAACACGGTTAACAAGCATTTCGCAATACGAGCACTGTATTTACAAAAATCCTAACTTGGTTTGCGAGTAGGATTCAGGCCAAAGCGGTGTGCAGTACCGCGTTTGGCCTGAGGAGGGGATGCAGCCAATTGGCGCCGTTCGGAAATGCACGGAAAGGCCTGAGGACAGCTCAGCTGACCTCGGCAAACCTTGGAAAGGCTCGGCAACTGAGTCTTTCCGAGGTTTGCTGAGGTCAGCCGAGGTGTCCTCTGGCCTTTCCGAGGCTCTCCAGTGCCCCCCACCTCTGGTCGCATGCGGCATTGCATGCCATTGAAATCAATGCAGAACTAATTATTCTTGTTTCCATTGACTTCAATGGGGAAACTCGCTTTGATATGCGAGTACTTTGGGTTACGAGCATTCTCCTGGAACGGATTATGCTTGTAATCCGAGGTTCCACTGCATAACTATTATTTGTATTATGACAATGCTGATGTTAAAAAATTAAGTGTGACTAAACCCACAACAGTAAAATCAGTCTGTAAGTGCAGTAAAGCATGCTTGTTATACAGTACTTGCTGTGGAACCTAAGGGGTTAATCTTGTGCATTGTGTAAAAAGGCTGTTTGACCTGTCTTCTCTGATCCTTCCCTTCTTCCCCTGTCCCCAATCCATCTCCTGATAAGACAGAGTCTTGGGGGCACTCTGCAAATTCTCAGTTTGTATTGCTAGATTATTTTTTTCTGCAGCCTCATAGGAAAATGAAAACTCCTCCTACAAGCTTTAAGCTGACACTGATAGAAGTCACAAGACTGCTAAATACTGCTGAAGGTATTTAGCTGTTTATATTTACTACTGTAATTACATTTCCATGTTCTGTGTACTGTGAGAGACCAGATATAGTGAATGCAGGGTCCTGGGTTTAGTAAAATTTTAACTACTTGGTGCCAGCTGTACACAAATAAGCGGCCTGGTCCTTAGCACAGAGGGGCCACATATTTGTGTGAGTTGTTGCTCATACACCTGTGCCGAGACCATGAGCGCTGCACACTCCCGGGGCAGTTACCATTTGCCGAAAGCTCCCGGTTGCTCCTTGCAATCGGGAATTTTTGGGTTAACGTGACCGCCAATCACGGTGGTCACATGGTCTTAAGCTCTGCCTCCTGGCAAAATAAACCTCTTAAAGGGCCAGGAGGCTATTTTTTTCCATAATTTTGAAAAATGGGGTAACCTGGAGGAAAATATGTAATCTGATTTAGGCGAGAAGACTAACTGAGCTAAATGTATTTAACTATGAGAAAGGGAAATTAAGGATGGGGGACACGCCAGTTTATATAAGATTATACAGAAACGAGGTGGGAAGTTGTTCACTTTATGGTCACCACAGAATACAGAAAGTGTTACCTACAGCTATAAAAGTATTTAGTACAATGTAGATCCAGTGATTCATCTGATTGTCATTAGTGGCAAAATGGATTTGCTTTGTCTGTTAAATCAAGGCCAGCTTTTTATAACCATCATTTTGTCTTCCTCAGCATCAACTAAAGTTTTTGGTACTCTATATTTTAAAGCTGAAAGCCAGGTAATGAGCTAAAAACACAGATGAAATAAATGCAAGGGAACCATTTTACCTGCCAAAGGATTTGTTATTCTCCACCTAGTTCTATGATAAAACACAACACTATCTGACAGGCAGAAGACCTGACTATTTTTATGCTGTAGTCCCATCTACCAGTCTCCTCTCCACAACCACCATGTGAGTGGAAAGTGAAAGAAGCAGCAGCACACTAATGAGCTGATCACGTCACTCTGCTCTCTCCTCCTATCAGCTAGCTCTGTGCACTGAAACACAAAAAACTTGGCTCCTCGTGCTGCTTCACCTTCTCTCCAAACTCTGCTGGACAGCAAAGGGCTGATACCAATTCAAGTTATGGTACTTTTGTTTTACAAACGGCATTGCATTAATCTGTGCCTTTTTACATTTGTCTGGAGCTCAGTTGCCTGTAGCCTCCTCTTTCCCAAATGGCACTTTTTTTTGGGGGGGGGGGGGGGGGACAGTTATGACAGGTACCTGCTCTCAATTTCTTTTGGATCACCTAAGAAGATCTCTTCTCCCTCTTTCCACATAGTCACCTGGGACACATCACAGGTCCTAGAAGACTGCGGGACTATTTGCAATGCACAGCGTGGTTCATGCATGCACAGTGGGCTACGGGCTGTGAACCTGCAAGCTGTCACAGCTGGGTGCCCGCTGTTGAGATGCCAGCACTGGGGACAGAAACCAGGGGTAAGGAATGGCTCAGATGAGCACTGGATCCTGGGACAGGTGAGTGGCTGTTTATTAAGTCAGCAGTTCCAGTTTTTGTAGCTGCTGACTATTAACCTGCTGAGCGGTATTCCCGAGTCTGGCTCAGGATCGCATTGCAGGATACAGGGGAAGTTACTTACCTTGTCCCTGGATCCTGCGTTTTTCTCCTGCTGTGTCTTCTCACTCAATTCACAGTGCCGATGCAAAATAATGGTATCGCTTTCAGCACCAAAAACCTGACATAATCATACCACCAGGGAGGTTAATAAACATGGCTGGAGCTCCTCTTTAACTTGAAATAATGGTCTTCTATTCACCTTTTTTACGCTCAAACTGATGTGTAAACAAATTCGGAAAGTTTTGGGTTGCATTTAGACAGCTTTTTTTTTTTTTTCTACAGCCTCGGTCTGTGTACGCCGCCTGTGAACACGAGCAGACAGATGCAAATCTGCTGTCAAAGAACAAATCTTCTGCTGGGATTTTGTTCCGCGTGTACACACGAGCAAACCAAAATCCCCGCTGTGTCGGTGATGGAACCGCACTAAAATCTGGTGCGCCGAATCCATTCGGCGGCGGTGGCACAGCATTGCTCCAGCCAGATGATATTTGTTATTCCATGAATGTTGTGCTTCATTTGTAAAATTTCCTGTAAATAAAGTAATTTTGTAAATCATTTAGCATCGTACAACCTCCCAGCAACAGGTCACTCTACAGACTAGAGCTGTGAATTACTCAAATAAAAGCTGGCTAATACTGAATGATCGTGTTTTCGCCCGGCATCCAGAAGCTAGCTGCTGATTGGAGATGAGGAGTACCCTGTGACCTAAGACTCAGTTTAATAATGTGGGGCAGCTTGGGATGTGCCCTGTGCACGATACGAAAACAAATCACACGGTATTCATTAGATGGCAGTTATGCAGAACTTTCTCCCACCTTTCATTCCGATCTGTCATAATACCCACACTGCCCCAGCACAGCCAGGAATTGTCTGCATTTCCTAATTCAAATGATTCCTTACAGCTGACGATTAGCACAAGCAACATTTGCCAGGACAAGCCTGAGCACCTCAACAATGGGTAATGAGCAGGATTACAGAGAAAAAAAGCTGTGTAATATTAAGTGATCTGTTACCTTACTAGTCATTCTTCCTGCTGGTATAATGTATGTTAGACAGCATTACATTGCTGTGTATATATATATATATGCGTTTTTTTATCAAAACCGTATCAAAATATACGTTTTATAAACTAATATTTCACTAGTTTCAAAATATAAATCTATGCGGCTGACGGACGGGAAAATTATAACCCAGCCTTACTGTACCTTATTACTCTTCCTGCTGGTATACAGGCATACCCCACTTTTAAAGCGGAGGTCCGGCGAAAAAAATAAGTCAGCAGCTACAAATACTGCAGCTGCTGACTTTTGATACATGGACACATACCTGTCCAGGGTGCCCGCGATGTCGGCACCCGAAGCCGATATGTCCCTCGGGTGTAGGCGCCGCCATCTTGCGCTTCACTTCCTGGTTCCCTACTGCGCATGCGCAACTCGCTCTGCATGATCCCATTGGTTTCTGATGTCTTCTAGGACCTGTGTCTCCCAGAAGACAGTGTAGGGGGGGCGGAGTAAGCGCTGGACATGGCGTAGACCGTGGCGACTTATGTTCGAAAGTGGGAGCAAATACCTGGATTACACAGGTATTTGCTTCCGCCTACCCCCTGAAAGGTGACACCAGAGGGTGGAAAGTGGAAGTTAAATTTTTGGGTGGAACTACGCTTTAAGTACACAATGGGGTTCATTTACTATAGCTGGAGAGTGCAAAATCAGGTTCACTTCTGCATAGAAACGAATGTGCTTCTAACTTCAGCTTGTTCAATTAAGCCTGGTAATAAAACCTGGAAGCTCATTGGATTCTATGCAGAAGTGAGCCTGATTTTGCACTTTCCAGCGATAGTAAATAAACCCCATTGTGTACTTAAAAGTGCGCTATGCCTGTTATGCTTAGCAACTGTAAATTCCACTAACAGCAAACCTCCATATGCAATAACTTCCTTATATAGAAGATAAGCTAGCATATACAAATTCCATATTTATTGCTAGTGTGTAATTCAATTAGCGTGTGTTGCAGATAGCTGTAGAGTTCTGAAAGCTGTGCAGAGGAAAAATGGAATCTAGAAAAAATCTAAATTTATACATTTAGCAATAGAGGACATAATGCAGCTAAGTGTCAAGAAACCTGTTTATATCATTATTTTACATGTCATATACCAGAGTGATGTGTCCAAGAGAAGTCTAGTGCTTGTTTATAATGGTGAACAGATGGGAGAGGTAACATGTTTTGGTTTATAACCAGGCTACACATATAAAAGCTTCACTCATAGTTTTCATTTCACTGATAATGTAAACAGTGTAACCATTGCCTTGTGTTGTGGATACACTACATAGCAGTTTCTTTACCAGGCACAGAACAGACTTCATACATGACAAAAAACTAGAACATAGACGTCCTTAGATGTTTCATTGAACACATCCTTGATAGAGAAGAACTGGGCTTTTTGTCTTTATATTTTTATGACACGTTGCTTTGCTTAAACCAACGTGCTAAATGCAATATAGAAAAATTGGGACTTTTGTATTTATATTTTTTTACGACACATTGGAATTTCACGCTCCCAATCAACGTTGACCATTTCTAATCCTCATGCTTTTGGCATTAATAATTGGATAGAAAAGTATATCATGTAAAGTATATTCCTTGTTTTAAACTTGTTTTGTTGTTTTTGTTTACATTTCTTCAGTTACTTCCTGGTATCCAGGTCTAGGCAAACAATGTCATACATCCCAGAAGTCTTCAGGAGAGGTTTTCTCAGCAAAGCACACCTTCTTGCATGCATACTTGAGCTAAGGGCAGATGGATTTTCACAAAGTAAATGCTAAATTATTCATTTGCCCCTACTCAAGATGGCCACAGCCAGAAATGTTAGGGGGTTGTTTTTCAAAGCGATTTTTCAACAAAATTAAGCATAGGGACATGGATGGGTGAGTATGCTTTGAAATATTAAAGGATAAGTTCACTTTTTCGATAATTTTTTTTATAAATGCACATATTTTTGCAGATAAAAAAAATTTGCATTCATTAAAAAAATAAATAAATTGGGCTCCTGTAAAGCATTGCACCAGCGATCAGCTTGGCCCTACATCCCATAAGGGTAAGCAGATACAATTTGACAGGAAGCATGAATGAACTATCACAGTGCCCCACAGCACTGTGGTAGTTTATCTAAAACTGCAAGCGGACAGCCGCAAAGACTGCCAGACCTTGTCGTTTTTCATGCACAGAGCCCTGTCCATCAGTGATACAGCGGGGCAGTCCAATCGTAACATGTTACAGCCTAAGGCTCCATGCACACTAGCATTTTTCATAAGCTCAAAATCAGCTAGAAAAAGAAAAAAAATACTGGTAATAGTAGCATTTTAGTAGCTTTTAGAAGTATTAGTATTTTATTACTCTTGTACTGTATGCTGTACATGAAGACAAATAAAAAAAGATAAAGAATAGCTGTTAGGAGCATTCAGCATTTTTTTTCTGTTTTTTCTCTACAAAAACACTTTATTTTTTGCTCCTAGACGCTGAAGCTCAAAAAATGCTAATAGCCTTAAGTAGTGTGCATGGACACATAGGATAACGCTATTTAGCTTCTAGGAGCAGAAAAATAATTCAAATAGCTTCTAGGAGCTTAAAAAACACAGGGTTTAACATGTGACATTTTACGAAAGGTGAACTTATCCCTTATGTATTAGTGTTGGCGTCTGTGCTATAGCCGAATGACGGCTACAGCGCGGACCTGAATTTCCGGGAGGCCGTCAATAAACGCCTTCCCCTATTCTCGCTCACCGTGCGTGCCCTGGCGCTCGCTGTGATCACAGAGTCCCTGAGACTCGGGTGATTCCAGATCCGAGTAAGGGGCGGATCCCCGCCCCTTACCACGTGATCAGCTGTCAGCCAATGACAGCTGATCATGTGATGTAAACAAAAACGCTGGCAGCTTGAGGAGAAAAAAAAGCCGATCACTGGCTTATGTGCAAGGGACATCAGTCCGAAGAGGAAGATGTGCCCACAATTACCGCCTGCCAGTGCCCATAGTGCCACCTATCAATGCTCACGAGTGCCACTTATCAATGCCCACAAGTGCCACCTATCAATGCCCACCAGTGGTGCCAATCAGTGCTGCCTATCAGTGTAACCTACCAGTGACCATCATTGCCACCCATCAGTGCCCATCACTACCACCTATCAGTGCCACCTGTCAGTGCCCACCCTTGCCCCCTAATCGGTGCCCATCAATGCAGCCCATCGGTGCCCATCAGTGCAGCCCATCGGTGCCCATCAGTGTGTGCTATCTGTACCCATTAGTGCAGCCTCATCAGCGTACATCAATGAAGGACTAAAAATAACTAACGGATTGCTAAATTTTATAACAAAATATATAAAAAATATAATTTTTTTTCAATTTTTTTTAACAAAAAATAAAAACCACAGAGGTGATCAAATAGCACCAAAAAATCTCTATATGTGGAAATAAAATGCAAAAAATTTCAATTTTAGGTACAGTGTTGTATGACCGCGTAATTGTTATTCAAAATTGGTCTGGACAGGAGGGGGGTTTAAGTGCCCAGTAAGCAAGTGGTTAAGCCAACATGCCAAATTCATGGATAAACTTTTACAGATCTTACGGCTACTTTCCATCATCATCAATGTACTTTATACTGCAATCATTCAATTTGCATCCTGTCCTAATTAGGGTTTTATACAAAAATAGGAAATAGAATGTTAATAGTGTGCATAGCTGAGCATAAAAAAAAAAAGAAGCTCTTTCATATTTATAAAGATAACACTTTCTCATACCTTGCAATATCCGATTTGCCAAGACGACGGCTAATAGTGGAGTATGCTAGCTAACTTAGAGAGGCAGCACTGCAGGAGTTAACTTAACCCACACTTAACATTAAGAGAGCATTAAATGAGAAGGAAAGGCCGTGACCTTATCAGTTTTGATTTGCATTTTATTGATGTGAACTTAACTTGAAAGCCCCACTCGCTGATGTGCTGAGTTGACAACTCCTGTAACAGAATTAATAGAAGATCCTTTTGTCTACATAGTTATACTATGCTGACAGATCATATACATGACATTAATAGCAAAGCTAGGAGCATAACAGCCCAACCTCCTTTGTTTGGGCTTTTTCAGTAAAAACTGTATATAGCCCTAAAGCCAGAAGTGTATACATTTCCCTCCCTGCCCTATAGTGTGTGGCTTTGTCACAATAGTGGCACTCGAAGGGCACAGAGACTGCAGTAACTGGCTGACAAGTGTGATAAAATGATCTGCCTTAACTAAACTCGTAAAGCACTAGGCAATAAAACTCAATCTTCTGTAAAATCCAATTAAGTCATTATCTGACTGATTGTATCTTTAATTGAAAACAGAAGTGACAGTAAATTTCTGTGATATATCAGGATCAATCGATACCGCTATACGATGCAGCCTCAAGAAGTGATTTATAATGTCAAAGCCATATAGGTAACTCCACATTATTCTCTCTAAAACCACTGGTGGATGAAATTAAGAGTAAGTACATTTAATAAAAAAACAAGATGGTCAGGTTATTGATTACAACAGATGGGGGTGAGATGAAATAGATGTTTTCAAAAGCACAAGGCGAAGAAAATACAAGTAATTTCTTTTTTTTTTCTATTTTAATACAGCTCGCCAAGTATACACACACAGGTAAATTTAGTCATCAATAACATTTTTTTTTTATTCTTTTTATTTCCAGTGCGGCTGCAATGACATAGAACAATGCTCATGAGACTTGAATAAAGAATACAACTCAGTGTAACCGTTCAGCCTAGGCTTAGTATTAACACAGTGTGTATTAAGGTTAATTATGAAACCACTTGTAATAAGATGTAGCTAATACACGCCTAGTGTTAATATCCGTACAAAACCTTAAAACTCACAATGCACAGACATCTACTGTAATGGAATTTATGTGCTACATTCTTATAAAACAAAATCCACTTTTTTATTTAAAACAAAGTATAACTGCTTCTAACCCTCTCTTCTATAGTTCATATTTAATGGAGCTTTCTACTTATACAAATAAAAGTGGACACTAACCACAGTAAGCACAAGTGTTTGCACCTCACACACTAATTTCATTTGTTTGGTGGAAACAAAAAGTGCCCATAGACAATAGTTGACAATCTCTCAATCAGATCTCTCAGTCAGATTGAGAGATGATCCCGTGTACAACAGCCCCAAATGAGTGTTCTTTGGGGGGCAACACAAATAGACAGCTTAGAAAACTTTCCATAATCACAAGGGATGAGACTGTCTGCATGCAGTTCATCCCTAAAAAGAACACTTTGGTAAATATAACACTTGTGTTTAAGGGGAGCAAATTGTCCCAAAAGACCATGCAAGATAGACAGATGATACATGCACAACTTCTCCAATGTCTATGGTCAATGTGGTCTGGCACTTTACACATAGTGCCTAGGGCATTCTCCTCCCTTGTGTCAGCCAGTTAAATGCTGCCCTTCAATGCGCACCTTAAGCTCCATCCTCAGCAATTATAGGCAATTCAGGAAAATCATGGTTTTCCTGCAATGACAGAAACTGGGAAACCATGTAGAGATGTAACCTCTATATCCCAAATCTGCTTATTCAGTGTTCATAACAACTAGAAGGACTGAGGGACAACTAATCATTTGCACCCTTAGAGGGACAAGTGAACAAAAAGTTGTCACATGTATTGTAATACATAAACAAGTCTAACAAATTGTTATACAATATAAAGGAAGAGGTAAAATAGCAAAAAAAAGAACTGTTATGCCTCGTACACACAATCGGTAAACCGGCCGTGTGTATGCTATAGCAGTTTTCCGACAGGAAAACCTGCAAGCAAAAAAATGAGAACTTTTTCCAGCTGTGATTCTCTGCGTGTTTTTGCTCGGCTTTTTTAATATGGGAAACACTGCAGTGGAGCGTACACACAGCTGGTTTTCCCAAAGCTGTAATGGCAGTTTTGCTGTTGGAAAAAATGGCCGTGTGTACACGGGGAAAAGCAAGCAAGCAGGTTCTTGGTTTTCCCCGATCGTGTGTACGAGGCATAAGTGTTTGTAAGTGCTATATTTCAGAAGAGGGGCTGTGATCGACTTGGTAATTCGTTCTTGGATTAACGCTTGCCAGCATCTATGAGATAACTACAGCTTGGACTTCTTCTGCAAACCACTGCTTTTCCTGATCCAGGCTCCAAAACACAATGGGGTTGATTTACTAAAACTGGAGAATTCAAAATCTGGTGTAGCTCTGTATGGTAGCCAATCAGCCTCTAAATTCAGAATGTTCAACTAAGCTTTGATAAAAAAAATATATCTGGAAGCTGATTGGTTTCTATACAGAGCTGTACCAGATTCTGCACTCCAGTTTTAGTAAATCAACTCCAGTCAGTCTTGCAACCCTGTTAAAAAACAATGGATTTTGTAAGGCAGGCAGTACTGAGCTGCTAGACTAACTGCCAGCTATTGGTGGAACCTCAGGGCTGCCCTGGAGCACTAGTCACTGAGTGTTGTGTGTGGTGAGCAGCAGAGGAACAAGTGGAGAGGTTTTTCACTGTCTAAGATTACATCTTTTCATACAAGGCAGAGGGTATGAAGGAAGCAATGGTTCCTCCATGCTGTCGAATGTATCCAAGCAGACGTCCACTTTTTTTTTAATCAACCTTGTAAAGTACTCTGCAATAAACTAACTTGGTTTTCATTGTCTTGGTACATGAAGAAGAACAAGAACAAAGTTGCTGATAACCACATGCAGCAAAAATATTCATACAGTATTAAAACATGTCAACGCATAATATGAAACATTCATTACAATTTATATTCAACTCATTTGTCTGTCTAAAACATGTAACACTTTAGGCACATAGCAAAGTTAAATAATAAAAAAAAAAGCAGTGCTACAAAGTACGAGTGCATATGATCCTAACAAATAACTGTAAATAAGGTGCAAAATTGCAATCATTAAAAAAATGTATAAATGAAAGATGTGTGTTATTGCCATACTTTCTATATCTCTGTATTGCTACGTTGATAACCTGAAAAATGTACTCAGTTCGGCCAATGTGTCTGTCTACTTTGGAATTAGTTTTTCTTTAAAAAAAAATACATTGAAATATAAAAAAAAAAAGAAGATACAAAATGTTCAAAATATAAAATGCAGGGAAATAATAATCAAAATATAAAGTGCAAAGGTGCAACCAATAGTGCATAAACATAAATAAGTCCATATATCAAAAATGTATTACATCAATCATTCAAAAATATGTGTATATAGTCCATTAATGAATCAACAAAGTCCATAACAGAACATCCAAAGTGTGTAATCCTCCAAGGGATGTCACATGTGCAAGAAAAGGGGAACATTTATATTTTGATTAATTTCTCTGCACTGTATATTTTGAAAATGTATTGCTTTGCACTGTATATTCTGATAAGTAATTTTTTTAAGTGATTGCACTTTATTTACAGTTATTTTTTGGGATCATATGCACTAATACTTCGTAGCGCTGCTTTTTTGTTTATTTATATTAGGAACTGGTATCACAGTTTTTTTTTTTTTTTTTTGTGAGCTGCTTATTTTTTTTTATTTTACCCACGACCTAGTGTGGTGTTGCACATATTTTGTTATAGCTTCACACTTAGTAAAGTTGCTTATATCTGGGCCAGCAACCTGTATTGGGCTGTTCTTATGTCTAACACCCAATTAGCTTCCATGGTGTTTAGGTAGATCTCCCAGCAAACAGCTAAGTACATTTGAAGTGCATGTACCTTCAAAAGGATTTAGAATTGTGACCATTCTTGTGATTTACACACATCTGTCAAACTGCACCGTCACACAGGTGATGCATCAATTTTCTGGCTCAGTAATGCAGATTTCTAGTAACTCCTCTGCCTCTACCCTGTTCATTGGACACTGTATGGACTGTATCAGCAGCTTTGTTATATGAGCAGGGAACTGACCTCAGAAACTGTAAAGCTGAAAAAACAAAAGTCTGCAATTTTGCTGCACTCCACTATATATATCTTTATTAAAGTATTAAAATGACATCACTTGTATGGCTTGAGTAAGCACTGTATTTAGCACACAATTTTTTTTTTTTTTTTGTATTCCTGCCATACATGTGATGTCATTTTAATACTTTAATAAAGAAATCGAGGAGTCCAGAAAGATGCATTTTCACTTGGTCTCAAGAGATGAGCTGTGCAGCACCCTTGATCTATGCTCACAACACAAAGGAGTCAATCACTCACCTGGAGTGGCATTATCTTGGTTATTTTTTTCTAAACTAGGAAAAACTAAAGTGAACTTTCTGGCTTTACAGTGTGGCTAAGACTGCAGTGATGGCGAACCTTGGCACCCCAGATGTTTTGGAACTACATTTCCCATGATGCTCAACTACACTGCAGAGTGCATGAGCATCATGGGAAATGTAGTTCTAAAACATCTGGGGTGTCAAGGTTTGCCATCACTGGGCTAAGGTGTCTGAGTCACATGAATGATTCACCAGAATTTCAAATCCTTTGGCAGGTAAAACAATTATTATATATGTATTGGAACTGTGTATTAGCAGGTTGCTTGGAGTTTTACTTTAAACCATTTGGGATTTCCAGGGAAGCTGAGTATGTGAAATGAACACGCACTTGGGTAAATTGCTTCCTTATTAAACAATCAATTAGGGCTTTAAAATGCATGAAACCACAAGTGGAAATTCTTATTTGCTAAGCATTCATTTTTTTTTTTATCAATGAAAGAAGATAACACACCGTAATCAGGGCAGGAAGATTGAGTAATGTTCAGTTGTTGGGGTACTGCTCAAACTGTCAAATCATTATGAAAATGTTAGTGCTGAGTTACTGGACTCTTAACCGAAACTAAGCAGGTTCCTGTTTTGCCAACCTTAATAAAATTATACGTGTCAACCCTGGGAAAACATGCGATGCTAAGATAAAGTGGCATATGCCATGCAGATCATAAAATTGTCTTAAAATTTGTAAGGGGATGAATCATAAGGGGGGGAACTGCCCTGCTTAGTCTTTACATATAACCCTATGGTAGACCTAACTTGTATGGCTAGACTGTTACTGCAAAGATGGTTTCAGCATGTGGTTACATCAGATCTTGGTGTCATCAGCCATGCTTGTTACTGTGTAGGTGGAGGCATCAGTGGGAGCTTCACACTCTGCTACACCTTTGGTGCTTTCATTGCTGATTGGAGAGCTGCTGGACAAAGAAACCAATCCAGAATCCTGGCTGCTGGGTGGTGAAAACACTGTAGAAGATAAAGACAAAATACAATTAATTACTTTTCTCACCTAATAATGAAAAAAATGATCTTCTAAAAAATAGATTGAAAATATACTTTCTGCGGTCTCTATTGATGTGAACAGACACTGTTTCAGGTAGCCAAACATTATGCTCTTTGACTAGACTTGACTAGACTTTGACTAGCATGCACTAGAAAGTAACAGCAATATTTATGTCAACACCGAGCTAATATTCTAATCAAAATAATAGTAATTTGGTAATGCAGTCTTGTGCCATATTAAATTGATCCTTTAACGAGGGGGGGGGGGTTGTGCAAAATCTGGTGCAGCTCTGCCTGGAAACCAGCTTCCATTTTTTTTGTCTAAGCTTAAAGGGGTTGTAAAGGATTTTTTTTTCTCCTAAATAGCTTCCTTTATCCTAGTGCAGTCCTCCTTCACTTACCTCATCCTTCCATTTTGCTTTTCAATGTCCTTATTTCTTCTGAGAAACCCTCACTTCCTGTTCTTCTTGATCCATTGCAATCGGGGTTCCGTCCCGGACACGGGACTGAAACCGCGCTGCTCAAAGTATGGGACGATGTTCTCGAGGCCGCAGACGAAGGAGAATCTTGTCTTCTGGTTCTGTTGGACCTAAGTGCAGCTTTCGACACTGTAGACCACAAACTGTTACTGACGCGGCTTGCTGAAGTAGTCGCAGAAGGCAATTTATCGTGGTTCTCCTCTTTTTTGGAAAACCGATCGCAAACAGTGAAGTTAGGACCCTTCACATCTGAGCAACGCACAGTAACATGTGGAGTCCCTCAAGGATCGCCTCTGTCACCAGTGCTGTTTAACATCTATCTTCGCCCTCTTTTTGAGATTATCAGCAGCCAAAAACTGCTTTAGCACTCATACGCAGATGACACGCAACTGTATTTCCGCATTTGCAATAAAAAGGATCACCGCCTCAATCTAGAGACATGCCTCTCTTTGATAGAGGACTGGATGACAAAGAGTTATCTTAAACTCAATGGAGCGAAAACAGAACTTCTCCTGTTTCACGCCAAGCAAAGGAATCAACCTGCAACAGCATGGACACCCCCGCCCATTCTGGGCAAAATCATCACCCCTAGCGCCAAAGTCAAAAGTCTTTGACTCCTACATGACAATGGACGCACAAATAGGGTCAGTAGTCAGCGGATCCCACCATCTGTTGCGCCTACTACGCAGACTTACCCCTTTCATCCCCAAAGAAGATTTAGCGGTCGTGGTGGGAGCAATTGTTAACTCCAGACTGGATTATGCAAATGCCCTTAACCTCGGACTCCCCAAGTACCAAATCGCTCGTCTGCAAGTCGTTCAAAATACGGCCGCCAGACTTGTGACTGGAAAAAAACCCTGGGAATCCATCTCACCTTCACTGAGAGCCCTTCACTGGCTACCAGTTAAAGACAGGATTGCTTTTAAAGCACTCTGTCTAACGCATAGATGTGTCCATGGGAATGCCCCCTAATATCTATGCGATAAAATAAAAGCTCACAATACCAATCGCATCCTGCGATCCACCAATTAGAACCTACTACAGATCCCAAAAGCCAACTACAAGTCCAAAGGAGAAGGAAGATTCGCCGTCCAAGGTCCCAGACTATGGAACGCTTTACCAACCACCATTCGGTTGGAGGCGAATCACTTAGCCTTCAGGAGAAAGATCAAGACTCATCTCTTTTGATATCAAAGGAGACAGGAACAACAAGCGCCCAGAGGCGATTCAGTTCGCATGTGCCGCGCTCTATAAGTTTTTCATTCATTCATTCATTCTGTCTGTAACTCCACACAGTAATTCAAGGCTTTCTCCCTGGTGAGGAGCGTCGTGCTCGCCCCCTCCATTGGACTACAGGAGAGTCAGGAAGCCAACTAACACACAGCTCCTTTCTCTATCTGCAACATAGAGAGTGTCCTGTCTCTCCTGTATTCCAAGGGAGGGGGCGAGCACAACAATCCACACCTGGGAGAAAGCCTTGCATTACTGTGTGGAGTTACAGACAGAAGAACAGGAAGTGAGGGTTTCTCAGAAGAAATAAAGACATTTAAAAGCAAAATCGAAGGATAAGGTAAGTGAAGGAGGACTGCACTAAGGTAAAGGAAGCTAGTTAGGAAAAAAAAATTACCTTTACAATCCCTTTAACCTCCCTGGCGGTATGATTCTTTCAGATTTTAGGTGCTGAAAGCGGTACCATTATTTTGCATGAAAAGCGTTTTAGATTGCAGGCCTGCAATTCTTAGGAATAACTCACCTAAATCTGTCCAAATCAAAGTCTAGTAGACTATGATAAAGTTTGAAACACAAAATCATAAATTATAAAAATTATATCAAAATTATAATATAATAAATAATAACAAATAACAATACTTTTTAGTTAATACATTTTAGTAAATAATATATTTAAAAACTTAGATTTTTTGGGGGTCAAACAAGGGTGCAATATCATTAGTCAGTAAACGTCTCGGGTATGAAAATTTTTAAAGCATGGTACAAAACAAAGTCCAACTTCACAGTCGGGACAATAGAAACATGTTTCTTTACGGATTTTTCTTCCGTTGTCCTCGCACTTGGAGCAGCAAGCCACACATATCCTTGTGGGTGCTGTTTTTTTTTCAGTGCGTGGAATGTGGTCCAAAAAGTGCCGACCAATCAGTCGTTCAGGTTTCACAACACCAGCAGCCTGACGTCCAGATCGGTTTACCGCCGTTGGCGTTTGGTGCTTCAGAAAGATTAATTCTGCAACCTTCCACACAAAGTCCGCATGGACCATAGACCTGTCACTTTTTTTCCTAATCAGAATGAAGGAATTCCAGAGGCACTGTTCCAAAAGATGTAGTAAAAAAATGTTATAGTATTTTTTTTGCTGCTTCCTCATCGCTGGGTAAAAGGTCATGGCCTGGTCAGCATTGTCCACACCTTCCATAGTGTGGTTGTAGTCCAACACAACCTGTGGCTTCATAACATTTTTTCCACCTTTGGTATGTACCATTACGGTCGAGGTGTTATGGACTATACTCATAAGGGACACGTCTTTTTTGTCCCGCCACTTCAGTGCCATCATTTTCATAAGCATCCGTCTTATTTAGGATAAGGAACTCGTACCATTCTGGGGACGTATAAAAATTGTCTGTGGTGACACAGTAGCCCTGGTTCAGCAATGGCTCTATCAAGGAAAGAACCAAAGCAGTTGCCATTCCAAAACCGCTGAATCGCTGTCAGAATTTGGTCCCTTTCCCGGTGTACAGGACTGAGTTCCAGATGTACCCAGAGCTGGATTCACACAGCATAAACGACTTTATGCCAAAGCGAGGGCGCTTTGATGCAATAAACTGTATCCAACTGAGTCTACCTTTGTAGGCCATGAGCCTTTCATCGATAGTAATGTCTCACTCAGGAATATAGGTCCGCTGGAAATTCTGCAAAATAGGCTGGTAAACCTCCCTCTTTTTTCCTCGACAGTTTACTAGATGAAAAGCATACACACAACCGTTTTTCCTTGACAGAAACCATCAAGAAACTTGGTGGGAGAGCTTTCTTGCCGAGGAAAAACGGTCGTGTGTATGCTTTTCATCTAGTAAACTGTCGAGGAACTTGACTAGGAAAAAAGAGAGGAAGTTCTCTTTTTCCTCGACAGGAGTAGTCGTGTTCCTCATAGGGCTGGTTTTCCAACGAGAAACACGTTGGTGTGTATGCTTAGAAGCCCGTGCACCTTCGGTAAAAGTAGTATTTGTAATGGAGATAGCACATTTGTCACGCTGTAACAGACTGAAAAGTGCAAATGTCTCTTACCAAACTTTTGAGATTAGCAAAAGCAGCCCCTGCCGTTGTATGTGTTGAAGTCACCGAGTTTGAGAACATTTTCTGTGCCTTGAAAATCGCAGTTCCTGGTAGCGATCCGTCTTTAACCACTTAAGACCCGGACCAAAATGCAGGTAAAGGACCTTGCCCCTTTTTGCGATTCGGCACTGCGTCGTTTTAACTGACAATTGCACGGTCGTGCGACGTGGCTCCCAAACAAAATTGGCGTCCTTTTTTCCCCACAAATAGAGCTTTCTTTTGGTGGTATTTGATCACCTCTGCGGGTTTTATTTTTTGCGCTATAAACAAAAATAGAGCGACAATTTTGAAAAAAATTCAATATTTTTTACTTTTTGCTATAATAAATATCCCCCAAAAATATATAAAAACATTTTTTTTTCCTCAGTTTAGGCCGATACGTATTCTTCTACGTATTTTTGATAAAAAAAATCGCAATAAGCGTTTATCGGTTGGTTTTCGCAAAATTTATAGCGTTTACAAAATAAGGGATAGTTTTATTGCATTTTTATTATTTTTTTTTTTTACTACTAATAGCCACGATCAGCGATTTTTTTCGTGACTGCGACAATATGGCGGACACTTCGGACAATTTTGACACATTTTTGGGACAATTGTCATTTTCACAGCAAAAAATGCATTGTTTACTGTGGAAATGACAGTTGCAGTTTGGGAGTTAACCACAGGTGGCGCTGTAGGGGATGTGTCACCTAATGTGTGTGTTTACAACTGTAGGGGGGTGTGGCTGTAGGTGTGACGTCATCGATCGCGTCCCCCTATTACAAGGATGACGCGATCGATGCTACGGCCACAGAGAAGCACAGGGAAGCTGTGTGTACACACGGCTCTCCCCGTTCTTCCGCTCCAGGGACGGATTGCCGCACTCCAGCGGCGATCGGGTCCGCGAATCCCGCGGTCCCGGTCCTTGAGCTTCGGACCGAGCACGCAGTGACGTCAGAACGTTTCCTCCCTCCTCCCGTCACCGCGTGCTCTAATCTCTCTACCCGGAATACGGGCTGTTTGTTCCAAGCCGGCCGGCTGATATATTTTATGCGATGATTTCTTCACTTTGATGTAAGTGCAAGTCGACTTTTTTATTTCAATAAATGAAGGTTTTATGCTATGTGAGGCCTTTGTTTTTTATGTGCCTGTGGATGACCCATCGGGAGATACCTTACATCTGACAACCAGGCTGTATATATTGGAACTCCCCTGTGACCATCACCCAGCATCACAGACCGTATCATGCTTGTATTTCATGTCTTTTTGGTAAGAGGCTTCATATGATTTCGGTGGAGGTTTCATCTATACTACACTTTTCCAATTTGATTTATTGGCACCTGTGGGATCACTGGACTATGAACTCTTCCATTTGTTGATGGACGTATACAGTGCAGAAAATAAGTATTTGAACACCCTGCTATTTTGCAAGTTCTCCCACTTGGAAATTATGGAGGGGTCTGAAATTGTCATCGTAGGTGCATGTCCACTGTGAGAGACATAATCAAAAAAAAAAAATTCCAGAAATCACAATTTATGAATTTTTAACTATTTATTTGTATGATACAGCTGCAAAGAAGTATTTGAACACCTGTCTATCAGCTAGAATTCTGACCCTCAAAGACCTGTTAGTCTGCCTTTAAAATGTCCACCTCCACTCCATTTATTATCCTAAATTAGATGCACCTGTTTGAGGTCATTAGCTGCATAAAGACACCTGTCCACCCCATACAATCAGTAAGAATCCAACTACTAACATGGCCAAGACCAAAGAGCTGTCGAAAGACACTAGAGACAAAATTGTACACCTCCACAAGGCTGGAAAGGGCTACGGGGAAATTGCCAAGCAGCTTGGTGAAAAAAGGTCCACTGTTGGAGCAATCATTAGAAAATGGAAGAAGCTAAACATGACTGTCAATCTCCCTCGGACTGGGGCTCCATGCAAAATCTCACCTCGTGGGTTCTCAATGATCCTAAGAAAGGTGAGAAATCAGCCCAGGACTACACGGGAGGAGCTGGTCAATGACCTGAAAAGAGCTGGGACCACCGTTTCCAAGGTTACTGTTGGTAATACACTAAGACGTCATGGTTTGAAATCATGCATGGCACGGAAGGTTCCCCTGCTTAAACCAGCACATGTCAAGGCCCGTCTTAAGTTTGCCAATGACCATTTGGATGATCCAGAGGAGTCATGGGAGAAAGTCATGTGGTCAGATGAGACCAAAATAGAACTTTTTGGTCATAATTCCACTAACCGTGTTTGGAGGAAGAAGAATGATGAGTACCATCCCAAGAACACCATCCCTACTGTGAAGCATGGGGGTGGTAGCATCATGCTTTGGGGGTGTTTTTCTGCACATGGGACAGGGCGACTGCACTGTATTAAGGAGAGGATGACCGGGGCCATGTATTGCGAGATTTTGGGCAACAACCTCCTTCCCTCAGTTAGAGCTTTGAAGATGGGTCGAGGCTGGGTCTTCCAACATGACAATGACCCGAAGCACACAGCCAGGATAACCAAGGAGTGGCTCTGTAAGAAGCATATCAAGGTTCTGGCGTGGCCTAGCCAGTCTCCAGACCTAAACCCAATAGAGAATCTTTGGAGGGAGCTCAAACTCCGTGTTTCTCAGCGACAGCCCAGAAACCTGACTGATCTAGAGAAGATCTGTGTGGAAGAGTGGGCCAAAATCCCTCCTCCAGTGTGTGCAAACCTGGTGAAAAACTACAAGAAACGTTTGACCTCTGAAATTGCAAACAAAGGCTACTGTACCAAATATTAACATTGATTTTCTCAGGTGTTCAAATACTTATTTGCAGCTGTATCATACAAATAAATAGTTAAAAAAATCATACATTGTGATTTCTGGAATTTTTTTTTGATTATGTCTCTCACAGTGGACATGCACCTACGATGACAATTTCAGACCCCTCCATGATTTCCAAGTGGGAGAACTTGCAAAATAGCAGGGTGTTCAAATACTTATTTTCTGCACTGTATATGTTGGAATTATTTACCTGTGCACATGCTTAATCAGCATTTCTAGTTATTTTTATGTATTATTTAGCGCAATCTCATTTTTTGGTTACATTGTTTTCTGTGTAGTATAACACTTTATGATTGCAGCTTTATTCCTTTGTCACATTAACGAGCGCAATATCCATTTTTTCCCTGTGACTTCATGTCCGACTTCAGTGAACGGGATCTGACTTTTTTTTTGATTATGTCTCTCACAGTGGACATGCACCTACGATGACAATTTCAGACCCCTCCATGATTTCCAAGTGGGAGAACTTGCAAAATAGCAGGGTGTTCAAATACTTATTTTCTGCACTGTATATGTTGGAATTATTTACCTGTGCACATGCTTAATCAGCATTTCTAGTTATTTTTATGTATTATTTAGCGCAATCTCATTTTTTGGTTACATTGTTTTCTGTGTAGTATAACACTTTATGATTGCAGCTTTATTCCTTTGTCACATTAACGAGCGCAATATCCATTTTTTCCCTGTGACTTCATGTCCGACTTCAGTGAACGGGATCTGACTTTGATCCCGACAATAGCAGGCCCTTTGAGTCTGGTATGAATCTTGAGGAGGAACCCCATGCCAAAATATATTTAAAAAAAAAATACTCTTCTGTCTGGTATGGATTTGAAGGGAAACCCTCAAGCCCAAAATAAAACAGCATACCCCCCCCCCCCAATTCATATCAGACCCTTATCCGAGCGCGCACCCCCCGCCCTAGCCTGCAGACCCCGCCAACCACTGCTGAGGGTTGTTGGGAAGAGGCCCTTGTCCCCATCAGCATGGAGATAAGGTGCTTTGGGGTGGACGGCGCAGAGCCCCCCTGCCCCCATGTTGAGGGATGAACGCTCGCTTATCCCAGCCTGACCTGCCTAGCTATGTGCTTGGATAAGGTCCTGGAATGGAATTTGGGGGGACCCCATGCTGTTTTTTGGGCACAGGGGTTCCCCCTAAAATCCATACCAGACTGAAGGATATGGTACAGAATTGTAGGGGAACCCTATGCCTTTTTTTCCCCGTGGGGTTCCCCTTTAAGATCCTCAGAGCACAAAACGCATGGCAAAGCCGGATCAGTTAAGATGATGATACAACTTTGATCAGACTTCAATGATATTTAATGGGCTAAATTGGACCAAAGTAGTACAGGAACCTTTTTCAAAGTCTGACCAATTAAGATAGCTCTCATAGGAAACCATTCATTTAACCACTTAAGACCCGGACCAATACGCTGGCAAATGACCCAAGGGGTTTTTGCGATTCGGCACTGCGTCGCTTTAACAGACAATTGCGCGGTCGTGCGACGTGGCTCCCAAACAAAATTTGCGTCCTTTTTTCCCCACAAATAGAGCTTTCTTTTGGTGGTATTTGATTGCCTCTGCGATTTTTATTTTTTGCGCTATATACAAAAATAGAGCGACATTTTTGAAAAAAAAATCAATATTTTTTACTTTTTGTTATAATAAAAAACCAATAAACTAAATTTTAGTCAAACATTTAGGCCAAAATTTATTTAGCCACATGTCTTTAGTAAAAAAAAAAATCGCATTAAAAAAAAATTAGCTACCTAGCGGGAACAGCGACACTAATACAGCGATCAGAAAAATGATCCCTTAGTGATGCTGGCAATAGGGAGTTAAAGGGTTAACTAGGGCAGTGATCAAGGGGTTAAAACTTTATTGGGGGTGGGTGGGGGGGCTACCCTGACACTAACACTAACTGACTGTCACACTGACACTAAATACAGTAATCATACATGTATGATTACTGCATTCAGTGACACTGTGACAGGGGGGAGGGGGGGGGGGCGATCGCGGGGGTTAAATGTGTTTTTGTGTGTGTGTAAGTGTGCTGTTGGTGCAGACTTACTTGTTGTGTTGTGATCTCTCCTCAGCGGCGCTTGAAACAAACGCCGAGGGAGATATCAGATAGCTTCCTCCTTCCTGTGTTTACACAGGAGGAGGAAGTGACAGGGCGGGCGGGCGCATTGGCTGGGATCGATCCGGAGGGGGCGGGTGAAAACGGATAGCCGCCCCCACTTGTCGGATCGCTCCTGCAGCCACGCGGACCGCCGCATGTACGGGGGGGGGGGGTCCGATCGGACCTCCGATCCCCCCCAAGGCACCAACGTATATATACGTTGATGTGCCTGTCGGTGCCATTCTGCCGACGTAAATGTACATGCGGCGGTCCTTAAGTGGTTAAACACGTTATGTGACGTGTGCTCCCAATGTCGCAGTGTATGTTGTACCAGTGTGAACCCAGCCTTAAAGCGGAGTTCCACCTCAAAAAAAGGACACTTGCCTGTCCAGGGCACCCGCGATGTCCTTACATAAAGCCTACCTGTCCCTCGGGGTTTCAGGAAGTGAAACCTTGCGTTAGTGGTCCCTGCTGTTTTCTGGGACCTGTGTGTCTCCCAAAAGACAGCGGGGGAGGCGGAGTAGTGGCCGGAAGTGTATTAGACAGGTATCTGCTCCCCCTGAAAGGTGCCAAATGTGACACCGGAGGCGAAATGTGACATCCGGACAGCGGAAGTTCCATTTTTGGGTGGAACTCTGCATTAATGAACAAGCTGAATGGCTACCATGCACAGCTGAACCAGATATTGCACCTCTTCAGTTTTAGTAAATCAACCCTACTGTCACATTTACTCACTTGCAAGTCTGTAGAACACCAGTTCTTTTGGTTCCTCCTGCAGGCTTGTCCGTCACTAAAGGATATATAAGTCAGCAGACGGAAGTACAGCCGGGGGAGTATTTGAACCATCTGTCTGGTTGAATACTTCCAGTGGTTGGGAAGCAGAAAATGTACATGCTTCCAGAAAGTTTAGTATGTTGCTTCCTCTTTTACGGGTAGTGCCATAAGTATACGTGATCTTATGGTATCAGGGCTACTTAGACCTAATAAGCACGTGTAGATGCAGTTTTTTTTTAAAATACTTTATCACTGACATCAATGGCATGTCCCAACCCTCATCTTCAGGTAATGAGATCCTGGCAGATGAACATCAGGAGTTATAGTTTTGCCAAATTTTGCTAAATATTCTTTTGGGAGCTCATGTGGTAAGTATCAGTTACCTTTCTCTGCTCAGCCCCTCTAGCACCCACTGGCGCTCCAGGAAGGCAAGGCGGCAGGATCAGCTGGCTCCAGCACTCAGCGGTTGGGTATCCAGGTCGATCACCACAAATACGGTTGGGATCCTTCCAGAGCCTGGACTAGCTCTATGACATCAGCTGACAGCTGTCTTCAGCCCACTGTTGGCTGATTTTTGGTCACTGGAGAGCAAAAGCAAGTGCACTCCTGTGACCCGAAAGAGAAGTATAGCCAAAAAACGCTTTGGCCATACCTCTGCATTAATATGCTACTACATTACTCTGTGGTAGGAATATGAATAACACCAGTTAATTATTGGGTTGATTTACTAAAGGAAATCAACCCCATTTTTTTTCCCACAGCTAGATATGATTTTTTTTATATTTATGTACAGCATAATTATATACTGTACTTACAATCAGTCCTATACTTCTGGGAGACTTTTCAGGGGTAAATCATTCAAAGCGTTGGTAGGATAGTTAGCATTTCATTGTATGTAAACTTGAATTATTAAAATTAGGAATATTACATTAAGACTGTACAAGAAAAATCTCAGCAAGTAAAATCAGTCAACGAAAAAGCTAATGCTATCCAGGCAACTTTGTAAGGCTGGCTACACATTATACAATTTTTAGGCCTGACCTCATATTATATGGTTTTGGTAAATCTAAAGGAAGGTTGTAGAAGGAAATGGTATAATGTGTATCCAGCTTAACAGTATTGAAGTCAGAATACTATCCAATTTCTGTAAAATCTGAGTTTTAGTTATGCACTGCAGCCAAACTCCTCTATGCTTCACATATGGGATGGGTATAAATGGCACATAAAATCATGCATCCTTTTCTAAAGGTGGCGATGATAAGGCAGCTTTACCGCACTTAGATTGACTTTAGGATATGACAGTCAGCAAGGATCTTTGCATAGAGTATGTTTGGGAACACCTCTGCTGCATTACAAACAGATAAGCAGAATATGTCCCGAGACCACCATATAATCCAACCAAGGTAACTGGAGTGCACTGGTGCAAGGCCTGAATGAAAAACTACAATGCATTCGAAAAGTATTCACAGCGCGTCACTTTTCCCACATTTTGTTATGTTACAGCCTTATTCCAAAATGGATTAAATTCATTATTGCACTCAAAATTCTACAAACAATACCCTATAAAGACAACAGGAAAGATGTCTGTTTGAAATCTTTGCAAACGTAGTGAAAATAAAAAACAAAAAAAATCACATGTACATAAGTATTCACAGCCTTGAAACACAAAATTTAGCTCAGGTGCCTCCTGTTTCCATTGGACATCCTTGAGATGTTTCTACAACTTGATTGGAGTCCATTTGTGGTAAATTCAGTTTATTGGACATGATTTGGAAAGGCACACACTTGTCTATATAAGGTTCCACAGTTAATAGTGTATATCGGAGCACAACCCAAGCCAGGAATTGTCTGTAGGCCTCAGAGACAGGATTGTATCGAGGCACAGATCTGGGGAAGGGTACAAAAAAATGTCTGCAGCATTGAAGGTGCCAATGAGCACAGTGGCCTTCATTATCTGTATATAGATGAAGTTTGGAACCACCAGGACTCTTCCTAGAGCGGGCCGCCCAGCCAAACTGAACGATCGGCCTTAGTCAAGGAGGCGACCAAGAATCCAATGGTCACTCTTGTTTCTCTGTAAAGAGAGGAGAACCTTCCAGAAAAACAGCCATCTCTGCAGCACTTCACCAATTAGGCCTGTATGGTAGAGTGGCCAAACCGAAGCCACTCCCCAATAAAAGGCACATGACAGCCCGCCTGCTGTTTGCCAAAAGGCACCTGAAGGACTCTCACACCATGGGAAACAAAATCCTCTGGTCTGATGAAACAAACATTGAACTCTTTGGCCCGAATGGCAAGTGTCATATCTGGAGGAAACCAGGCACCGCTCATCACCTGGCCAATACCATCTCTATGGTGAAGCATGATAGTGGCAGCATCATGCTGTGGGGATGTTTTTTAGCGATAGGAATGGTAAACTAGTCAGGATTAAGGGAAACATGAATGCAGCAATGTACAGACATCCTTGATGAAAACCTGCTTTGGAGTGCTCTGGACCTCAAACTGGGGCAAAAGTTTATCTTCCAATAGGGAAAGGACCCCAAGCACACAGCCAAGATAACACAGGGTTGGCTATGGGACAACTCTGTGAATGTACTTGAGTGGCTCAGCCAGAGTCCAGACTTGAACCCAATTGAATATCTGCAGAGATCTGAAAACGGCTGTACACCGCTGCACCCATCCAACCTGATGGAGCTTGAGAGGTCCTGCAAAGAAGAATGGGAGAAAGTGCCAAGCGTGGGGCATCATACTCAAAATACTTGAGGCTGTTATTGGTGCCAAAGGTGCTTCAACAAAACATTGAGCAAAGGCTGTGAATAATTATGTATATGCGATTTATTTATTTTTTATAAATTTGCAAAGATTTCAAACAAACTTCTTACCTGTTGTCATTATGGGGTATTGTTTGTAGAATTTTGAGAAAAAAATTGATTTTATTCCATTTTGGAATAAGACTGTAACATAACAAAATGTGGAAAAAGTAAAGCATTGTGAATACCTTCCGGATGCACTGTAAATGACCTCTTGAGAAACACAGCACTATGCAAGACAATAGGATTTACATCCTAAAAAAGTGTGGAGGGAGTTCAGTTTGGAAAGTGAATGTCCACCTAGCAACGTTAATGTTCACTGAGCATAAAGTATATGTAAACCCTCACATTGTAAAACAATCCATTCAATTTAAATAAAAAAAAAATTAAAGGCAAAGGGGCAGATTCACAAAACAATTACGCCTGTCTAATTGGGGTTAGACAGGAGTAATTTCAAATTTCGCGCGGCGTATCACTAGTTTGAATCCTCAAACCATGATACGCCGGCTTCGGGCTTCGATCCGAGAGGCTTACGTCTTCGTAAGCCTTCGGATCTACGCTGCCATCTATTTGCGGCCGCTGGGAGGAGTTCGCGTCGTTTTGATGCGTCGGGATATGCAAATGTGTTTTTACGGGGATTCACGAACATACGAGCGGGCGTCGCAATCGTTTTCGTCTATTTTTTTATACGTAATGTTAGAGCAGCTTTTTGCTGCTCTAACTTTACGTAGCCCATGTTAAGTATGGCCGTCGTTCCCGCTTCGAATTTATTTAAAAAATTTTTTTGTTTATGTAACTCGTCGGGACGTGGATCGCCCGTAAAGTACGCTACATAAACAACGAATGACGTCACGACGTGATTTCGCGCAATGCACGGCGGGAAATTTGCGAACGGAGCATGCGCAGATCGATCGCCGCGGGAACGCGCCTAATTTAAATGTTTCACGCCCCCTACTCGCGCAGATGGATTGCGACGGGAGAAATACACTACGCCGCCGTCGTTTACCGTAGAAAATCTACCTGAATTCCACGTAGAGCAAGGTAAAAAACGGCGGCGTAGTGTATTTCTGATACGCTACGCTAAGCAAAATGTCTGTGAATCTGCCCCAAAGCATTTATGTATACATATAAAATAAATACTTACTTTCCCTCTTTTATAAGTGATCACATACCCCTTGTTCTCATCTGCAAAAGGAGCTCAGAGAGCTAGGGAAGGATAAACAGCAGCACACTGGTCTTCCCAGTGAATGGCTGTGTGAGGGGAGGGGGAGCAGTGTTGGCACAAGTCTAATGATTGGAGGAGAGCAGGCTCCAGCACAGCTAGAAAACGGACCACGCTGTGCTCTCATGTCTAGTGTGCTCAGTTTTTAATAGGACTGGCAGGAACCCCAGGGATTTTACTTAGGAAGCATCGCAAAGAGAACAGGATACATTTTTCAAAGTACATGGTACAGCAGGCACATATCAGGAATATGAAATGTTGTGGTAACATATTATTTTTCTACTATTTTCATGCCAAAACACCAAACCTCATTACTCGCTCCAAGCTTTCAGTAAGGACCTTCTTATTTAACCGCTTGCCGACCAGCCGCCGCAGTAATACGGCGGCAGGTCGGCACGGGTGCGCGAGAGCCCGTAGCTCTACGTCGCGCCTTTCGCGGCCACTAGGGGGCGCGTGCGCGCCGCCGGCGGCCCCCGCGCGCGCCCCCCGCTCGCCCCCGAGTCCCGTGCGTGTGCCTGGCGGGCGCGATCGCCGCCGGACACACAGCGCTCGTTCCTGTCAGCGGGGGAAACGCTGATTTTCTGTTCATACAATGTATGAACAGAAGATCAGTGATTCCCCTAGTGAGTCCACCCCCCCCCCCCATACAGTTAGAACACACTAGGAACACACTTAACCCCTTCCCTGCCCCCTAGTGTTAACCCCTTCACTGCCAATGGCATTTTTATAGTAATCCAATGCATTTTTATAGCATTGATCGCTAAAAAAATGCCAATGGTCCCAAAAATGTGTCAAAAGTGTCCGAAGTGCCCGCCATAATATCGCAGTACCGAAAAAAAACGCTGATCGCCGCCATTACTAGTAAAAAAAAAATAATAATAAAAATGCCATAAAACTACCCCCTATTTTGTAAACGCTATAACTTTTGCGCAAACCAATCAATAAACGCTAATTGCGATTTTTTTTTACGAAAAATATGTAGAAGAATACGTATCGGCCTAAACTGAGGGAAAAATATTTTTTTTTAATATATTTTTGGTGATATTTATTATAGAAAAATGTAAAAAATATTGCATTTTTTTCAAAATAGTCGCTCTGTTTTTGTTTATAGCGCAAAAAATAAAAACCGCAGAGATGATCAAATACCACCAAAAGAAAGCTCTATTTGTGGGAAAAAAAGGACGCCAATTTTGTTTGGGAGCCACGTCGCACGACCGCGCAATTGTCAGTTAAAGCGACGCAGCGCCGAATCTCAAAAAGTGCTCTGGTCTTTGGACAGCAATATGGTCCGGGGCTGAAGTGGTTAATGGAAGACAGTGATTTTCCCATTAGACTTGGGTTAGGGACCTAAGCGGTGACATTTCTCCCTACTTCCTCCCACAAGGCCATAATAAAGCCGGACTGCCTTCTTATGCTTTTTTCTACATTTCAAACAATCTATTTAGGGAGAGCACTATGATCATCTGGCTTTATTATAGAGGCATTTGTTAAATGGAACTGTTAATTTTGGTGGATATATTTCTCCAGGAGTGAAAAAAGAAGTGTCACATATTTCCTACATTTTAAAGGTTATCATTAAATGTGAAAAAAATAAATAAAAATAACATTTACATTTCTGAGCTATATCAGAGTTGTTGGAATTGGTTGAACGGGTAAAAATACCAAAATTGCAAGCCCTTGGTAAAAAAAAAACAATCCTTTTTATGTGATATTCAACAATAAAGTAAATAAAGCATTATAATGACATGAGCAGTTGGAAATGCGGAGCAAAAGGAACTTATGAAGGCAGGTCCTGCGACCTCTGTTTTTTCATTATACCCACAGTCCTTTGCCTCCTAGCTCCTTCCAAGCCTGAATGTAATTAAGGGGAAGCTGCAGTGGCAATTTCTCTCCTCATTAACTTGCTGATTGGTTTCAGCCTCAAGATTTCGCCAGGCTGCAGTTTGTCACCAATTCCAAATGGCCAATCGTTAATACTAATGTTTGTGTAACTAACTGCCTGCATCTGCCACTGCTCCTTGTACAACAATAATGGTGGGAAGGTACATTAGTGCTCATGTGTTAATTCAACCTGTGTTCATCAATGGAGAAATCTATGGCGTAATTATGTTAAACGTATTGGTAGCCCAATACAGGTCTAAATCACAGCAGGCCGTGCCTTGCTCTGACATGTTCCCTGTCAACACTTATTATGTTTGATTACAGTCATTTTTACAGTTTACCTAAGCTCATGGATATGAAACAGGAGACACTAGTCACTGAACAAGAGCACCGCTTTCCATTCAGACACAATACTAGCTAGTGTTATGGCCAATGTGTAATGTCACATACCCTACTGTATAACGAAAGCAACCTAAAAGTTGGGTAAAATATATACGCCTAGTAAATAGCACAACTCTAAACTCTTATCTCAGGTGTAGTGTGTTATATTTATTTTAATAATTCATTGTGCCAGAATTTTGGCAAATACCTTTAACATAGTAATGTCTATTTCAGGGCTGTATAATTTTTTTGATGCATTATTTGAACTGTGGATACGCTGATTATTAAATTTTTTTGCTAATATTTTAGAATCCCAAATGTTCAGGCAGCTTAACACTAACGCTGAATATTTTTGCTCAAAGAATACATGTATCATCTAAGAAAAATATTTTTCAGAAGTTTTATAAGACCTGAACAGCAATAAAAGTATTTTTGTGAAGGCCCATTGACTAATGTTCCAACAAAAAAAGTGAAAACTGTTATGGTCTGGCGCTCCACTGGTGCATGTTTTTTCTGGTAACATGCTGGGGTACCCACTGGTGGTTAGTCTTGTAGGTTGTGAGCAGCCTAACCTGAGTCAATGAGCTCTTCAAATATTTTTGCACTTTCACTACTTTGTATGATCTCACATCAAAATCCCAGCTCCTCTTGGATGCTTTTTCTTCATTTGACAGCTTCTACCTCCAGTGCTGTCATTGGGGGCTAGTCACTTTTACAAGAATAAGTCAGAACCAGTTCCGCCACTCCCCCTATGGGGATTAATAGTGTCTCCCTCCTTCCCCTTTACTCCCAAGCTCCCTGACCTGGTAAGTGCAATGAATTTATTGGAAGTAGATAGTCACTTCTACATGAATGTGTCAGAACCAGTACCACCGCCGCTCCCCCTATGGGGATAATTTGTGTCTCCCTCCTTCAACTTTACTTCCAAGCTCCCTGGACTGGTAAGTGCAATGCATTTATTGGAAGAGGCAGACAACCACTGCTGCCCTAAACTATTAACTAAAAAAAGTTTAAAAGTAAGCTGCTGAACCTCACATCACTTAATTGCACATGTTCACCACTATACGCAGCTTACCATACTAGAATACCCTCCTACAGAAAAAAAGCAGCCATATTTTACTAATCAAAATTTCCCAAAAATCACATATAACATATACACTGTACAAGTAAGCTGGCATTGTCATCGATTTATCAGTTGGAGTTGGACAGTAGACTATGTTTCCCTATACCCTTTAAAAAAGCGTCCTCTTATTTTTTTTGCAGTGTTGGCTTTCCCCAATCTGAGAAGGGCTGCACCGCTACACCATTCTAGTCTGGGTTGTCATATTGTTTTGAGACTCATAATTAACATTATAGGTGCCTCCATCATTTCTGAGCGCTGAAGTGTCAAGTTATCATATCTTTTATTTGATAGAAATAGGGTGGCCAAAATCTGGCCAACAATACACCAAGATAAAAACAACAGACAGCATATAAAACATTTCACAATAAATAAGCTTCATGTGCAAGTATGATATTTCATGCCTGATTGTATATACTAGAAAACACATTTTGCCATTTGTCATGTTTTATTATACTTCTGTCTCTTATGATGATTTCAGGTAGCCAGGATTCAGATTTCCATTTAAGGCATAGGTATAACTATTGCTTGCTTGGAAGAGTCAAGCTTGAAATGTTTCTAGTGCAGCTTGATGAGACATAACCAGAACATTCTTAAAGGATCACTAAAGGAATTTTTTTTTTTAGCTAAATAGCTTCCCTTACCTTACTGCAGTACTGGTTTCATGTCCTTATTGTTTGTTTTTGCTTTGAAGTTGCTGTAATCCTGCTCTGATCTCCACACTTCCTGCTTGTCTGTTTCCTTATAACCACAGTGCTGGGAGCTTTCTCACTGTGGTCTAAGCTGTCATTACTGTGTGTCTAAAACTTCCCAGAACCAGATTAGTTTTAAAAACAAAACACTGCCCTGGATTTGTTTGTTTTTGTTCTGTGTGTCTATTTCTACTTCACAGAAACATAAAGCCAGTTCAAAAGTGAAACTAACCTGCAGGCACATTATATGATTGATTTTTATCTATTTTTAATCATTCTGAAAAGGAATCAGTTAACTTTTATGTCTCTATACCCTGTAAACAGTCATTTCAGCAAAAAAAATGTTTTCCTTTAGTGACCCTTTAAGAAGTTGTATGGCAGTTTCTACATATCCTAATGGTAAATATCTTTGTTTGCTTTTACGACTCCCAGGGAGTGGAGTTTGTAAGGCATCAGTGTGTCTTATATGACGACATTCATGCAATGCACAATTATTTTGCATGCTTAGTTGAAACTGTATTGGTGAGGGCAGTTGGGCAGTAATAACTTTCTTAAATGATTCATATTGTAAAGAGATTGATTGAAGATGCAACAATTTAAATAATTTTACAGTGTAGTGTAGTATCTTTGAGGTCGCTACTGTTCCAAAGACTGGTATTTCTGTAACAAAGTTTGCTATGATCCTTGCAGATGCAGTACAGATATACCATGCTTAAATTACGCATAATAATAATATTACCGATCATGCCATAATTGTCTGGTTCCATAACACTATACAAAATCAAATGTTTTTTTTATTTTTTTTAATGAAAAAACAAGTTATGAGTTTATATTACAGACTTTTACTGCCATTGCTAATGATATCCCAGAAGGGTTCCAGGAATTACAAGTTGAACATTAAAACAGTCATGATGTTGCTAGGTGTATAGGTTTAATACATGGAAAATGCATTATTTAGGTGCTTGCACAAGAAGCATTGAGCCAGGGATACGTCCACTTTAAACAAACAGACTACAATGGGATAATAACAGGATATTTATCTACATTTCTTGGGTCAGCTGAGAAACAATAAGAAGAGAAGCACTTCTGACCTTCCCTTTATTCTACATAACCCTCTTTCCTGGAGCTGTTGTGTTTCTCCATTGAGGGGAATCATCTGTAATGAAGTGAAGCATGAATAAAATGGACAGAGCACCACAGAGCTCGGAGCTCTCCAAGGTGCAATTTATTCCACAAAATGATTAACTACATTCAAAATGCTTTACTAAATTAAGATGTGTTTAAAGAGTATTGATTTTTGAATTAAAAAGTCTACATTTGTTTCATCCTGACAGCTAAATACAATGGCTAGCCGAAAGGTTTTGTGGGCAATGGTGTTAATAGGAAAGAAAAAGCAGTTACACTGCCAATATTACAGAAGTGCGATGTGATACCCTCTCTTATTACCAAATGCACTTACGATCTACTAGAGTCACCAGATTTTCCCAGGGGATACATTTAATGGGTTTATTAGCTCTGCTTGATAAATTTAATTCAATATAAAAAAAAAGAAATAAATACATCCCGTGTAAAACAAAACATCCTATGTATTACTGAGGATACCCACAGATCTTAAACCTCTTTTCTTTAGGATTCGCAGTATTAAGCTAAAACTCACTCTGAAGATGATCTCCTTTACTTGCTTACATTTATTTGGCAGTTAGAGCTTACTACAAATGAACACTTTCACTGTTCCTGCTAGTTACAGACCTGTGATGTCTTAAAGACCACCCCAAAATCATTGAGGAGTGACAATTTAGGCTTCCTGGTATCTTCAGCATCTAAGCCCACAGATGTCAATCAGCTCCCTGGTGCTCAAACCTGTCAATGAGTGCTTCAATGAGTGCTTCTCAGTATAGACATACAACACACATTCCAATAAAATTACTGTGAGCCGCCGTACACACGGCCGAGGTTCTCGCTGAAAACCAGCGAGAACCTCGCTGGAATGCACATTCCAGCGAGGACCTCGGCCGTGTGTACGGTCTCGGCGAGCTTTCCGTCGGGAAGCCCGTCAAGCCGAAATAGAGAGCACGCTCTCTATTTCCTCGACGGCCCGCCCGGAAGAATGGCTGGTTGCCATTCCCGACGGGCGGGTCGCCGATTTCGACGGCCGGCAGGGAACCTCGACAGGCGGAACGATGTGTTCTGCCCGTCGAGATTCCCTGCCGTGTGTACGCGGCCTGAGGGTGTTTTCTATTTGCAAGTGAAAAAAAATCCTCCAAAAATTTAGTGCACAAAACATTTTGGGTTACATAAAATGAAAAAATTCAAATTTGAATCTTTATGTTTCTACACCTTTCCATCGCAAAAAAAAAGGTTCTTCCTAGGATATTTTAAATCTGCAATAACTACAGAGAAGAATAAAAAGGCAGGGTGATCTACAGCTAAAGCTGATCAAAAAACAAAACAAATTAATTCCACCATCTACGCAATTGGGGTGGAAGGAGGAACCCTCCACCCTGTGCCACTGTATTTTGACAGTGGGGACTACTCTGCTGTCTGAATGAACTGATCATCGCCGACACCAGTGCCTCGAATTGCATGAAAATTTTACAACATTCCAGTTCCAGAGAAGCTGATTATTAGATCGACTGCTCTCTAAAGCCCTGTACACTGCTGGAGCGTTTCATCGGTTAACCGATGAAGCTGACTGATGGTCCGTTGCGCCTACACACCATCGGTTAAAAAAACGATCGTGTCAGAACGCGGTGACGTAAAACACGACGACGTGCAGAAAAAAATGAAGTTCAATGCTTCCAAGCATGCGTCGACTTGATTCTGAGCATGCGTGGATTTTTAACCGATGGTCGTGCCTACAAACGATAGTTTTTTTGCTATCGGTTAGGTGTCCATCGGTTACATTTAAAACAAGTTTGCTTTTTTAACTGATGGATAAATAACTGATGGCGCCCGCACACGATCGGTTTGGACAGATGTGTACGCGGCCTAAGGGGGACGACCATAGATGGATCAAAATTCAGACAGTCCCTGCTGAACCGACTAACCAGAATGTATAAAAGTGGCAAGTCCTGCTGCCATGCAGCCTCTTTCACTGCATTTAGGCTTATATAGGCCCCAGAGACCATTAGAGCAGTGGTTCTCAACATTTCAACTGCTGTGACCCCTTGATAAAATATCCCATGTTGTGTGGACCCCTAACAGTAAAATTATTTTCGTAGCATGGGTTGTCAGCACCCAAGGCAAGATAAGTAATTTACGCCCATAACCCACGGACATTTAGCACTCCCTGAGTCCCTTTCACTCGTACAGTATTGAAACCCCTTATGGTACATTTTAATTTGTACCACTCTTTCTCTTTGTTCTCCTTTCTTTCCCTTTTATCTCTCTCTTTTCTAATTTCTTGTTTTTTTACCCCCATCCCTCTCTCTAGCCGTATTTTTTGCGCTTTGTCTTATTCTTTCTCTCCCGTTTTCTTTGTTCCCCCCCTTCTTTTTCTCTCCCTTCTATGTATTCTCTATTTTTATTCCTTCTCTTACTCCTTGGTGGGGGGAATGAGTGCCATTGTTGGGGGGGGGGGGGGGGAGTTCTGATCAGCCAACTTAGATGCTCTTGATCAAGGGCATCTGCTGATCTGAGAACTGTAGTTGGGACTTTTAATGTCAACTATAATCACAGTTAAGGCCAGTTTCATCGGACCAAATCGATCGTGTGTACGGCCCATCGGACCGTTGTCCGTCAGACCAAAGTTTTAAAACTTGCTTTAAAATCTGTCCGACGGACGCCTGACCATCGGACCAAACCGATGGTTAGTACGCAAAAGCATCGGGCCGAAAACCCGCGCATGCTCAGAATCAAGTCGACGCATGCTTGGAAGCATTGAACTTCGTTTTTTCAGCACATCGTTGTGTTCTACGTTACCGCGTTCTGGCCTGATAGGATTTTGGCCCGATGGTGTGTACGCATATCAGACCACTTCAGCGTGAACCGATGAAAACGGTCCGTCGGACCAGTCTCATCGGTTTGGTCTGATCGTGTGTACGTGGCCTGACTCACTGTGTCTCCAGATTCACTGTGTCTCAAGACTTTGTGGTGTCTCGTAACAGTGACACCCATGTCGAATAAAGGTGATAGGGTCTCCTCCAGCCCCTCCCACTTCACATTCCTCACCAGTCAGCTGACCTCTAGTTTCTTTCCCCCCAGCCATGCCGAGGCTGAGTGGGCGGCTGTGGGCTCCAGGAACAGCCCAGCTGGGTGGCCGCAAAAAGGCTGGGACAGAGGTGCAGGCTTCAGGAACAGCCCAGGATTTGGTGACCCGACCCTGGCAAATCATCATTCGGCCCCCGAGGGGGTCCCGACCCCAGGTTGAGAATCCAAAATGGGAAAATTTCAACACAGTCAAATAAACATTTTCAATTCAACCCTATCGTTTTCATCTGACAAGACATGTAGCTTGAAAAAGTAAATACCGTATATACTCGCGTATAAGCCAACCCGAATATAAGCGGAGGCACCTAATTTTACCACAAAAAAAAATGGGAAAACGAATTGACTCGAGTATAAGCCTAGAGTATCCATCTGCATGCCTCACTGTGCCCATGGGAGATCAGGCGCAAAAAGGTGACTCGAGTATAAGCCAAGGGGGGCATTTTCAGCATGTGCTTTCAAATGTGCTGAAAAACTCGGCTTATACTCGAGTATATACGGTAGCAGAAAAAGAAGAAAAACATGAACATTGAATGCAGGAAATACAATTTTAAGCAGAAGAAAAAGAAAAACAAACCACCCAAGCTGTGCTAATTAAATATACACTTTTTCTTTTGGAGTCAGAGATCTGTTTCTTCTTTCTACTAAGCTACCACCACTGTCGCCGACATTGGAATAATTAGGATTATCTTGGACGCCTACATTTTGACAAGTCCATTGTGTACTTCCCTAGAGTACTCAATTCTACTGCTCAAAAGTAGATGTGAAACATAAAGCCATGAATAGAGATTTTACCCAAATCTACCCAATCAGATGTATGCATTCATTTTTAAAACATGACTGAGGGGGGGAAATATATACTTAGTAAAATGAAACCAATTGAAAACACAGACGACTGACGTTTTTTTAAATGGCACTTCTTATTTATGGTACCATAAGATGTCTTCCCTGCTCTCCCCCACCACCCTGATTCAATGCCAGAGCTTCCAAAAATCTTGTGGAAATCCCAACTTCCTAAAAGTCAAAAGTTGTCAAAAGTTAGAAGCACCCCCCCCCCCCATGTGACAGCCTGACACAATGCACTAAACTGCGTGCAGGCAGGGTGTCATGTGTAATCTATGGCAGTGAATGCAGGACATTTCTTTAGGCTCCAGTGGTGCGCTGGGGCAAAAGGGCTGTGTGGAAAAGTAAATACAGACAGCATACAGAGCCTATGGTACAACAGACCTTTTACTTTGTGGACAAAGTGCTGTACAGATTCACCTTAAGGTGTCTAGAAACATAACATTTACTCAATGTGGCTAGTCATTGTTAGATCAGCAAGTGATTTGATGTCCTTCTGCATTCCTGGCATACCTGTGGTAGGATGGATCTTCTCAAAAAAAATAAAAAAAGAAGAAAAAGGTTGGCATTGGTGAAGTGCTACAGAATACTCTCGCTCTATCCTCAAGCGTTTTTCTAAAATGAAGGTGCATGTTTGTACTAATATCTTCTCAAGAAAATAACTGTTCACTGTCAACCTAAGTCAAGACATTAATTTCTCATCATGCTCTCTAACCGAAAATGAGCACACTGATTAATAGTGTGGCAGGCGGAAGCTGTTTTTTCAACCTTACTGGATGCATTAAAGGAGAAGTACAACCAAAGCTCATTTGGCTGTACTTCTCCTGTGGATCACAGCAGTGCAGATCGTTCTGCACGCCTGTGACCCGTTTCAGCAGACAGTGGGCTAAAACCTTCTGTGGGCTGACATTACAGAGCCAGTCCAGGCTTGGGAAAGATCACGACCATATGGTCGGTTCGGGATCCGCCCACATGCCCGGACTGGTGCCCGGTTCAGCCTCGGAGCCTGAGCCGGCCGCTTCCACCCCTCCACAGCTCAGCACTGTGTGTGCTTGGGGGTGGGTGGAGCGGGGGGGGGGGGGGTGGTCTAGAACATTGAGTTGTTGACTGACAGTCACAGGCTCTCTGCTCACAGAGCACTGAGAACCAAAAAATCCCATACTTTTTTTTTAATAAAAGTTGCTGCTTATTATTTACAATACTTATTTCTACCTAGGCAAATCCTCAACAGGAACAAAAGATGGTGTGTGATTTGTAACACATTGCAACTTTACCTTCTAACTCTGGAGATGAGGAAATAATCAGTCGTCAGTGTTAGCAAATCTTTGTGACATTACAAATGCTATCCAATTTCAACTTTGCTTGCACATAGAAGTGAAAAAAATATTGCAGGTTCCCAGGGCCACTGGGTATAATATATAAAGCACTTTGAAAGAACCAGGGTACTCTTATTGTATCAACAGAAATAACTTAAGGTCTTAAAGGGAAACAATAGTTTTTGGTCAATTTTATTTATAGGTTTTAAAACTAAAACTTTATATATACTATATTTATGCAACTTTTGTTTTTCAAATATTTAATACATAGGATTTCCAGCACACTGACAGTAAAGGAGTAGCTATCTATATCTAGCTGGCTCTGTCTAAACTTCTGACTAAGCCATCTTATAAGGCTAGAGTCATTGCTTCGACTCACTCACCTGTGTGTAAATTTCAACTTGAGCTATTGAGGTCTGTCAAAACACAAAGGCTTCTTTTAATCAAAGGGGTTAAGTAAAGCCTATAAAAAATACAAAAAGAAACCTAGGCCTCAACCTATTGGCTGAGAAAAAAAAAACGAAATACATGCAATATTTTAACTGGCGGATTTTTTTTTTAATGTTATTTTTTTTTGTCCTAAAAATATGTACAAACCAATATACGCGTCCTTTTAACACATCTGATGCCGCTTTCACAATGCAAAAAATGGGCATTACAAATTTAGAACATGCTCTAATTTTTCTCGTTGTGAAAAACGGTCGTGTGTTAGCTTTAACGAAGGGAAAAAACGTGCATGCTCAGAAGCAAGTTATGAGAGGGGAGCACTCGTTTTAGTAAAACTAGCGTTTGTAATGCAGATAGCACATTCGTCGCGCTGTAACAGACTGAAAAGCACGAAGACTGAAAAGCGCGAATCGTCTCTCACCAAACTTTTACTAAAATGAAATTAGCAAAAGCAGCCCAAAGGGTGGCACAATCCGAATGTAACTTCCCCTTTATAGTGCCGTCGTACGTGTTGTTGTTTTTTTCACAATCGTGTGTATGCAAGGCAGGCTTGACAAGAATCACGTCGAGAAAAATGTTGTTTGCTGGTCCTTATTACAAAACGTTGGTTTTAAGACATTATAAACAGTCTTACCCTAGTTAGTAAGAAAAAAATATATTTTCAAACATCCTAAAGTGCAGTGAACTATAAGCTACTATGAATTTTACAAAACATTTGCCACGTTCACACAATAGGCGAAAGTGTGTTTGCTAAAGTGTGAAAAGGCTCCATTGTTCAAATTTATTTTCTGCAGGTGGGTTTAAGTAAAAGTATAACAGTGCAGCTCTTTCAATAGAGGATGTCTTGTTAGTTTTACGGTTTATACAAGAACGCAAAACGGCTTCTGTCACAGAAAAATGCTGCGGGTATGCTTGGCAGAAAGTAATTTTTAGGAAACGTTAACATCAACCTCTTTTTTTCTAAACTAACCTCCTTTCCCCCTTTGCAAAATAAGACAGTCATTCATAACAATCTATTTGGCTCTGCAACAGTTGCCTGAAAAAAACATAGGTGGATGAAGGAAACTGGATGTGCAGTGAAAAAAAAAAAGAAGCTGTCACAGCCTGAGGCAAGAGCCGATATAGATGTAGTACAAGGAATTACAAGGAAGATGCTTGCTGCAATTATCCTGCTATTGAAGCCAATCTATGGCTCATCAGCACAACATTTAGTGCAGTATTTGAAGTCAGACAAGCTGACAGAAAATACAATCTGCTTTATCTGTTGCCTCCAGCCATTACGCTCTCTTAACCCAGGAGTCGTGTCAAATAAAACAACTGTGCATTGACTTCTCACTTCTGCTAGCATTATAGGAAAGATTGACAACCCCCGGATGCTGGGAGTTCATTAGAGGCAGTTCACTTGCTGCTCAGACTGCTCGTGTCACAAGGATCTCACCTCTGCCCCTTTGGAGCAGTCTTGCCTAGCGGGCTGTATGGCTTCCAAGCTTTAGTCTGTAAAGGTAAAATTAATAGAATTTCTTTTGCTACTAATACACATTTTTTTTTTTTAAGGCTAAAGTGGATCTGCTAATCTTAACCCCTTCACGCCTAAGGGTAAAACAAATCTGCCTAAGCAAAATTTTGCAACTTTGTTAGTAAAACCATACATATCATCACAACTACTTTGTGCATCCAGGTGGATTATACTGCATTTATTTTTTTTCAGGACAAATTGGGATTTCATTTGGTGGTAAATGGTTATGCCTATCTCTTAATTTTTATTTTAGCAAAAGAAAACTGTCCCAAAATAACGTAAAAATAAATATATATAAAAAAAACATTTAGCTATATATTTCTAGCTATTACCATAATCTACCACCAAAGAACAACCTAAAATAAATTCTCCTGCTCCTGGCGATCGCAACGATACCACATATGTTATTTGTACCCGTAGTACAGCCCAGATACAAAAGTGCACAATTTGGTTTGTTTTTTCCTACCTTAACCACTTCTGGACCGTACCACGTACATTAACTGCGGCAGGGCGACCTGGGTGTGCAAAATCAAGTACCTGTACGTGATTTTGTGTGCGTTGTTTAGGGGGGCATACGCACGACACCACCGTTGTGATTGGAAAAAGCAGGAGCCAATCAGAGGGTCCGACGGCTGTCGCGACCTGCCGATCGTTCACAGGAGAGGTCAGTGAGGAAAAGTGAGAGATCATGTTTCAGCTATGCTAAATCACGTTCTCTCCTTTCCTTGAGTAAATCCACTCCACCCCAGTTAGAAACATCTCCCAGGAAACACATTTAACCCCTTAATCGCCCCCCAGTGTTAACCCCTTCCCTGCCAGTGGCATTTATACATTGATCAGTGCATTTTTTTAGCGCCGTTCACTGTAATAATGTAATTTAGGGTCAGATTTACCTGCCACAATGTCGCAGTCCAGCTAAAAATCGCAGTTTGCTGCCATTACCAGTAAAAAATAAAAGGCCCTAAATCTATCCCGTAGTTTGTAGATGCTATACCTTTTGCGCAAACCAATCAATATACGCGTATTAGGATTTTTTCTTACCAAAATATGTAGCAGAATACATTTTGGCCTAAATTTATGAAGAAATTTATTTTTTTACATTTGTTGGGATATGTATTATCGCAGAAAGTAAAAAATATTTTTTTTTCAAAATTGTTTATAGCGCAACAAATAAAAATCGAAGGAGGTGATCAAATACCACCAAAAGAAAGCTCCCAAACAAAATTGGCGTTCTTTTTTCCCACAAATAGAGCTTTCTTTTGGTGGTATTTGATCACCTCTGCGGTTTTTATTTTTTGCGCTATAAACAAAAATAGAGCGACAATTTTTTACTTTTTGCTATAATAAATATCCCCCAAAAACATATATCACTTTTTTTTCCTCAGTTTAGGCCGATACGTATTCTTCTACCTATTTTTGTTAAAAAAAAAATCGCAATAGGCGTTTATCGATTGGTTTGCGCAAAATTTATAGCGTTTACAAAATAGGGGATAGTTTTATTGCATTTTTTTTTATTACTAATGGCGCCGATCAGCAATTTCTTTCGTGACTGTGACATTATGGCGGACACTTCGGACTATTTTGACACATTTTTGGGACCATTGTCATTTTCACAGCAAAAAATGCATTTAAATTGCATTGTTTATTGTGAAAATGACAGTTGCAGTTTGGGAGTTAACCACAGGGGGCGCTGTAGGATTTGTGTGTGTTTACAAATGTAGGGGGGTGTGGCTGTAGGTCTGACGTCATCGATCGAGTCTCCCTATAAAAGGGATCACTCGATCGATGCTGCCGCCACAGTGAAGCACAGGGAAGCCGTGTTTACATACGGCTCTCCCCGTTCTTCAGCTCTAGAAACTAATAGCCGCTCCCTCATCCTGGATCGCTCCCCGCGGGTTTCCGACCGCCACATGTAGCGAGGGGGGTCCCGATCGGACCCCCGACCCGCGCAAAGGCAGGGACGTAAATATACGTCCATCTGCCTGTACGTGCCCTTTTGTGGACGTATATGTACATGCGGCGGTCGCTAAGTGGTTAATTGTCAGTTAAAGCAACGCAGTGACATATCACAAAAAATGGCCTGGTCAAGAAGTGGGTAAAACCTTCCGGGGGGTGAAATGGTTAAACACATTGACACTGACACTAATTTAAAAAAAATCCTGACCCTGACCTTTGACCCTTAAATGACCCAACCACTAACCCCAGCATAGACTTGATGAAACCTTGATATTTATTTTTACACACATTTTTTTCTCTCTGCAAGGAGAACGAGAGATACAATGTATCTCTCTCTCTTCCATTCACATACAGAGAGAAAAATAGGGGCAGGCTTCACAGTGACTGATAAATGTGGTAGCCAATCAGAGGCTACCACGGCGATCAGGTGAACCGAAATCATGAGTTCCGGGTCTCGATCATCAGTACAGGGTGAGACCCCTGGTCTCTATGCTGGGAGCACACTGTGCTGCATGCTCTGAGCACAAAGGGAGGTACACATATATGCAGCCCCACAGTAAACAGCCCACTTCCGTGGGGCCACATATATGTGTTACGTCGGTATCAAGGAGTTAAATAAAGAATCATTTAAGCCATCAGGTAAATAGAAAAGTGAAATTTTTGCCATAATGTTAAAATCTTAGGGTACATTCACACTACTGTGTTTTTTACTTGCAACTGTAGTATGTTTTAGCCCCGAATTTCAATCAACCCTTTGGAAGGTACGTTTTGCTGGCAAGCATGATTTTACCACACTGCGGCAAAGAACAGAGGTCTGGACAAAGACCAGAGCCAGATTACTGACAAGGCAATATAAGCAGCTTCCTGGAGGGTGAGTGGTCAGTGAGGCCATTTGCTTCTTAGACATATCATATACCATGCCCAGCAGCTCTGCAAACTTATTCCTACCTTATGATGGGGCTCCCAGGTGTCCTATTGCTCTTTCATGTGATTTGTAATGTCACTTTTGGCATACCAAAACTCATGAAAGAGGCTAGCAGCAGAACAGAGGAACTTCTCTGCACAGCTCTAAAAGGTGTGATAATATCTGTCTCTCGTTTTCGCACACCCAGTACAGTGTTCCTCCAAGTGTCTAAGGGTTCATTAACATGGGGGATGATAAAAGCATATGGTAGAGTCATGGTCAGGCGGCATGTCACTTTTGGCAGGTAGTACTGATCCATTCAAGTGGCTGAGCATGCTGTGGTGGGTTGGCATTTTGAGGGTTAAAGAAGCTCACTGCCTGTCAAGAGCAGGAGTGTAGCTGCATGTGTGAATAAGCTGTTACTCTCAAGCACAGCACGGCTCACAACCATTACCTTCACTAGAGTCCCAAATGGCATTACAGCTGGTGTTAATTGGCAAATGCAGCTTGTTTTCAGAGCATTACATTTGCCATAAACAGGACTGTCATGTATTATAGGGATTGTGAACCCTCTGTGCCGCCTGCATGCTGTATGGTGGTGTTCTTGGAGAGTACATTCATACAAACTACAACTAACCTGCAATAGAACAGCACATAAATGAGGACCTTGGAAAGCACAGAATATAAAAATTCACAAAAATGTCAGAAATTGAATGTATTACTGGGGTGCTGGTATTACAGGCAGGACAGAGAATACTAGTAAAATATGCTTAAAGCACTGAGTTGCTGGGCTCAAGGGTAAACGTCATTAATGGAGTATCCTATAGAAGTGAGATGCTGAGCTTATAGGAATACAGGGGTAATAAAATGTATGAGGAACACTGAGGTACGCAGGGGTCCCAGGGAATGCAAGTACACAGGATACAATTGGGGTACAGGAGAAATGTAGAACAGGAAAGATACCCATGGTACTGTCTGGGGAAACACATCATGCCCAACCGTACAGCATAGGTGAGGGTCCTTGGAAGGGCCTTGGCGCAGAGTCTAATGAACCGGCATTGTCTTCTGCAGAGCTCCTGAAGGTGGAGATGGGTTGCACTGCAGGCGATTCCTAGGTTGAGGTTCTTGGACTCACCCAGGAAGGTAGACACTGGGAATTAGGGGCCACGATAAGCACATCAGAATCCTATACATCACTGAGGCCAAGGGATCACAGTATGGAGTTCAGCCCAAGCTGTGAGTGGTGCATAGGAAAACTGACATTGGAAAAAGGTAGAGACAACACCGGACAACTAGGAGTAAGTAGAAATGCAAACAGACAAATAGGAATCACTAAGAGCAGGAGCAGGGAGAAGTGTACGAAACGCAAAGAAGGAAACTAGAAATACACAGAGAGACACTAAAGAAGACTGCAGACCCAGGTGATACCAAGAAATAACAGGCAGAAACTCAATGGCAATCACAAAGGGGCTAGAAACCTAAAAGCTTGCAAAAGGTAAACAGAGGCACAAGGACACTACAATGCTCAAGGGACACAACAGGTGCAAGGGTACAGGTTGCAAGTCAAAACACACAGAGTCACTGAGGACAGGTTGAAAGACACTAAAGGTACAGGGATAACACTGAAAGGCACTAGAAGATGCTTGCAAACATACACTAGGAACACGAGGGGTCCAACTAGGAATCCTGGGGTCACTAGGAGTCTCTTAGTAAGTCCAGAACTCTAGGGGTTTGATTTACTAAAGGAAAATAGACTGTGAACTTTGCAAGTGCACATGCTCCAGAGCTTAGTAAATGAGGTAAAGCTTATATATTCAATCACACGGAAGGAAAATAAAAAACAGCATTTTTGTTTGCACATGATTGGACGATGGAAGTCAACAGCGCTTCCCTTCATTTACTAAGCTCTGGAGCAGAGTGCATCTGTACTTGCAAAGAGAGCAGTCTATTTGACTTTAGTAAATCAACCCTTAATGTCGCGTACACTCGATCGGTTAAACCGATGAGAATGGTCTGATGGACCGTTTTCATTGGTCAAAACTGATTGTGTGTGGGCGCCATTGGTTATTTAACCATCGGTTAAAAAAAAGACAACTTGTTTTAAATGTAACCGATGGATACCTAACCGATAGAACAAAACCGATCTTTAGTAGGCACGACCATCGATTAAAAATCCACGCATGCTCAGAATCAAGTCGACGCATGCTTGGAAGCATTGAACTTCATTTTTTTCAGCACGTCGTTGTGTTCTACGTCACCGCGTTCTGACATGATCGTTTTTTTAAACCGATGGTGTGTAGGCACGACTGACCATCAGTCAGCTTCATCGGTTAACCGATGAAAACGGTCCATCAGACCGTTCTCATCGGATGGACCGATCGTGTGTACACAGCATAAGAGTCTTGAGGGTACTCAAAATCTTGTAGGAAAGTCAGGGATCCTAAGAAGCACTGGGGGGATAGGAAACTTTTCGACTGAGGAGCACTAGGAATCTTTTTGGAAATACAAAGTTACTGGGGGAACCTGGCACTAGGAACATTAGCTGCTGCTTAAGCCTTGCCTGTGTAAATTAACCAAGCTTAAAAGAAAAAAAGAGATGTCCTGGAAGGTACCAGCAGAACCTTGCAAGTTAAAGCCATGGAACTACATATTCCAGCATGGCTGCTGGTCTTTGGGAATAGAGATGACATATCAGCACCAAAGCTGCAGGCTTGCATTTGAAAATTGTTCGTGAGACTTCTGAGATCATTTATAGGTAACTGACAAGTGAATTTGACCTGCAGTTTACTGCCTTCGAATCCATCAACCTGCTTCGAGTTGCTTTTGCATCACCATTGACTTGTATGGGGAAAGAGATGGTTCTGACACACACATAAAAAAAGCCCAACAACACAGGCCCTTAATTCAGCTATGTAATCAAACAACTGAACAAAGCATAATTACCTGGTACAATGAGACACACAAATAAGCACCAAAAATATGCTTCTTATGTCTGTTATATTTCTTTTGCACCAGTTCCTCAATTTGTACTAATTTGTTGGCTTGCAAAAAAAACAAACACTTTTGTAAGTATCCGGCACTATAACTGTACTTAGCAACTCATTAAAGTAGAAAGGCACATGATCTATTGCCAGCAAGACAATTACATTACATGACAAAAAAAAAGATGTCTTCAACAACGCAGTGTTCGTGTCTTTTAAACTGATCTGGCAACATGCTGCATTCCGGCTAAACTTAGTATCTTCTAAAGTGAAAACAACATTAATGCCAGGCAGGAGTACAGTGAGAGCCTGTTCTTCCACATCCTTGTGTGTAAAAGGAAAGGTAACTCAATCAAGCTGCTACAAAGACCTGTTATCATTTCACAGTCATAGATTTAAAAAGGATTATTGAAATGTGTTCACACAGTGCATAATGGAAGCACAGAAAGCTAAACACCTGCACTTGCTTAAAACGGAACTCCAGTTTGCAATTTTTTATAAGCCTTTGGATTCCCTTCACGGCTCTGGTTCAAATTGCACGGTTATATTGTCCCCTAAATACCTTATTTTTGTTTGAAAAGTTATAGTCACATGATGCAACATGTACTGCAAGCCACCCTCTGGTCAGCTAGGGAATTGCAGTGAGCACTATGCTCTGCTTAGCGCTTTTAAGACTACTTGTCCCAATGCTTATTGTGGTAGTAGCTGCACCAGAGAGGAGGGGAATTTCTGTACTGGATAATTTTGTCTTTAAAAATTGAAGTTTGGGGGGGGGGGGGGGTACAGCTTTAAGTGTTTTTTTTTACCTTAAAGTTAAACCCTCACATAAACCAGCCTCAGATGATACAGAGATTAAACAAATCCTCCTACATAGGTTTTACTTGTTTCTCTGCAGTCTTCTATTCTCCACGCCTCTTCAAAAGTGCAGAAAGTGTTTAAGTCCTTCTTCGTCTGTTAGTATCACAGAGGAGGGGGGCGGAGAGGCTGCCGTTACAGTGTGAAAGCTGATTGGAGGAAATGGAACACACCCACCTCCACACTGTGCTGTGAATAGACAAGCTGTATACTGAGCTCCCTTCCCGAAACAAATTTTATGTCATGTGTCAGGAAAACTTCTCAGAAGTGACTCATAACAGAGGAACTAAGCACCAGAGAGTAATACACTCAGAGCTTTGGAGAGACGCAAGTAAACATTGCAGATATATGTGTTCAGATTTCATGACTGAGGTTTACAACCACTTTAATGCATTTTCTGCATTAAGGCTTTCACACTAGAGTGACAGGAGAGGCGCTTTGCAGGCGTTATTTTTAGGGGTAAAGCGTTGTAAATCGCCTTAGTGTGAAAGTAGCCTAACAGGCTGAAATGAATCCTCAGTAGCAGACTGTAAACAGCACAGAGGTAACAGAGGAGAATTACTTGCAGCAAAGCACTTAGGCCGGTTAACATTTTGGCCAGTTCAGCAGGGTCCAGACGAATTTTCAATCCATGTATGGGCAGGGAGGTTGTACAGAAGTTGATCTAGTGATTGACTTCTGTTCAACCGCCCTTAGAGGGCCATCCCTGGTGGATTAATTTAGGAAACTGTGAAATGGGAGTTCCAATTTAAATGCACACAATCCCCTATCTATGAAAAAAAACGTATCTGGCGGCGTTGCGTATCGTATCGCAGTTACACTACGTCTACGCAAATTACTGGAGCAAGTGCCGTATTCTCAAAGCACTTGCTTCATAATTTTCGGCGGCGTAGCGTAAATGCGGCGTCGTAAGGCCGCGTAATTCAAATACTGAAGGAGGGGGCGTGCTGTATTTAAATTAAGCGTGCCCCCGCGTCAAACGAAGTGCGCATGCGCCGGCCGGGAAAAAAGCCCAGTGCGCATGCTCCAGCTCACGTCGGAAAGCGTCGTTAAAACCAACGTCAAAACTACGTGATCGTCACTTACGCAATTCCCTCTTCGCGAACGACTTAGTAAAACGACGTAACCGACGGAAAAAGACGACGCTGACCCGACGCCATACTTAACATGGCATACGACGGTACTTCGGAAACATACCCCTCATACAGCAGGGGTAACCTTACGCGTACACAACCTACGTAAACGACGACGGGGCGGTGTAAAAACTTTCGGGAATCGGCGTATTAGGATCATTTGCATAGGCAAATGAGAAAACAACGTAAAGGCCACCTAGCGGCCGGCGTTGTCATTACATCTAAGATCCGACGGTGTAATTTCTTTACACCTGTCAGATATTTAGTGTATCTATGCGTAAGTGATTCTAAGAATCACTCGCATAGATACCCATTGTAAAAAAACTGCGATACGACGGTGTATCTGAGATACACCGTCGTATCTCTTTTGAGAATCTGGCCCATTATTAATAACTCTTGCTCTGTCGTTCAATGTTTACATATGTGTGCAGGATCTATATGTGCATTTGCTTTTACACGTGAGCACGAGGGGGCGGGTGTGTTTTAAATTTTTTTATGATTATTATTTATTTATTTAAAGTGGTAGTGATCTCCCATTGTACACTTTTACCTACAGGTAAGCTTATAATAAAGCCCATCTCTAGATAAAGGAATATCTCTTATGTGTGCACCGTTTAAGAGATATTCAGTGTCTCTGTAGATGGTGCTGTCACCTGTGCATGCGCTCTAAAGAAACTGCGTGGAAGTGACATCATAGCGGCTCAGCCATTCAAGTGTCCACAGCCTAAAAACACGAAAGGAAGACCGGGTGAAAATGGAAGCCCTGTCAGCGGTGACAGCGTGCTGCTGGAGGGCTATGTTCTAAGCTAAGTCTTTTATAATGTGCTAGTATGCACTGCATACTAGCACATTATGACATTACCTTGCATGGAGAAGATCTTTACCTTTTTTTTTTAAGTTAAAGTGTTTGTAAAGTCACTAATGCAGATATCAAGCCAATACCAATACCAATTGTATGCGTTTGTTAGAAATTAAAAGTCTAAGTACCATTTCTGACCCTGCAGCTGTGCTGGCCCGACTTGATCTACAGAGAGAAGTGGGAGGGGCAGAGATTCCCCTGTGATGTCAGCCAGCCAGCAGAGGGGAATCTCCACACCTCCTGCTTCTCTCCATAGATCAGGGATGACCAGTACAAGAATGCAGTGGAATAGAGGGTGGAGGGGCTGGGGGGAAACACTCTCATGCTGACAGGAAGGGAGGGGCGGAGAGACTGTCAGATGAGAGAAAAGGGTTTGCGGGTGACGGAGGCACATATACTGACAACGGTAGTCAGGGCTCAGCAGTCATAATTATCGAGGTCAGCAGAGGCAGGGGGAATCAGGAACCAGGTTCATTACCAGTTAGAAAGACAAGGATTGCACAGCACAAGAACTGTGTTGTTTTCCATGCCTAAAGGAACAGGATCTTATTTTTTTAAAAAATTTTTTTTTTAGTTTACAAACACTTTGGGGTTGATTTACTAAAGGAAAATCCACTTTGCACTACAAAGTGCACTTGTAAGTGCAGTTGCTGTAGATCACTGTAGATCTGAGGGGAAGCTCTGAAATGAGGGGAAATTTTGCTGATTTGATCATCCAATCATGTGCAAGCTAAAATGGTGTTTTTCCTAGCATGTCCCCTTCCTGATTTACAGCGAAAAAGTGCACTTTCGAGTGCAAAGTGGATTTTCCTTTCGTAAATAACCCCCTTTACGTTTACTACCGCTTTAAGGGATGAACAAAACGAAGCACGCTGAGGAGAAAGCTGAGTGACACAAAGATAAGTTCACCGCTATGCTGGTACTTCCTGTCCAGTCATAGGCTGAGGACAGGTACTTGACATTCTGGGCACAGAGGAAATAATGCCACCTGTCACCCAAAGTGGTGGAAAATAAGAATTTTTTATTTGAACTTTTAATGTTTTACTGGAATTCTACTTTAAGTTTTGCATAGCGTGGTAAAGTTAGAACCTCTGTCAGGCTTTTACAGCTGTCACTGTACATGTTGGAGAGACATTCGCTCACTTCTTGTCCCAGGGCAGGAAATGAAAGGGGCAATGAACGTAATCAAATATGTATATATCTGTGCGTCCATTAGGGAGAAATTTCAGACAGCAAAAAGAAGACACAGGCAGCAGCAAAACTGCTAAAATTTTAGGTTATCAAGCAAGACAAAATTATTTTCCCCCCAAATCTCTGTTAAAAGCAAACAATATAACTCATATGACCCTGTCTCTGAAGTCAAAATGTATCACTGTGGAGGCCTTCTTAACCTCCCTGGCGGTATGATTCTTTCTGATTTTAGGTGCTGAAAGCGGTACCATTATGCAAGGAAATTTGGCGTTTTATACTGTAGGCTTGTAATTCTTAGGAATAGCTCACTTAAATCTGACCAAACAAGAGTCTAATAGGCATCCCGGGTATGACATTAAAAAAAAAAAAAAATTATAAATTATAATATAATAAATAATTATAAAAAATTATAATATCATTATAATAACAATTATTCAATAATGTAATCAACTCAAAATCACTAAAATTTCCTCAGTTGCAGAATTGTCGCTGTCATTACTTTTTTTTTTTTATGACGAATTTCCCCACAAATCGCTATCGCTCAATTCTGCAAGTGATTATAATTTATTATCGCTGTTTTTTAGCTGCTCTAAAACCATTTTTGACATAAAAGGGACACTTTTGGTTGCTATGGACAATTTACATTTTGCAGGCAGAAAGAACAGTTTTTATTATACAAAAGGACATGCAGGGCACAGGGCAGACCACTAGGGACAAGGGGGGTGTGTATTTTTTACATACAGTACTGTAATCTATAAGATTACAGTATAATGTATGTATAGTGTTTATTTACTTTTTTGAATTTGGCACCGATCTCCGCCCCGGTGCGTCGTAACGTCGCAGGGAACAGAGCTCGGCGGCAGACGGGGACACTGTGTGAATCGCTCACACAGCGGGGATGCATCGCTGGATCCAGGAACAAGGTAAGTAAACCTTGCCTGTGGACAATGCGAGGCGAGCCTGAGTCTGACTCGGGGTTAACGATCGCAGCATGAAAATTTAACCCCGAGTCAGACTTGAGAGTGTATAGTTGCATGATATGTAGAATAACCGAACAAAGACAGCTAGTTTCTCTAATTACAAATCCAGTATAGGCACTTCCACCATCTGTCTAATTTGAAATTTCAGCTGGTGTGCAGAGACTAATGGTGATTCATACAGTAATGGCAGGTAATTTTACCCATACAGCACTGTTTAAAAAAAAGATCTAAATCCTCTATGGAACCTGAGCTCTCTTGCCCGTTCAAGCTGAACCTTAGCCAAATGTAACAAACGCCCACTTAAAAACGTACCTTTTATCAGGAACGGGCTCTCTCAGGTTACCGCAGCTTCCTGGTTACAGCCGCATAACTGAAGCATTGCTTTCATGTAGAGATCTAATAACTGCACATGAAGTATAGCAGCATATGTGTTTCTACAAGTAAACACACAAACCAAACGTATGTGGCTTATGGTATGGATCTAATTGTCTAGCCAATATTGGTGTGTAAACCCCAGATAGGTGGCCCATACCTCTATGGTTAGAAGTGACAAGGCCAGTTCTGTTAGCCTCTGCGTTCTCAGGCTCCAGAGGCAGTGCATTTTAATGGCTAGACATGGCAATTTCATTACATGCAGCATTGGACAGGGACACAAAGCAAGCAGAATTTGTAATACGTTATCCTCCATAAGGAATGAGTGTACCTGATATATGCCTCACTATATAAAGTATATTGCCCTGCACAAAGTGAGCTTGTGAATCATACTAACATTTTCAATCTCCAAATCCAAGGTTAACAGGAAAAATAAACAAGGAAATTTCTGATGGAAAGATCAAGTCATAAGGAAAAGGGGAATGTAGAAAAATAAGTTAACTTTCCTCGCTTAAAAATAAAGAAAATAAAAACATAAAACAAAACACGAGAGGGGAAAAAATAAGTTATCCCCATCTAAAAGCCAAATTCCTACATAACTCAATCTGGACATCTCATCTGGTGTGAACTGCACTCATTTCTAGTGTAAACCCCACCGCGCTCCGCAATGATATACTGTAATGTCACATCGCAATCTGGATTTACTATAAAGGGCTGTGACGAGTTTCAGAGCAGTAAACATTGCAGCGAGGTGTATTTCACACTGAGCTGGTTTTTATGAAGAACACTTCACCGCCCGGCTCCGGCGGCCCCAATGATGAATGGTGAAAGATGCGTGACAAGCTTCATCATTGTTTGTAAATCTTAACTGTTCCTGCTCACTAACTCTGTAGGCAATTTTCAAAGACAGCGGCTGACAGAAGGACAGCACGGCTCCCCTGAAGGTTATTCCACTCCTGCCTGGCTTATTTTGCTTACAAGGGGACCAATGTGCAATGTCCAACGCTGGACGCTACAAAAATAAATAAAAAAAAGCAAACGAACCTAGAAAATTCACTGATCTAATGAAAATCTATCTGCTGAAACCTTGCATAGCATCCACCTGTTTTCCTCCTAATAACCTCCTGGACATTTTTTTGTGCATCTACTTGTATATTTTTAGGAACATTGATGCATTGTCAGTTTAATGAAGACACACATCTTTAAAATGGGGCACCTGGCATGCAATACTAAGTCAACTCAGAGCTAACTGATACCCAGGGCCCAAAGAGTATTTTCAGCCAAAAACCACATGTGCTTATTTGCTTGGGTAAATGTAATATTGCTTGCACCATCAGTTCTCTGTAACACTGCAGCACTCGATTTCTCAAATGGTGTCAAGGCACTGACAGCCAGACCGAGTGGGAATTTAAAAATATTAGTATCGGATGAACTTTGCACCTAGCACTTATATGTATGAAGCTTTAATATTAACTGTTCTGCATTAATCATAAGTGCCTTTGTGCAATAAACGGGAAATATTAGGAAGCATTCTACTCTAATTTGAAACAATATTTTGTTTTTAAAAGGGAGACGCCAAATAGTTATTTTAGCTACTTTCCTCGTAAAGATAGAGCACTTTGGATTACTATTACCTGATATTTTCACAAAAGTAGAAACAGCATTTTTGTTTCAATGACTTACAATTACTTCTAATTAGATCTTTGATTTTTTTTATGGATCAAGAGAAAACAAATTTGCAGTCTTTAAATACTCACTCATCTAATTTCTGGCACTTCCTTAACCACGCCCTTCCAGTCCAGTCCAGGCCAATTTTCAGCTTTCAGCATTGTTTGAGTGACAAATACTGAGGCATTTTTTAAAACAGAAAGAGTTTTCTTTTGATGGTATTTTTTTTAAGTGTTTATTTAAGTAAAAGTTTTATATAAGACCATCTGATAATCCCCCACAGCTACTGCCCTTTGTTCCACTTGACCCTCCCTTCTAGATTGTAAGCTCTAACGAGCAGGGCCCTCTGATCCCTTCTGCATTGATTTATATTGTGAATGTACTGTCTTTCCTGATGTAAAGCGCTGCGCAAACTGTTGGCGCTATATAAATCCTGTATAATTATAATAATAATAATATAAACACAACTAAAAAAGTAAAAAAAAAACCTGATGCCCTGTACACACGATCGGTCTGATGGATTTTTTCATCAGATATCAGATGAAGCTGACTTTCATCAGTCTTGCCTACACACCATCAGTTAAAAAAACGATTGTGTCAGAATGCGGTGACGTAAAACACAACAACGCGCTGAGAAAAATGAAGTTCAATGCTTCCGAGCATGCATCGACTTGTTTCTGAGCATGCTTTGAATTTTAACCGATTGATTTCCCCAAAGCAATCGCTTTTTTTCTATCATTTTTTTAACCATCAGATAATTTTAAAACAGGTTCTACGTTTTTCCACCGATGGGAAAAAAACTGATGAGGCACACACACGATCGGTTCGTCTAATGAAAACGGTCCATCAGATCGTTTTCATCAGACGAACCGATCGTGTGTACGCGGCATAACACTCAATATACATACAAGGTATGAAGATAAGTTTAATACTCATAGATATGACACGTTTGAGTAAACGCAACCACTAAGGATTAAAGGCCCTGCCAGGCTCCTGCACAGACAAAGGAATAAGGATTAGTAGGAGGTGAGAGCATTTAATGCTACATTATAAAAAGTTTACAGCGCCAAGAACCCCCAGTTCCAAAACATGTGACGAAGATTTGAAGCAGTAAGTCCACAACTAGAACAAGCAATATCCGAACCTAATCCCATACGAACCAGTTTGGTAAAATGTAAATTGTGAATAAACTTGAATTGGAATAACTGATCTGTAGAGCTAATTATATCTTGAAAGCAAACCTCAATAGCTTCCTCCCAGTCCTCCTCAGAAAGCTTGGGCAATAGCAACAGCCATTTGCTATGAGAATTCTGAAAAGGGTAGACCCCCCCCCCCCAACTGATGACGACCATAAGAAGTTGTAATCCGTTTGGAGATTTATGGATAAGATAATAGGTCTTCAATGGGAGATTTTGTGAGCTCTGTGGTCAAAGTTCCAAACTGTGTCAGAATGGCGTGCCGAAGCAAAAGATATTTGAAGAAAAAATTATAAATGCCATGACTGTTTCTTAGTATTTCAAAGGACACAAAAATCTTATCATTGACTATGTGAGAAAGGTGGGTAATACCAAAACGACACCACCAGTTCGAGTCAGAGTGACCAAAGAGCTCAGGATAGTTAGGGTTCCTCCATAAGGAGTTTGTGGCCACCTACATCTATAGGAGAAGATCTTGAACATCTAGACTCTACAAATCTGCTCAATTAATCCGTAAAAGAGGTGGAGTGATCAAAGAATGCTGACAAAGAGCGGTGGAAGGAGTCTGGGGGTCAGAGTGTGACCACTTATATACATAAGTAAGTTGGGATGCAATAAAGTAGGGCTGGGGAATTTAAAGATTAATTCCTCGATTAATTTAAAAAAATGTTGAATGATTAAAAAAAATGTAATCGATCTAAATTCTTTTGATCGATCAAAATTCTTTTGATCGATCAAAATTCTTGACATCACCAGACAGCCTGGACAGTGAGACTTACCCTGCTGGATGGGAGCAAACTACACCCATTGTATTGAGGTACCTTTGTATCTGTGGAGCAGGAGGATGCATCAGGCTCCATCAGGGGAAGGGGGCAAAAATAACCATTGTTTTCCTGTCCATCTGTTCTGTGCGAAAGACTGTTCAATTCTTCAGGGTATATTGTCAATAAAATGCGATCATGTCTGCTTCCAGAAAATGAAAACACTCTGGTATGTCTGCGTGACTGGCTAAAGTGATGCCTACTTGCCTACTATAAAGTGACTGACATTCAATATACTAGATACGTTTTGTAATTAAAGTTAAACTAGCTTTCTTAAAGTTTTTCTTAAAGTTTAATAAGAAAAAATTACTTGCGGAAACGAACTAGTGTCGGGTGATTGTATATAGTGTATACCACATTTACCACTGACTAATGCAGAGTTGCAATGCAAGGAGATCAGCTAAAAGTAGTTGGATCAGTATGTGCGTTATAATTAATCGAAATTAGTCAATTAAAAAAAAAATAGATTAATCTAACATGAACATTTTAATCAGTAGCAGCCCTACAATAAAGTAATTACGTAGATTCGGACAGGCCAGCCCTCAAATGGATTTAGCTGCCTGCAGAGAAGACCTGGCTATACGAGGTTGATTAACATTCCAAAAGAAAGGAAGACCAGGTAGATTCAATATTCGCAAAGAGAGAAAAACCGGAGCAGCTTTAAAACAATATAGGAATTTTGGCAAGAGTATCTTAAAAACATTTATTCGACCAATTAGGTTGGCAACGTTGTCCAAGAATGAAGTTTGTCCACCATTTGCTAGACTATCAGGAGTAATATTTAGAGCTTCATACCTGGAGAGGCTCATTGTGGATTTGAATACCCAAATATTTAAAAGGTTGTGTTCTTTGCAATTTCGACCTCTGTACATAGTCAGCAGGTAGAGGAGGACCAATAGGGAAGGCCTGTGATTTTTCCCACCCTACCCGCAGACCAGGTACCCCCTCCCCAAACTCCTGCACCACCAGCAGCAGCATATTAAAGGAGGTCTCCTTGCTATCAAAATAAACAAGGACATCATCCACGTGAAGAGAGATCTTTTCCTCCAATGGACTATAGCAGATGCCCCCAATCTCTGATGTCTGGGGCAACGTCAGAGCCAAAGGGTCAACAGCGAGTAAAAACAGGAGGGGGGAGAGGGGTCATGCTTTTCTGGTACCTCTCTTTAAGGAGAATGGCAAAGAAACAACTTTATTAGTGCAGACCCTGGCCCATGGATCAGCATACAATAGGCAAACCCATTGGACACAACGTGGACCAAAGCCCATCTGCAAAATAGTTTCCCATAAGAATGACCAACGTACAGTGTCAAATGCTTTTAATACATCCAATGAAAGTACCAAGCCACTACGTTTCCTAACAGTTACATTATGGATATGTAGGAATAACCTATGAATATTATCAAAAGTGCTCCTTCCAGGCATAAATTCTGATTGGCCAGGTGATATAAGCAATAGCATAACTTTCTGTAGTCTGAGAGCAAGGATCTTGGCCAGTATTTTTGCATCATTATTTAAGAGAGATATGGGAGGAAAGGACCCACATAATAGCTTGTCCTTACCAGGTTTGGGTAGAACAATGAGAAGCGCTTCATTCATAGAGTCGGGAAGTATCCCTTGCTGTAGAGCAGGCATGTCCAAAGTCCGGCCCGGGGGCCAATTGTGGCCCCCCTGGTGATTTAATATGGCCCCCCTGGGGATTTGGATATATATAGCCATTGTAGCCTCACATGTGCCCTGGGGGCCACAACAGATATATACCGTATTTATCGTCGCTGCCTCGGAGGGGACAGGACATGCGCCGTCAGATTACATAAAGAGAATCTCCCGTTTACTCGGCGGCATCTGTAATAGGAAGTCCCGTTTCCTGGGATGCCATTGGATGACTGTTCTGTTTATCATAGAAGTCGGGACTTTGTATTAAAGAGGCCACAAGTAAACAAGAAATTCTCCTGTTTGTAATCTGACGGCACTTGTCCCTCCCATTCCCTGTCCCCTCCGAGGCTGCAGATGGGCATCGATCAGACTGCACTGATAGCAATGGTAAGGCTGCATTGATGGCAATGGTGAGGCTGCATTGATGGCAATGGTGAGGCTGCATTGATTGCAATGGTAAGGCTGCATTCATGGTAATGATGAGGCTGCATTCATGGCAATGGTGAGACTGCATTCATGGCAATGGTAAGCCTGTGCGTGTTATACGTTGATAAATACAGTATATCCAAATAACACGCCCAAGCTCAACCTTAGTCCTCAGCAGCGATTTGTTGGGGCCACAAAAGAGATATATACAGTAAATCCAAATAACAAGCCTGAGCTCATCTCTTCACCACATACAGCTATGAAGGCAAGAGAATTCTTTTTAGGCAGTGTATTAGTGCTCGGGCAAACACACTTAGATCAAATTTTAATGGTTCAAAGAATGTCAGGAAAAATGGTCAGCCCTTGAGCATGTTCACTTCATCAAATGTGGCCCTCTTTGAAAAAAGTTTGGACACCCCTGCTCTAGAGACTCAACTGTCAGCCGTCTCTCACTCCCGACTCTGACGGAGGTGCATTTTACCCTCATGGACCGGGACATACAAGTTTCAGAGGTCCCCCAAGGTATTAAGGATCTTAAGGTGGGAAAATGACCATGGCTTTACGGCACTTTACTATAGAAAACTGGCCGTTGTGGTAGCCCCGCATTTAAAGGCCATGTTTAACTCTGTTAAAAATGGTCATTCCTTTACCCGGACCTCTAAACATCAAGCATTGTGATGATCCCTAAACCGGATCGTGATCACTTCTCCTGGGCCAATTTAAGTCTATTTCCCTAATTAATATTGATATGAAAATTTTGACCAAAATTCTGGCAAATCGCTAAACTCTTTTCTTCTTCGGTTGATCGTCAGTTTTATACCTCAGAGACATGCTATTCGGCGTATATTGCAACTCCAACACTCAGCTCACACTCGCTCGCTGAAATCCATGCTCTTGTCTCTGGATGTAAACAAGGCCTTAGACACTTTGTCGTGGCTCTATCTCATGTCTGTTCTTAGGCATTATGGCTTTAGGCCATCGTTTATGCACTGGATTTCAGTCTTATATGACTCCCCCCGGGGGAAAAATGAAGTATTATGGTTTTGAATCTTCTCTCCAATATCAAGAATGGAACCCGCCTCTTTTTTTTTTAATACCACCTCAGCCTTGACCAAGCTCAAGAGACGCGCTCATGATATGGTGCTTCTTATCGTCTCTATTCGGGTTTGCATCATTTGTGGTATATCTTATAGCCATGAATATATCTCTTTTTTTTTTTGGTTAATGAGAATTATTATTGTTTTTATATAGAAATATGATATGAACTATAATAATGTAACCCCCCTCTACCGTGACAGTGGTGTAATACCTATTCACCACCCTTAGTTGTGCCCCTGTCTAGGGGGAAACCGAAACAATGAAACAAAGATACACCCAGTAAATTAACACCCACCCCTCCCCACCCACCCCCCCCCCCCCCCACTCGTGGTTCCCCGGACTTTACGCTTTTCCCGTAATTGGTAGTCGGCGAGAATTTAGCTGAAAGCACAATACCGGGAATATATAAATAAGTAATTTCAGGTTGGAATAACCTTCTCTGTCTAGATTCAAAAACAAATTAAGGACTCTACTCTCAAATTGACATTGCCTATGACAGCCTCAGTCTTTCAGCATAACTCCAAGTTTTTTTATAATCTTTCCACTTTTTCCATTTATCAAGAAAATTTCCCGTTGTTTCTAAGAGGTTCTCTTTAAGCTCCTCCATCCTATACGTTTCCTCCACTGAGTTGATCCAATCCCATACCATAGGACATTCCACTTCCTGCCACTTTCGTGGGATGAGTCTTTCGCAGCATTTAATAAGTGGGGTAAAAGAGATTGCTTATACTTTTTACGACCCTCATGCCCACAGTGAAATAGGACCCCCCAGGGGTCTTTCTTAATCTCCTTACCCGTTATTTCTTTAATTAGGCTTAGTATAGTATCCCAATATTTTTGGATAATCGGGCAGGTCCACCTGCCATTGTTCCTTTATCTGGGCACCCCCGCCAACACTTGGCAGACTGACCTGCTTTGTATTTACTGGCTTTATCAGGTGTGATGTACCAGCCCGATATACATTTAAAGTTTGTCTCTGCGGTTCGTGTATCTATTGCTGAGAAATGCGTCCAGTGCATAATTCTTTGAGACGTGTGCTCCCCTCTTGGTATTCTCAACTCCCTTTCCCATTTTTCTATAAATGGGGCTTCCTCCCGTGCTCCATTAGAATTAACTGATTTACAAACTTTCTCCAATGGTGTCAATTCACCCTTCGTCCGTAGTGGGTGGGAAAGGTGTCGAACAAAGTGAGACAGCTGAAGATAATGCCACCTATCAAGATTCCAACAATCAGTTTTGGTCTTTAACTCTTCATAGGTTTTTATCTCGCCGTCCTTAATTATATCACCTAAGTGTACGTCCTCCTTCCTAATCCAGTTTCCCCCTATTTTTGTCTCCCCTGGTGCAAAAAAAGGATTTTCTTTTAATTTCATAAGTGGTGAATTAAATTTCATATCTAATAGTGACTGAACCCTATCCCACATTTTTAAAGTATCCCGAGTCATTACAAAAATATTGTGATCAAGTGTCCTATATTGGGGAGGGATCCAAATGATATTACCCAATTGTATATGGGCTTGCGCTTTTTCAATTTGGACCCATCTTTTACATTGTCTATCCCTGACCCATTCCACCCCCCGAGAAAAAACCGCTGCCTTATAATATCTTTTAATATCAGGCACTGCTAAACCCCCTGCTTTTCTTGTTTTAGGGTAGAAAGAGATATTCTATGCTTTTTTTCCCCCAAACATAATTCATAAGTAGGGAATTAAGGATCCTTAAAAATTCTTGTGAAACTGCTATTGGTAATAATAAAAATGTATACAATATTTTTGGGACCACCGTCATCTTTAACATGTTAATGCGCCCTACCCATGAAATAGGTTTATTTATTGTTTTTTTTAATTCAATTTTGATCGTTTAACAAGGGTACATAATTGATTTTATAGATCTTCTGGACAGTGTTTGCTAATTTAATACCAATATATTTTAATTCCCTACTCCAAGGGAAGACACAAATCCCTTTTACTTGTCCTTCTTCAATCTTATTCAAGTTTATATTTAATATCTCAGATTTTGTTATGTTGATTTTAAAATTGGACATAACTCCAAACTGTTGCAGTGTCCAAATAAGCTTGGGAATCGAGACTACCGGTTTGGTCAGAAAAAACAAAATGTCATCGGCAAAAGCTGCCAACTTATGTTCTTCCTCTTCTACCCTGATGCCCTTAATGTCGGGATCTTTTCGGATAGTTGACAAAAGGATGAAGAGCAGGGGAGACAGGGGACAGGACATCCCTGTCTTGTCCCGTTCCTCATCTCGAAGGAGTCTGACAGTGTGCCATTTATTAAAATTTTTGCAGAGGGATAATGGTAGAGTGTTTTTATCCAATTGGACAATCTATTCCCTATTCCCATTTCTCCAAGGGTCTGCATCATGTGTCCCCAGTCTACCCTGTCAAACGCTTTGGTCCGAATGAACCGAATGAACCAAGAGTTGTATAACACTTTCAGACGTTCAGCTAATATTTTGGCAAACAGCTTGATATCCGTATTCAGAAGGGATATTGGTCTATATGCTGAACATAGTGTACTATCCTTCGCTTCTTTTAAAATAATGGCCACAGAAGCGGCAAGCGCTTCCCTGCTAGTCTCGTACTCATCCCCAAAACCATTAAAATATTTGTACAATTTCGGTATAAGGATATCGCTAAATTTCTTGTAGTAGAAAACTGAGAACCCATCGGGGCCGGGGCTTTTACCAACCGCTGTTTCTCTAAGGCTTTTTTAATTTCTATTTCAGTTATGGACTGATCCAAGTGAGATCTTTCCATCTCATCAATTCTAGATAGACCTGCTTTCTCCAGGAACTCGTGGATTTTGGTCTCCTTTTTCCCTGTCTGCCACCTAGCCTGGTCAATTGTGTACAGTGTCAGTACTGGATCCCTCTAGGACCCAGCGCACTCACCTGACACAGCCTTGGCTGGGAAACACTGATTGGCCAGCTCTCCTTTAAAACACCCAGTGTTATTCACTTTGGGACAGGGACTCATGAACTGCTGACCTTGGTAGATTCTGGAGCTGCTGAGAATTTTATTGATAAGACTTTGATTACCTCCTTGTCCCTGGAAACTCATATGCTAGATTGCCCAGTCCGCCTAATTTCTGTGGATAACCGGCCTCTCTCACAAGACCTTGTGCTTCAGTTCACCAATCCCTTCCAGTTACAATTGGGGGCCCTGCACTGGGAGAAGATTTCATGTCTTGTCATTGACTCTCCATCCACTCCTTTGATCCTAGGCCTTCCTTGGCTTCAGAAGCACAATCCTGTAATTGACTGGCGAACAGGAAATATTCTGGCTTGGTCCAATCAGTGTAAAGAAAGTTGCATCCAGCACCCTGTTCGACTTGCTGCTTGTCAAGTGGGAATGGAACAGATTCCGCTTTGTTATAAGGACTTTCAGGATGTGTTTTCTAAAGGGAGTGCTGACACCTTACCACCTCATCGCAGTTATGACTGTCCCATTGACCTTTTGCCTGACACTACACCTCCGCGAGGGAGAGTCTTTCCATTGTCCGAACCAGAGAACCTTGCTTTGCAAGAATACATCCAGGAAAACCTAGCTAAAAGTTTCATCCGTCCCTCTACTTCTCCCGCAGGCGCAGGTTGCTTCTTTGTCCCAAAGAAGGACGGAGGTCTAAGACTTTGTGTTGACTACAGAGGTCTAAATAAAATAACCGTTCCCAATCGGTACCCTCTCCCTCTCATCACAGAGTTGTTCTCCCAAATCCAGGGAGCAAAGATTTTCTCCAAACTAGACCTAAGGGGAGCCTATAATCTAGTACGCATCCGTGAAGGAGATGAGTGGAAGACAGCCTTTAACACCAAGGATGGCCACTACGAATGTCTTGTCATGCTTTTCGGTCTCAGGAATGCACCAGCTGTCTTTCAAAACTTTATGAATGACATTTTCCGTGACCTGTTGGGTCGCTTTATGCTTGTATACTTGGATGATATTTTGATATATTCTCCCAATCTTGAAACGCATCCGAGGCACGTCCGCCCAGTGTTGGCCCGATTAAAGGCTCATTCCCTTTTTGTTAAGCCTGAAAAATGTTCATTTCATGTCAAACAAGTACCTTTTCTGGGCTACCTAATCTCTGACACAGGCCTAACCATGGATCCAGCCAAGATTCAGGCCATTCTAGACTGGGCATCACCTTCAGACCTGAAAGCAGTTCAGCGCTTCCTGGGCTTTGCAAATTTCTTCGGAAATTCATTAGGAATTTTGCCACCATTGCACATCCCATCACCTCTCTCACCAGGAAGTCTCAGTCTAAGTTTAAAGCGGAGGTTCACCCTAAATATAAGATCTCTCATGTGATCCAGCATACTGGCGTCAGCGCCAGTATGCTGTTTTTTTTTTTTTTTTATCGCACACTTACTGTATTATAGTGGAATTCCTTTTCTGTCCCCCGCGGTGGACGGCTGTAGTATTGCTCGTCACATCTTCCTAAAATACCCGATATGGACTCGGGTAATCTCGGCGAAAAAGCGGCGCCTGCGCACAGACCTAGGAGCTGACTGCGCAGGCGCCGGAGAAATACGGCGCCTGCGCAGTCAGCTGCTAGGTCTGTGCGCAGGCGCCGCATTTTCGCCGAGATTACCCGAGTCCATATCGGGTATTTTAGGAAGATGTGACGCGCTATACTGGCGCCGTCCACCACGGGGGACAAAAAAGGAATTCCACTATAATACAGTAAGTGTGCGATTAAAAAAAAAAAACCCAGCATACTGGCGCTGACGCCAGTATGCTGGATCGCATGGGAGATCTTATATTTAGGGTGAAATACCGCTTTAAATGGACTACTGAAGCCCAGACAGCCTTCACTCAGTTGAAGAAAGCCTTTACCTCTGCACCAATTCTACGCCATCCTGTTCCTGAGCTGCCTTTTATTGTGGAGGTAGATGCATCCGAAGTAGGGGTGGGGGCGCTTCTGTCACAAAAGGACCCTGTAACTGCTGCCATCCACCCCTGTGCCTTCCTGTCCCGTAAATATTCCCCAGCAGAGCGCAACTATGATATAGGCAACAGAGAAATGTTAGCCATAAAGCTAGCTTTGGAGGAATGGAGACATTGGCTGGAGGGAGCTCACTATCCATTCATAGTTCTGACTGACCACAAAAACCTTGAATACATCCGTTCTGCTAAAAGACTGAACTCACGTCAGGCCAGGTGGTCATTGTTCTTCTCCAGATTTGACTTCACAATTTCTTATTTACCAGGGCCAAAAAATGTTAAGGCCGATGCCTTGTCTTGCAGTTTTTTTATCAGAATCCCCACCTCCGCTTCCTCCACAATCCATTATCTCTGAGGACAGGATTTTGGCTTTCACCCAGACTGACATCTCTGAGGCCTTACTACCTGCACAGGCTGAAGCCCCCCCTTCCACTCCCTCTGGTATGCTTTTTGTGCCCTTGGCTCTTCGTTTGCAGGTTTTGCAGCAGGTACATGCGTCAAAGCCTGCAGCGCATCCGGGGTTTAGACAAACTTATGAGATTATCTCTCGCAACCTCTGGTGGCCATCGATTAGGCAGGATGTGCTAGCCTTTGTCCAGGCTTGTGAGGTTTGTGCCAGAAGCAAGGGCAGTACCTCTAAGCCCTCCGGTCTTCTACGTCCTCTACCAATACCTACTTGTCCCTGGACCCATTTATCTATGGACTTTATCACTGACTTGCCTCCGTCCCAGGGATGTTCCACGATCTGGGTGGTGGTAGACAGGTTCAGTAAGATGGCCCACTTTGTTCCACTTCTGAAACTGCCGTCTGCTAGAGATCTGGCATCTTTATTCATTAAACATGTTTTCAGGCTCCATGGGGCACCAATTAACATTGTCTCAGACCGCGGCTCTCAGTTTATAGCCCAGTTTTGGAAGGCCCTTTGTTCTCAGCTAGGGATTAAGTTATCATATTCTTCAGCCTATCATCCCGAGACAAATGGCCAAACAGAAAGAACTAATCAGACTCTGGAGAAGATGGTACGTTGTCTGATGGCCAATGATGAGGTGGAGTGGGTCAACATCCTTCCATGGGCAGAGTTTGCCTTTAATAATTGTGCCAGCTCTTCTACAGGGACCTCTCCCTTCTTCTGTGTTTACGGGTTGCATCCTCGTGTGTGCTCCTTTGATCTTCCACCCTCTGATGTTCCAGATGCCAACACCACGATTGAAAATTTCTCCAAAATCTGGTCTGACGTCAATCGTGCTATTTCTCGTTCGGTGCAGGCTTTTAAGAAAACGGCTGATAAGAGGCGCTCAAAGGCCCCTGGATATAAAGTTGGTGACAAAGTGTGGCTATCATCCAGGAATCTGTCCCTGCATGTTCCATCCAAGAAACTTGGCCCAAAATTCATCGGGCCCTATGAGATTTCGGAGATTGTTAATCCTGTGTCCTATAGATTAAAACTCCCCCCGTCCATGCGCTTTCCTAATGTCTTCCATGTTTCTTTATTGAAACCTGTTCACTCTAGTCTCCAGGTAAATGAACCAGAACCTGTAGATGTGTCGGATAGCCAGGAATATGAAGTGGCAAATATTTTTGACTCCAGACGAGTACGCAATTCCTTACAATATCTAGTTCATTGGAAAGGTTTTGGCCCAGAGGATCGATCCTGGATCCCAGCTCGCGATCTCCATGCTGATCGCCTTAAGAAGAAGTTCCATCTTCGATATCCAAGTAAGCCTGGGGGTGCAGGAGCAACCCCTCGAGAAGGGGGGAGTACTGTTAGTACTGGATCCCTCTAGGACCCAGCGCACTCACCTGACACAGCCTTGGCTGGGAAACACTGATTGGCCAGCTCTCCTTTAAAACACCTGTGTTTTCACCCAATCAGTGCTCGTGATAGAGTTACTCTGCTTGCCTTGTGAGATCCAGCCTGACCTGTTTATCTGTAAACCTTGTGTATGACCCGGCTTGTTTGACCCTGCTTGTTGCTTCCGATTTGGTACCTTTCGAACTCTGATTATCCGTGTATGACCCGGCTTGCCTAGACCACATCCATTGCAGTGGTGCACTACTAGCACCAGCAACACCACCAACATCCACACCTGCGGTGAACTACAAGTTCCAGCTTTCCTGCTCATCAAAACACCTACTTCAGCAGTGAACTATAAGTGCCAGCTGTCCCGCTCGTCTCAACCCTGCATCCGTGGTGAACTACAAGTACCAGCGCTGACCTGCTTCTCAAGACCTGCTCATGGTATGTGCTCTTGTTATTGAACTATAGGCATATTAGCACACCTGAACTGTTGTCTGCTGCTAGCCTGATATGAAACCTGACATACAGTTCCTCATAGTAATTTTTGAAAGTTTCTGCAATTTCTGCTGTTGAATAGACCAGGTCATCATTTTTTTTTTTCTCAATGTAGTTCCTAGTTTTCTTTTTATGGGACATTTTGGCCAGGAGTTTACTGGGTTTATTACCCCATAGGTATCTCTCTCTAGCAATATTCAAAAAACATTTTTTTTGCTTCTTGTTCCATGATCTCCTTTAGCTCTTCTCTTTTTAGAGTCAACTTATGAAAAGTCTCTTTTAATCTTAGCTCTTTATGTTTGCATTCCAAAATCATAATTTCCTTGGTCAAAATATCCAACTTCATATTTTTCTCTCTTTTTTTCTTGCACCCTCTGATATATGCTTTATGACATTCCCAGAGAGTGGCGCTTGAGATTCCTTCTGTATCGTTAAGCAAAAAAAGTTTTTAAGTTCTTCTTCTACCCCTGCCTCGTCTCGAATCAAATTATTGTTTAAGTGCCATACCGTTTGTAGGTTATTTTGTATAAATGATTTGATTTTCATAGTTACTGGAGCATGGTCCGACAAAGTCATGATTCCGATGTCCGTCTCAGTGACCCGCTCCAACAATCTATGGTCAACCAATATATAATCTATCCTAGTGTACGTTCCATGTGGGGGAGAGAAAAACGTATAGTTTCGCATGTGGGGGTGAAATGCCCTCCAAGAGTCGACTAGTTGACTTTCATGTAATTTGTGCTTTATTTTTGTATTTGTGCGTTAATTGTCTCCCTCACATGGGTCGTACTGTCTACCCTAGGATTCATGGCAAAATTCAGGTGTCCCATCAGAACTACATATCCCTCAGTAAAATTGTGCAATTTGCCGAGAATTCGGCTTAGATATTGAATTGGATGAACATTAGGGGCATATATATTCGCCAAAGTATATTCAGTATTACCTAACACTCCTTTCAAAAATAGAAATCGCCCTTCTGGGTCTGTCATCCTTGCCTTAAGGGTAAACTCAATTCCTCTTGCAAACCCGGTTGCCACCCCCCTGGCCCGATTGGAGATAGAATCCCCATAATACCAAGGTTGGTCCAGAGCCAGATGAGATTCTTGTATAAAGACTATATCCGCTCTATATTGTTTTATCTCCTCCAGAATCTTGAATCTTTTACTAGCGGAATTCAGACCCTTGACATTGTAAGATAACATTTTTATCTCTGCCATATCTTTCTACTACTCCCTTTCCATCCTGATCCTACAAAGTCCCGGGGAGCCACGTTCTTCCCCCCCTCTTCCCCACCCCCCAACACCCCCCCTGCCCCGCAACCTCCCCCTATAGGCCAATTCGTCGCCTCTGAACCAAGGGGCTTTGCTTGACCCATTGCCCTACTCAGTTCCCGATTCGTGAGGTGTTGCCTCCCGACGCCCCATCCTCTCCTATGCCCCTATGATGGTAAAAAGTGAGGGCATTGGTCTTCCGGGAGCGGCACTAGTGGCCTGGCCCTGGGTCCCCCCCCCTGTCCCCCTATCCCCGCCCAGCCCCCCCCCCCCCACACACCCCGGCCAACCCATTCTGGTAGGTCTGGGACCTGCATATCTAATTTACGGCAAAACCCGGCCAATTCATCTGGGAATCTCAATTTAGCAGACACCCCACCTTTTTGCCCAATAGGACATGCCGGGAACCCCCACTGATAATTAATATCCTGCTGTCGCATCTGCTCCAATAAAGGTTTAAGGAGCCTCCTTCTAGCGAGGGTTTCCCATGCAAAATCAGGAAATATCTGAAGCTCCACTCCCCCATAACTCAGGGGTGGTTTCTTTCTTAGTTTTAGCCAAATTTCGGCCTTGTCTTCATAATATTGAAACCTGATAATTATGTCTCTAGGCCTTTTGCTCTCCCGATCATTTCTCCTTCCTATTCGGTGTAGCCTCTCTATTTTAAGGGGTTCTTCCATGCCTATATCCAAGAGGGGGAGGAACAAATTGTTCACAATTTGTCTCAAATCTTCCCCTCTCTCTTCTTTGATAGAGCTTATTCTCAAGTTTTGCCTTCTATTGCGGTTTTCTTGGTCCTCCAGTCGGTATTGTAGGAGCCTCTGGTTCCGTTTCATAGCAAGATATTGATTTTTTAATTGGGTCATTTCGGAGTCCTGTTTTTCTATTTTTGTTTCCATCTCTTCCACCCGTGTTAAAATATTGTTTATATCAGTTCTTAAAACACTTAACTCTTCTTTGATCGCATTTTCGAGTCTCCTAAGCATACTGCCCATTTCAGCCTTCGTTGGAATGTGGGTATCCAATCTGGACTCCTCTAATAAACTAATTTCTTGATCACTTTCCATATCCAAAGTTAATATCCCTGCTCCGCCACCACCTTTTTTTGTCGCCCCCGCTTTTTCTGATCTTTTCGCATTAGCCGGGCTTTTAGCATTCCCATCCGGGGTCATATATTGCCTTATAGTACTAGTAGAGGAATTATCAGGGCTGAGCCCCTTGTTGTCTTACTCATATTGTATTTTTCCTGGTTCTGATACGCTTCCCCAGTTTCAAGCGATGAGTGCTTCTTTGTTGTTGGACTAGTTATTGGTGCTAGATATTATGCACTTACCGGCAACCTTTGCCTTACACGAATGGTCTGCAAGGTTAAGCCAGGAATTGCAGATATATAGCTGGGGCCCCCCTGATATAGAAATGGCCCGCCCTCTTCCTTGAGTTTGTTAATGCTTGTCAAACAATCGGGGTATCAAGAGGTTACGGGGGGAATCGGGGTATCAAGTCCACCTGATAGAACATTCAACTGTATATAGGCCTGCAGCCTCAATTAAATTGTGGCACTCCCCTTCCCGCAAGGTCTTAAAATCTACACCCTTACTCTCAAGGGTTAAAAAACTCTTTGAATGTTCCTTACAAAATATTATCCAACATAGGTACCCACAGAACCCTGAGAGAAATTACAATCCTTAGGAGGTGACCTCAAGAAATTTTTCATTGGCTTGCCTGGGCTACAATGCTCCTGCCTTATTAACTCACCCACCTCTATACAAGCGTCTTACATAAAGCAAGGAGTCAGGGGCGATGGGCAAGCACTCTCTGCATACCCCCCGGCCTGAACACTCAGCCCGCGTCACCAACCACCCCACCAAACCCTTAAGGTCGGTTAAGGTATCTCTGAATTGGCATCGCAACTCAACGAGTGCCGCTGACCTCTAGTAACGCACTAGGACGTTTCTGGGATGCAGGGACCATCACCAACACCTCCCTAAGGCACCGAGATCGAGACACAGGGACGGGTAACTGTACCCCTTATTTTTTTGTATTATTAGTTCATCCACATACAGGTTGCCAGGTTATTATTTAACTTTCACAATCTAGCGCTTTATTTGCTGGAGGGTTCCATACAAGGGTCAGGTGTAATGAGCAGATATAAGTTATTGCAAAAAAAAAAAGAAAACCTACGAGGGCATTCCGAATAGTTAGTGTTTATAAGCAAAAGGAAAAAAAAGTTCTTACCAGTCTCTCCATTTATAGTATATCCAGACCCATATAAATCTGAGCTTCTATGCAGCCTCCTTCAGCCCACAGATCTAAGACCTAGATATTACCTGAGCGGAGTAGGAATAAAGATCCAGCCGAAGTGTCAGCAGCCATGATAGTAGCAAACTTGAAAAACCTCTGTTGAAGGAATCCAGCGGGATCAATACAGGCTCCACAACACCCGACTATTCAAGGCCTGTCGACGGCTTGCAGGGGGGAGGGAAGGGGGTAGGGGAGCGAGCCGGGAGACTCCATGCGGCGGCGGGGGAGAGCGCTTGTCGGGGTTATCCTCGTTGCGGACTAGCAGCCCAGCAGTATCACACACTGCACTGCTGCCGCGTCCACCGATACACCCTCAGGTCGAACGGCGCCCTCCATCCCCCGTCCCCGGGCCGGCTCCTTGGTGTGGTCGGCTCCTCCCTCGGCGTGCGCACACCTCACGTGCAGCACGTCATCCTATGTTGTTGCCTCTTTTTGTATTGGCTCTGGAACCCCTGGCGGAGGCGATTCGTTCACATCCGGACATACGGGGCATTGAAGTAGCGGATGACATTCTTCTCACTTTGACCTCCCCCAGAACTTCCTTACCAAATTTACAATCCCTTTTAGACACCTTTGCTTCCCTTTCGGGGCTCCGGTTTAATCCCTCCAAATCAAAAGCATTATCGGTTAATCTCTCTCCTGGTTTGTTGGGGGATTTACAGTCGGAGTTCTCCTTCCAATGGGTCTCCTCGCTACCCTATTTGGGAATACACCTTACCCCTACATACTCTGGATTGTACCAGGCTAATTTTCAACATTTGTTTAAAAGGCTAACGGATATGCTGTTGTCCTGGTCACATTTGCCTTTGTCTAGGTTCGGCAGAATAACAGCTATTTGTATGTCATACCTCCCAAAATTACTATATATATTTTTTTGTGTCTTGCCTGTTCTAGTTTCCTAGCATATTCTCTGCATAAATCAACGTAGAAGTATGCAATTTATATGGGGTTCGACCCGTCCTCAAATTGGCAAACAGGTTTTGTTTGCTAAACAAATCAATAGCGGTCTTTCGGTTCCTAATCTACGGGCCTATAATATAGCTGCTAATATAGCACCTCTTTCACGCCTTCATGAGACTTATCAGCTTCCGCTCTGGGCTATGCTTGATTTGGTTGACATTGACCCTATTTCTATCCCCTCATTGCCCTGGCTCCCTCCTGTGCATCGACTAGCCGATATGGAGCCCTGTCTGGCACAATACCTGCGCCTCTGGGACTCAGTAAAGTACTCTGCAGGGTTGATCTCTCCTCATCTCCCACTTTTACGACTTTTGCCTTGCCCTCCATTTACTCCAGGTTGTGATAATCCCTCCCAATTCTCGTGGTGGACCACGAACCGGTACACAGATGTTCACTCACTCTTAAGGCCTACTAGGGATTTGACATTTGATGCTTTAGGTTCTTCTCACAGTATTCCTTTGCAAGAGCACTATCGCTATTTACAACTTCGCCACTGTCTTCAGAGTCTTATTAAGTCTCAACCTACCCCTTATACCGGGCCTGATATCGCTGATATATTCAGCTGTGATATCCACAAGGAGACCCCCGGTGAGATCCTACCACCTTCAATGGGAGAGAAAGTTGGGGAAGCAGTTGGACCCTGAGGACTGGCAGGCGATGTCACTAACTTTGTCCAAGTGCTCACGTAACGTGTTGATCTTGGAAAATGCCTACAAGGTTTTGTACAGGTGTTACTATTCACCGGTGAGATTGGCTCGCTTAATTCCAAATTATTCTTCGCTCTGCTTTAGGGGGTGCTCCTAGGAGGGCTCCATGGCACATATTTGGTGGTCGTGCCCGCGGGCGTGCAGACTGTGAATTAGGGTATACACTCCTTCACAATCTATTTTAGATTAACATTAAACAGGATCCTTACGTAGCACTCCTTGGTAAGCCTATTGTGGAATTACTGCGTCTAGAAAGGCAACTAGTCCAGCATCTCTTTAAAGCGGAGGTTCACCCAAAAATAAACTTTCTGACATTAGATCCAGCATACTGCTAACATCTGCAGTATGCTGTTTTTTTTTTTTTTGTACTTATCGTTTTACGAAAAGTTGTTATCCGGCTCCGAGCGGGGAATCCTGCGGGAAATGGGCGTTCCTAAGCCAAGAGGAGTTGATTGACGGGCTGCTAAGGCAAGTCACGCCTTCCGAAAATACCCAAAGTGACACTCGGGTATTTTCGGAAGGCGTGACATGCCATAGCAGCCTGTCAATTAACTCCTCTTGGCTTAGGAATGCCCATTCCCCGCTCGGAGCCGGATAACAACGGCTCATAAAACGATACAAAAAAAAAAAAGCATACTGCAGATGTTAGCAGTATGCTGGATCTAATGTCAGAAAGTTGATTTTTGGGTGAACCTCCGCTTTAATGCAACAAGGTTAACAATCGCGAGAGCATGGAAAACCCCCACACTTAGCTTTGAGGCAGTCAAAAACCGCCTGAACGACGTCATGGTTAATGAGAAACTGACGGCAGTCCTTTCTGACACGCATGACAAGTTTCTCTGGCCTTGTACACACGACCGAGGAACTCGTTGGAAAAGACACATCGTTTTCCTTGATGAGTTCCTTGTAAGGCTTGTCGAGAAACTAGACAAGCTGTCTTTGCGTACACACAGTCAAGAACAAATCTCTTCGTTCTCAAACGGGGTGACTTCCACACGTATGACGGCAGGGGAAGTTTGATTCACTGGCAAACCCTGTGCTTTTGCTATTTGTTACTGCGTGTTAAGTAAAAGTTTGGTAAGAGAAGATTTGCACTTTTCAGTCTGTTACAGCGTGACAAATGTGCTATTTCTATTACGAACGCTACTTTTACCGAAGGTGCGCGGGTTTCTAAGCATACACACCAACGTGTTTCTCGTCGAAAACCAACCTGACTAGGTATTTCCCTGGTCTATGGGCTGCTACTGGGTTCTCCCCCAGACACCCCTATATAGAGAACTGGGAGAAGAAATGGACCTGGACCTGTGGCACAGCTGTTTCCTGAGATCTTACAGGGGTATCATGAATGTCACCTTGATAGAGGTAAATTTAAAGGTGCCCACCTGGTGCCAACCTGGTTGGCCAAAATGTACCCTTCTGATTTGCCTTTGTGTTTCAGAGGCTGTCAGATGCTGGGGACAACATGCCATATCTGGTGGGAATGCCCTAGAATCCAGGGTTACTGAAATGCAATCTTCGCATTGACTCGTAGAGTAATGGGACAATCGGCTGCCCAGACCCCATATATAGCACTCCTTAATACCCTTGTGCCTGGGCTACCTAAATACTTACAACGATTGAAATTCTTTATATTGCTAAGAGCTAAAATGACTCTTGCCAAATTCTGGAAACAATCTATGGTGTCCTTTACACAGGCTAAGAAAAGGTCACCTGGATTATGCTAAATTAGGATTATTGTTAGCATCTTGCAGGACACTTTTGAACAATTCGAAAGGGACCTGGGAGCTGTGGGCCACATATATGCATATCTCTCTGGTACATTAATTTAGCACTGCTCTCTGAATTTTTGGACTAATATATATTTCCTGACCCTGACCACCCTTCTCTATTCTGTGCTCTTTCTTCCTCCATTCTTTATCTTTATTCACACTTTTTCTCTAAAGTATGTTTGGTTGCTTAAAGAAGTTGTAAAGGAAAATGTTTTTTCACCCTAATGCAATCTATGCATTAAGGTGAAAAAACTTCAGTGTATACCGCCCCCCCCTCCTCCCCCAAGCCCCCGTTTTACTTACCTGACCCGTCAAAAGTCATGCGCGCGGTCCTAAGATCCTCTTCGCCGCTCAGCCTGGCCGCTGATTATCTAGAGCGGACGGATTGAGAGCAGCACAGCCATTGGCTGGCACTGTTGTCAATCACATCTAGTGCCGTGACGCGCCGAGGGGCGGGGCCTAGTGATACAGTGAGCGGCTATGGCTATGTTGGCCAGTCTTCATTGGGTGTGTTCCCCTCAGCTAGTTGTATTGGGTGATAAGGATCTGGCCTTTATTTAGGGCAGTGTTTCTCAATTCCAGTCCTCAGGCCCCCCCAACAGGTCAGGTTTTCAGGATTTCCATTATTTTGCACAGGTGATTTAATCAGTTTCACTGCCTTAGTAATCACCACAGCCTTTTCATCTGAGGGAAATCCTGAAAACATGACCTGTTGGGGGGGCGTGAGGACTGGAATTGAGAAACACTGATTTAGGGGGTTGATACCTTTATTGTTTGGGAATTGACATTGTGGGTTTCAATATCTTATGTTTCATATTTTTTTTTTTTTAATGCATTCCGCTGATGTCGCTTCTTTTGTATTGTCTATTTGAAAAGTTGTCAAATCTTTTGAAAGGAAAAAAAGTTAGTACATTTATGGTGCCTTTTACCACACAGCCATCTTACTTGTGCAGGCTCAATCTCAGTATGTAGGGGGTAGTTACTAAAATTGGAGCACACAGAATCTGGTAGCCAAACTTCCAGGTTTTATTGCCACAGCCTAATTGAAAAAGCTGAGGTTAAAGAGGAACTGCATTCTGCTGACATAATTTGTAATAAAAACTTCCCTCCAACTACTTTGAGAGTGAAAGAAAGAGCTGTGCATGATGTCATAAGCCTAGGCCTATTTACCAGACAAGAAACAGAAGTGGGTTGTATAAGGAATTTTACTGGGAGAGAAAAATGTTTACTACCCAAAGTTAAAATAATAGGGGCAGAAGATTTAATAGATGGAAAGATAGACGTACATCTCCCCAACAGTAACTTTAGGGCACCCCAAAATTGTGTGTCTAATTCTAGCATCCTGCATTTTCCTGAAAATGCTAATTCCTTGCTGTCATGATGATCCTATGACAATTTCGGAGTTACTGTCCTGGAAGACTAATGCAGCCAGTGAAGACAAAACATCTAATCTTTGCACATGTGTTGCACCACTGACTTTACTGAAGCTATCTCGTTAGTAAGAAAGCCAGACAACTGCTTCAAAACCAACTACTGTATTTATTGGCATATAACATTCACTTTTTACCCTGAAAATAGAGGGTAAACTGTGCCTGTGTGTTATACGCAGGGGGCTTTGGAAAGTTTTTTTCCTGAAACTTCACTCTTAAAGTTAGGGTGCGATTTATACCCATGTGCGTGTTATACGCTGATAAATACGGTAATTATGATTTAGCAATCAGATAATTGAATGTCCACAGTTATCTTTAGACTGAAAATAGTTATAACGTATTGTATTTTAATGCCAATAAACTTATTTTAAAAACCTTTTGGAAGGTGCTCACGTAGAAGGTAACAAAAACATATTCCACATACAATGTATTTCATTATAGATATGCTTTTACAGCTACTTCATTGTAGAGCAGATGAAAAACATTTTTTGGAAGGTTTTACATGTCATTTGAAAACCTAATTATACATACTGAACACCCAGGCAATTGTCTAGCCCTGTATCAAGGAAATGTAGAATTATTGGTTCATTAATTTTAAGACCAAAGAGAACAAAAAAAGTAGAACTCTGAGTATCTTCTCACGGCAGTGCAGCTATAAAAACTGCAATATCATTGTTATTACTCAAGTAAATCTCAGAGTGTTCATTTTTTTATGTGAATCAGATGGAGATGGTTGATCAGTGCTGCTTGTGGGGGGAAAAAAACTGGCAAATGATGGATATATGCTTGAAATCGTGTACTAAAGATAAGCTCACTGTTTATTTAGTTATGTGAATCAGACAGAGATGGTTTACCAGTGTTGCTTGGGAAAAAAAAATCTGTCATCTAATAAATATACAGTAGAAACTTTTGCCTTAAAACTAGCCCTGTATACCTGTACATATTTACATTTCCCACTGCATTCTCCATCAGAATTGTGCTTCGTTCAATACTCTTAATTTTGGTAATTTATAGGACTTTAAAAAAAGAAAAAGCTGGAGTTGGAGTTTACATACAGCGAGTAAAATATATTTCTAAAGGTGCTATTGATATAAAAATGTTATAAGCAAATACATAAAAAAATAAATAGCTTGAAGAGGCAGCAGAGGAGCATCAACGAGGGACCCTCTTGAGCCTAATCTACAGAGCCGAACACCAGATGGAGAATACCTTATGGGAATTACTACAGGAGTTAACCAGACTGTTACAGGCTATCTAGGAAAGCTGAGACCCATCTACAAGGAGGTAAGCTCTCTGTGAGCCCATTACCCAGAAGAACAATATAGAAGATTTTTTGGAAGATCCTCCATTTTATTCACAAAGACCTTTGTTATTATTATTACTTTATTATGGGACTTAATTTGTTTATGTTTATTGCACAATGTCACTTTAGGCTGATCTCAGCCCACAATATAGAGCTTATTTCACTATTAATTGCGCTTATCACTTTTTACTCCAACGTAGTAAAGCTGGCTTCTCCAAGAAGAGAAGAGGTCAGTCACTTACAGACTTTAGTGAAAAACTCATTGAATCGTGGGGTAGGATGGGGTTATGGGGGAGATTCTCCTGGGAGGAGAGTCCTTGTAAGCTTGCCAGTACCCAATCACCCAAAAGGTACAAGCTGATAACCTGTGGTGTATGAAAATAAATATGAATGTGGGAAAAAATGCATTCTGAATACTTCATGAACATGGAATGAGAGCCTGAACCAGGTGGCTTGCACCCCGAGGGTACTTAGGGAACTCAGTCAAGTAATTGCCAGACCATTGTTCCTAATTTGTACTGACAGTCTACTGACTGAAATGTACCAGCTGATTGGAGAAAAGCCAATGTAGCACCAATATTTAAAAAGGGCCCAAAATACATCCCTTGGAATTGCAGACCAATAAGCCTAACATCAATAGTATGTAAGCTCTTGGAGGGGATGATAAAGGACTATATATAAGATTTTAGTAATAAAAACGGTATCATTAGCAGTAATCAGCATGGATTAATGAAGAATCTTTCTTGCCAAACCAATCTATTGATGAGGAGGTCAGTTGCCATCTAGATAAGGGAAGGCCCGTAGACGTGGTGTATCTATTTTTTGCAAAAGCATTTGGCACACTTCCCCATAAACTTTTACTGTACAAAATAAGGTCCGTCGGCATGGACCATAGGGTGAGTACATGGATTGAGAACTGGCTATAAGGGCGAGTTCAGAGGGTGGTGATAATGGTCATTCGGAATCATCAGGGGTGGGTAGTGATGTCCCCCAGGGTTCAGTGCTGGGACCAATACTGTTTAATTTGTTCATAAATGACCTGAAGGATGGGGGGAAAACAGTTCAATCCCTGTATTTGTGGACGATATTAAGCTAAGCAGGGCAATAACGTCTCTGCAGGATGTATTGTATTCACCTTCTTTACATGTATGTCCTGCTAGTCAAATCTTTATAGATTATAGTTATTTTAAAGATAAGAATACTATCAAAATGCAGCCCGGGGTCTTCACTGGTTCTAGCACTACCCTCTTTACTGCAGGCTTGGAGCAAAAGCAGAAGTTTGTACAGTAAATAATGTGGCAAGAGGCTGTAATCCTGATTAGGACCACATCTGGCTGCAGTAGAATTAATTAAAACAATTGAATTGACCTTTTACATTGGCACTTTTTATAATGCCTCCAAATAATTGTACTTCTTGCCCAGAGGCTTTTTTCCCTAGAATCAAAGGTCAATTTAGCTGTAGACTGAGATAACTTATATCATTCAAAATGTTTTATATCATGATCAAAAGCTTACCACTTGACTTGACCTCTGGGAAATTTGTGTTTTCCTCAAATGTGAAGAATGGTGGAACACAGGCAGGAGTGGGCACACCCTGCCCCAGGTATGGAGGATAGTAAGAATGCATTCTGTACTGTGAGCTTGTACTGTGTCCTGCCAACCGGTTGTCAGCACTTTTCATCTGCAGAGATGTAAAACACTTATTACAATTTATCAACTGGCTTTTTAAAGCAATATTATACCTATCAGCAGTTAGGTACCAACATGCATGTCCAAACGAACAAATTGTCACCTTTGCCTGGTTTAAAAAAAAAAAATGGGGTGTAGAATCTGAAGCAGCATCAGAGCATTACCAAAGAAACTTTAAGCATCAAATCACTTATATTTACCATGGTAAAAATTGGGAATTTTGACTCACCAGTAAATTCCATATTTTGGAGTGCAGTACAAGGCACAGACCTTGGATTATTTGCTGCTACCTTCACATAATTGGAAATTGGTAAAAGCTTTCCTGGATGCACCCTCATGTAACCCCATACACTCCATGGGATGTCAGCTTTGTAGTAAGCAATAAGGAGAAAGAGACAGAAGAATAGGAGAGACAAGTGCCGTGCATCATACTCTAAGATATGGAATTTACTGGAAAGTCAAAATTCCCAATTATCTTAATTGTAAAGCAAATTCACAGACAGCTGGTCGTCTCCAAGCAAAAAACTGAGGGGTGGGCAACAGCATAGCAAACAGGCACAAAAAAGTAAGGCTCAACATATGAGGGTTTGAAGCATCTTGTTGCCAAAGCTTGCATAATTAGAGCCTCCACACAGTAAAACTTTTAAAGAGAATGCACGGAAGTCCATGTGGCGATCTTGCAAAACCTCAAAACAGATGCTTGAGACTAAAAAGCTCAATAAACACCTACAAATCTGGTGGAATGGACCCTAATATAAAAGGGAGTAATCTGTTCCTTGAGGACATAAGCCCTGGAAATTAGCAGCTTAAGCCAACTAGCAATGGTGAAAGAGGAAGTAGGATGTCCCTTCTTGGAGCTTTCAGGGAGGGAAAAAAGGGACATAGTTTTTTTGAAAAAATATGTTGCAGCTAGGTAGGCTCTGCTCTCCTCTGACCACATCAAGGCAGTGAAGTGAGATGTTCTTGACCTGTATTGGGACAGGACATAAGAACAATATCCTTATTGAGGTAAAAAGAAGAGACAACCATAGGAAAAGAGGGGGGTCAGGGTCTCAGGACCACCTTGTCCCTATGTTTGATAGGAAAAGGCTATTTTTATTTTACTTTCTTCTCTCTCTCTCCCTTTTGTCCTATGTACAGTATCTCACAAAAGTGAGTACACCCCTCACATTTTTGTAAATATTTTATTATATCTTTTCATGTGACAACACTGAAGAAATGACACTTTGTTACAATGTAATGTAGTGAGGGTACAGCTGTGTAAATTTGGTGTCTCCTTAAAATAACTCAACACAGCCATTAATGTCTAAACCACTGGCAATATAAGTGAGTACACCCTTAAATGAAAATGTCCAAATTGGGTGTGGTAGATTTGGTGTTATCACTCTCACTCTCTCATACTGGTCACTGGAAGTTCAACATGGCACCTCATGGGAAATAACTCTGTGGATCTGAAAAAAAGAATTGTTGCTCTACATAAATATGGCCTAGGCTATAAGAAGATTGCCAAGACCCTGAAACCGAGCTGCAACATGGTGGCCAAGACCATACAGTGGTTTAACAGGCCACTCAGAACAGGCCTCACCATGGTCCACTATAGAAGTTAATTGCACATGCTCAGCGTCATATCCAGAGGTTGCCTTTGGGAAATAGATGTATGACTGCTGCCAGCATTGCTGCAGCAGTTGAAAGGGTGGGGGGTCAGCGTGTCAGTGCTCAGACTGTACGCTGCACACTGCATCAAATTGGTCTGCATGGCTGTCGTCGCAGAAGGAAGCCTCTTCTAAATCTGTTGCACCATAAAAAGAAAAAAAAAAAAGCTGTTGCACAACAAAGCCCGCAAACAGTTTTCTGAAGACAAGCAGAGACTAAGGACATAGATTACTGAAACCATGTCCTGTGGTCTGATGAGATGGTGTCAAGCGTGTGTGTGTGTGTGGCGACAACCATGTGGGGAGTACAAAGACAAGTGTGTCTTGCCTACAGTCAAGCATGGTGGTGGGAGTGTCATTGTCTGGGGCTGCATGAGTGCTGCCTGCACTGGGGAGCTACAGTTCATTGAGGGAACCATGAATGTCAACATGTACTGTGACATACTGAAGCAGAGCATGATCCCCTCCCTTCGGAGTATGGGCCACAGGGCAGTATTTCAACATGATAACAACCCCAAATACACCTGCAAGACAACCACTGCCTTGCTGAGGATAAAGGCAATGGACTGGCCAAGCATGTCTCCAGACCTAAACCCTATTGAGCATCTGTGGGGCATCCTCAAATGGAAGGTGGAGAAGTGCAAGGTCTCTAACATCTACCAGCTCTGTGATGTCGTCATGGAGGAGTGGGAGAGAACTCCAGTGGCAACCTGTAAAGCTCTGGTGGACTCAATACCCAATAGGGTTAAGACAGTGCTGGAAAATAATGGTGGCCACACAAAATATTGTCAATTTGGGCTCATTTTGGACATTGTCAGTTAGGGGTGTACTCACTTCTGTTGCCAGCGGTTTAGACATTAATGGTTGTGTACACTGTTATACAATCTGTACACTCACTACTTTACATTGTAGCAAAGTGTCATTTCTTCAGTGTTGTCACATGAAATGATATAATAAAATGTTTACAAAAATGTGAGGGGTGTACTCACAGGCCAGGTTTGCAAGATAACTAAAACACATCACAGGTGATATCATTTGCTACTTAGTGATTGCAATATTTCTAGTCTGCATCGCCTCAAGGCCCCTGTTAGTGGGTCCTGAGTACAGGAGTTGAGAACCACTGCTGTATGTGTATGCTCCCTCTGTATTGCTGATGATATGAAATACGCCATCTTTTATACAAATTCGGTGCTGTGTCTCACCCATTTCTGTTTGAAAATGCTAGAAAAAAAAGGCCACAAAGCAAGGAATAAAATATTCCCATGGTTTAGGTGCATAGCTATATATCAGCCAAAGCAAGCCCTCCAAGTGTGATTGTATAACCTATGAGAGTTGCATTTACTTGCCTTAAGCAAAGTGAAAATTACAGCAAAGCCCTATGCCTTAGGACATGGGTTTCAACACCTGTGCAATAAAGCCAACATTAAAGCGTTTGTTAACTGATGTATTGTTTTTGATAAGTCCACATCTTCGAAAACTGCTAATATACACCACTTTGGACTGCAAATATCGGGCAAATTAAAGTTAAAGGGTCACTTTTCATTGTTTGCTGATGATGTGATCTTGTCACTTTCTAATCCGAAAGTGTCCCTGCCCGCAGCTCACAATGTCCTCCAAGACTTTAGTAGAGCATCATACTATAAAGTCAACGCAGCTAAATCAAACATATTGGGCATTTCGATCCCTAAGAAAGTAAAGAGACAGATTCAAACGTTACTCCCATACCCCTGGACTAAAAAATCTATTACGTATCTGGGTATTGAACTCACCTCTCCTATAGCAAATTTATTCCAATTAAACTATGTGCCACTCATCGATAAATTTCAAAAAGAAATCTCGCGTCTTGGGAGATATTACTTGTCCTGGTCTGGCCGATTAGCAGCTTACAAAATGTTGTTATTACCGAAATTGCACGTCTTTAGAGCACTGCCCATTAAGGTCCCTTCTTCCTTCTTTAACATAATGTGTCGAACTTCGTATTGTTCTCTTCACATACAGACTAAACACAAATCTGCAGGTGGTATGGGTCTAAATACTAAAAGACTATTTCACAGCGGTTGTTATTGACCAGCTTAAACACTGGTTTGATAAACCAGTGGTTAAACCTTGGTGCCAACTAGAACTTGCTAAGCTTCATGCCCTTTCACCACTTTCTCTTCTTGTGAATCAACGGAGGTACAGGTTGAGGACCACCCTACTATTCAAGCAGCATGTGAAGCTTGTTAACGTGGAGGGAAGTGCATGCTATCCAACGGTCAGGGTTCCCATACCTTTGGAGTCTATTAGGTGGCTGATACCTAACTTGAGAGTACACCGGTGGATTGAAAATGGGATACTATCCTTGGCAGATATTACAGTAGATCACAAAATGATGCCCTTTACATCTATTCAGCAAAAATTTCACATTCCATCTACGGAAAGCTTTACGTATAGTCAGTTAGCCTCCTTCAGTCGAAAAATGAAGGTTACTCATATTGTTACTTTCTTTGCTCCCATAACTCCATGATGAAAGGAATTACTATGCCCTAAATTCTAAAGATGTCTTTACTAAGTATGGCTTACTGAAATGAAAAAGAACTGGATCGGGACTTCTCGAACCTGAAAAAGCAATTAAGTGTAATTACAAGTTTTCCAGATGTTCAAACTATGAAGAACTAAATGAGGTGGTACTTTACTCCTTACGTTGTAGCTAAATTTTCTAAAGACAATTCCAAGTTGGAGGAATTGTGGGCAAGTGGGAACTTTATCCCATATAGTCATCCGAGACTTTTGGAGGGAGGTATTTTCTTTCTTATCAAAACTGACAAGTATTTTTATTAAACCTAATATTGAACTTGCTATTCTAAACCTAAATATGACAGATTTCCCTCCTCATTCAGATCCATAATTGCACATGTACTAATGGCCGCACGATCAGCTATAGTGGGTAGATGGAAAACTAGCAATATTCCCAGATTGATCGATGTAACAGTGAAAGTAGGAGTGATAGCGCCAATAAAGATGGTAATTTCTTAAAATATGAGTCCGATTGGTCGTTATGGACCATAGTAAGGGCTAAAATAGGCACTAACCATGCTGTGTTGCTCATTACTTTCTTTAATCGCTAAGCAAATATTTCTTGCCTTTTACCTAAGTTTAATATTTCCTTTTGCGGTGACTTAATCCAGCCTCTGAAGAGTATCGAATAAACGTTATGTTAACGCTTGATAAAAAATGTGGCATGGACACAGCAAGGGGTGTCTGGGGGAGTCCTTGCACCTGAGTCACGCTAATTGGATAGTTAAATCTATGTTGAATCTTTGTCACACGATGATGTACTTGTATCACATGATGGTATCTGGATGTTGTATTCGCTATAAGTTGTGTAAACTCTTAATAAAAAAGATTTGAAGCACTAAAGGAAATATTTTTTTTAGCTAAATAGCTTCCTTTACCCTAATGCAGTCCTGGTTTCATGTCCTCATGGTTCGTTTTTGCTGTAATCCTTCTCTGTTCTGCACACTTCCTGGTTGTCTGTTTCCTTATGAAAAAAGTACTGGGAGCCTCTCTCTGTGGTCTCTAATCAAGGAGGTGTGATTACTGTGTGTCTAAAAACCCTCAGAACCAATCAGTTTCATTTTAAAAACAAACACTGCCCTGTATTGGCTCTGTGTCTCTGTACTTCACACAAGCATGAAACTAGATGAAAAAGTAAACTGAAACTGCAAGCACATTATATGATTCATTTTTATCTATGTTTAATCATTTTTAAAGGAAATCAGTTAGCTATTATGGCCCGGATTCACAGACATCAGCGCACATTTATGCCGCTGTAGCGTATCTCTTTTACGCTACGCCAGCGCGGCGCGGAGAGGCAAGCATGGAATTCACAAAGCGAAAGCTCCCAAATTTGCGCCGGAGTAGCATATATTTCTTAGGCGTAAGTGGAAGTGGGCTGGAAGTGCGCGTGATCCCTATTAATGAAGCGTGACCCCATGCAAATGATGGGCCCGGCGCCAGACAAACACTTAAAATGAACTGCGCATGTGTTGGGACATGGACGTATCCCCGTGCGCATGCGCACAACCACGTCGGAACAACTGCCTAAGATACGCCGGATCAATGTGTACGCCGTGAACGTAACCTACGCTCAGCCAGATCCACGTAGGCTTGTCTTCCCTGGTCCATACCTTTGCATGGGTTGCGCCTCATCTATGGGGAATAACTTTACGGCGAACGTAAAACCTACGCAAACCGCTTAAATCATGCGCCGGATGGAGCTGTGGTGGCAAGTATTGGCACTGCGCTGACAAGCCATCATCTGCATTCGGATGTACTTGCTCAGCGGCGTGGGTGTGCTATGCTACACCTGGAGACGCCCACCCCCCCCCCCCCCCACAAAAACCACCACACTTGCACGCACACGAACTTGGCACACACGCACTTTGGCCATGCGGTCTCCTAGATAAAGAGAGGCGAAGGACCTATGGGGCTGGCTGGGTGGGCTAGGCCCCCTCACTCCCTCATAGGGGGAGTCCTCTGCCCCATGGGGTCCCGTCGGGCCCCAGTTGGGCTCCCAAGAGGAGCAGGTAGGGCGGGGTGAGTGGGAGCCCCCCCCTCACACCCGCCATTGCCAAGGGGCATGGAGAAGGATGGCATTGCCTCCGGGGGGAGGGTCTGCCTATCCCAACTCCTGCAGTCCGGCTCCTCTCTCTCGAGTTCACAAAAAAAAATGCGCCGGGCGCAAGTTTCGTCGGCGTATCTCCCTCATTTACATATTTGAATAGAAAATCAATGGGATCGCCACATGCGTCCAGTGTAAATATGCGCCCACTCTACGTCAGCGTAGGCAAGTTACGTCGGTGAGATGAAGTCTGTTTTTAGGCGTACCTAAGTTTGTGGGTTCGGTGCACAGATACGTCGGCGCATATTTGTACTTGCGCGGCGTATCTGGAGATACCTTGGCGTAAGTGCTTTGTGAATCCGGGCCTATGTCTCTATATCCTGTAAACAGTAATTTTAACAAAAAAAAATGTTTTCCTTTACTCCTTTAATCTCAATAAAGTGGGTTACTTGTGACCAAAATGGTTGTATAATTTTGCAACTCCAGAGCATGTGCAGTAGATCACCCGTGTCCTTATTGACATTTATGGCATATGGGACTGTTTATTTTATGCATACAGAAGAATCTTAATGGAGTGTAATAAATTATATGAAAGATACGTAATTGTATCATCCTGTCCCTGGCAGAAATTGCAATGACAAAATACGTATTAAGGAGTTCTTCCCAGTTTTTATCCAAGAGATCTGTTATGTCTGCTATCCAATGGTTTTTCAGAGCATGTAATCGAGTAGATTTGTGTTGCCCCAAAGTCTTACAATATGAGGAGATCAGACCTGTGTGTTTTGGTTGTATTAGCGCCCCTTCTAAGGTAGAGTTTTGAAAGGAAATGCCTCTGAGACCTAATTGGTACACGGGACATGTGTTTAAATTGGATACTTAAAAAAACATGTATTAGGAATCCCAAGCTCCCGCTGTAGTACTGGGAAAGTTTTAAGCTGTGGTCATATAACTGATGAATATATTTTAATACCTTTGTAGCCCAAAGGCAGGCGTCAGGTAGGTCATAAAAATGGGGAAATGTGGGGTTAATCCATATAGCATGATTAGGGGAAATGGGAGCTGGGTCATCTGGAACCAAAGAGAGACAGTGTCCGTATATTTTAAGAGAGACCACCTTTAACGGTTCTGTACCCTCAGCAATTCTAACTGTTTTCCAGAAGATTAAGTTATTTAGAGCTTCGTAGGAGGAAAGCAAGTAGCGGCATTATATAACTGTGGAAAAAGCCACTAATGTATATAGACCAAATGATGCATAGTAATAAAATCTTAAATTTGGCAGAGCTAATCCACCTTGAGTTGTAGGCAATTGTAAAGTAGTCAGGGCATTTCCAGGGTTTTTAGGGAACCACAGAAAAGTCGACAATAGAGAAACAATCTCCTGAAAAATTTTCTTGGGTACATACACAGGGCTGTTTGCCAAAATATATAGAAATTTGGGCAAAAACACCATTTTAAATTGGTTTACTCTACCCATTAACATCAATGGCAAATTCGACCAGCTGGTCATTTTACCTTAAAAGGATGCTATGCACAGTAAGAGGTTATTCGTAATATAGTTGGAGATTGGTAATTGTACTGTAACTTCCAAATATTGAAACACTGAAGTGACTTGTAATTAACAGTCTAAGGGAAGATCAAAGGGGAGGGTGGGATCCACAGGGAACACACTGGACTTGGTCCAATTCACCCTAAGATCAGAAAAAGTTCTAAAGTTAGTAATAAGTTGAAGCAACGTAGGGATCGTAACATATTGTCTGCATATAGTGATATTCGTTCTTCTAATGAACCGATCCACATGCCTTGCAGATCCGTGGAGGACTGGAGAAGTCTGGCCAGGGGTTCTATAGCAAGCGCAAATAAAAGTGGGGAGAGTGGACACCCCTGCCTGGTGCCCTGGCGAAATGTGAAGGGTTTCGAGATTATACCATTAATCCTAATGTGAGCTAGAGTTTGGTCATACAGCATACGGATCCAGGTGAGAAAATTATTTCCGAACCTAAATTTCTCCATTGTATAGAAGAGATAAGGCCATTCAAAGGAATCAAGTGCCTTATGGGCATCAAGGGTCTGCTCTGGGGACCGATAAAGTGTTAGGAGATTGAAGGTTAGTAAACAATCTACCTATATTGCTATATGTAGATCTCCCAGGAATAAATCCAGTTTGATCTAGGGCTTATTAGTGCAGTAATTATGACATTTATGTGGGAAGCTAGAATGTTAGGTATAATCTTAAGATCTGTGTTAATCAGGTATATTGGCCTATAGGAATCACAGTAGAGGGGGTCTTTATTAGGTTTAGGAAACATCACGATTAGGGTCTCGCGCATAGTTGGAGGGAGAATTGTCTGTGTAGAGATACTGGAATAAAGTTTATGTAATCTCCGGACCAGGACATCCCGGTGCGTCAGATACCACTCTATGGGGAACCCTGGAGTTTTATGTTTAGCACAGTTTTTAAGTGCATGTTCTATCTCCTCATTGGAAATGGGTGCTTCCAGAGATAGTTGTTCACCTGATAAGGTAGGGAAGGATATAGAGTCTACATATTTATATAGTTCTGAGGAGTATAGTGAGTTTGGGATTTATAAAGGTCAGAATAAAACGATAAAAAGGCCTTCATAATTAGATTCTGGGAGGAGTGGAGAGTGGCTGAACTATCAAAGATGCTAGAAATCTAGTAGAACCAATTGTCTTCAGAAGTCACCTAATTAGTAAATAGAGTACACCTGTGTGTCATTTAATCTTAGTATAAATACAGCTGTGAAGCCCTCAGAGGTTTGTTAGGGAACCTTAGTGAACACACAACATCATATAGGCCAAAGAACACATCAAATAGGTCAGGGATAAAGTTGTGGAGAAGTTTAAAGCAGGGTTAGGTTATTGCGATACAGCACTGTGCATGAAAGCAGAGGCTCTCTCTCCCATTGGCTTCTGCTTTTGTGGGGCTGAGCTGCCCTTTGTGTGTCATGGACACACAGAGCTAGGCTTGGGAGAGAGACTGTATGAGTGCCCCCATAGCAAGCGACTTGCTATGGTGGGCACTTGGCACTGTGAGGAGTCAGGATCGGGCTACTCTGTGAAAAACTATTACATAGAGCAGGTAAGTACTACATGTTTGTTGTTATTTTTTTTACAGGTGTTTACAATCACTTTAAGAAAAAATAATGATTTAGAAGACTTCTTCATAGAAAAGGATGTCCATCACCTATGGACACTACCAAAAATCTGAAGTCCCACAGAGTGGGTGGGGTTATATAAGGGTGTACTGGGGGTGTTCCCAGCACAGCTTTTGCCAGTGTTCAATCACCTGAAGGTAGCGGCATATAACTTATGGTGTATGACCTACTGTCCTGTATCATGTACTGTACAATTGAGATAAAAATTTTAGTCCTTTCATACTCTCCAAAAATAGCTTGAAAAATTGTAGCATTTACAATGTACAGTGGAACCTTGGTTAACGAGTAACGTGGTTAACAAGCGTTTTGAAAGGTGAGCAACGTTGTTTGTGAGTGTTGTCTTGCAAAACGAGCAGAATTCAAGCTAATGGTGTGTGCAGTACCGCATTTGGGCAGAGGTGCGCGAGCCTTTGGGAAATAGTCAGTTCTCGAGACTTTCAGAGTTCAGCCCAGCTGTCCCCAAATATTTCCGAGGCTCTCTGGCGCCCCCCCACCTCTGGCAATATGAGGCACTGCATGCAATAGAAGTCAATGCGGAACAAATTATCTTTGTTTCCATTGACTTCTACAGGGAAACTTGATTTGATAAATGTGAGTGCTTTGGATTACAAGCATTCTCCTGGAACGGATTCCACTGTATTCATTATCAATAAGTTGCAGCCAATTGATTTCAATGGAACCCCTTCAAATCTATGCAACGTTGAAAAGTTTTCTGCACTACTTTAATGCGACTTGAGTGCCAAAGAGTGTAAAGTCACATCAAAGTCGAACTCGAAATTACACAACTTTGGAGTTGCACTAGTGTGTACAGGACCTAAACTCTTGTAGGCATTAGCTCTCTGCTGAATGTCCTGATACTAGGTTGTAGTCTTTGCTTTGCATTGTCAACCTAAAAGCAGGCTCCGCAGGTTGTCTTAAAGCCTAATTGAACTGTTGTTATTTTTTTACTGTAGTTAAAGGGTCACTAAAAGGCAAACTTTTTTATTTTTTTTAAATAACAAACATGTTATACTTACCTTCACTGTGCAGCTCGTTTTGCACAGAGTGTCCTTTAACCCTGTCTTCTGGGGTCCCTCTGCTGCTGTCTCAGCTCCTCCTCGCAAAAGCTTTCCACCTTCATGCGAGCGAGCTCGCATGGTGGAAAGCTATTGCGAGCGCGCCCCCGTAATACAGCGGCGGGCATAGCCGCCGACTGTATCACTAGGCCCCGTCCCCCCGCGCCATCCGTTGTGATTGACAGCAGAGCCAGCCAATGGCTGCACTGCTATCAATCCGTCCAGCCTAGCCAATTAACGGCCAGGCTGGGAACCGAAGAGGATCACATGGACGCGCGCGGGACTTTCGAGGATGCATTAAGGTGAAAAAACATTTACCTTTACAACCCCTTTAATACATATTTATTTACACACATACACAGAAATAAATAAGGGTCTCTTATTCTTTTTTTTTAAACTATTAAGTGCTGAAGCAGGGGTTACCAACATGCCACCTGCACTCCCTGCGGAACACTGCTCTAATCAACAGAACTTTTTTTGCTCCTTGAAAAAGAGAACCATACTTATTACTGTCAATGCAGTCTGGCTGGATTACAGTAATAAATAACGTTTCACTTGGGCTTCAGGGAAAAATTACAATGTTCACACCAAAACGCGGTGCAGGAAAAGTGTGTTCCGTGCTCAGTTCCCGCACTGCGCTAAAAACACACCACCTTTGCAAACTGCTGGGGGTGCAAATACATTGTTAATGCCACCCAAAATGCAAATTACAAATGCTGTGAATCTACTGGCCCTTTATCGCATGGTAGTGCAGCAATTTTCAAAAGTAGCGCACGCACTACAGTTTGTGCATTCCAGTGTGATTTGCCTGCCATTCAAATCGCATTGTGGACTGCATTCCTATGCAAGTCTAGTGAGAACCAATAATGAACCCAAAACCAAACATTTTATATTGACTGTATATTGCAGCTTACCAATTATTAAATGTGCTGGTAGCAGTACTTTTTATTTTTTATGCGTTTCCCCTTCTGTTTTCACTTGGTGATCTGGCCAGTTACACACATCCTGTATTACCCACTCTGGATGGTTGAAAACAGGGGGCACAGCAGACAGCTGCATTGTCAGTCTGAGGGTCGGAGAGGGAGTGTTAAATGTACAAGCAGATTTAAAGCTGCATTTCAAAAATTCAGCTCCTTTGTAAAAAGTGAAGGCACACAATGAGTTAAGTCTAGGGGGGTGCATGCCATCTCCTGGATCTCTCTCTATTATTTATATTTGACAGGTTTATAGTACTCACAGAAGACAGCTATTAGTGATACTTCTGGTCTCGGCACCTTTAAGGCCCCTTTCACATCTGAGCGTAGTGTTTTCAGGCAGAAAGTCGCATCATTTTTGTGGCGTATTTGCCACGATTTTGACGCATTTTTGGCGCAATTTTGTACAGGTCAAAAGGTCACCAATGTAAAAAGCAGAAAAATACCCCATTCTCCCTAAAAAAAAGTTCCAGAACTTGTATGAGCTTCAGGCGTTTTGGAGTGGAGATGTGAACCATCTCCATAGAGAATAATTCATTGTTTCAGCGTTTTGTAGCTTCAGGCTTCAAGCTACAAAATGCTCAGGTGTGAATGAGACCTAACAGTAGTGTCACTGCAGATCCTATGCCCGCCCTTTCCCTCTTCCTGCCCAATCACAGAAACAAAAGCTTCCATGAATGAGCAGCAGAGGGGAGGGGCAGGCATAGCTACTCTGTGCTTTTCTCCCAGATCCTGGAATTTCTCTCTCTGGCAGAGCATAAAACACATCAGATGTAAATAATAGAGATAAGTCCAGAGGATGTCATACTCCCTTTGGACTTTACTCATAGCATGCCTTAACTTTTTGCAAAGGACCTGAATTCCTAGTAATTCATCTTTAAATACATAAATGTAAGCCAAAATCCAGCTCACATGTTATAAGCAGTTACAGCAAACATTTGTTTTTCCTTTTAGGATAAAGGTTTTACATAAATAAATTAAAACTGATCATTGAAGCACCCCGTCAGTGTTAAATGGTTTGTTTCAATTATGTAAACTGATACTTCTTGAAGTGAGCTTGGTCTTTTGAAAAACAATTGACTTACTGGGTGGATCTATGAATATAAAAATATTGCTCTACCCCGGAACAAAAAACCCTAAGGCCCCTTTCAAACGGGGCAGGCGAGGTGCGGTGGCGGTTTAAAACGGTGCGATTTTTAGCGCCGCAAGCGGTGTGGTTTTAACCCCTGCTAGTAGGCGAAAAAGGGTTAATACCGCCGGCAATGCGCCTTTGCAGAGGCACATTGCCGGAGGTATTACCGCAGTTTCCCAATGGGAAGGAGCGGTAAACACCCCGCTCCTATACTGCTCCAAAAATGCGGCTAGTAGGACTTTTGGAGCGGTACTGCTAGCGCACCGCTTCAGTTTGAAAGCCTTTGGGCTTCCACACTGAAGACTGCAGGACACGATTTTTTCAGGCGGTATAGCAGTGCTATTTTTAGTGCTGAACCGCCTGAAAAACGTGTCAGTGTGAAAGGGGCCTTAAAAAATGGGGAAGGGAGGTAAAGCAGCTGCACAAGAATGTGACAAAATTCAAAGGGAGTGTGGGTGAATGTGTAGCGCTACGTATTAGTGTAATGTGAAAAAACACCAAATAGTGTATACGCAACAGGGTGTAACCATAAAGTAATAATATTCAATCCGCATGAAAGCAATCAGTCCATGTAGAAATTCAATGTGATAAATTGTCCATCGTTGGTAAATAACATAATAAATATATTATGAGATTGAATGAACCAACCCAACAAAGCTCTTTAGATGAGAGATGTAATTATGAATGTGCTTACCGGAACAGTTGGACCTGACTGTCATATGACAACAGGTCAATGGAGCTTAAGGTACCCAACCAGATGTTCAACGGGACTGTTAGCAAGGATTCAAGAAGTGGAATGCACCTCCCTGGTTTCCAAAAGACGTCTACCCAAGGTAAGGTCAATGAGCCTGGTATTCCTCAGCCGAAGGTGACTCGGATAGAGGTGTCTCAACCATGAAGTAGGTAAAGAAATCGTGGAGATCAACCAAACATCTGAAAACAGCTTGGTTCAGGCAAGCAACAACCCCTAGTAGGGTAATAGGGACCAGCTGGAGACACTCGAAAAACTTTTTTCCTTCACAGAGCATGCAAAGAAAATAAAAAAAAATAGGGGCTCCGATGGTGCAGGTCAACAAAAGAAGGTTTTAATGGTAAAAACCAACATACAAGTTAAAAAAAGTGATCACAGTTCAACGATTAATAAAAGCAATATGGGAGCGGTATAGCTGGCCCAACGCATTTCGTTCCAAGAAGGACTTATCCTGGGGCATCAATCGATTGATGCCCAAGTAGAAGTCCTTCTTGGAACGAAACGCGTCAGTCCAGCTATACTGCTCCCATTTTCCCTTTATTAATCTTTTAACTAGGATCACTTTTTTTAACTTGTATGTTGGTTTTTACCATTAAAACCTTCTTTTGTTGACCTGCACCATATGAGCCACTATTTTTTTTCTTTGCATGCTCTGTGGAGGAAAGGTTTTTTGAGTGTCTCCAGCTGGTCCCTATTACTCTACTAAGGGTTGTTGCTTGGCCAAACCGAGCTGTTTTTAGATGTTTGGTGGATCTCCACAATTTCTTTACCTACTTCATGGTTGAGACACCTCTATCGGAGTCACCTTCGGCTGAGGAATGCCAGGCTCGTTGACCTTACCTTGGGTTGACGTCTTCTGGACACCAGGGAGGTGCATTCCACTTCTTCTTGAATCCTCGCTAACAGTCCCGTTGAACAGCTGGTTGGGTACCTTAAGCTCCATTGACCTGTTGTCATATGACAGTCGGGTCCAACTGTTCTTGTAAGCACATTCATAATTACATCTCTCATCTAAAGAGCTTTGTTGGGTTGGTTCATTCAATCATAATATATTTATTATGTTATTTACCAACGATGGACAATTTATCACATTGAATTTCTACATGAACTGATTGCTTTCATGCGAATTGAATATTATTACTTTATGGTTATACCCTTTTGAGTATACACTATTTGGTGTTTTTTCGCATTACTGGCTGGATCACCAGATGAAAATAAAAGAAAGAAAGCCTGAAAAAGAAAACGAATGCAGCCATCACATCTAAAAATTGGTAAGCTCCAATATAATAAATGTTTGCTTTTGGGTTTAATATTGCTGTAACACTCAGTCACTCGTTGAACTTTTGTAACCAGGATTCTTACAACAGAGAAGCAAAGGAGACAGGAAAATATGTGAAAGTGAGCCCAATCGCCATCTGCTGGTTGAATTTAACCATGTATAATATTCATATACAATATTAAATATTCGCCCGACACAAAAAAAAGAGAAAACATTTCTTTGCATGTAATTCTTTTTGTCTTGGTCATAAAATTTAACAAAGAATATTATATAATTATGTATTGAACCATTATACATCCCCATTAACACCTGTGCTAAAAATACTCTCTGGGCTTCTAAGGGAGGCTAAAACTGTCAATTAGCAAAACAAAAAAACGCAAATGGGTTTGGCAGAGCTATAATTAAATTGGCTACCCTAGAAACAAGAAATGCTATGAGCTGACTTGTGCAAATTTACGGTCAAGGTAACTTACAGCACAATAAAAAGACTGTTAAAATAAAAGTGTTCTGCTTCTTAGCAAAAAAATAATCTATATTAATCTCAGTTGCCTAAAAAGTTGAATCACAGCAGAAGTTTCCAGCACAATAAAATAGCTTACTGTAAACTCTTGCTGTCTATTATAAACTTGAATCACGTACTGCGGCACTAAGGAAAAGGGAAAAAAAAGACCAGACGAGCTTGAATCATTGCAAATGCTGGCGTGGCTTTGAGAGGAAACATCTATATCTGTCCACGTTGATAGACATACTTAATTAACCTCTGCTATACTGTTCCAAGCTACTATTAAAGACAAAATCATTGACCCATAAACAATATGTTGCTATCAGAATCTCAAATTGCTGTGACACCAAAGAGATATAGCTCTATCAGCAATATGTGAGGAGAAAGAAAATCTTTTATATTACCTGCACCAAGAAATATGGCTTCTATTTATGTCACACATGAGCTGTCAGAAACACTATGATACTTTTAGCATAAATCTGCAGGCTGGAGGACATAATAATACATATTCTATGACTTCTAGACAAGCGGAACAATCATCCAGACAGAACAAACTGTATAGCCCTCTTCTCAATGATTTTTATTTTTATTCTTCGTCATCCATTTATATCAAGATAAGCAGAAGATAGCAGCTAGGAGGACCATCTTTTTAAAGAATACTTGCGACATAAACTTGACCAGTCTACCATTAAAGGGCACTTCTAGAGAAAACTCATATTTTAGGTACAGTTATTATTTGGTGAGCTTCAGTTAGCTGGTGGTTTCTCACATTTCCTGCAGACTTACAGTAAAACTGAAGGTAAATCTTTTTCATTTTGGATAGAGTAAGGGTAGGGTTTTTTGCCATCTGTGTCCCACTGGGGAGATTTTCCTTCAAGTCAAAATTCCTTTTATCTTAATGGTCAAATACAGAACACAGGCTTGAAAATCATAGCCACTTGGATGTCCCCAGACAATGAATAAGAAAGGTGGGCAACAACAAGGCTAACAGGACTGTGCAAACAGGCCAGACAATAACAAGTGTCAATAGATCCAACTCATTGTGCTGCTGCAAGAACCTTGCTGCCAAAAGCAGAATCTGCAGAATATTGGATGTTCACCTGGTAGTACTTTGAAAAGGTACTAAACAGAGGACCTTACAAAGCTAGACAACAGAAGCCTGATGTCAGACTGCCCAGGAAACACCTACTAATCTGGCAAGAGCACACTTTTCATTTAGGGTGTAAGCTCTTGAGATAATCTTATCCACCTAGCGCTGGTAGATCTTGAAACAAGATGTCCCTTGCAAGGTCCTGGGGGTAGAATGATAATGGAGTTCTTCCTCCTAAAAGAGGCTGTAGCTTTGAGGTAGACGTCCAGACAGTAAAGAGCAATCTCCTTCAGATGCTTTAGAGTAGGGCAAATCGAAGGAAGGACTCAGGGCTAGATTCAGGAACTCTTACGACGGGCGTATCAGTAGATACGCCGTCGTAAGTCCTAATCTGAGCCAGTGCAACTTTAAGTGTATGCTCTAAATGAGATACGCTTAAATGTTGCTAAGATACGACCTGCGTAAGTCACTTACGCCGTCGTATCTTAGTTTCATATTTACGCTGGCCACTAGGTGGCGTTCCCGTCTAAAATATGCAAATAAGCTTAATACGCTGATTCACGAACGTATGCCCGGCGTATCTACTTGCGTCGTTTACGTTAGGCTTACGCCTGGCATAAAGTTACCCCTGCTATAGTGAGGCGCAGCCAATGTTAAGTATGGACGTCGGGACAGACGTCGTTTACATCGTTTGCGTAAGTCGATTCAGAATGAGCCTGGGCGTAAGTTACGTTCACGTCGTTTTCATTGACAATTTGCGATGTGATTTGGAGCATGCGCACTGGGATACATTCACGGCTGGCGCATGCGCAGTATGTTCGGCGCGGGATTGCCCTTAATTTAAATACTACACGCCCCCTACACGCCCAATTTGAATTACGACGAGCCATTTACGCTACGCCGGCACTTGTCTGGAAAAGTTGCGGCGGCGTAGTGTAAATTACATACGTTACGCCCGCACAAAGATCCGCTCTCCATCCTGAATCTAGCCCTCAGTCTTCACTGAGGTGGAAGCTGACACCACTTTAGGAAGAAACGATGATCTTGGGCGCAAGACAGCCTTGTAATTGTGAAGAATGAGGAATGACTCCTTACATGAGAACCACTAACTCACCACTAAGATTGCTATCTTTCAGCAGATATCATCCAAAGGGAGTTGCCTGATGGGCTTAAAGAATTGTTTCTGCAAGACAGAGAACCAGACTGGGGACTCAAAAAAGCACAGGGTGCTGTAAGGATGGTTTGATCTGAGAAAAGCTTTAAATAAAGGATTTTACAAGTGAAAGTGAAGCCAGAGATTTTTGAAAAGGAAAAGACAAGGCCTAAGCCTGTCCCTTTAGCGTATTAAAGGCCACATTCTGATCAAGTCCTGATCGTAGGAAGGCCATAATGCAAGGCACAGAGTCTTTTGGATTGAAATGCCTGTATTCCAGTGTCCCTCAACCAGATGACGTTGCCAGGTGGCCCCAACCTTACCTACAGTGAGGAAAATAATTATTTGATCCCCTGCAGATTTTGAAAGTTTGCCACTTACATAGAAATTAAGGGTCTATTTATCATAGGTGTATTTTAAATAATAGAAACAGAATATCAAACAAAAATGCAGAAAAAACACATGATACAAATGTTATAAATTGAAGTGCAGTTCAGTGAGTAAAATAAGTATTTGATCCCCAAGCAAAACATGACTTAGTACTTGGTGGAGAAACCCTTGTTGGCAAGCACAAAGGTAAGATGTTGTTTGTAGTTGGTGTCCAGGTTTGCACACATCTCATTGGGATTTTTGATCCACTCTTTACAGATCTTCTCTAAATCTGTAAGGTTTCTTGACTGTCACTCACTCACTGTCACTCACTGCAACTCGAAGTTTCAGCTCCCTCCATAAATGTTCTACAGGTATAAAGTCTGGGACTGGCTAGACCACCCCATGACCTTAATGTGCTTCTTCTTAAGCAACTCCTTTGTCAAATGAGACCAAAAATTAGCTCTTTGGCATTAACTCAACTCGCCTTGTTTGGAGGAATAAAAATGATAAATATGACCCCAAGAACACCATCCCTAAAGTGAAACACAGAGGTGAAAACATTATGCTTTGGGGCTGTTTCTCTGCTAAAGGTACAGGCTGACTTTGCCACTTTGAGGGGCCAATAGACGGAGCCATGTATTGTAAAATATAGGATGAGAACCTTCTACCCTCAGTCAGAACACTGAAGATGGGTCGTGGATGGGTCTTCCAGCATGGCAATGAGCCAAAACATACCACCAAGGCAACAAAGGAGTGACTTAAGAAGAAAAAAATTAAGGTCATGGAGTGGCCTAGTCAGTCTCCAGACCTTAATCCTGTAGAAAACTTATAGAAGGAACTGAAACTTTGAGTTGCCAAGAGACAGCCAAGAAACCCTAAGGATTTAGAGAAGATCTGTAAAGAAGAGTGGACCAGAATCCCTCCTGAGATGTGTGCAAACCTGGTCATCAACTACAAGAAACATCTTACCTCTGTGCTTGCCAACAAGGGGTTTCCCCACCAAGAACTAAGTCTTGTTAATTTATAACATTTGTTTTATGTGTTATATTTCTGGATTTTTGGTTGATATTCTATCTCCATCATTTAAATTACACCTATGAAAAAAAAAAATACAGATTTCTTTGTAAGTGGGCAGACTCACAAAATCTGCAGGGGATCAACTATGTATTTTCCCCACTGTATATAAGAAATGTCAAACAGCCAGCCAGCCATTCGGCAGTTTGCCTTCATGGTGGGCAGCTGGCAATCAGTGGCAATTAAAAATGCCTGCCAGTGCCATCAGTGATGCCTATCAGTGCCCAGCCATTAGTGCCTATCAGTGCCACCCATAAGTACCCATCAGTGCAGCCTTTCAGTGCCCATGAGTGCCACCTAACAGTGTCACTATTAGTGCTCATCATCAGTGCCTATTAGTGCCACCTCATCAGTGCCATCTCATTGGTGCCACCTCATCGGTGAGTTAAGAGTTAAAAGCAAGATCTACCATCCCGCATATCAAATCCAGTCCTAAGGATCAAAACGTTTTTGTATACCCTCCGGTGCTACACGTTCTCCTATTTTTGAGCATATGTGCATGAGTATAAGCTTTTATGTAATATTTCCTACAATATGTACTGAGATAATATGCTAATATTGTATTGTTTTGTTCACAAAGTTCTGTATATAATTTTCTTCGTATATCTCTTCTAATCTTTTTTATGAATTAAATATTTATAGATTTTCTACAGTATTTACTTGTACCGTCCAAAGTCCATTCTATTAGCCTAAAGTAATTTCCAGTTTCCCCTCATCGGTGCTGCCTTATCAGTGCCCATCAGTGAAGGAGAAAACTTACTTATTTACAAAATTTTATAACAGAAACAAAGACAAACTTTAAAAAAAAACTTTCTTTTTTTATTCGTTTAGCAAAAAAAAAAAAACACAGAGGTGATCAAATACCACCAAAAGAAATCTCTATTTGTGGGAACAAAGTAATAAAAATGTTATTTGGGTACAGTGTAGCATGACTGCACAATTGTCATTTAAAGTGACAGCTCAAAAAGCTAAAAATTGGCGTGGGCAGGAAGGTGCGAAAGTGCCTGGCATTGAAGTGGTTAAAGACGCTTTTACTGTGCCTGACTGCGCAAAGCTTTGCCCAATCAGGGCGCAGAATGCACTGGGCAGCGAACACCCTGCAAATTCAGGTGTTCCCTGAATGGGGCGAACAGCCAATGTTCGGCCCGAACTAATGCTCGGGGGCTAAACCATTTGCCCCACAATATTTCTTTATTATGAATTTAATTAACTTTAACAGGTATTGTAACACTGTATAAAGAGGGGATATTCAGGGGCTTTGAGAATAACACTGTAGCACATAAAAAAGTGTGAAACGCAAAGGAATGAGAGCCCAGCTCACAACACATTAAAGAAAAAAAAAAGGATAGAAAAAGGTAAGATATATTTGGCAGCCATAGCTGAGTTGTAGTTATGGGAGAACTACATTCCCCGTGAACTGTGATGTGCTGTACTTATATTGTACAGAAAAATTGCTCAGAGAAGGTCAAGAATACAGTCACAAATGTCATGTAAATTCAGCTCTTGTGGCTCTCATAGGCAGCCAGCTAAAAATCATTTTATCAACTCCCGAAGACAGGCAGCATTATACTGTTATATTTCTGACCATGGATTTGGAATAAACATTATCACAAATGGTTTGTCTTATAAATCCTTTGCAATACTGTGTTTTGGACAAGCGGCTGTAATAAATCATTTCAGGATTATCAATCTCATTTTAGTGAGAATACATAACATATTTGTCTTTTTGACGTTAAGGAGCAGTAACTTAATCTTTTTTCTAAGAAAAGAAAGCAAGAAGAAGAAGAAAAATACTAAAGGAGGCGGCTTGGAAATCTTAGGAAAGTGGAATAATATATTAGGTCAATAAAGGAAACTTTACGGAAGTAGATTTATCCTTTAAATCACACCCGCGCCCCAAAGGATAACACTTGGAGAGTCTCCAGCAGCAACTGTGCAACTCCCAATCGGCCACACAGACAAGCAAGACCTTAAAGCAGTATTAAACCCAAAACTATTTTTTTATATATATATATATTGCAGCTGACCATTCAATAAATGGTGGCTGCATCAATTACATTTTTTCTTAGTTTTTTTTCCCCCTCTGTTTTCACTTGGTGATCTGGCCAGTAACAAACCTTATGTATTAGTGTCTCCACTCTGAACGAAGGAGCAACAGGGCCCCTTTAGACAGCAGTGTAGTCAGTCTGGGGAGAGTTAGATGTACTAGCAGATTTTAATACACTACCAAATTGAAGCCAATGGCTAATAACAAGTGACTTTAACTCAGTTTTTCATGCAGCTTGGCCAAACTTGGCCTGGCCTCAGCACCCTTGTGACCAGCCTGCTCTCCATTCCATATTTTAACTCAAAATGTGGTAGCTAAAGTCAGACACCTGCAGGATCTGGATTATATTTTAGAATTTTTCCCAGGAATTATCAGCATGTTATATTACTGAACCCAGTGGCGGTTCGTCCATAGAGGGCGCTGGAGCGCCGCCCCCTCTGGCTCTCACCGCCACTAAGTCTAATAACATAGATTCGTGCATTGCACGAATCTATGTTATTATCGCCGCTGCCGCTCTTATTCCGATGGTCGGCGCTCATGTCATGCCATCTGAATAACGCCAGCTGGTTGGCTGTACGGAAATGTCCATCAGAGCCAACAGCTCTGATAGGCTTTCACAGTACAGCCCTTGGGTCCCGGAAGCTTATCCTCGGAGCACACAGACTGTACGCTCCTTGGATTAGATGACAGGCGTCTCAGCCAATCAGGTTGGCCGATTCTGGCTACGGTAACCTGATTGGTTGAGACGCCTGTCAGTCATCGAGGGCGGGAGAAGACATCGTGGGACGTGGATGCCTGACTCCAGTAAAGGTAAGTGCCGGGTGGGGGGAGCAATTTACAGGGCACAATGGGGACAATTGGCACAGCGGCGACCATTGGCACAGCGGCGACCATTAACCTCCCTGGCGGTATGATTCTGTCTGGAATTACGTACCAAAAGCGGTACAATTATTTTGCATGGAAATTCTGCGTTTTATACTGTAGGCCTAAATTTTTTAGGAATAACTCACTTAAATTTGTCCAAACCAGAGTCTAGTAGACATCCCGGGTATGATAAAGTTTGAAACACAAAATCATAAAATTATAATATAATAAATAACTATAAATAATTATAACAAATAATAATGTAATTATAATAAAAATTATTCACTAATGTAATCAATCAAAATCACTGAAATTTGCTCAGTTGCAGAATTGTCGCTGTCATTACTTTTATTTTTTTATGACGAATTTCCCCACAAATCGCTATCGCTCAATTCTGCAAGTGATTATAATTTATTATCGCTGTTTTCTAGCTGCTCTAAAATCACTTTTGACATAAAGGGACACTTTTAGTTGCTATGGACAATCTACAGTTTGCAGGCACAAAAAAAATGTTTTTATTATATAAAAGAACATGCAGGACACTGGGCAGACCACTAGGGACAGGGGGGGTGTGTACTTTTTACATACAGTACTGTAATCTATAAGATTACAGTATTCTGTATGTAATGTGTTTGTTTACTTTTTTGAATTTGCCGCCGGTCTCCGCCCCCGTGCGCCGTTATGTCGCAGGGAACGGAGATCGGCGGCGTGCGGGCACTGTGTGAGTCGAATGGAGGACGCCACTCGCTCACACAGCGGGGATGCATCGCTGGATCCAGGGACAAGGTAAGTACAGTACCCCGCCTGGATCCAAGGTAAGCCAGCGTGCGCTGCAGGCTCTGCATATTGACCCCGAGCGCGACTCGGGGATATCGATATTTACATGAGAAATCCAACCCGAGTCGCGCTCGGGGATACCGGCAGGGGGGTTAAAGGACACAGTGGTGACAATTGATGGCACAGTGGCTGCGTTTAATGGCATGGCACAGTGGTGACAAATGATGGCACAGTGGCTGCGTTTAATGGCATGGCACAGTGGTGACAATTGATGGCACAGTGACTGCGTTTAATGGCATGGCACAGTGGTGCGAATTGATGGCACAGTGACTGCATTTGATGGCATGGCACAGTGACTGCGTTTAAAGGCATGGCACAGTGGTGCGAATTGATGGCGAATTGATGGCACAGTGGCTGCATTTGATGGCATGGCACAGTGGTGCAAATTGATGGCACAGTGGCTGCGTTTGATGGCACAGTGAGACTACATTTTTTTTTTTCCTTTGCGCCCCCCCAAAAATTTGGAGCACCAGCCGCCACTGACTGAACCTATAGATGATTATCATTAATTTATTTTTTGATAAGGATAAAGACATTGTTTAAGTAATATCATTTCTGTGCCACAAAACAAATAAACCCTAAAGCCGCGTACACACGATCAGTTCATCTGATGAGAACGGTCTGATGGACCATTGTCATCGGTTAACAGGTGAAGCTGACTGATGGTCCGTAGCGCCCACACACCATCGGTTAAAAAACCAATCGTGTCAGAACGCGGTGACGTAAAACACAACGACGTGCTGAAAAAAATGTTTCCAAGCATGAGTCGACTTGATTCTGAGCATGCATGGATTTTTAACCGATGGTCGTGCCTACTAACAATCAGTTTTGACCTATCGGTTAGGAATCCATTGGTTAAATTTAAAACAGTTGGCTTTTTTTTAACCGATGGATAACTAACCGATGGCGCCCACACACGATCAGACCATTCTCATTGGTTTAACCGATCGTGTGTACGTGGCCTTATTCTTCAAAAAACAAAAACAAATTGAAACCAAACTCCAGCTCATACTTTATAGGCAGTTACAGCTAATAGTTTTTTTTTCCTTTTGGGATAAAGGTTTTACATGAATAAATAAAAAAATATCATTGAAAGCACCCCTGCTAGTGTTTAATAGTTTGTCTCCTCTCTGTAACTGATACACTGCTGAAGAGCTTACTGGCTAGATCACCAGGTTAAAATTAAAGAAATTAAGCCTAAAAAGGAAAATAAATGCAGCCATCACATCTAAGAAATATTAAGCTGCAATATAATAAATGTTTGCTTTTGGGTTTAATATCACTTTAAGAATGCCATTAAAAATAGGACTTTTGTACTCACCATAAATCCTTTTCTTGGAGTGCACTAGGGGACACAGGAAGTCTTACCTTTGGATTATACCTGCAGGAGAATTGGACACTGGCAAACCAAAAATCTGTAGACCTGTCCAAAGAAACCTCTTTGGCGGCGTACACACGACAGAGGTTCTCGCTGGAAACCAGCGAGAACCTCGCTGGAAGCTGCATTCCAGCGAGGACCTCGGCCGTGTGTACACAGAGCACTCGCCCCGCCCGTCGGGAATCCCGTCGAGCGAAAAGAGAGCACGCTCTCTTTTTGCTCGACGGCCCGCCTGGATGAATGGCTGGTTGCCATTCCCGACGGGCGGGTCGCCGATTTCAACGGCCGGAACGATGTGTTCTGCCCATCGAGGTTCTCTGCCGTGTGTACGCGGCCTTCTACTAGCAGCAGTACAGAGGGCATGATCATAAACACAGAAGGGTGGGACCTGTGCCCCACAATGGACTCCATGAAAAGGATTTAAAGATGACTACAAAAATACTATTTTCCTTTTTGTCTTCAGGAAGTCTTTAGGATGTCTAAAAGCAGTCTGACTGGGAAGTTATTAGCACAGCAAGAAAAATACTAACAGGCCCAAGAAAAAACTGAATTGGAGATTGCCTTCAGTTCTCAGTCACCTGTAGGACCATAGGTGAACAGTGGACCAGATGACAGCCTTACAAATCTGGGAAACAGTTGTTTGATGCCTAAAAGCCCAAGAAGCCTTGATGGACAAGAGTAAAATGCAATCCTTGAGACCATGAGCTTGGATGAGTTATTGGAATCTGTAAGCCCCCTGATCCCGCCCCCCCATGTGAATGAGTATGGGGTACATGAGGGGTGCCCAACCAGTGGCCCGGGGGCCACATGTGGCCTGCAGAGCCCTCTAATGTGGCCTGCGATCTCCTGCTTTGGGATGGAATAGAATAGAATACTGTATTAAAGGTCACTTTTTTTAGTAAAATCACAGAGTATATATGGGCATATCTGTTCTGTAGCGTTTACTGGGCTGCTTTCAAACTGATCCGCAAGTGCAGAGAAGTTTACCTGCGGGTTACCTGCACTGAGCTTTAGACTTCTGTTATTACCTGCGAGTTTGGTGAGCTTTCTGAAAGTGCACCACACCTACAGGATATAATAGATGTCTGTTGCAAAGTGCTGCACCCGTGGTGCAGGTAAACCACAGCGCTTCAGTGTGAAAGCAGTCCGACCAATTGAACCCTCCAAGAGCGCCACCAATACCTGGGAGACTTGAGGACCGTCAACAGTGTATCAAGGGAATAAAAGTCTCACAGGACCCTGTCACCTTCATGAGGGGATCTGGGGGGAGATATGTGTTTGTGAGGCTCCACAGGAGAACACTAAAAATATATACCAGGACCTTATCCTTAGTGAGAACTACTGTATACTCAGGGAGAGCCAATGGTTAGTAAGCACCTCTTTATCCGCACTCACTACTGTTAGGTAAGTACTGGAGTATTTTTATTTTGTTTAATAGTATTAAGAACAGTATTATGTATTTCCTAGTATTAAGAACAGAACAGGAGGCTTTGAAAGACCAAGGTCCAGATCATTCTTTGTGTATACTTTAAATGGTTAACATGACTGACAGATACACTTCAATATATTATTTCTTTACCTGCCATTGGTTTCCAGCTTGTCCTGGAACATAAGCTGCCGAGAAGTTTCTCATAGTATTCTTCACTGAGGACCCACCTATGTCACTGGCACCAGATGGTTCACCACTCATGGCCATTTGGTAAGAAGAATAATTGTAGAGGTTGTTGTAATATGGATACAGGGAAGGTTGGTAAAAGTTGCCATAATAAGCTGGGTCAACCATAAAGTCAGATGTGCTCTCCATGTGCCCCCTGCTGGGGATAGATGGCATATCTTGAACATGCATTTTGCTTTCTGCAGAAAATAAAACATATCAAAACAGTTAACAATAGCTTTAAGGTTAAGGTTACATTCACATGGACATAACATGGCTGTAAACATTTTTACTGATAATTAGGACAAGGAATGACCAGATCATTTTTTAATGCAAAAAAGAATATTCTTTTTTTTTTTTCATTTGCATAGGTAATTATATATGCATGTTCTCAGACACAAAGTTTTGGATTACATACCGTATTTTACAGATCTGAAACCACTGCATTTTGAATGTGTGAATGTCTCCATTGAAAATTATGCAGCTGCATTCAGATTTGAAAATAAAAAAAGGGTTTTAAACTTTTTTTACAGCCATGTGAATAGGGTTTAATTTTATTGGAACATTTCAAATGCACAACACAATAAAGTAATAATAATGATAATGAGCACGTCACAAAAAGCAAAACTATCTGCATTTATCTTATGGAAACATCCTTCACACTACCTGTTTTTAAATGCTTTGTTTTCCAGACAAATATGTAAAATAATCTTCAGTGAAAACACCGGGAAATTCATAAAGAGTGTCTAATGCATGCCATGCGTGATTCATTCATGCTGATAACCAGTATATACTTGGTATTAATTACCTCCAGTTTCACTATTTACCAACTAGAGGTAACTATTTTTAAATTTGGCACGTTCATTTTTACATTTTACAAAGTGGTGCTATTAACTACCTGAATCTTCTGCCGATATTAGCAAAGCTACTGAAAAGTGTGACATGGCAGGGATTTTTTATTTTGACACACCCCTTTTTTAGGGGGCTATATATATATATATATACACACACACACACACACACACACTGACTGGCTACCACTTTATTAGGTACACCTGTTCAATTGCTGGGAAACACAAATTGCTAATCAGCAAAGCACTTTGCAGCAACTCAATGCATTTAGAAGTGGTGAAGACGATTTTCAAGCTGAGAATCAAAATGGGAAAGAATGGTAATTTTGTGACTTTGAATGTGACATGGTTGTTGGTGCTAGACAGGCTGGTCTGAGTATTTCAAAAAACGGCTTATATACTGGGATTTTCATGCACAACCTTCAAAAAACGGTTTACAATGATAGAAAGGCAACAGTTAAAGCGGAGGGCCACCCATTTTTTTTTTTAAAGCAGCAGCTACAAATACTGCAGCTGCTGACTTTTAAAGAACGGACACTTACCTGTCCAGCGCCCCCGCGATGTCAGCAGACGAGGCTGAGCAATCGCTCGGTCCTCAGCTACTTCCGCCGCAATCCACGGTGAGGGAATCAGGAAGTGAAGCCTTGCGGCTTCACTGCCCGATTCCCTACTGCGCATGCGCGAGGATCGCGTGTGCCGTTACTGGTCTCCGCTTTCTCCTGGCGGGTGACGAGGCTGGACTCCCACGGAGTCAGAACCCCCAAGTGGTGCATATATATATATGTGTGTACGACTGTGTGTCCCAAGCGTGTCAATATCCTAGGGGGTAAATGACCGTATCAGCCAGGAAGACACTGGCTGCAAAAAAGCGCCTTGAGGCGATTCAGTTCGCACTAGTAGCGCTATACAAGTCATTCACTCACTCACTCACTCATATACCTGTCTCAGACAGGTATCTGCACCCCCCTACCCCCTGAAAGGTGCCAAATGTGACACCGGAGGGGGGAGGGATCCAAAAAGCGGAGGTTCACTTTTTGTGTGAACCTCCTCTTTAAGCTGAATACACACAATACAATCCATCAGATACCACTGAATATGTTCAGACCCAAAAGACAGAGATAAACATCTCGAAACACTAGCATATTCCTTCTATAAGAAAGGTTACAAAGACCAAACCATCAACAACAGCATAAACACAGCCTTGAAAACCCAAAGAGAAAATCTCCTCCAATACAAAAAGAGAAAAAACAAATATCCATGTAACTCTAGTCACTACATACAATCCAGCACTAGAAGGGATAAAAAAGATAATCAAAGATTTACAACCTATCATAACAGAGGATGAAACTCTGAGGCCGCATACACACGATCGAACATGTCCGCTGTCCAGTTTCAGCGGACATGTTCGATCGTGTGTACGGCCTATCGGACCGTTTTCCAGCGGACAAAAGTTTCAAAATATGCTTGGAAACCTGTCCGTCGGACATGTTCGATGGTTAGTACACAAAATCATCGGACCAAAATCCTGCGCATGCTCAGAATCAAGTCGACGCATGCTTGGAAGCATTGAACTTCGGTTTTTCATCACGTAGGTGTGTTCTACGTCACCGCATTCTGGTCCGATGGGATTTTGGTCGGATGGTGTGTACGCACATCAGACCAACAGACCACTTCAGCCTGGTCCGATGAAAACGGTCCGTAGGACATGTTTCATTGGACATGTCTGATCGTGTGTACGCGGCCTGAAAGAAATATTCCAATTTTGGCTGTCAGTCAACCACCCAACATCAGACATAAACGAATCATCAGGAAATTTCATTCTGATTATGAAGTCACAAATAATGGAAGCAAACCCTGCAATAAAAAACGCTGCAAACTGTGCAACCAGATCAATTTGTCTAAAAGTTTAACGCACACAAATGGGATCTTCAATATCACAGGATCATACAGCTGTACCACCTTAATGTGGTGTACCTCATCCAATGGAAAAGATGTGTAAAATGATCTTATGTAGATCAAACAGCACAGAAGTTGCAAGCAAGGATGAATTTGCACAGACATACCATCAAAGAAGACAGTTTCTGCACACCTGTGGGACATCATTTTTCACAACTGGACCACTCTACAGAAAACCTCATTGTTTTAGTTATTTTCCTTTGCCTCAGAGATTGTGTTTTTTGTTTTGTTTTTTGTTTTAACATCCAGCTAAATCTTTTGTAAATCAATACTGCTTGGACCTTGATGAAGGGGACATACACAGAAAGCTTGTCCTGAAAAATTGTATGTTAGTGCAAATAATAAGAAAAGTATCACAAACAGTACTCAATTGTCTGTCGTAAACATGAAAACATACTGATGGCATTGTATTACAGAAGGCTTTCTAAACTTCTGAATGTTCCAGTGAGCACTGTTGGGGCCATAATCCGGAAGTGGAAAGACTTTACCTTAAACTGGGCATGACCAGGTGCTCCTCGAAAGATTTCTGACAGAGGAGTAAAAATAATTATCAGAAGAGTTGTCCAAGAGCCAAGGACCACTTGTGGAGAGCTTCAGAAAGACCTGGAATTAGCAGGTACAATTGTTTCAAAGAAAACAATAAGTAATTCACTCAACCGCTATGGCATGTATGCACGCTCACCACACAAGACTCCATTGCTGAAGAAAAGGCATGTTGAAGCTGGTTTAAAGATTTCTGCACAACATTTAGAGAAGTCTGTAAAATATTGGGAGAATATCGTCTGGTCAGATGAGACCAAAATGTAACTCTTTGGATGCCATAATACACACCATGTTTGGAGGTCAAATGACACTGAGCTTCACCCTAAAAACACCCCTATACAAGCAATGAAGTTTGGAGGTAGGAACATCATGGAGAGGGGCTGTTTTTCAGCATAGGGTACTGGCAAACCTAATTTTATTGAAAGAAGGATGAATGGAAAAATGTACCAAGACATTCTTGATAAAAATCTGCTGCCCTCTACCAGGATGATGAAGATGAAACAAGGGGGACATTTCAGTAAGACAAAGATCCCAAACATAAAGCCAAGGAAACTCTCAATTGGTTTCAAAGAAATAAAATATAGCTGCTAGAATGGCCCAGCCGATAACCTGACTTGAATCCAATAAAAAATCTATGGAAAGAACTAAAGATCATATAAGAGGCCCACAGAAGCTTCAAGGTTTGAAGATGGACTGTGTGGAAGAATGGGCCAAAATCACACCTGAGAAATGCACGCGACTAGTTTCTCCATACAGGAGTCTTAAAGCTGTCATCACCGCATTACCAACAAAGGATTTTGTACGAAGTATTACATTTCAGTTAGTGTGTTCAACACTTTTTCCCTGTCTCATTCCAATTTATTGCACATAACTTAGTTTCGGTTTCTTTGTATGTCAGAATTGCATGGGTTGTAACCAACATGTGGGGAAAATTTCATGTCAGTAGCACTTTTTAGAAATATATTTACATAGGAAAAATTTAACGTATTCAATTTGTATTGTGTGTGTGTGTGTGTATATATATATGACACTCATTTACACAACTGCCACTGGTCCCCCCCCCCCCCCGTGTACATTTCTTTGCTTAATAATCTGTAACGATGATCGGTACCCACTGAAAACCAAGGCTCAGTGTAAATAAATAATAGTATTTTGCAGGTTTCGGTTTTGATTATCTATTACAAGCTGGTACAAGGTAGGATACAGGACTTAAAATAAATCGATATTGAAAAGAAACTCATAAAGTAAATGTCTAGAAAGCAAGCGATAAATGGTAGTCGCATGAAAAAAATAAAGCTAGTGAGCCCTCTAGTGGAAATATAAGAGAAAGACATGAACATCCTGTTAACACGGACTCCTACTACAACACTTCTAAATGTCAAATCTATGCTTGCATGTTTCATTTTTACCACTGTTTGTACTGTATAAGGAGGTACAAAAATAAAACATATACTGTATTTAAATAAATGAAATATACACAGGTTGCCATAAATATACAGTGCAGAAAATAAGTATTTGAACACCCTGCTATTTTGCAAGTTCTCCCACTTGGAAATCATGGAGGGGTTTGAAATTGTCATCGTAGGTGCATGTCCACTGTGAGAGACATATTCAAAAAAAAAATTCAGAAATCACAATGTATGAATTTTTAACTATTTATTTGTATGATACAGCTGCAAAGAAGTATTTGAACACCCGTCTATCAGCTAGAATTCTGACCCTTAAAGACCTGTTAGTCTGCCTTTAAAATGTCCACCTCCACTCCATTTATTATCCTAAATTAGATGCACCTGTTTGAGGTCATTAGCTGCATAAAGACACCTGTCCACCCCATACAATCAGTAAGAATCCAACTACTAACATGGCCAAGACCAAAGAGCTGTCCAAAGACACTAGAGACAAAATTGTACACCTCCACAAGGCTGGAAAGGGCTACGGGGAAATTGCCAAGCAGCTTGGTGAAAAAAGGTCTACTGTTGGAGCAATCATTAGAAAATGGAAGAAGCTAAACATGACTGTCAATCTCCCTCGGACTGGGGCTCCATACAAAATCTCACCTCGTGGGGTCTCAATGATCCTAAGAAAGGTGAGAAATCAGCCCAGGACTACACGGAAGGAGCTGGTCAATGACCTGAAAAGAGCTGGGACCGCCGTTTCCAAGGTTACTGTTGGTAATACACTAAGACGTCATGGTTTGAAATCATGCATGGCACGGAAGGTTCCCCTGCTTAAACCAGCACATGTCAAGGCCCGTCTTAAGTTTGCCAATGACCATTTGGATGATCCAGAGGAGTCATGGGAGAAAGTCATGTGGTCAGATGAGACCAAAATAGAACTTTTTGGTCATAATTCCACTAACCGTGTTTGGAGGAAGAAGAATGATGAGTACCATCCCAAGAACACCATCCCTACTGTGAAGCATGGGGGTGGTAGCATCATGCTTTGGGGGTGTTTTTCTGCACATGGGACAGGGCGACTGCACTGTATTAAGGAGAGGATGACCGGGGCCATGTATTGCGAGATTTTGGGCAACAACCTCCTTCCCTCAGTTAGAGCTTTGAAGATGGGTCGAGGCTGGGTCTTCCAACATGACAATGACCCGAAGCACACAGCCAGGATAACCAAGGAGTGGCTCTGTAAGAAGCATATCAAGGTTCTGGCGTGGCCTAGCCAGTCTCCAGACCTAAACCCAATAAAGAATCTTTGGAGGGAGCTCAAACTCCGTGTTTCTCAGCGACAGCCCAGAAACCTGACTGATCTAGAGAAGATCTGTGTGGAGGAGTGGGCCAAAATCCCTCCTCCAGTGTGTGCAAACCTGGTGAAAAACTACAAGAAAAACGTTTGACCTCTGTAATTGCAAACAAAGGCGACTGTACCAAATATTAACATTGATTTTCTCAGGTGTTCAAATACTTATTTGCAGCTGTATCATACAAATAAATAGTTAAAAAAATCATACATTGTGATTTCTGGAATTTTTTTTTGGATTATGTCTCTCACAGTGGACATGCACCTACGATAACAATTTCAGACCCCTCCATGATTTCCAAGTGGGAGAACTTGCAAAATAGCAGGGTGTTCAAATACTTATTTTCTGCACTGTACATTAATAATGTTTAACAAGCTAATAAACCCTAATAAATATCATAAATGTTATGATGCATATGAAATAAAGAACATTTACCATAGAAAACACATCAACAAAGGTCACTTAGCAATCAACACAAGATATCCACAGCAGTTGAAAAATGCTTTAAGAGATTCACATAAAACATGAATAGATACAGGCTGTAACTAGCCTGGACACAATGTACCAGCATATAACACTAGAACATTGTTATACAATGTACCTTGTAGAAACAAAAGATAACTTCTTTCCTGCTTGTCCATCTCTAGACAGAAAGGTACAGTATATAGTATGCACACTCGGAATTCAGCCTTGCCCTTATCTTTATTCACTCAAAAATAGAAATTAGAAAAACATGTTTGGAGGAAGCTACAGTATCTTATTAAGTAGGATATTTTGTGGCATGAAAAATGATTTTAAGGAAGATGCAAAATCGAATTAATCGCCAACATTTCAGTAGTGCAAATATAAAATAATTAATTTTTTAAAGCCCTGGTGCCCAACCTTCAGCCTGGGGGAGCCGCAAAAAGGCCTTAGGCACTTACTGTGTGGCCCCTACAGACAGTGGTCTGTTTTGGTGCATATTCAGGTCAGTTGAAGAAAAATGTTAGCGCAGATTATAGATGTTAAAGTAAATCTAAATTTAAAAAGATATGTTTTATAATGCAGATTAGCAATCCTTTGATGTAATGGCTGCATACATTTTTTTTTATAGGCCATAGTAGGTGAGGTTGAAAAAAGACAAGACCATTAAGTCCAAATGTGTGTGATTTTTATGTCAGTATTACATTGTATAATACTCTATGTTGTGGTTGTTCAGGTGTTTATCTAATAGTTTTTTTAACCACTTGACCACTGGGCACTTAAACCCCCTTCCTAGCCCTTTATATGTCGGCAGGAATTACGTATGCGTTCGCTTCTGCATGCGAGCTCACGGGCACAGGGGAGCTTTAAAAAAAAAAAAAAAATGTATTGTTCATTTTACTTTATTTATTTTAGGTTGACACTTTTTTCCCCAAAAATATTTTTTTTCATCACTTTTATTCCTATTATAAGGAATGCAAACATCCCTTGTAAAAGCAATATAGCATGACAGGTCCTCTTTACAGTGAGATGTGGGGTCAATAAGACCCCACATCTCACCTCTAGGCTGGGAAGACTGAAATAAAAAAAAACAATCCTGGATTCGATCGTAGCGGTGAGTCTGTAAAAGCACCGGAGGGTGGCGGGAGGGGAGGGGGGGCGAATTGTGGAGTATTGCAGGGTATTGGAGTATTGCAGCGTATTGCAGAGTATTGGGGTATTTCAGGGTATTGTAGAGTATTGCACAGGGTATTGGAGTATTGCACAGGGTATTGGGAGTAATGCACGGGGTATTGGAGTATTGCACAGGGTATTGGAGTATTGCACAGGGTATTGGAGTATTCCACGGAGTATTGGGGTATTGCGGAGTATTGCAGGGTATTGCACAGGGTATTGGAGTATTGCACATGGTATTGGAGTATTGCACGAGGTATTGGAGTATTGCACAGGGTATTGGAGTATTGCACAGGGTATTGGAGTATTGCACAGGGTATTGGAGTATTGTGGAGTATTGCAGGGTATTGCACAGGGTATTGCACAGGGTATTGGAGTATTGCACAGGGTATTGGAGTATTGCACAGGGTATTGGAGTATTGAAGGGTATTGGAGTATTGAAGGGTATTGCAGGGTTTTGAGGAGTATTGCAGGGTGCACTGATTACTGTGTAAGTGTCACTGGCAGGGAAGGGGTTAACACTAGGGGGCCATCAAGGGGTTATCTGTTTTCCCTAATGTGTGTTCTAACTGTAGGGGGATGGGAGTGACTGAAGGAAATGACAGATTGTGGTTCCTAGCTAGTAGGGACTCACAATCTCTCTCTTCTCCTCACAGAACTGGCATGTGTGTGTTTACACACACACGTCCCTGTTCTGGCTCTCGCACCCGCGATCGCGGGTGGCTGGTGGTCATACACCAGCGGCTTTACTACATGGATTGTACTTCTCGTATGTCAAGTCAGCGCTCGCATATCAAGTCAAAATAAAAAGAAATAAAAAAAGCTTGTCTTTTAAAACGCTAGTATATCGCGTTACTCGCAAACCAATGTATTACTGTACCTGTATGTCATTTAGTGCAATAGACAGCAGGGGCGCACGCGCTGATTGGCCAGAGGGGGAGACAATCAGTGGGTCCGGCAGACACAATCATAGATCTTTGTGTTCATCCAGTGAGTCCATCCTCCACACAGTTAGCAAGCACCCCCTAGGGACGTACTTAACCCTTTGATCTCCCCTGGCGGTTATCCCCTTCCCTATTTTTAGCACTGTTCACTAATAAATTCACTGGTTTCCAAAAAGTGTCAAAAATGTCAGTTAGGTGTTTGATTTGTCTGCCGCAATGTCACAGTCCCGCTAAGAATCGCTGATCGCCACCATTACTATAAAAAAAAATTAAAAAATAAAAATGCTACAAAAATATCCCATAGGACAGTGGTCTCCAAACTGCGGCCCTGGGGCCAGATGTGGACCTTTGCCTGCCTTTATCCGGCACTATTCCTCTTACTGTATTGAGACAGTTTTCGCCTAACTGACACCCAACAGCCGGGCAATACTAGGGCATTATTCCTTCCAAAGATACCAACGATGGGGCACTGTTCCTTCTCCTAATACCAAATATGGTGATGTTTATGCACACTGATGCCTGGAAAATTTCCACTACCACTGGTCACAGTCCAGCCCCCCCTAAAGTCTAAAGAACAATAAACTGGCCCTTTGTTTATAAGGTTTGGAGACCCCTGCCATAGGATAACGTTATACGCTTATTTGGCATTTTATTTTTTACCAAAGATATGTAGCAGAATACATATTGGCCTAAATTGATGAAGAAATGTGATTTTTTTTATTGGATATGTTTTTATAGCAGAAAGGAAAATTATTATTATTTTTTTCAAAATTGTTGCTCTTTTATTGTTTATAGCGCAAAAAATAAATAATCAAACACCACCGAAAGAAAATTCTATTTGTGAGCAAAAAGGGACATCAATTTTTTATTTGGGTATAGTATCGCAATTTTCAAGGCATAATTACCAGGAGCTATTTTGATGAACGTTGCAGATTTAAAAAGATTGACGTTGCTTTGAAATGTTAAAGCTTATATGAGACTTTTGTGACTGGGTTAACATTTACTTTAATTGAGCACAAGCTAACAATTGGCTGAGAAGCCAGCAATAAGTATTTGAATGTTGTGATAAGAACTATCGGTTTCTTTGTGGAATGCCCCCACCCCTCAGAAATGTGCATATGCAATGACAGGAAGTATCTTTAGTCCTTTTATTAATCCCTTTACATGGATAAACTGTGTGGTAAAGCATGAAAATAGACCTTAGCATTCATTCGTTAACACTGACTCATTGTTTGATTCTCATGATGCTTTTCTGTTAGGGAGAGGAAGGATATCATCTTCTGAGATAACCCTAAGCAGCGAGTAGCATTCACTCCCTTGTCCGATGACTTAGCAAGTCTGAGAGACAAGTGCAGGTTTCTTGGACCGTAAGGTCAAGTCACAACCTTGGAAGAGTCACTCCCTAACCTCATAATCAGAAACAGAACAATATGTTTCTCCCACAGCGATGACAGGACTAATTTACATTCATATTCAGATCTGTCACATTATGAGGGTATCATGAACGTGATATGGTCAATGAAGCAATGTGTTTGATTGGAAAATATATATATATTTTTTATACACTCTTCCCTGGTATTTTACCGATTTTCTGGCGTGAACCAGCCCTTACAGAACCAGATGAATGGGGGCAAGGGTTCCATTATGTTGTAGACATCAGATGAAGTCAATCTTCCAAAATTCGGACAGCCACCGGTGCTGCAGGTCCCTGAATGAATACTATAGCCAATAGAGGTGAATGTTCCATCCATTGTGTTTAACATAGATGGGGAACCAAGGGTCTTCCCCTATTCAGCTAACCATAAGCTATACAACTGATAAATCTGCAATAACCACATTATGAATTTGCAGAGGAAAGCTTGTTTTGAAAAGCCTGGTACACATGGGCTGTAAATTGGCCAGTTCAGCAGGAACCAGACAACTTTCGGTCCCTGCGTACAGAAGTTTTCAGTCACCACTCAAACAATCACACCTCAGTTTAAAAGGTGAATTCTGATTGGCTATTGGCTATGGTACTCTAAACATATTGCAATATCATATACACTTAACAGATGATAGGACCTCTCAAGCTTCACAAAAGTCACTTCGTTTTCCTCTTCAAACGAAGCACTTGCCTTCTTAAAAGAAAGCTAGAAACTTGTAAATGTTTATAAGAAGAATGTGCAGATGAGATGAGCCTAATGTTTTTTTATCAAAAATAAACACGTTATACTTACCTGCTCTGTACAGTGTTTTTTCACCTGGCAGCCCAGATCCACCTCTTCTCTGGTCCCTCTTTGCTGCTCCTGGCCCCTCCCTCCTGTTGAGTGCCCCCACAGCTCCGTACGTCCATTCAGACATGGAGCCATGGCTGGCCCCCACCCCCCTTTCTATTCTAATTGGCTGACTGACTTTGATTGACAGCATCGGGAGCAAATGGTGCCAAGCTGCTGTCTCAGCCAAAGAGGAGGGGAGTCTTGGGCAGCCGGGATATTCTGGATCTAGATGGGGCTCATGTAAGTATTAGAGAGGCTAAGGGGGCTGCTGCAAACAGAATAATTATCTCAATGAATAGAATGCATTGAGACAAAACAAAAACTTCTGACTTTATAGTCACTTTAAAAGTTCCCTTCACTGGAACTAAGGGAAGCCCAACCCCAACCCCTGAAAAACAACCCTGCACCATAATCCCCCTCCACCAAATGATTTTGACCAGTGCACAAAGGTCCATAAAGACATAGATGAGTGAGTTTGGGGTGGAGGAACTTGACTGGCCTGCACAGAGACCTTTTGGATGATTTTGAGCGGAGACTGCAAGCCAGGCCTTCTCATCCAACATCAGTGCCTGACCTCACAAATGCTCTTCTGGAAGAATAGTTAAACATTCCCATAGACACACTCCTAAACCTTGTGGACAGCCTTTCCAGAAGGGTTGATGCTGTTATAGCTGCAAAGGGTGGGCCAACTCAATATTGAGCCCTACGGACTAAGACTGGGATGCCATTAAATTTAATGTGCGTGTAAAGGCAGGCGTCCCAAAACATTTGGTACTATAGTGTATATGTGTAAACTCAATAAATACCAGCAAATACCATAACTAGGCAAAAAAAAAACTGTTATTACGTGAGTCCAATAGTTTCTGCAAGTGACAAGTCCAAAAAACACTTCTATGAAGTTTTTTGGACTTTTAATTTGCAGAGAATGTATTGGATAATAATAATAACATAATTATAACAGTTTGGTTTCTTTGCATAATTATGTTATGATATGGATACTGAAGAGTGAGCTGTGTGTTCATGATTGCAGATCTCCCTGGTTATATGGATACTGGAGAGGGAGCTGTGTGTAACAGGGTGCAGATCTCACAGGTGACATACAGTATCTCACAAAAGTGAGTACACCCCTCACATTTCTGTAAATATTTTATTCTATCTTTTCATGTGACAACACTGAATAAATGACACTTTGATGCAATGTAAAAGTAGTGAGTGTACAGCTTGTATAACAGTGTAAATTTGCTGTCTTCCCAAAATAACTCAACACACAGCCATTAATGTCTAAACTGCTGGCAACAAAAGTTAGTACACCCCTAAGTAAAAATGTCCTAATTGCGCACAATGTGTCATGTGACTCATTAGTGTTACAAGGTCTCAGGTGTGAATGGGGGGCAGGTGTGTTAAATTTGGTGTTATCGCTCTCACTCCCTCATACTGGTCACTGGAAGTTCAACATGGCGCCTCATGGCAAAGAACTCTCTAAAGATCTGAAAAAATAGAATTGTTCCTCTACATAAAGATGACCTAGGCTATAAGAAGATTGCCAAGACCCTGAAACTGATCTGCAGCACCGTGTTCAAGACCATAAAGCGGTCTTTGGACTTGGAGCTGGAGCAGTTTCCGGTGAGACAGAAGACCCAGGCAGAGCAGCGGGAGGGGGGCTCCTTGTGATAACGGCTAAAGCCCCATACACACCATCAGATTATTTGCAGATTTTTGTCTTCAGATTTACCAAAACCATGTAGTACAAGGGCCTGCCTGATTGCATACAAATTGAAACTCTTAGGCCGCGTACACACGATCGGTCCAACCCGATGAGAATGGTCCGACGGACCGTTTTCATCGGTTCACAGACTGATGGTCTGATGTGCGTACACACCATCAGTTCAAAAACCGTTTGTGTCAGAACGCGGTGACGTAAAACACAATGACGTGCTGAAAAAAATGAAGTTCAATGCTTCCAAGCATGCGTCGACTTGATTCTGAGCATGCGCGAGTTTTTGGACCGATGCTTTTGCGTACTAACCATCGGTTTGGATCGATGGTCAGGCATCCATCGGTCCGATTTTAAAGCAAGTTTTAAAACTTTGGTCCAACGGACGACAAACTGATGGGCCGTACACACGGTTGGTTTGGACCGGTGAAAATGGACCGATCGTGTGTACGCGGCCTTAAGGTTTGACCTCATATTATATGGTTTTGGTAAATCTGAAGACAAAAATCTGCAGATAATCTGATGGTGTGTATGGGGCTTAAGCGGCTCATTAGCAGCATTGCCTGTTATCACTTGAATGCCAACTGCCAACTCTAAAAAACAGTAATGGGATGATGTCTCTGGTTGCAGGCGTTACCCCGGTACAGTGGTTAAAAAAATATATAATTCTTAACTTATTATTATAATATTTGTCTACATCTTCACTCTCGCCTTCCAGATGCACATCATAAGGAAGCCCTTTTTAGCAAAATAATACAAAAAAAATGCAAAAATACAAAATTACAAACGTTGGGCTCCATTCACAAAAGTAACTTGAATGCGGTGTATAGGTGTCTGGACACATTTTGCCTAAAAATCGCATGCAATACTGAAACTGTCAATTCACTATAACTCAGTAAATACCACATGAAAAGGCCTTAAACTCAATTCAGAGAAGAAATAAATAATTAAATGCATGCAGTAATTAAAGAGGAAGTAAAGTCTTCCTCTTTAATTGTACCTATAGGTAAGCCTATAGTAAGACTTTACCCATAGGTACTGTAAATATCTCCTAAGCTTGCACTGTTTAGGATATATTTATATACGCTGCCACCGATGTTATCGGAGAACGCGCACCCACTCGTGCCGTTTCTTCAGTGCCTGTCCCGTGACTGGCAGCACCCGCACGCATAAGCAGGAGTGACGTAATTGTGGCACCGGACAATCAGAGCGCCGGAGCCCGTGAACCTGGAAGTAACTCTGGGAAAGAAGTGGGGGACGTGGGAGTGGGCGGCCACACTGCAGGGCATTGTTCTAAGGTGAGTATCTCATAACGAGCTAGTATGCGTTGCATACTAGCTCATTATGCCTTTGTCTTGCAGGCTGTTCTTTATTTTATTTTTCTGAGGTTTATAACCACTTTAAGTAGTGGTTTATGTAAAAAAATATATAATAGACAATTTTGAGTCGTTTCTGCCTTTTTAGATCAGTTATCTCAATAATAATGCATAAAAACCTAAATATGGAAATCATTGGAGTTGATTTACTTAACCACTTAAGACCCGGACCTTTAGGCAGCTAAAGGACCCGGCCAGGTTTTGGGATTCGGCACTGCGTCGCTTTAACAGACAATTGCGCGGTCGTGGCTCCCACAAATAGAGCTTTCTTTTGGTGGTATTCGATCACCTCTGCGGTTTTTATTTTTTGCGCTATAAACAAAAATAGAGCAACAATTTTGAAAAAAATTCAATATTTTTTACTTTTTGCTATAATAAATATCCCCCCAAAATATATATATAACACATTTTTTTTTTCCTCAGTTTAAGCCGATACGTATTCTTCTACCTATTTTTGGTAAATTTATAGCGTTTACAAAATAGGGGATAGTTTTTTTGCATTTTTATTAATGATTATTATTTTTTTACTACTAATGGCGGCGATCAGCGATTTTTTTCATGACTGCGACATTATGGCGGACACTTCGGACAACTTTGACACATTTTTGGGACCATTGTCATTTTCATAGCAAAAAATGCATTTAAAATGCATTGTTTACTGTGAAAATTACAATTGCAATTTGGGAGTTAACCACAAGGGGGCGCTGAAGGGGTTATGTATGACCTCATCTGTGTTTTTAAAGTGAATCTCCACCCTAAAGTGAAGTTCCGCTGATCGGAACCCTCCCCCCCTCCGGTGTCACATTTGACACCTTTCAGGGGGAGGGGGGTGCAGATACCTGTCTAAAGACAGGTATCTGCACCCACTTCCTGCCCGCAATCTCGGGCAAAAGACGGGTTTTTCCCGTTGTGTGCTGGGAACTCTCGGCTCCCAGCACACAGCGGGAGCCAATCGGCGGGCGCAGCACGACTCGCGCATGCGCCGTAGGGAACCGGGCAGTGAAGCCGCAGCGCTTCACTTCTTGGTTCCCTCACCGTGGATGGAGGGGGGAGCAGCAGAGAGACGAGCGAACGCTTGTCCTCTGCTGCGGACGTCGCTGGACTCCAGGACAGGTAAAAGTCAGCAGCTGCAGTATTTGTAGCTGCTGGCTTTTAAAAAAAAAATTTAATGGGCCATCCGCTTTAACTGTAGGGGGGTGTGGCTCTAGGTGTGACGTCATCGATTGTATTTCCCTACAAAAGGGATCACACGATCGATGACGGCGCCACAGTGAAGAACGGGGAAGCTGTGTTTACACACAGCTCTCCCCATTCTTCAGCTCCGGGGACTGATCGCGGGACTCTAGCGGGTCGTGGGTCACGAAGCTTCGGACCGCGACCCACGGCTGGGCACTTAAAGAGGACGTACCTGTACGCGCGTGTGCCCAGCTATGCGATTCTGCCAACGTAAATGTGCAGGAGGCAGTCCTTAAGTGGTTAAAGAATAACTAAAGGATTTTTTTTTACTTTTAGATAGAGTAAAGGTGGATTAAAACACCTGTCAGGCTTTTATTACTGTCTGTGCCCCCGTTGGGGGGATTCACCCTCTCTATTTGTCCTGTTTACCATTATCATCGAAAGTCAAAGTAAAAGTTTCAAATCTCAAATTTTGGTTTGTCCCCCAGAAAAGTAATAGAGGAAAATACCGCTTTTGTAAATGGAGCCCATTGACACGTGAAAAATATTTTTTTGCAAGCTTTAAACATTTTCCATATCACTCTATTCTCTAGATTATTGTTATTATTATTATTATTATACAGGTTTTATAAAGTGCCAACAGTTTACGCAGAGCTTTACAATATAAAAGGGAGACAATACAGTTATAATACAATAAAATACAAGAGGATTAAGACGGCCCTCAGAAGAGCTTACAATCTGAAAGGGAGGGGCAGATGGTACAAAAGGTTGTAACTGATGGAAGTGGTAAAAGATTAGTTGGAGACGTGATAGGCTTCCCTATCACGTCTTGATGTAAAACTAGTATAGTTTTAAAGTGTTACTTAACGCACAACATTAAAATCTGTCTGTATATGCAGAATAGCATGTTTGTTACTCATTGTGAAACTTAAGGGGTTAATCCTCTTTAAAACCAATTTAAACCTCTTCACGACCACGCTGTAGCGGAATTAGGTCTACAGCGCGATCGCACATAGCCGGGAGGGCACCATATGATGTCCTCCCGTGATCACTGTGTCCTTTAGACTCAGCTGATAGACAAGGGTAAAGAGCCAATCACAGTAGCTCTTTACCATGTAACCAGCTATGTCCAATCCCAGCTGGTCACACTGTAAACAGGATTTGCCAGGTATCTGCATTTCTCTCCTCACACTGAAAGAGTGTGAGAAGAGGACAGCTAATAACCGGCTAATTCACACGGGGGCATCTACACTGATAATCAGAGCACTGGTCATCATCAGTGTCCTGATGATCAGTGCAGCCCCAACAGTGCCCACCAGTGTAGCCTGTCAGTGCCTACAGCACTGCCGGTTAGCTCCTATCAGTGCCATCCTCATTAGTGCAGCCTCATCAGTGCCCATCAGTGCAGCCTCATCTGTGCCCACCAGTGCAGCCTCATCAGCGCACATCAGTGAAGGAGAAAAATTACTTATTTATAACATTTTATAACAGAAACAAAGAAAATCTTTTTTTATAGGTCTGTGACGTATTTAGCTGACTGGTGAATTTGCCTATATCTGTTACCTGAGAGGGTGGGTGTGGTCACTCCAGCAGTAGTACTAGTCGTCTGGCCACAATTGTTTTCCAGCAGAAGGCAGGAATTTCTGCTCTGCTCCCTTTTGACAAGCAGATCACTGGCACTGGGTAGAGGAATAGGGTGGCTTAGTCCTAGCTCCTCTTCTTGGGCTTGTTGCCTGCGTAAAGCAACCTGGAAAAGAAAAAAAGGAATATGAAAACAACAATTCCACCTTCTGCTAATAGCTACCGTTTCCTCTTACATTTCCTAAATGTTGTGGGTCAAAAATTTAAAACTACAGACTAATTTTCTACAAAACATCAAAAATAAATCTTTATGTAAAAATTCGAAATAAACAGCTATTATTCAGAAAAGCAGTAAGACTCGCCAATATTAAATTATTCAGCCCACTGGATTGAATAAACGCCTAAGCACGTTTACAGACATCGGGTGTTTTTTTGGCAAAATGCTCCTCTCCTGAAAGCACTTGCCCTGGTTTTGTTTTTCTGCCACTAAATGCCTGTAAACACCTACAGTGCATCTAGAAAGTATTCACAGCGCTTCACTTTTTCCACATTTAGTTATGTTACAGCCTTATTCCTAAATGGATTAAATTCATTATTTTCCTTAAAATGCTACAAACAGTACCCCACAATGACAACGTAAAAAAAGTTTGTTTGAAATCTTTGCACATTTATTAAGAATAAAAAATGGGGGGAAAATCACATGTACATAAGTATTCACAGCACCTTGGCACCATTTACAGCCTCAAGTATTTTTAAAGCATTGATAGTACGGTGTAAGCTTGGCACACCTAATTTTGGTCAGTTTCTCCCATTCTTCTTTGCAGAACCTCTCAAGCTCCATCAGGTTGAATGGGGAGCCTCAGTGCAGAGCCATTTTCAGATCTCTCCAGAGATGTTCAATCGGGTTCAAGTCTGGGCTCTGGTTGGGCCACTCAATGACATTCACAGAGTTGTCCCATAGCCACTCCTTTGGTATCTTGGCTGTGTGCTTAGGGTCGTTGTCCTGTTGGAAGATGAACCTTTGCCCCAATCTGGGGTCCAGAGCGCTCTGGAGCAGTTTTTCATCAAGGATGTATCTGTACATTGCTGCATGCATCTTTCCTTCGATCCTGACTACCGTAGTTCCTGCCTCTGAAAAACATCCCCACAGCATGATGTTGCCACCACCATGCTTCACTGTAGGTAAGGTATTGGCCAGGTGATTAGCGGTAACTGATATCCTCCAGACATAACACTTGTTATTCAGGCCAAAGAGTTCAATCTTTGTTTAATCAGACCAGAGAATTTTGTTTCTCACAGTCTGAGAGTCCTTTAGGTGCCTTTTGGCAAACACCAGGCGGGCTGTCATGTGCCTTTTACTGAGTAGCGGGTTCCCTCTGGCCACTCTACCATACAGGCCTGATAAATGGAGTGCTGCAGAGATGGTTGTTCTTCTGGAAGGTTCTCTCTTCACAAAGAAAAGCTGGAGCTTTGTCCTTGACCATCAGGTTCTTGGTCACCTCCCTGACTAAGGCCCTTCTACAATGATCACTCAGTTTGGCCAGATGGCCCGCTGTAAAAAGATTCCTGGGGGTTCCAAACTTTTTTCATTTACAGATTATGGAGGCCACTTTGCTCATTGGGACCTTCAATGCTGCAAAAATGTTTCTGTACCCTTTCTCAGATCTGTGCCTCCATACAATCCTGTCTCTGAGGTCTGCAGACAATTCCTTGGACATCATGGCTTGGTTTGTGCTCTGACATGCACGATTGTTGGTTCACTAACCTTTTCCTTCGATTTCACTTCTAAAATGCTTTTTCTCTTTGTCTTCTTTGTCTGAATTTCTCACTTCCTGTTCCTCCTCAGTAAGGTGTTCAGTAAGCTGTTCTAAATGACTTTCCACCACTCGGATGATGGTGGAAAGCTTACTGAGGAGAAACAGGAAGTGAGAAATTCAAACAAAGAAAAAAACATTTAGAAGGGAAAATGAAGGAAAAGGTAAGTGAACAAACAATGCACTAGTTTAACCACTTAAGGACCGCCTACTGCACATTTACGTCGGCAGAATGGCACGGCTGGGCACATCAACGTATATATACAGTAGGTGACTGGGATATTGTGTCAATCTCGCTCCTTTTCTCGGCGAGATTGACCACCTACGAGCCCCATCGCGGGAGCCAGCGCCGAGCTGGCTTGCCGCGATGGAGACAAAGCCGTCATAGAAGCGACGGGGATCCGACGCGGATTCCCGCCAATTCTACACGTGGGCGGAGTTTGTTATGAATCCTGAAGGAGAAATCCCCGCCGGATTTTTAAAGAAAAATACGGCATGGGTTCCCCCCTCAGGAGCATAACGGGCCCTTAGGTCTGTTATGGGTTGTAAGGAGACCCCCTACGCCGAAAAAACGGCGTGGGGGTCCCCCCACAATCCATAACAGACCCGTATCCAAAGCACGCCGGCCGGCCGGTCAGGAAGGGAGTGGGGGCGAGCGAGCGCCCCCCCCCCTCCTGAGCCGTACCGGGCAGCATGCCCTCAACATGGGGGGGTTAGGTGGTCTGGGGCAGGGGGCGCACTGCGGCCCCCCACCCCAGAGCACCCTGTCCCCATGTTGATGAGGACAGGGCCCCTTCCCGACAACCCTGGCCGTTGGTTGTCGGGGTATGCGGGCGGGAGGCTTATCGGAATCTGGAAGCCCCCTTTAATAAGGGGGCCCCCAGATACCGGCCCCCCACCCTAAGTGAATGAGTATGGGGTACATTGTACCCCTACCCATTCACCTGCAAATAAAAAGTGTAAACACAAATAAACCACACAGGGTATTGAAATATTTTATTAGTTGGCGGCCGGGGGGGGGGGGGGGTGTGTATGATCGCTTTTATAAAAGCGCCCCCCTCCGGCGGGCATCTGTGGGGGGTGGGTGCCGCCGTCTGGTTCTCTTCTGCCGCCGGGGGGGGGCGCTTTGATAAAAGCGCCCACCACCCGGCGGGCTTCTTTCGACGTCTTCGGCGGCTGGGGGGTCTTCTCCCACTCTCCGGGGTCTTCTCCTGCTCTCCGGGGGTCTTCTCCGCTCTCCGGGGGTCTTCTCCGCTCTCCGGGGGTCTTCTTCTTCAGGACTCGACGCCGCTAACTTTGTGTGTTAGCTCAATTACTAGCGGCGGCGAGCCCCCTCCTCTGTGACGTCGTCTTCCCCCCCGGCGGCAGAAGAGAACCAGACGGCGGCACCCACCCCCCACAGATGCCCGCCGGAGGGGGGGGCTTTTATAAAAGCGATCATACACACCCCCCCCCCCCCGGCGGCCAACTAATAAAATATTTCAATACCCTGTGTGGTTTATTTGTGTTTACACTTTTTATTTGCAGGTGAATGGGTAGGGGTACAATGTACCCCATACTCATTCACTTAGGGTGGGGGGCCGGTATCTGGGGGCCCCCTTATTAAAGGGGGCTTCCAGATTCCGATAAGCCTCCTGCCCGCATACCCCGACAACCAACGGCCAGGGTTGTCGGGAAGGGGCCCTGTCCTCATCAACATGGGGACAGGGTGCTCTGGGGTGGGGGGCCGCAGTGCGCCCCCTGCCCCAGAGCACCTAACCCCCCCATGTTGAGGGCATGCTGCCCGGTACGGCTCAGGAGGGGGGGGGCGCTCGCTCGCCCCCACTCCCTTCCTGACCGGCCGGCCGGCGTGCTTTGGATACGGGTCTGTTATGGATTGTGGGGGGACCCCCACGCCGTTTTTTTGGCGTAGGGGGTCTCCTTACAACCCATAACAGACCTAAGGGCCCGTTATGCTCCTGAGGGGGGAACCCATGCCGGATTTTTCTTTAAAAATCCGGCGGGGATTTCTCCTTCAGGATTCATAACAAACTCCGCCCACGTGTAGAATTGGCGGGAATCCGCGTCGGATCCCCGTCGCTTCTATGACGCACTCGCTGGAATGTGCTTTTACTATTCCAGCGAGTGCGAGATATCGGCAGCCTGTCGCCGAGATTCAGCGCGATGCTGGCGTGCTAAAAACACATTCTCGGCGGCAGGCACTGTACGTTGATTTTAGTACCCAGCCGTGGGTCACGGGCGCGCGCCCGCAACCCGGTCCGAAGCTCCAGGACCGGGACCGCAGGATTCGCGGACCCGATCGCCGCTGGAGTGCGGCGATCCGTCCCTGGAGCGGAAGAACGGGGAGAGCCACACCCCCCTACAGTTGTAAACACACACATTAGGTCACACATCCCCTACAGCGCCACCTGTGGTTAACTCCCAAACTGCAACTGTCATTTTCACAGTAAACAATGCAATTTAAATGCATTTTTTGCTGTGAAAATGACAATTGTCCCAAAAATGTGTCAAAATTGTCCGAAGTGTCCGCCATATTGTCGCAGTCACGAAAAAAATCGCTGATCGTCGCTATTAGTAGTAAAAAAAAAATAATTAATAAAAATGCAATAAAACTATCCCTTATTTTGTAAACGCTATAAATTTTGCGAAAACCAACCGATAAACGCTTATTGCGATTTTTTTTTTAGAAGAATACGTATCAGCCCAAAAACTGAGGAAAAAAAAATGTTGTTTTTATATATTTTTGGGGGATATTTATTATAGCAAAAAGTAAAAAATATTGCATTTTTTTTTAAATTGTCGCTCTATTTTTGTTTATAGCGCAAAAAATAAAAACCGCAGAGATGATCAAATACCACCAAAAGAAAGCTCTATTTGTGGGGAAAAAAGGACGCCAATTTTGTTTGGGAGCCACGTCGCACGACCGTGCAATTGTCAGTTAAAATGACGCAGTGCCGAATCGCAAAAAGGGGCAAGGTCCTTTACCTGCATTTTGGTCCGGGTCTTAAGTGGTTAAATGAACCTATTTAGAAAATAAAAAACGAACCTTTACAACCCCTTTAATAAATCTGATTATTTAGCAGAGCTAAATAAATTAGTTGATGATGTGGAAACATATGAAAAATGTAAAACATAACCCAACAATCAAATATAAGGCTAAGCTGAAACAATTGTTTAAAAAGTCACATGGATGAAGGTTTTGTTAACAAAAAGGAAGCCAGATATTTAAAATGTCACCATCCTAGATGGTTGAGTAAAATTTCCTAAAGCCAATTCATGAGAGTAAAATGCAATTGCATCAAGAAAGAGGACTAATATATACAGGCCAAGATTGGATTAAAAAATATGTAGCCACTGAATCTATCAAGCATATGTCAGCCACTATTGTAGCAAGAGATCAGCAACAGGTGAAGAGTTAGGTATAGCAAAACAATTAACTGCTAAAAAGTAGAATAACACCTTGTGCACTGATATATACTAATAAAAAAATAAAAATAAAAAAAAATTATAATATATACAGTGCAGAAAATAAGTATTTGAACACCCTGCTATTTTGCAAGTTCTCCTACTTGGAAATCATGGAGGGGTCTGAAATTGTCATCGTAGGTGCATGTCCACTGTGAGAGACATAATCAAAATAAAAATTCCAGAAATCACAATGTATGATTTTTTTAACTATTTATTTGTATGATACAGCTGCAAAGAAGTATTTGAACACCTGAGAAAATCAATGTTAAAGGAACACTAAAGGTTCGTTTTTTTATTAGATCAATTGATTGCTGTAAGCTAGAGCATTTTAATATCACTTACCTTGTTTTTCCTTTTGACCTCCAAAATACAGTAATCCAAGTTTGAAAATACCATTTCCTGTCTCTCCTCTTCTTGCTTTCCACCAGCACCTGCATGGTGGAAAGCAGAATGTGCTCACCCCCTCCCTATGACTATAGCCCTGTGTAAAGATGCTCTCTTAACCCTCACAGGCATGGAGGCTAAGCCTAATGGGAAATGTAGTTCCCATTAGGCCGTGATATAGCGAGAATGAATGCGCACCGCAAACCAGGAAGTCAGTGAGAATAACGATTTAGGAGTGACGGAGGTGAATGATACAGCTCGATTTCAACAGGTAGCAAACTAGTTATAATGCAAAACATTACTTTTTACTTTATCAGCTACTGTCAGACTTTAATTTAAGAGGAAAATATTTTTGTCTTTACAACCCCTTTAATATTTGGTACAGTCGCCTTTGTTTGCAATTACAGGGGTCAAACGTTTCTTGTAGTTTTTCACCAGGTTTGCACACACTGGAGGAGGGATTTTGGCCCACTCCTCCACACAGATCTTCTCTAGATCAGTCAGGTTTCTGGGCTGTCGCTGAGAAACACGGAGTTTGAGCTCCCTCCAAAGATTCTTTATTGGGTTTAGGTCTGGAGACTGGCTAGGCCACGCCAGAACCTTGATATGCTTCTTACAGAGCCACTCCTTGGTTATCCTGGCTGTGTGCTTCGGGTCATTGTCATGTTGGAAGACCCAGCCTCGACCCATCTTCAAAGCTCTAACTGAGGGAAGGAGGTTGTTGCCCAAAATCTCGCAATACATGGCCCCGGTCATCCTCTCCTTAATACAGTGCAGTCGCCCTGTCCCATGTGCAGAAAAACACCCCCAAAGCATGATGCTACCACCCCCATGCTTCACAGTAGGGATGGTGTTCTTGGGATGGTACTCATCATTCTTCTTCCTCCAAACACGGTTAGTGGAATTATGACCAAAAAGTTCTATTTTGGTCTCATCTGACCACATGACTTTCTCCCATGACTCCTCTGGATCATCCAAATGGTCATTGGCAAACTTAAGACGGGCCTTGACATGTGCTGGTTTAAGCAGGGGAACCTTCCGTGCCATGCATGATTTCAAACCATGACGTCTTAGTGTATTACCAACAGTAACCTTGGAAACGGTGGTCCCAGCTCTTTTCAGGTCATTGACCAGCTCCTCCCGTGTAGTCCTGGGCTGACTTCTCACCTTTCTTAGGATCATTGAGACCCCACGAGCTGAGATTTTGCATGGAGCCCCAGTCTGAGGGAGATTGACAGTCATGTTTAGCTTCTTCCATTTTCTAATGATTGCTCCAACAGTGGACCTTTTTTCACCAAGCTGCTTGTCAATTTCCCCGTAGCCCTTTCCAGCCTTGTGGAGGTGTACAATTTTGTCTCTAGTGTCTTTGGACAGCTCTTTGGTCTTGGCCATGTTAGTAGTTGGATTCTTACTGATTGTATGGGGTGGACAGGTGTCTTTATGCAGCTAATGACCTCAAACAGGTGCATCTAATTTAGCATAATAAATGGAGTGGAGGTGGACATTTTAAAGGCAGACTAACAGGTCTTTGAGGGTCAGAATTCTAGCTGATAGACAGGTGTTCAAATACTTCTTTGCAGCTGTATCATACAAATAAATAGTTAAATAATCATAAATTGTGATTTCTGGAATTTTTTTTTTTGGATTATGTCTCTCACAGTGGACATGCACCTACGATGACAATTTCAGACCCCTCCATGATTTCCAAGTGGGAGAACTTGCAAAATAGCAGGGTGTTCAAATACTTATTTTCTGCACTGTATATATATATATATATATATACACACACATACAACACACACTTATTTTGAATCAAACTAAATGTTAAATATTGTTGCATATATTTGATTTCCAATGCTAAATATTCCTAGGGAATAAACACCCAAAACAAAAATAATATCGCTCTCCACCCAAAACAAAAATAACCGCTCTCCACCCAAAACAAAAATAATAACCGCTCTCCACCCAAAACAAAAATAATAACCGCTCTCCACCCTAAACAAAAATAACCGCTTTCCACCCAAAACAAAAATAATAACCGCTATCCACCCAAAACAAAAATAATAACCGCCCTCCACCCAAAACAAAAATAATAAACGATCTCCACCCAAAACAAAAATAATAACCACTCTCCACCCAAAACAAAAAAATAACTGCTCTCCACCCAAAACAAAAATAATATCGCACTCTACCCAAAACACAAATAACCACTCTCCACCCAAAACAAAAATAATAACCGCTCTCTACACAAAACAAAAATAACCGCTCTCCACCCAAAAGAAAAATAATATCCGCTCTCCACCCAAAAGAAAAATAATATCTGCTCTCCACCCAAAAGAAAAATTATATTTGCTCTCCACCCAAAACAAAAATAATATCGCTCTCTACCCAAAACAAAAATAATAACCGATCTCCAATCAAAACAAAAATAATATCGCTTTCTACACAAAACAAAATAAATAACCATTCTCCACCTAAAACGAATACACACAAAATGACTACAGCTAATGATATAAAACCTAGATACACTGTGCAATAGACTCAAATTATTGTTGTATTGGACAGAGATGTTAAATAGTGATTACCAGCATAGCAACCTATAAAACACAAGTGCTACTGACCTACAAGTGGCACGGGGGTCAATTATATTTGCTGAGCATTTTTCAATTAAGGGTGGAGGAATGAGGTGAATGGTTACATTGTATGTGAAGTCTTTTCCTTACATTCACAGGTATGTTTGCATTTGTTCACATAGTATAGTGCACACATTTTTTTCTTATATGTGTTCTTATGTTGGATTTGACTTACAGCGCTGACCACGCCATTAATTGGAGCATATTGCACCATGATAGAGAAAAGATCTAGCATTTACATGAGTATGGAAGAAATTAGTATGTCTAGTGACAGTTTAGAGAAAAATGACTGGCTCTCTTTATTCTGCTAGCACACACACACACACATGCACACTATAAGAAATTACAATGCATAGGCAAATAAACATTAAGGTGTATATACAGTTATACTTTTTTTCCTACCTGGGCCGCCATAACCCGCTGTCTCTCCGCAATAAGACTGCATTTTTTACACTGACATTCCCGCCACATACAGAAACGCTTGTGCCCCTTTAGTAGCGACGAATAGCCGTGGTTTCTGCAACGAGAACATTTTGGCATGCGTGGGGATTTCTTCCATTGAGCCCCCGATGACTGTACCCCAGGTTTGCGAGGCTTGCTTAATGGCTCCTCGCTGTTAGGCATTTTTTTTTTTTTTTTAGATCACTGTAAAAAAAAAAAAATTACAATTAGTCAGCAAACAACGCATCAAGCTAAAGTGATTCTTGCTCTGAGACAAATTGTAGTGTAAAGAATGTTGAGAGAAGACCTGGGTGGGAGTTAGTAGGAGGAACAGGGGACATCGTGTCTAATGTCCTTCCCACAATAATACAACTGGGTAACAATCCTCCACAACCAAATATCAGTCATAATCACTTTAGAAGAACCACAATAAGAAACGTTTTTTTTTTTTTGCGATTACTATATGTTCATTGTTGCTTTGTATAGTACAAAATAACAAATCTCAGCTTTGAAGGTAATCTGTCACCTGCAACTGTGCATATTCAAAGGGGCCAGTCAATATTGGGCTGATTTAGTCATAACTGAGCAGTCCTACTAATGAGAACGTTATGTATATTTAGGTCTGGCCCTGACACTGAGTGTGAGGGATCAGAGGTCACCTGAAGTCTGACAGTTGTTCCGTTTCAACTGTCTGACGTTCCATTATATCTCCTTGCTCCTAACAATGCATAACAGTGTCAGGTAACAAAACCCTGAAAGCATCCCTCTATAACAGGGGTCTCTATTTCTAAACAAAGGGGCCAGTTTACTTTAGAGGGGCCGGACTGTGGCCAGTGAAAAATGCCCTATCGTCAGTGGGAGAAAACCATGGCCCATCATTGGTTTTATTAGGAGTAGAAATTTAGAGGTTGACCAAATTAGGCCGATATTTTACATGGCCGCTAGTGGTGCCACGGATCCGGAGCTAGGCCGAAGCCGCGGCCTTTCCTGATGCTGTGACTGCCGCGGCAATCCGCGGATTGCCGCCACTGTCACAGCATCAGGAAAGACCACGGCTTCGGCCTAGCGCCGGAGCCACGGCCATCTTGGTACACCCAGCACGGCGGTCCTCCTCTCTGTTTACGCCCACAGAGGAGGAGGGGCCGAGCTAGTGGGACACACCGCTCTCTGGTGTCTGTACTACGGGGGGCAGGGGGGTGTCTATACTGGAGGGAGAGGGGGTCTGTACTGAGGGGGGGTGACACCATTTTTTTTTTTGCACCAGTGCCACCTGCCAGTGCCAATTAGTGCCACTTGCCATCTGCCAGTGGCAATACCAGTGCCACCTTCCATCCAGTGCCAACTTCCATCCAGTGGCATCTGCCAATGCCACCTGCCAGTGCCACCATCCAGTGCCAATTAGTGCCACCTTCCATCCAGTGCCACCTGCCAGTGCGATTCAGTGCCACCTATCAGTGCCAACTAAAGCCATCAGTGCCACCTGCCAATGCCAACCAGTGCTAACTATTGCCACCCAGTGCCACTTGCCAGTGTCACCTGTTAGTGCCACCTGCCAATCAGCGCCACCTGCCAGTGTCAATTAGTGCCACCTGCCAGTGCCAATAAGTGCCACCTGCCAGTGCCAATAAGTGCCACCTGCCAGTGCCAATAAGTGCCACCTGCCAATTAGTGCCATCTGCTAGTACCATCTCTCAGTGCCATCCAGTGTAACCTGCCAGTGCCAATAAGTGCTTTCTGCTAGTGCCATCTTCCAGTGCCAATTAGTGCCATCCAGTGCAACCTGTCAGTGCCAATAATTGTCTTCTACTAGTGCCATCTTCCAGTGCCAATTAGTGCCATCCAGTGCCACAAGCCAGTGCCACCAATTTTTTTTTTTTTAAATCGGCCTAAAATATCGGCCGCCCAGATTTCTAAATATAGGCATCGGCCAGTGAAAAACCCATATCGGTCAACCTCTAGTAGAAATAGCACCTCACCATTGGTGTGGGCTGGAAGAATTGCTCTACATAATTATTATGGGTTGTGAATGTTGAATAGTGTCCCAAGGGCCAGCTAGAGGCAAGCAAAGTGCCACACATGGCCCCAGTTTGGAGACCACTGCTCTATAAAATGGATCTGTTATTTGATAAGCTCCATATTCCTGATGTCAGTTAGTTGACAAGGCAGGAATATGACCAAACAATTATAGTAACTAAGATCTATAAATGCAGATTTTTGTATACACCCAGTAGTTCCAGTGAAATTTCCCCCCCAAAAAAACTATATGGGTGCTGGACTCATTTTTACTATATTTACTACAGGAATAAACAACTGTTTAATGACCAAAACAATTATCACAGCCATTTATGGCACATGAACGTCCATGTTTGGGAAAAATCACCAGGAGCACACGCGTGGGTAAATGCAGATGCCATTAAAGCATTTACATGAGTTATAAATGCTTAAAGGGGTGTTCCACCCAAAAAAATGACCCCTTCTCAATCCACTTCTCACCCCCATACATGCCACATTTGGCATGTAATTTTTTTGGGGGGGGAGTGGGGGCTTCAGTAGGAGTGGGACTTCCTGTCCCACTTCCTGCTTCCGCCGAGGGGCTGGTTAGGCGATTAAGCTTAATCGCCTACACCAGCCCCCTCCCTGTAGGCGATCACATGGGACACTGACAGGTCCCATGCGATCGCCTCTCCAATCAGCGGCGAGCCGCGCCGCGCACGCATGCGCAGTACGGCTCGCGCATGCGCAGTGGGTGCCCGGCCGTGAAGCCGAAGGCTGTCACGGCTGGGTGCCCACAGTCAGGATGGAGACGCCGGCCGGGGAGGGGGGCAGAGGAGCGGAGCCCCGGTCGGCGCGTCGCTGGAACGCAGGAGCAGGTAAGTGAGTGTTTATTAAAAGCCAGCAGCTACACTTTTTGTAGCTGCTGACTTTTAATAAACACAACTTAGGGCTGGAACACCCCTTTAAATGATCAGCTTTCCCGTCTATGCAGACGATACGCAGATCTGTTTTAAGTTGCCTAAAAATAAGGAAGTCCAGGTGGATTTGGCAGCCTGTCTGGAGGAAATACAGTCCTGGATGGGCTCCAATTACTTAAAAATTAATGGCTCAAAAACGGAATGTATTATCATCAGCAATCAGAGTAAAGCCAGTTCGACGGATTTTCCGTCTTGGCCGGTTTCATTTAAACCATACCCGATCCCGGCCACTAAGGTCCGGGACTTGGGATTCATTTTGGATTCCAAATTGTCTTCGGAGGGGCAGGTAAACCAGGTGGTAAGCGGGTGCTTTTACCATCTGAAACTCCTGCGTTCTACATTGGATTTCATTGACGAGGTGGACAAAGTCCACATGATCAATGCTTTCATTGGCAGTCGGTTGGACTACTGTAATGCTTTATATATGGGGTGCTCAAAAACCCTTCTGCATAAGCTTCAGTTGATCCAAAATGCGGCAGCTAGGTTATTGACGGGAGTGGGCCGTCGGGCACATATTACACCATCTCTGAAAGCCTTACATTGGTTACCGGTTGCTGAACGGGTCTTGTTCAAAGTGGGCTGCATCGTCCACAAAGCTATCCATAAGATCCATAAGATCCATAAGGCCCAGGGTATTTGCAAAAAAAAAATGTACCTGTTACGTTCCCAGCAGATTGTTAAGATCTGTTGATCAGGTTAATTTGACGGTTCCTAAATTTAGAAAAACTAATTGTGGAGGTAGGACTCTGGATGTACGAGGCTCATTATTCTGGAACTCTCTACCTCTATACTTAAGACGGGAGAAGGATTTGTTAAAGTTCAGGAAGTTTTTAAAAACTTTTTTATTCTCTCAGGTGTATGGCCCTAATTAGGGTTAGATATTATCAGTTTTAGTTTTTAATGTTATTATGTGGTTTTATATTGTTATTATACTGTATTGTGAGATGTGTCTGTACATGTATCTGTGGTTCTATGAGCGCATCGAGGCCTTCGGGTAATGACTGCGCTCCCAAAAAGCATTTTTATAAATAAATAAATATTACAGCCATTCACTAACATGAGAGGGCATAGGTTCCACCGCAAGAAAATGCTAAGATTATTGGGTTAGGCATATTTAATGTGCATTTAGTTTAAAGTGATATTAACCACTTGACCACTGGGCACTTAAACCCCCTTAATAACCAGACCAATTTTTAGCTTTCGGTGCTCTCACATTTTGAATGACAATTACTCAGTCATACAACACTAACCAAATTAAATTTTTGTCCTTTTTTCCCACAAATAGAGCTTTCTTTTGGTGGTATTTGATCACCTTTGCGGTTTTTATTTTTTTGCTATAAATGAAAAAAGAACAAAAATTTTGTAAAAAATAATAATAATGTTTCTTCATTTCTATTATAAAATTTTGCAAAAAAGTAATGTTTCTTCATAAATTTGGCCTAAAATGTATATTGCTACATATCTTTGGTAAAAAAATAAAATAAAATGTTGGATATTATTTAGTCTGGGTGAAAGTTATAGGGTCGACAAGCTATGGTACCAATTACTGAAAATTGATCAATTTCATCACACCTGAAGTACTGACAGCTTCTCTCATTTCTTGAGACCCTAACAAGCTAGAAAACTACAAATACCCCCCAAATGACCCCTTTTTGGAAAGAAGACATTCCAAGATCTTTCCAAATCAAGATTTATTTTTTATTTTATTTTTTTTTCATCAAATTTTCATATTAGCAGGTTATTTCTCACACACAGAAAATGCATAACACAACTTACACCCCAAAACACATTCTGCTATTCCTCCCGAGTATGGCGATACCCCATGTGTGAGACTTTTACACAGCGTGGCCACATACAGAGGCCCAACATGCAGGGAACGCCATCAGGCGTTCTGGAACACCCAGACCAATTCTGACATTTCTCTCCTACATGGAAAGTAGGGTTGTCCCGATACCGATACTAGTATCGGTATCGGGACCGATGCCGAGTATTTGCGCTAGTACTTGTACTCGCGCAAATACCCCCGATGCCTAAATAGAATACTTCCCCCCCCCCCCCCCCCGCCGCCGCCGCATTGAAAGCCGCCGCATCGCGCCGAATCTGCAAATCCCCTAAAAAAAATGGCTGCGCTACACTAAGCAAGAGCGGGGATAAGTCAAATGCTGTGCGGTGCCTGAGTATTCTCTCCGCTCTGCCAGCTCGCCGTCGCCGCCACTAACATCATAGATTACAGGGAGGGGCAGCAGGTCTCTCCTACACATAACATCGAATCACTCCCCCTTCCTCCCCCTTCCTCCCCCTCCCCACACTCTCCTACCTCACTCACACAAGCCTGAAAGCACTGCAGGTCCAGACAAAGGGCGGGACTTTTCAGGTTACAAAGTAGATGATAGCTTGCTAGCAACCAATCACCCGTCTTTAACTTGAAATGTCCCGCCCTTTGTCTGGAGCTGCCATGCTGTTTCCCGGCTTGTGTGACTAAGGTAGGAAAGTGTGGAGAGGGGGAGGAAGGGGGAATGCTGAATTGATAAGTTGATAAAAAGGACAGTCAGACTGTACTGGTGGAGCTGGAGCTGGGATGTGTACTGGTGGAGCTGGAGCTGGGATGTGTAATGGTGGAGCTGGAGCTGGGATGTGCACTGGTGGAGCTGGGATGTGCACTGGTGTAGCTGGGATGTGTACTGGTGGAGCTGGGATGTGTACTGGTGGAGCTGGAGCTGGGATGTGTAATGGTGGAGCTGGAGCTGGGATGTGTAATGGTGGAGCTGGGATGTGCACTGGTGTAGCTGGGATGTGTACTGGTGGAGCTGGGATGTGTACTGGTGGAGCTGGGATGTGTACTGGTGGAGCTGGGATGTGTACTGGTGGAGCTGGGATGTGTACTGGTGGAGCTGGGATGTGTACTGGTGGAGCTGGAGCTGGGATGTGTAATGGTCGAGCTGGAGCTGGGATGTGTAATGGTGGAGCTGGGATGTGCACTGGTGTAGCTGGGATGTGTACTGGTGGAGCTGGGATGTGTACTGGTGGAGCTGGGATGTGTACTGGTGGAGCTGGGATGTGTACTGGTGGAGCTGGGATGTGTACTGGTGGAGCTGGAGCTGGGATGTGTAATGGTCGAGCTGGAGCTGGGATGTGTAATGGTGGAGCTGGGATGTGTACTGGTGGAGCTGGGATGTGTACTGGTGGAGCTGGGATGTGTACTGGTGGAGCTGGGATGTGTACTGGTGGAGCTGGCATGTGTACTGGTGGAGCTGGGGCTGGGATGTGTAATGGTGGAGCTGGGATGTGTACTGGTGGAGCTGGGGCTGGGATGTGTAATGGTGGAGCTGGGATGTGTACTGGTGGAGCTGGGATGTGTACTGGTGGAGCTGGCATGTGTACTGGTGGAGCTGGGATGTGTACTGGTGGAGCTGGCATGTGTATGGTGGAGCTGGGGCTGGGATGTGTAGGTGGAGCTGGGATGTGTACTGGTGGAGCTGGGGCTGGGATGTGTACTGGTGGAGCTGGGATGTGTACTGGTGGAGCTGGGGCTGGGAGTGTAATGGTGGAGCTGGGATGTGTAATGGTGGAGCTGGGATGTGTAATGGTGGAGCTGGGATGTGTAATGGTGGAGCTGGGATGTGTACTGGTGGAGCTGGGGCTTGGATGTGTACTGGTGGAGCTGGGATGTGTAATGGTGGAGCTGGGATGTGTAATGGAGCTGTAATGTTAGGGCACTGATGTAAGGGTATGGGGGACATGGCTGCAATATGTTGGGGGACGTGGCAGCATTAGGGGACATATTTAAAAAAAGTATCGGTATTCGGTATCGGCGAGTACACAAAAAAAAGTATCGGTACTTGTACTCGGTCCTAAAAAAGAGGCATCGGGACAACCCTAATGGAAAGATCATCATTTATTTGCTAGGAAATTATATAGAACCCCAAAACATTATATATGCTTTTTAGCAAAGACCCTAGAGAATACAATGGCGGTCGTTGCAACTTTTCATTGCGCATGGTATTTGCACAGCAATTTTTCAAACACGTTTTTTTACTGGTTACATGTTTTTAGTTACAGAGAAGGTCTAGGGCCAAAATTATTGCTCTCGCTCTAACTCGCAGAGATACCTCACATGTGTGGTTTAAACACCGTTTTCATATGTGGGCGGGACTTGCGTATGCGTTCGCTTCTGCATGCGAGCTCACGGGGACAGGGGTGCTGTATGCCCAGAGTATTGCAGAGTATTGCCCAGAGTATTGCAGAGTATGTCCAGAGTAGGCTGAAGTCCACTCTTTGCTGACATCATAGAAATCAGTATAGGCACAGCGTCAACCCAACAATGGGAGTCTGGATCTGCCAGGTGCCTGGACTAATACCCGTCTCAGCTGCTGAAATGGACGCTGGAGAAGCAGTGATTCATAGTCAGCAGCTATCTGCTTGGGGAGCTCTGAGAACCGAGCCATTGGGGATGTTCGGTTGCTCGGTTCTCAGTGTTAGACGCGCCGGGGGACAGATGCAGCACCAGACTGATGCTGCAGCCACCTAAGTAAGTATGATGGAGGAAAAACCCTCAAACACATACTTCTCTTTTAAGCATGAAGGTCTGCTTAATGGCATTTTAAGGCACATTAGAGGTTGTCTGAGCCTCACTTTTTTCAAACTTTTAAAGCATTTGTCAGCAAGATTATGGCCGCGTCAAGCAGATATTGTATTCCGCTACAAGTCTATGAGAATGCAAAAGCTGCTCAAAGCAGGTCAAAAAGTAGTCTAGTGCAGGTCAAAAGATGATTTCCTGAAGTCCACAGGCAGTTTTGTGGTGAAGAGTTCAAATCACTCCAAGAATTGATTATGCAAGATTGGGCTGCCATCAGATAGGATGTGGCCAAGATGCGGCCCTGGTGGAAAAAAGTAAAGCGATTTTGGCAAAATCTGAATCGATTTGATCTACCAACTCGATTATTAACTGCTTAACGCCCGCCGCACGACTATGTACGTCCACAGAATGGCACGTACAGGCAGATGGGCGTACATGTACGTCCCTGCCTTCTTGCGGGTCGGGAGTCCGATCGGGGCCCCCCCGCTACATGCGGCGGGCGTCTTACCTGCGGGAGCGATCCGGGACAAGGGGGTGGCTGTTCATTTTTGTCCGCCCCCTCGTGATCGCTCCCAACCAATCCCTTGAGCCTCCGCCGTGTCACTTCCTCTGCCTGTGTAATGTAAACACTGGCAGAGGAAGTGATGTCGCCTCTCCTCTCTGCGGTATTTTCAATCCGACGGGAGGAGAGAAGACATCACAGTAAGTCGCACCAACACTACACTGACACCACACACATAGGCACATTTAACCCCTTCTGATCAACCCCCCCCCCTCAGCCCCCTGTCACACGGTCACTGATTGCAGTGATCATATATTTACTGATCACTGCATTTAGTGTCAGTGTGACAGTTAGTGTGACAGGCAGTTAAGTGTTAGGTCCAGGGTAACCCCGTACCCCCCCTAATAAAGGTTTAACCCCTTGATCACCGCCCTAGTTAACCCTTTCACCCCCTATTGCCAGCGTCACTAAGCGATCGTTTTTCTGATCGCTGTATTAGTGTCGCTGTTACCACTAGGTAGCTAAAAAAAAATGTATTGCGATTTTTTTTTACTAAAGACATGTGGCTGAATACATTTTGGCCTAAATGTTTGACTAAAATGTAGTTTATTCGATTTTTCTTATAACAAAAAGTAAAAAATATTGTTTTTTTTTTTTCAAAAATGTCGCTCTATTTTTGTTTATAGCGCAAAAAATAATAATCGCAGAGGCGATCAAATAGCATCAAAAGAAAGCTCTATTTTTTTGGAAGAAAAGGACGCAAATTTTGTTTGGGAGCTAAGTCGCACGACCGCGCAATTGTCTGTTAAAGTGACGCAGTGCCGAATTGTAAAAACGCCTGTGGGCATTTAGCAGCATATTGGTCCGGGGCTTAAGTGGTTAAATCTAGGGCTGTTACTGATCAAAATTTTTGTGTTCGACTAATTTTGATTAATTAGAACGCACATACAGATCCAACTACTTCTGGCTGATCTCCTTGCAGGCCGATTCCCAGTGCAGCTCCAACCACTGGAAAAATGGATAGCAGGATACAAAACACACACAAAGGCAGCGCTCGATGGGACTAGCATTAAAACTTTTATAGTAGAGGTCGACCGATATGGGTTTTTCTCTGGCCGATATTTGGAAATCGGGGCGGCCGATGGCCGATATGTGTTGCCGATTTTTGCGGCCGATATTTTAGGTCGATTTTTTTTATTTTATTTTTTTCTCCTCAACTCAAAAAACCTAGGGTGGAGAGGTTGGGAGGAGATAATTGTTTAGGGTGGAGAGGTGGGGTGCAGCCTGTCAGTGCCCACCACCAGTGCCACCTCATCAATGCCCACCAATGTCCACCACCAGTGCCACCTCATCAATGCCCACCAGTGCAGCCCATCAGTGTCCACCACCAGTGCCACCACATCAATGCCCACCAGTGTCCACCTCATCAATGCCCACCAGTGCAGCCCATCAGTGTCCACCACCAGTGCCACCTCATCAATGCCCACCAGTGCAGCCCATCAGTGTCCACCACCAGTGCCACCTCATCAATGCCCACCAGTGCAGCCCATCAGTGTCCACCACCAGTGCCACCTCATCAATGCCCACCAGTGCAGCCCATCAGTGTCACCACCAGTGCCACCTCATCAATGCCCACCAGTGCAGCCCATCAGTGTCCACCACCAGTGCCACCTCATCAATGCCCATCAGTGTCCACCACCAGTGCCATCTCATCAATGCCCACCAGTGCAGCCCATCAGTGTCCACCACCAGTGCCACCTCATCAATGCCCACCAGTGTCCACCTCATCAATGCCCACCAGTGCAGCCCATCAGTGTCCACCACCAGTGCCACCTCATCAATGCCCACCAGTGCAGCCCATCAGTGTCCACCACCAGTGCCACCTCATCAATGCCCACCAGTGCAGCCCATCAGTGTCCACCATCAGTGCCATCTCATCAATGCCCACCAGTGCAGCCCATCAGTGTCCACCACCAGTGCCACCTCATCAATGCCCACCAGTGTCCACCTCATCAATGCCCACCAGTGCAGCCCATCAGTGTCCACCACCAGTGCCACCTCATCAATGCCCACCAGTGCAGCCCATCAGTGTCCACCACCAGTCCCATCTTATCAATGCCCACCAGTGCAGCCCATCAGTGTCCACCACCAGTGCCACCTCATCAATGCCCACCAGTGTACACCTCATCAATGCCCACCAGTGCAGCCCATCAGTGTCCACCACCAGTGCCACCTCATCAATGCCCACCAGTGCAGCCCATCAGTGTCCACCACCAGTGCCACCTCATCAATGCACATCAGTGTCCACCACCAGTGCCACCTCATCAATGCCCACCAGTGCAGCCCATCAGTGTCCACCACCAGTGCCACCTCATCAATGCCCACCAGTGCAATCACCTCAGTGCATCGCCAACCAGTGCCATCCACCCATGTGCCATCCAGTGCCATCCACCCCTTTGCCAACCAGTGCCATCCACCCCTTTGCCAACCAGTGCCATCCACCCCTGTGCCATCCACCCCTTTGCCAACCAGTGCCATCCACCCCTGTGCCATCCACCCCTGTGCCAACCACCCCTTTGCCAACTAGTGCCATCCACCCCTGTGCCATCCACCCCTGTCTGCAACAGTCAATCAGCGGCCGCCGCTGCCGACATTCTACACTGTAAAAAAAAAAAAAGTCCCCTGATGTGCTGCGCGCCCGGCCTTTGCCTACAAACCCCAGAATGCAGAGCGGGCCAGTAACATTCTGGGGTTTGTAAGCAGAAGCCGGGCACGCTGCACGTCAGGGGATGTTTTTCTTTACAGTGTAGAATGTCGGCAGCCGCGGCCGCCGATTGGCTGTCACAGGCATCAGTAGATAGCAGCGAGCGGGCCCCTCCTCTCTGTATACACCCACAGACGAGGAGGGGCCCGCTCGCTGCTATCTACTGACGCCTGTAACAGCCAATTGGCGGCCGCCGCCGCCAACGCTGGGTGTACTAAGATGTCCGCGGCTCCGGAGCTAGGCCGAAGCCGCGGCCTTTCCTGATGCTGTGACCGCGGCGGGAATCCGCGGATTGCCGCTGTGGTCACAGCATCAGGAAAGGCCGCGGCCTCGGCCTAGCTCCGGAGCCATGGCAGCGCTAGCAGCATGTAGAAATATCGGCCTAATTTGGAGAAAAATCGGCCGATGCCGATTTCTCCAAAACGGCCAAATATCGGCCGATATATCGGCCTGCCGATATATCGGTCGACCTCTATTTTATAGTCTTCAAGTAGGTAACCAAATAAATATTGCACTGGAGATAAAATCGATGTAGCTACATAAACTGTAAAAATGGTGCGAGTAATACCAAATGGTACCAAAAGCAGTCATAAAAACATGTAGCCAAGTATGATACTGGTATAAAAATGTGTACAACGATGCCACTGCTGAATCCAGATGAGGAGAGGTAACATCAGTCCGTCGGCATGTAGATGTCCATGAAGGGAACTATCACAACCCCCAGTGGATGGCTGTAGAATCCCAGGTTGATAGAGGGAAGTGATAGAGGGAAGTGTAACAGCCCTTGCGTGTGGCAGATAGTAAGGTCCCGCCGGCATGCAGATATGAAGGCACAGCAAAGGAGCCCTTCAGATGGACACGGCAAGCCCCGCCGGGGTCCATGACGTCACCGGATCTCTGACGGAACTCCCTGAAGGCCCAGAAGCCGGCGGAGAGGTGAGTTCCAATCAAAAGAATTTTAATCGATCAAAAAGATTTTGATCGATCAAAAAAATTAAAGATTAATCGATCGATTAAAAGTTAATTTGCACAGCCCTAGTTAAATCGAATCAATTTTTTTGCACAGCCCTATTGCAGAGGTCTTGAAAAAGAAAGGTCAACACTGCAAATATTAACTCTTTGCATAAACTTAATGTACCGTAATTGTCAATGAAAGCCTTTGTTACTTATGAAATGCTTGTAATTCTACTTATACCATAGTAACATCTGACAAAAAGATCTAAAAACACTGAAACAGGAGACTTTGTGAAAATGACTATCTGTGTCATTCTAAAAACTTTTGGCCACGGCTGTACACAGAATAGAAATCATTTCTGTCTATGCGGTAACATAGCCTGTATATATGCTCTGTGTACTGAAAGAAGCAAATTCCTGCATACAAAGATTTTCTTTAGGATCATGTCTTTCACCAGCAGGCACAGCACGGACATCTAAGATAGATATGCTGGCACCTCCTGTCTTGAATCACGTTAGGGGTTTGTGATACCTCTTCGGATGGTTACATGGGTAACATTTAGGCCCCTTTCACATTTATACAACTTGTCCCACGATTTTGTACTGCAAAATCGTATGACAAGTCATTCTCCATGATTTTCAATGAACACCATTCATACTGGCACGACTTTAAGTAGTGCCGACTTCAAAGTAGTCCCTGCACTACTTTGGTCCGATTTTGATGGCACACAGGCATTCATTAAAATCGTGGCCGCGAATCGCGGTAAAATCACGGCCGCGAATCGCGGCAAAATCGCGCGACTTTGAAGTTGTACAAGTCTGAAAGGGACCTAAAGATTTATTAAAACATTTCAGTAAGCCTAGGTTCACACTGGGTACGATTTAGTTCGATTTGAGATGCGATTTCACATGTGAAATCGCATCTCAAATCGGCGGCATTTGCCGGCAATTTCCCGCAATGACACCGTCCTAATCGGTGCGACGCCGCATCTGCGGCGCTGCACCGATTTCAAAAAGTAGTTCCTGTACTACTTTTTGCGATTTCAGGATGCGATTTACATTGACATCTGTGCAGAAACCTGCACAGATGTCTCCTAAATCGCGGCCAAAATCAGGACTGCCAGAGGGAGTGAAATTGCGCGATTTCAGCTGAACTCGCACGATTTCACTCCCGCAGCCCAGTGTGAACCAGGGCTCTAGTGCATTCACATTTTTAAAGTGAAAGTTTCGAGTGGATTGATGGTGGCACGATAATACTTTTGTTCTGGGAGGACGTCATAATCTCAGCCATTACTAGTAAAAAATAAATAAATAAAAATGCTATAAATCTATCCCCTATTTTGTAGCCGCTATAACTTTTGCGCAAACCAATCAATATACGCTTATTGGGATTTTGTTTACCAAAAATATGTAAAAGAATACGTATCGGTCAAAACTGAAGAAAAAAAATGTTTGTTTTTTATATATTTTTGCAGATATTTATTATAGCAAAATGTAAAAAATATTGCTTTTTTTTTTTTAAATTGTCTCTCTTCTTTTGTTTATAGTGAAAAAAATAAAAACTGCAGAGGTGATCAAATACCACCAAAAGAAAGCTCAGTTTGTGGGGAAAAAATTATTAAAATGTCATTTGGGTAAAGTGTTGCATTACTGCGCTGAAAGCTGAAAAATGGCTTGGGCAGGAAGGGGGTAAAAGTGCACAGTATTGAGGTGGTCAGTGGCGGCTGGTGCTCAAACTTTTTTTGGGGCGCAAACGGAAAAAAAAAATATTGCAGCCTCACTGTGCCCATCACATGCAGCCACTGTGCCATGCCACCAATTGCAGCCACTGTGCCATCAATTGTCACCACTGTGCCATGCCACCAAATGCAGACACTGTGCCATCAATTGTCACCACTGTGCCATGCCATCAAACACAGCAACTGTGCCATCAATTGTCACCACTGTGCCATGCCATCAAATGCAGCCACTGTGCCATCAATTGTCACCACTGTGCCATGCAACACAACAGCTGTGCCATCAATTGTCACCACTGTGCCATGCGACTAAATGCAGCCACTGCGCCATCAATTGTCACCACTGTGCCATGCAACACAGCAACTGTGCCATCAATTGTCACCACTGTGCCATGCCACCAAATGCAGCCACTGTGCCATCAATTGTCACCACTGTGCCATGCAACACAGCAACTGTGCCATCAATTGTCACCACTGTGCCATGCCAACAAATGCAGCCACTGTGCCATCAATTGTCACCACTGTGCCATGCAACACAACAGCTGTGCCATCAATTGTCACCACTGTGCCATGCGACTAAATGCAGCCACTGCGCCATCAATTGTCACCACTGTGCCATGCAACACAGCACTGTGCCATCAATTGTGCCATCACCAAATGCTCACCACTGTGCCATGCAGCACAATTGTGCAGCCACTGTGCCATGCCAACACAGCCAACTGTGCCATCAATTGTCACCACTGTGCCATGCCAACAAATGCAGCCACTGTGCCATCAATTGTCACCACTGTGCCATGCCATCAAACACAGCAACTGTGCCATCAATTGTCACCACTGTGCCATGCCAAAATGCAGTCACTGTGCCATCAATTGTCACCACTGTGCAATGCCATCCAAACGCCACCACTGTGCCATCAATTGTCACCACTGTGCCATGCCATCAAACGCCACCACTGTTGCCATCAATTGTCACCACTGTGCCATGCCATCAAATGCAGCCACTGTGCCATCAATTGTCACCACTGTGCCATGCCATCACACAGCAACTGTGCCATCAATTGTCACCACTGTGCCATGCCATCAAATGCAGTCACTGTGCCATCAATTGTCACCACTGTGCCATGCCATCAAACGCCACCACTGTGCCATCAATTGTCACCACTGTGCCATGCCATCAAACACAGCTACTGTTGCCATCAATTGTCACGACTGTGCCATGCCATCAAATGCAGTCGCTGTGCCATCAATTGTCACCACTGTGCCATGCGACTAAAATGCACCACTGTGCCATCAATTGTCACCACTGTGCCATGCCATCAAATGCAGTCACTGTGCCATCAATTGTCACCACTGTGCCATGCGGTAACATCAAATGCCAGCCACTGTGCCATCAATTGTCACCACTGTGCCATGCCATCAAACACAGCAACTGTGCCATCAATTGTCACCACTGTGCCATGCCATCAAATGCAGTCACTGCTGTGCCATCAATTGTCACCACTGTGCCATGCCATCAAACACCACCAACTGTGCCATCAATTGTCACCACTGTGCCATGCAACAAATGCAGTCACGCCACTGTGCCATCAATTGTCACCACTGTGCAATGCCATCAAATGCAGCCACTGTGCCATCAATTGTCACCACTGTGCCATGCCATCACACCACCAATGCTGTTGTCACCACTGTGCCATGCCATCAAATGCAGCATGCACCAAAATGTCAGTTTTGTGCCATGCAATGCCATCAAACGCCACCACTGTGCCATCAATTGTCACCACTGTGCCATGCCATCAAACGTCACCACTGTGCCATCAATTGTCACACTGTGTCCACCACTGCCATCAAATGCAGTGCTGCCATCAATTTGTCACCACTGTGCCATGCCATGTGCAAACGCACAGCCATCAATTGTCACCACCACTGCAATCAATTGTCACCACTGTGCCATGCCATCAAATGCAGCCACTGTGCCACCATCAATTGTCACCACACTGTGCCATGCACATCAAACGCCCACCAGCGTGCCATCAATTGTCACCACTGTGCCAATTTAGCCATCAATGCACCACTGTGCATGCAATTGTGACTGTGTCATGCCATCAAATGCAGTGCTGTCACCACTGTGCCATGCACAAAGACAGCCAGACTGTGCCATCAATTGCCAACATCAATTCCACACTGTGCCATGCAACACACCACAACTGATGCCATCAATTGTCACCACTGTGCCATGCCATTTGTCACCACTGTGCCATCACCCAAATGCAGTCACTGCATGTGCCATGCATTGTCACCATCAATGTGCTGCCATGCCAAAACGCGCACAGCCACTGTGCCATCAATTGTTCACCATCCAGCCTCTACCAACACAGTGCTGTCCATCAATTGTCACAATGTGCCTCGTGCCCAAAATGCACACTTGCATCATTCAATTTCACCACTTGCCATGACCATCAAATGCCACACTGTGCCATCAATTGTCACCACTGTGCATGCCATCAAACGCACCACTGTGCCATCAATTGTCACCACTGTGCATGCCATCAAACGCCATCAATTACCAGTGCCATCCAAACGCCAACTGCCATCAATTGTCACCACTGTGTACTGCCATGCACATCAACTGTGCCCATCAATCGTCACCACTGTGCCATCCAAAATGCAGTCCACTGCCATCCATCAATTGTCACCACTGTGACTCATGCCTCATCCTACAACTACCACTGTGCCTTCATATTGTCACCACTGTGCCCACCACTGTGCCACAGCTCTGTCATACCCAACAGCAATTCTGTTCATCAATTGTACCATGCCATCTTACACATGCTGTCCCCCAATGTGTTATGCATCAAAGCAGCACTGTGCCATCAAGTGTACAGACCATGTGCCATGCCAAACGCCACCACTGTGCCATCAATTGTCACCACTGTGCCATGCCATCAAACGCCACCACTGTGCCATCAATTGTCACCACTGTGCCATGCCACCAAACGCCACCACTGTGCCATCAATTGTCACCACTGTGCCATGCCATCAAACGCAGCTACTGTGCCCATCAATTGTCATCACTGTGCCATGCCATCAAATGCAGTCACTGTGCCATCAATTGTCACCACTGTGCCATGCCATCATATGCAGTCACTGTGCCATAAATTGTCACCCCTGTGCCCCATGCCACTGTGCTCATTGTCGCCTCTGTGCCCTTTGTCACCACTGTGCCCCATGATGCCACTGTGCCCCATGATGCCCCTTTCCCTGTAAAAAGCACTTACCTGACGCTTCCATGTCCTCCCTTGATGTCTTCTGCCGCGGTGGAGAAGCTTCAGCCAATCAGGTTCCTGATAACCAGAATCCGGGAACCTGATTGGCTGAAACGGCCGTTAGTCTTATGCAAGGAACGCAGATTGCCTGCGCTCCGAGTATAGACTTCCGAGAGCCGGAGGGCGGTACTGGAAAAGCCTATCAGAGCCGCTGGCTTTGATAGGCAGTTCCCCTCAGCCAACCAGCTGCCGCTATTCGGGTAACCGGCGACCCATGTCCGGTTATAGGAATAGACCAGGCAGCTGGCAACAATAACTCACAATCAATGCATTGCATTGAATGTGTGTTATTTGCGAGAGGGGGTGGCGCTGCAGCGCCCTCTATAGACGGCCGCCAGGACTTCGGCTAAAATGTCAAAATGACATTTTAGCTGAATTAAAGTTCTTAAAGGGCCCTTTTTTTTTTTTTTTTTGTGACTGCGGGAGGGGGGGCGGTGCCCGTGCGTCCCTATGGGCGGGCCGCTACTGGAGGTGGTTAATCAGTACACTTGTCCTCTGAAAATACAATACAAATAAATTACAATACATTACTTTTTTTTTTTTTATTCTGTAGTACGAGAATTTTCATAAATTTAGTAAACTTTTTTTTTTTGATATGAGACTAGCAGGCAAAAACAAAAAAGGGATCATTCGTCCAATCATGTGTACCAGACATAAGAAGAAAAAGCAGATATCTGTATAATGGTGAGATGTAAACACATCTGTACTGTAAAAAAAACATACATACATATAGTGAAAAATATTTACTAACAAAAGAACTTACCCGGGACTAAAAATGTCTCCACACTTCACCATGGTAAGATTCTATAGAGGGCTTTCATGCTAAGCCCAGTTATTCACATCAATGGCTTGTACCCATGTGCCAGGTTTAGCTCCTTTCATTCTATGGCAGGCTTTCTCAAACTTTTTACCCATAAGGCACCCTTGCAATCATTTTCAGGCCCCAGGGAACCCCTGCTAAGAGTAGTCCATTGGTGGTCTGTGGGAAGAATGCATATTGCATTGGTGGTTAGAATGACAACCTTACAGTCATGGCTCTGGCTCTGCCAAGTAGTGTTGGACCTTGAACTATGCACACCATCACACAGGAGGTCAGCTAGCCACAAATCAAGGAATCCATAGCCATCTCTAGAGGAACCCTAGGGCTGCCCTATTGTGTCTACCAGAACATGTTTGCCTTGACAGATGCTGTACTTTGGAAAGTGCTGCTTGTCTACATATGAATTATGACGTCACACTGATACACTAGATGACGGGTTAGGGGCAGGGTGGATGAAACTCATTGATTTTTTATTTTATTTAAAAAAATAAAATGTAATTAAAATGTATTTTTAGCAAATTTATTTTAATAAAATGCTTTTTGGGTAAAAATATATCTAAAAGATTGTTTTCTATTTAAGATACATTAATAATTTAATTTATTCAGCATGAAATGGAGCTTAGTTATGTAGCATGAGCCTGTATATTCTGTAATATTTACATTTTTGGTAAACTCATTTAATGAACCCAAGCTCTGCAAGCTGAGATAACAGGCACTGTATTGATGCATTCACACAATTTCACAGTAACCATGAGATAAACCAAAGTTCAGGAATATTCATTATCCCATTGTTTATCAAATCTATGTACACTACAAACTGTATGATTGAATCAGTTCGGATATCGCTGTTTTACTAACCTGACAGCTTATTATTCTAAAAATAGGAAACTACCAGCAAGAATAAGTCCTTACATTTAAAGAGCACCTGTCATTTCAGATCCATCATGGCCACACCTGTTAGCGGGCATCCACTCACCTGCTGCTGCCACGTCCCTCCCCTTTTTGTGTCACTGCCGCATCACCAGCCGTCCCATTAAAGTGAATGGGACTGTCAGTGAGTCAACAGCGGGTCAGAGGAGGAGCCACCCTGGGACAGAGGTGACAGTTGCTCTTTAAAAATTATAGGGGAATGCAGGGTACTCGAAAAGGTGTCAGACAGCTAAGAGCTTATGCACACTGTTACCAAAAATGCAGTGCTTTTTTTTTTTATCACAGCACTTTTTTTTTTCTACAGATTTGAATGCAGTTTTATTGTTTTCTATGGGCCCCCGCAAACAGTGCATAAAGATCGGTAGCTGCATTCAGATGTGAAATTTACTTCCACGGCTAGGGTAAAAGCTGCTCCTCCATACATAACATTACAGTAAGTGAGCAGCTTTACATTAGGGCAGGAAGTGCGTTACTTGCAGGATCTCCAGTTGAAAATAAAGCAAAAAAGGCCTAAAAGAAGAAGACTAATGCAGCCACCTCTGGTAAACAGGCAGTGTATTACATTTTTATTTTTGGGTTTAGCTATACAGGCATACCCCACTTTTAAGTACACAATTGGGTTTATTTACTAAAGCTGAAAAGCGCAAAATCAGGATCACTTATGCATAAAAACCAATTGAGCTTCCAGGTTTTATTACCAAAGCTTAATAGAACAATCTGGGGTTATAAGCTCATTGGATTCTATGCAGAAGTGAGCCTGATTTTGCACTTTCCAGCTTTAGTAAATAAACCCCATTGTGTACTGAAAAGTGGGGTATGCCTGTACAGGCTGAAATGTTTTTTACCATCATACATTTTAAGGTAAAAAACCTTCTAGTACTAATACTCACTTGAGCCCCCTCTCAATCAGAAGATGTGCACAAGGGTCTCGGTTGTCCTGGTAATCCATCTCCGCATTGTCAATCACAACCAGTGAGCCAATGTGGAGAAAGCAGGGAGCAGGGCCAAGCCGCAGCTCTATGTGTCTTATGGACGCATATAGAGCAGGGCTCAGGAGCGAGCACGCACCAGTGCCCCCCATAGCAAGCAGCTTGCTTTGGGGGGAACTGGTCAAGGGGGAGGAGCCAGGAGCACTGTTGGGAACTGAGAAGTAGAGGACTGGGACTGCTCTGTGCAAATCCATTACACAGAAATGGTAAGTATGACATGTTTGTTTTTTGTTTTTTAAAGCCGAACCTTTAATACCACTTTAAGAGGATGATGATCTATGACGTGTGTATCCGTCACATAGAAGCAGATATAAAGTACACCAAAAGCATTTTAGTGCTAATAATGTACTGAAAAGAAGGACTTTTACATAACATTATCATCGTTAATAACTAAATTACAGATGAATGATGGACTGATCAAGATAAATGCCACACAGATGTACTTTTAAAATAAACCTATGCCAACACATAGGGGCTGTCATTGCTAAACTCCTTCTAGTTGTGTCACTGCCATGACTCCTCTGCCCGCCTCTCCACCCCAGCCAATTAGACAAAGTCTTTGGATGTTTTTTTCCGACGGAAATCCGCTCAAGCTTGGCTTGGCTTGCATACACACGGTCATACAAGAACGCGGTGACATACAACACTAAGTGGAGCCGTGAAAATTAAGTTCAATGCTTCCGAGCATGAGCCAAATTTTTTTCCAAGCATGCGTCAGAATTTTGCGCGTCGGAATTGCTACAGACGATCAGAATTTTCGATTGGAATTTTTATGGTCAGAAAGTTGGAGAACCCAATTAAAGCCCAGGGGGATGCGGTGGAGTGGGTTCAGTCCCCCACTCCGGTTTTCCGCATGCTGCAGGCTGCCTCTGAGACCAAAGGTGTTATTTCACAATGTTACAACATGTTGCTGGCCACATTTTTGGAGGGGCATCCCATGAGGGCAGTGGGTCAATGGGAGGCAGACGTGGGGCCGATAGCGGGGGAGTTGTGGGAGGAGGCGCTGCAGGCAGTTAACCTGTGTTCCCTTAACGTAGCACAAAAGGTGTCCCAATTATATATTTTGCTGAGAGTCCACTTCACTCCGGTCAAACTATTCAAAATGAATAGAGCCCCTGACCCCTTGTGTAAACAGATGCAGAGTAGCGTCAGGCGATTTGATCCATCTGCTCTGGCGCTGCCCCAAGCTCCACAGGTTCTGGATGGGGGTTCTGGATACACTAAATTCGGTGTTCCAGACCACCGTTCCTTTAGACCCGCTGCACTGCCTGCTTGGAGTGTTGGAGGGGGCGATAACGGAGGAGCTGACTCGAATGGCGTTTGCAAGAGCGCTTTTTCAGGCCAGGAAAATTATTCTTTTGAACTGGAAGTCGGAGGCGCCCCCCACGATTAAGGCTTGGCTGGCTCACAAGAGCAGGATGCTTGTAATGGAAAAGTACATTTACCATCACTGGGGCAACGCGGGTAAATTTGACAAATTGTGGGATGCATGGCTTGCCACTCCTGGCTTAAGTCCCCTGGAGCTTGTCAGTATAAGATTGCTGGAGAGTGGGTAGTGCTGCGGATGATGGAGGGTGGTGGGTTGGCAGGCTACTGGTATGGTTACTTGTACAGCCGGGGGGCTCCCCGGTGGAAATTTGGGGGGCGGCCTTTCAGAGATGCTTTCATGTGGTGGCGAGTGGGAGCGGGGTATATGTTGTTTGTTCTTTGGTTATTTCTTCTATGCTAGAGGGAGTAAAGTACAGTAATTTGATTTTCATAGTTTGTATTGTATATCATACTTGTATTTCCTGTATGTTATGTGAGCAATAAAACCTTTTCTGATTTAAAAAAAAAGAAAGTTGGAGAACCAGCTCTCAAATTTTTATTGGTGGAAATTCCAACAGGAAAAGTCCAATGGAGCCTACACAAAAGCTCACATCGGACTTTTCTTGTCAGAAATTTCTGACCGTGTGTACGGGGCATAACATTCACAGATACAAAATACAAGCTTCTCCTGAATGGCAGAGAAAAACTCAGCCTGACTCCCTTAAGGGGGTTGTAAAGGAAACATTTTTTTCCCTAAATAGCTTCCTTTACCCTAGTGCAGTCCTCCCTAACCTACCGCATCCTTACATTTTGCTTTTAACCACTTGAGCCCCTGCATATAGTCAAATGACGGCGGCAAGGTGGCGTAAATCCAAGCCGCCGTCATTTGACGTCTTTGTGTTCTCCGGCCCCTGGGGGGCGCACCCGGCGCGTCCTTGAGATGCCAATGCGCGTGCCTGGCGGTCGCTATGTCTGCCAGGTACCCGCCAATCGGCAGTTTTAGAGCAGGGACGTGGAGCTCTGTGTGTAAACACAGAGCTCCACGTCCTGTCAGGGAGAGGAGACAGATGCTGTGTCCTTTGTACATAGGGACACAGCATCGGTCACCTCCCCAGTCAGTCCCCCTCCTCCCACACAGTTAGAACACACCCAGGATACACACTTAACCCCTTCCTCGCCCCCTAGTGTTAACCCCTTCCCTGCCAGTCACATTTATACAGTAATTAGTGCGTTTTTATAGCGATGTTTGCTGTATTATTGTGAATGGTCCCAAAAATGTGTCAAAAGTGTCCGATGTGTCCGTCGCAATATTGCAGTCCTGCCAAAATTTGCAGATCGCCGTATTACTAGTAAAAAAAAGATAATAAAAAAATTGTCTGAATTCTATCCCCTATTTTGTAGCCACTATAACCTTTGCGCAAACCAATTACTAAACGCTTATTGAGATTTTTTTTTTTTTTACCAAAAATATGTAGAATACATATCGGCCTAAACTGAGAATTTTTTTTTTTAAATGGGATATTTATTATAGTAAAAAGTAAAAAATATTGTGGTTTTTTTTTTTTCAAAATTGTCGCTCTTTATTGTTTATAGCGCAAAAAATTAAAACCGCAGAGGTGATCAAATACTACCAAAAGAAAGCTCTATTTGTGGGAAAAAAAGGACGTCAATTTTGTTTGGGAGGCACGTCGCACGACCGCGCAAGAAAAATGATTTTTTTTTAATTGGTCATTAAAAACGATCGTGTGTAGGCTCCAGAGAATTTTTCTCAACGTGAAAAACGGTCGTGTGTAGGCTTTAACGACGGCAAAAAAAAACGCGCATACTCAAAAGTTATGAGACGGGAGCACTCGTTCTGGTAAAAGTAGCATTTGTAATGGAGATAGCACATTCGTCACGCTGTAACAGACTGAAAAGCACAAAGACTGAAAAGAGCGAATCGTCTCTCATCAAACTTTTACTAACACTAAATCAGCAAAAGCAGCCCAAAGGGTGGCGCCATCTGAATGGAACTTCCCCTTTATAGTGCCGTTGTATGTCACAGCGCTTTGCTAGAGCATTTTTTTTTCACGATCGTGTGTAGGCAAGGCAGGCTTGACAAGAATCAGGTCGAGAAAAACTGTTTTTTTCCATGACATTAAAAACGGCCGTGTGTACGCGGCATTAGAAGTGAATTTAAACCTGGAATTTTACTTTAAAGATACTGGTAATGATTTTCAAAATTGTTTTAACACTTTAAAGCCTATATAACATTTTAGTGAATAAATTTAAATACTCTTTACAGTAGAACTAAAGGAAAAGTTTTTTGTTTTGTTTTGGATAGTGTAAGGGAGGGTTATAACCCCTGTCAGTTTCTTTTGTATTCTGAATGTCATTAGGAAGATCTCCCTTCACTTCATTTCCCAAAGCCAAACAGGAAGTGAGAGAAAATCCAAAAGAGGGACTTCCTGGCTGTCACCAGGGTCACACAACCTAGTGTCCCCATTGGAAGATTCCCCCTCTATTCCTGATCTGGGGACAATTAAAAATTTGGTGTTTTCTTTCACTTTCAATAATAATGGCAAACAAGACAAAAAGAGGGTGAAGGCAGATCCAAAACTAAAAAAACTAAAAAAACAAACAAAAAATTGTTTGTCTTTAGTTATTGTGAGTAACAATTTTAAACACACTCCCTTGTATTTTTAAATAGCTACCAAGATCAGTAATAAATATTATGTAATAGTTGCTACAACTTTAGTTGTAATGTAGACCTACTTTACCATGCAGAAATAACTTTGTGATCCTTTTAGAAGTCCCCCAGGAATACTGGTGGCAATGGTTGCTGAATGCTGCTACAGGGAGTGCAGAATTATTAGGCAAGTTGTATTTTTGAGAATTAATTTTATTATTGAACAACATCCATGTTCTCAATGAACCCAAAAAACTCATTAATATTAAAGCTGAATATTTTTGGAAGTAGTTTTTAGTTTGTTTTTAGTTTTAGGTATTTTAGGGGGATATCTGTGTGTGCAGGTGACTATTACTGTGCATAATTATTAGGCAACTTAACAAAAAACAAATATATACCCATTTCAATTATTAATTTTTTACCAGTGAAACCAATATAACATCTCAACATTCACAAATATACATTTCTGACATTCAAAAACAAAACAAAAACAAATCAGTGACCAATATAGCCACCTTTCTTTGCAAGGACACTCATGCAGCCTGCCATCCATGGATTCTGTCAGTGTTTTGATCTGTTCACCATCAACATTGCGTGCAGCAGCAACCACAGCCTCCCAGACACTGTTCAGAGAGGTGTACTGTTTTCCCTCCTTGTAAATCTCACATTTGATGGACCACAGGTTCTCAATTGGGTTCAGATCAGGTGAACAAGGAGGCCATGTCATTAGTTTTTCTTCTTTTATACCCTTTCTTTTCAGGCAAGCTGTGGAGTACTTGGACGCGTGTGATGGAGCATTGTCCTGCATGAAAATCATGTTTTTCTTGAAGGATGCAGACTTCTTCCTGTACCACTGCTTGAAGAAGGTGTCTTCCAGAAACTGGCAGTAGGACTGGGAGTTGAGCTTCACTCCATCCTCAACCCCAAAAGGCCCCACAAGCTCATCTTTGATGATACCAGCCCAAACCAGTACTCCACCTCCACCTTGCTGGCGTCTGAGTCGGACTGGAGCTCTCTGCCCTTTACCAATCCAGCCACGGGCCCATCCATCTGGCCCATCAAGACTCACTCTCATTTCATCAGTCCATAAAACCTTAGAAAAATCATTCTTGAGATATTTCTTGACCCAGTCTTGACGTTTCCGCTTGTGTGTCTTGTTCAGTGGTGGTCGTCTTTCAGCCTTTCTTACCTTGGCCATGTCTCTGAGTATTGCACACCTTGTGCTTTTGGGCACTCCAGTGATGTTGCAGCTCAGAAATATGGCCAAACTGGTGGCAAGTGGCATCTTGGCAGCTGCACGCTTGACTTTTCTCAGTTCATGGCCAGTTATTTTGCACCTTGGTTTTTCCACACGCTTCTTGCGACCCTGTTGACTATTTTGAATGAAACGCTTGATTGTTCGATGATCACGCTTCAGAAGCTTTGCAATTTTAAGAGTGCTGCATCCCTCTGCAAGATATCTCACTATTTTTGACTTTTCTGAGCCTGTCAAGTTCTTCTTTTGACCCATTTTGCCAAAGGAAAGGAAGTTGCCTAATAATTATGCACACCTGATATAGGGTGTTTATGTCATTAGACCACACCCCTTCTCATTACAGAGATGCACATCACCTAAAATGCTTAATTGGTAGTAGGCTTTCGAGCCTATACAGCTTGGAGTAAGACAACATGCATAAAGAGGATGATGTGGTCAAAATACTCATTTGCCTAATAATTCTGCACTCCCTGTATATAGCATAGGGTGAAGAAGAGGACTGAGTGCCCCGTTTTGAGGTGCAGAGTAATGTAGCCAAATCCTAGCAGCTGGCCACACTGGAAAAGGATCCTGTGTGCTTTTGGCTCTGTTTCAGGTCCTTATTCAGGCAAAAATTCGGACCTGTTTCGCCCCTGAAATGGAGAACAGGGACGCACCGGACCCTCTGCTGTGGGCCTTGGCTAGTGTGAACCCGACCTTATGAATCCCCCTTTCCCCTCCTCGCATCAGATCCAGCTCCCCTCTTTCAGCCAGCGGTGGCTGCAGGGGAGAGGAGGGAGCACTAACATTGGATGGACCATAGGAGCTCCTATGGGTGACATCACTGCCCCTCCAGGCTTTACCAGCCTCTGCCTAGAGCTCTTTCCTCTCCCCTGCAGCTGCCACAGAGGAGATCCTATAACTGGACCTGAGTCGGCTGAAAATGAGTATATACAGTACATCTTGCTTCTACAGGTTAGTCAGTATAGGTTAGGATGGGAAGAATTTTTTATTTTAAAGACGAGTTAGGCATAGCCTGAAAATCCACTTTTAAATGTCCTAATTAGATTTGTTATCTATAATTTTTTATGTCTTTCCTCTAACAGAGATTACCTGGTGATCCTGCAGTTCCTAGAGCTTCCTCATTCCTGGTAGCAATTCCTGCAGACTCGTAGAGCCCCTGCAGTGTTGTCATCACAGTGCAAATGCTCCCCAAAATGTAGGTTGTGTCTTACTATACCTGGCATAAGGTGTATGTAAACCTAAGGACCTCTTAACACTCCTCTATTTTGATGCAGCAAAACTCATGCATTTTTCTGCAAGAGCATGCATGTCAAGAAGTAATCTTATGCTTTCCTGTGTGGCTGATTCACATCTGTGTGCTACACTGTAGTGTGCAAGACAAAGGGGGACTCTATGGGCCCATGTATGCCTTCACGTGTACGTTATCATGCACACAATGTAAATCCAGCCTACACCACTGCGGATCATTAAAAAGTGCAATTGTTTTTAGTGATAAACCTGCTGATCTTCTACATCTTTATTCTAGCCACTTCCCATGTGATTGTACTCCAACAAGGACTTCATAGCACCAGGAATTATTTTAATGAGTGCAGCACATTAAGGCTGGGATCACATTATAACATGCGGAGGCTCACAGCCTAATACTTACCTGAGCCCCCTCTCGATCCAGCGATTTTGGCCGGGACTCTCCCTCCTGATTGGCTGAGACAAAGCCACGGGGGGCGCCGTTGCTGTCAAAGTGAGCCAATGAGGAGACAGAGAGAGAAGGCGGGGCTGAGCCACATCTCTGTGTCCGAAGAGCAGCAGCTCAGCTACTCCCATAGCAAGCTGCTTGCTGTGGGGGCACGCAACAGGAGGGAGGGGCCAGAAGCACCTAAGAGGGACCCGATAAGAGGAGGATCTGGGCTGCTCTATGTAAAACCAACTGCATATAGGAGGAAAGTATAACATGTTTGTTATTTTTAAACAAAAAAAAAACAAGAATTTAATATCACTTTAAATATTTAAAATATATATATATATATATATATATCTCAAATCGGCATAAATATGTTTTGTATTTTAGTAACTGGGTTTACATATACATTCATAACCCCCTCTGCCAATGAGATGTTTTCTGTGCGTTTGGTAAATTTCATCAACGTCACGAGCTGCTGCTGGCTGTCTTGCTAAGGGATTACGGGATGTCAAGGGATTAGAGACCTGTCATAGTAGTAATGGCTATTGGGGTAATAGATCCTGAGTGATCAAGGACTCGTAATAGTAATGGCTATAGGGATAATTGATCCCGAGTGATCAGAGACTTGTAATAGTAATGGCTATAGGGGTAATTGATCCTGAGTGATCAGAGACTTGTAATAGTAATGGCTATAGGGATAATTGATCCCGAGTGATCAGAGACTTGTAATAGTACTGGCTATAGGGATAATTGATCCTGAGTGATCAGGGACTTGTAATAGTAATGGCTATAGGGATAGTGATCCTGAGTGATCGGGGACTTGTAATAGTAATGGCTATAGGGATAGTGATCCTGAGTGATCGGGGACTTGTATTAGTAATGGCTATAGGGATAAGTGATCCTGAGTGATCGGGGACTTGTAATAGTAATGGCTATAGGGATAAGGGATCCTGAGTGATCAGAGACTTGTAATAGTAATGGCTATAGGGATAAGGGATCCTGAGTGATCAGAGACTTGTAATAGTAATGGCTATAGGGATAATTGATCCCGAGTGATCAGAGACTTGTAATAGTAATGACTATAGGGATAATTGATCCTGAGTGATCAGACTTGTAATAGTAATGGCTATAGGGATAATTGATCCCGAGTGATCAGAGACTTGTAATAGTAATGACTATAGGGATAATTGATCCTGAGTGATCAGAGACTTGTAATAGTAATGGCTATAGGGATAATTGATCCTGAGTGATCAGAGACTTGTAATAGTAATGGCTATAGGGATAATTGATCCCGAGTGATCAGAGACTTGTAATAGTAATGACTATAGGGATAATTGATCCTGAGTGATCAGAGACTTGTAATAGTAATGGCTATAGGGATAATTGATCCTGAGTGATCAGAGACTTGTAATAGTAATGGCTATAGGGATAATTGATCCTGAGTGATCAGAGACTTGTAATAGTAATGACTATAGGGATAATTGATCCTGAGTGATCAGAGACTTGTAATAGTAATGGCTATAGGGATAATTGATCCTGAGTGATCAGAGACTTGTAATAGTAATGGCTATAGGGATAATTGATCCCGAGTGATCAGAGACTTGTAATAGTAATGACTATAGGGATAATTGATCCTGAGTGATCAGAGACTTGTAATAGTAATGGCTATAGGGATAATTGATCCTGAGTGATCAGAGACTTGTAATAGTAATGGCTATAGGGATAATTGATCCTGAGTGATCAGAGACTTGTAATAGTAATGACTATAGGGATAATTGATCCTGAGTGATCAGAGACTTGTAATAGTAATGGCTATAGGGATAATTGATCCTGAGTGATCAGAGACTTGTAATAGTACTGGCTATAGGGATAATTGATCCTGAGTGATCAGGGACTTGTAATAGTAATGGCTATAGGGATAGTGATCCTGAGTGATCGGGGACTTGTATTAGTAATGGCTATAGGGATAAGTGATCCTGAGTGATCGGGGACTTGTAATAGTAATGGCTATAGGGATAAGTGATCCTGAGTGATCAGAGACTTGTAATAGTAATGGCTATAGGGATAAGGGATCCTGAGTGATCAGAGACTTGTAATAGTAATGGCTATAGGGATAAGGGATCCTGAGTGATCAGAGACTTGTAATAGTAATGGCTATAGGGATAAGGGATCCTGAGTGATCAGAGACTTGTAATAGTAATGGCTATAGGGATAAGTGATCCTGAGTGATCAGAGACTTGTAATAGTAATGGCTATAGGGATAAGGGATCCTGAGTGATCAGAGACTTGTAATAGTAATGGCTATAGGGATAAGGGATCCTGAGTGATCAGAGACTTGTAATAGTAATGGCTATAGGGATAAGGGATCCTGAGTGATCAGAGACTTGTAATAGTAATGGCTATAGGGATAAGTGATCCTGAGTGATCGGGGACTTGTAATAGTAATGGCTATAGGGATAAGGGATCCTGAGTGATCAGAGACTTGTAATAGTAATGGCTATAGGGATAAGGGATCCTGAGTGATCAGAGACTTGTAATAGTAATGGCTATAGGGATAATTGATCCTGAGTGATCAAAATTGTAATAGTAATGGCTATAGGGATAATTGATCCCGAGTGATCAGAGACTTGTAATAGTACTGGCTATAGGGATAATTGATCCTGAGTGATCAGGGACTTGTAATAGTAATGGCTATAGGGATAGTGATCCTGAGTGATCGGGGACTTGTATTAGTAATGGCTATAGGGATAAGTGATACTGAGTGATCGGGGACTTGTAATAGTAATGGCTATAGGGATAAGGGATCCTGAGTGATCGGGGACTTGTAATAGTAATGGCTATAGGGATAAGTGATCCTGAGTGATCAGAGACTTGTAATAGTAATGGCTATAGGGATAAGTGATCCTGAGTGATCAGAGACTTGTAATAGTAATGGCTATAGGGATAAGGGATCCTGAGTGATCAGAGACTTGTAATAGTAATGGATATAGGGATAAGGGATCCTGAGTGATCAGAGACTTTTAATAGTAATGGCTATAGGGATAAGTGATCCTGAGTGATCGGGGACTTGTAATAGTAATGGCTATAGGGATAAGGGATCCTGAGTGATCAGAGACTTGTAATAGTAATGACTATAGGGATAAGGGATCCTGAGTGATCAGAGACTTGTAATAGTAATGGCTATAGGGATAAGGGATCCTGAGTGATCAGAGACTTGTAATAGTAATGGCTATAGGGATAATTGATCCTGAGTGATCAGACTTGTAATAGTAATGACTATAGGGATAATTGATCCTGAGTGATCAGAGACTTGTAATAGTAATGGCTATAGGGATAATTGATCCTGAGTGATCAGAGACTTGTAATAGTAATGGCTATAGGGATAATTGATCCTGAGTGATCAGAGACTTGTAATAGTAATGACTATAGGGATAATTGATCCTGAGTGATCAGGGACTTGTAATAGTAATGGCTATAGGGATAAGGGATCCTGAGTGATCGGGGACTTGTAATAGTAATGGCTATAGGGATAAGGGATCTTGAGTGATCAGAGACTTGTAATAGTAATGGCTATAGGGATAAGGGATCCTGAGTGATCAGAGACTTGTAATAGTAATGGCTATAGGGATAAGGGATCCTGAGTGATCAGAGACTTGTAATAGTAATGGCTATAGGGATAAGGGATCCTGAGTGATCAGAGACTTGTAATAGTAAAGGCTATAGGCATAAGTGATCCTGAGTGATCAGGGACTTGTAATAATGATGGCTGTAGGGATAATTGATTCTTATTGGGCTGACTATTCAATCTGTTTACACAAACTTTCTACAATCTCTATTAGGTTTACTTTAACTATGTAACATGAAGACAAACCTAAACAATACAGTCACTTTGTGTCCAATCAGTCAGGCCCTTGAACAAACAGATCATATAATGTATGGCCAGCTTTAGATTCACCAAAACTATGTAAACTAAAGGCAAACCTGAACAATCCAATCGGTTTGAATGCAGCCAGACAGGCCCTTGTATTACACTGTGTATGGCCAGCCTGAGTGAGCAGGGACCTATAATAATAATAATGTACTTATAGTATAAGTGAGCATTTTTAGTGATCAGAGACCCATAATAGAATAGGTGTGTGTGTGTGTCCTGATCCTCCCTAATGAAGAATAAAGAGGTAAGTGACCCTCCCTAATAATAATAACAATGAAGTATAAAGAGATAAGTGACCCTCCCTAATAATAATACAAACAATAAAGTATAACGAGGTAAGTGACCCTCCCTAATAATAATAGTGAAGTATAGGTGATCCTCCTAGTGATAGGTAGGTGAACAATGATCGCTCTCCTACTACATCTACTTACCTTGCCCTCCAAGGATTCTAGAACAAGTACCCTACTCCCTCTGCAGCCCGACCTTCCCGCCCATCCGCACTTCTCGCCTTACCCATGGAGCTCCTCTAAGGAGATAATCGCTTCCCTATTGGATGATACAAAGTGTAGGGATGACAGGCGGAGCTGGGAGCCAATCAGACACCCTGGCAGAGGTGGCGAGGAACGCGGGTGTGTTCTATGTGCGGCCGGTTATGTCGGTGTATTGGTGCAGGGCCCTGGTGTGCGCAGAGTGTGTTGTGCGGGATCTGGGCACATCTGCCTATCCATCATGAATCTGCCCATCAATAAAGCCTCCTCTGAGATTGAAGTGTCAGGATAAGAGGACAAGGTTCCTTCTTCCCCCCTACACGTGCTTTTCTCTGCCAGTGTCCACCATGTTTTTTTGCTAGCTACAAAGTTTATAACCCATCAATCACAACCGATCTTTCATTGCCTTCACCAAATTACCTGAAATCTGATTGGTTGATATGGGTTATTATACTTTGACAATCATCGCAGTTTTGTCTTAACCACTTCCCCCGGAACGATTTGCCCCCGTAATGACCAGGCCATTTTTTGCAATCGGCATTGCGTCAGTTTTAACTGACAATTGCGCGGTCATGCAAAGTTGTACCCTAACAAAATTGGCGTCCTTTTTTTCCCACAAATAGAGCTTTCTTTTGGTGGTATTTGATCACCTCTGCGGTTTTTATTTTTTGTGATATAAACAAAAACAAAACGACAGTTTTGAAAAACAAACAAACAATATTTTTTACTTTTTGCTGTAATAATATGCAAAAAAAACACAAATTTCTTCAATGGCTTGGGCCAATATGTATTCTACATATTTTTGGTTAAAAAAAAAAAAAAAAATCGCAATAAGCATTTATTGATTGGTTTGTGCAAAAGTTATAAACCCAGATTAACAGAGTGTTGGGCGCACATTAAGCCACCGTAGCGCAAACGCCATACACCACACCAACGTAGTGCAGAGAGGCAAGCATTACATTCAGCAAGCTATTGCTCCCAATGCTGCATCTGCGTAGGTTTCGATGTCGCAGGCCCGCGTAGGTGGAAGTGGGCGTGACCCCATGCAAATGATGGTCCGAGCATGGTGCAGTGTTTTTTACGCCCAGCGTATCATCCGCCGTGACGTAGACACATGCACAGCACCCTTATGCGCATGCTCAGAACCACGCCGGCACAACTGCCTAAGCTACGCCGGATCACCACGTACGCCGTGAACTTAATGTACGCCCAGCCAGACACACGTCCAGTGCACAATACGCCGACTTGTGTTCCCTGGTGCAGACCTTTGCATGTCTGTTGCCGGGTTGCACCTCATCTATGGGGAATAAGTTTACGCGCACCCCGCGCAGCATGCGTCGGGTGCACGCACGTTCGTGAATTCGCCGTATTTCCTTCATTTGCATGTTTGAATGCCTAATCAATGGGAGCAGCAACATGCGTCCAGCCCATATTTGCGCCCACCCTACGCCGGCGTGTGCAAGCTACATCGGCGTAGGGTGGCAAGTTTTTAGGCGTATGTTTGTTTGTGGGTCTGGCGCACACATAGGACGGCGCACATTTGCACTTACCGGTGCACATTTGCACCTACGTCAACGTAAGTGCTTTGTGAATCTGGGCCATAGGGCCAGATTCTCAGCGGCGCTACGACGGAGTATCTCAGATACCCCGTGGTATCGCCGTTTTTTTTGCCTCGTATCTATGAGAGTGATTCCTAGAATCACTTTGGCATAGATACGCCTGAACATCCGACAAGTGTAAAACCATTACACTTGCGGATCGTAGTTGTAATGACAACTCCGGCCACTAGGTGGCCTTTACGTTGTTTTCTCATTTGCCTATGCAAATGAGGCTACTACGCCGATTCCCGATCGCTTTTACGCCGCCCCGTCGTCGCGTACGTCGTTTTCGTTCGCGTAAGGTTACCCCTGCTAATATGAGGAGTAACCTTACGAAGTGCCGTCGGATGCCATGTTAAGTATGGCGTCGGGTCAGCGTCGGCTTTTTCCGTCGCTTACATCGTTTTACTAACTCGTTCGCGAATAGGGCATTGCGTAGTGACGATCACGTCGTTTTGACGTCGGTTTCCCCGGCCGGCGCATGGGCAGTTCGTTCGACGCGGGGGCGCGCTTAATGTAAATACAAGCCGCCCCCTTTGAATTACGCGGGCTTACGCTGGGCGATTTACTCTACGCCTCCGCAAACTACGGAGCAAGTGCTTAGAGAATACGGCACTTGCTCTGTTACGTTGCGGCGGCGTAGTGTAAATAGCTTACGCTACGCCGGCGAATTTGTATGAGAATCTGGCCCATAGTGTCTACAGAATAGGGGAGATTTTTTTTTTTTTTTACTAATAATGGCGGTGATCAGTGATTTTTAGTGAGACCGCGACATTGCGGCACACAGATCGGACACTTTTGACACTTTTTTGGGACCAGTGACATTTATACAGCATTGACAGATCCCCATTCTGGCTCTCTGTGGAGCAATTGTGGGTGGCTGGCGAACATTGCTGCCGCCAACCATGCGCATCGGCTCTGGCGATTACTAATAAAATAAAGGAAAGCTCCATCTTAGGCCGCGTACACACGATCAAATTTGTCCGCTGAAAACGGTCCGATGGACCGTTTCAGCAGACAAATCCGATCGTGTGTACGGGCTAGCGGACAGGTTTGTCCATCGGACAAATTTCAAAGCATGCTTTGAAATTTGTCCGCTACAAACCTGTCCGTCGGATATGTCCGCTGGTTAGTACGGCAAGCCAGCGGACATATCTTCCCACACATGCGGCGTATCCTGTGAATGGATCCGACGCATGCGCACGGAAGTGTTTACTTCCCGGTGCGGTGACGTGGCGGCGTCAACGTCACCGCCGCATCACCACGCTGTCTGCCGGCGGGGATTTTGATCCGATGGTGTGTACACGCCATCGGACCGAAATCCGATGAGACATGTCCGCTCTAAACTGTCCGTCGGACAAGTTTGAGCGGACATATCTCATCGTGTGTACGAGGCCTAACAGTTAATTAGCTACAGCAAACAGTTTGTTTTAAAAGGTTTTACATAAATAAAGTTCATAAGCACTCCTGTCATTATTAAATGGTTTGTCTCAACCCTCTAACTGCCACTTTTGCTGGACAGTTTGGTTTGTTGGGAAGTTAAAGTGGCAGTAAGCTCTTTTTTTTTTAACTTCTACCTTCTACCTGCCTGTAATATGTCTTATCTGTAGGTACAGTGAAATCTTCTAAACCCGTACTGTTTGGAAGATATTCACACTGCAAGCAGCCGGTGATGTCACCATGCACACTCAAGGGACACAGACCTGTGCCATCCCTTCAGAGCCCCATGCCGTGGTTCATGACTCCTGCGCGCATGCAAGGGAGTAAAATCATCACAGAGCAGCCAATCAGAAGCCTGGAGTACACAAAACCAGAAGGAAGATTAGGTGAAGATGGAAGCCCTCTAAGCAGTGACAGCGTGCTGCTTCGTTCTAAGGTAAGTGTTTCATAATGTGCTAGTAAGTGGTGCCTACTAGCACATTATGCCTTTACCTTGCAGGGTTTAAAAAAAACACTGTCCACGGCTCTGCTGACTGACACCATCCACTGACTTCTACTAACACCACCCTCTGCCCTACTGACACTGTCCTGCTGACACCAACCTCTGCCCTATTGACAGTGTCCACTGCTCTACTGACACCAACCTCTGACCTACTGACACTGTCCACTGCCCACTGCTCTACTGACACCAACCTCTGACCTACTGACACTGTCCACTGCCCACTGCTCTACTGACACCAACCTCTGACCTACTGACACTGTCCACTGCTCTGCTGACACCAAACTCTGACCTACTGACACTGTCCACTGCTCTACTGACACCAAACTCTGCCCTACTGACACCAAACTCTGCCTACTGCTCTACTGACACCAAACTCTGCCCACTGCTCTACTGACACCAAACTCTGCCCTACTGACACCAAACTCTGGCCACTGCTCTACTGACACCAACCTCTGACCTACTGACACTGTCCACTTCTCTACTGACACCAACCTCTGACCTACTGGCACTGTCCACTGCTCTACTGACACCAACCTCTGCCCCACTGACAGTGTCCTGCTGACGCCAACCTCTGCCCTACTGACACTGTCCACTGCTCTATTGACACCAACCTCTGCCCTATTGACACTGTCCACTGCTCTACTGACACCAACCTCTGACCTACTAACACTGTCCACTGCTCTACTGACACCAACCTCTGACCTACTGACACTGCCCACTGCTCTACTGACACCAACCTCTGACCTACTGACACTGTCCACTGCTCCACTGACACCAAAATCTGACCTACTGACATTGTCCACTGCTCCACTGACACCAAAATCTGACCTACTGACATTGTCCACTGCTCCACTGACACCAACCTCTGCCCTACTGACAGTGTCCACTGCTCTACTGACACCAACTTCTGCCCTACTGACACTGTCCACTGCTCTACTGACACCAACCTCTGCCCTACTGACACTGTCCACTGCTCTACTGACACCAACCTCTGCCCTACTGACACTGTCCACTGCTCCACTGACACCAACTTCTGCCCTACTGACACTGTCCACTGCTCTACTGACACCAACCTCTGACCTACTGACACTGTCCACTGCTCTACTGACACCAACCTCTGACCTACTGACACTGTCCACTGCTCCACTGACACCAAAATCTGACCTACTGACATTGTCCACTGCTCCACTGACACCAACCTCTGCCCTACTGACACTGTCCACTGCTCTACTGACACCAACTTCTGCCCTACTGACACTGTCCACTGCTCTACTGTCACCAACCTCTGCCCTACTGACACTGTCCACTGCTCTACTGACACCAACCTCTGACCTACTGACATTGTCCACTGCTCTACTGACACCAACCTCTGACCTACTGACACTGTCCACTGCTCCACTGACACCAACTTCTGCCCTACTGACACTGTCCACTGCTCTACTGACACCAACCTCTGACCTACTGACACTGTCCACTGCTCTACTGACACCAACCTCTGCCCTACTGACACTGTCCACTGCTCCACTGACACCAACTTCTGCCCTACTGACACTGTCCACTGCTCTACTGACACCAACCTCTGACCTACTGACACTGTCCACTGCTCTACTGACACCAACCTCTGCCCTACTGACACTGTCCACTGCTCTACTGACACCAACCTCTGACCTACTGACACTGTCCACTGCTCTACTGACACCAACCTCTGACCTACTGACACTGTCCACTGCTCTACTGACACCAACCTCTGCCCTACTGACACTGTCCACTGCTCCACTGACACCAACTTCTGCCCTACTGACACTGTCCACTGCTCTACTGACACCAACCTCTGACCTACTGACACTGTCCACTGCTCTACTGACACCAACCTCTGACCTACTGACACTGTCCACTGCTCCACTGACACCAACATCTGACCTACTGACATTGTCCACTGCTCCACTGACACCAACCTCTGCCCTACTGACACTGTCCACTGCTCTACTGACACCAACTTCTGCCCTACTGACACTGTCCACTGCTCTACTGTCACCAACCTCTGCCCTACTGACACTGTCCACTGCTCTACTGACACCAACCTCTGACCTACTGACATTGTCCACTGCTCTACTGACACCAACCTCTGACCTACTGACACTGTCCACTGCTCCACTGACACCAACTTCTGCCCTACTGACACTGTCCACTGCTCTACTGACACCAACCTCTGACCTACTGACACTGTCCACTGCTCTACTGACACCAACCTCTGCCCTACTGACACTGTCCACTGCTCCACTGACACCAACTTCTGCCCTACTGACACTGTCCACTGCTCTACTGACACCAACCTCTGACCTACTGACACTGTCCACTGCTCTACTGACACCAACCTCTGACCTACTGACACTGTCCACTGCTCCACTGACACCAAAATCTGACCTACTGACATTGTCCACTGCTCCACTGACACCAACCTCTGCCCTACTGACACTGTCCACTGCTCTACTGACACCAACTTCTGCCCTACTGACACTGTCCACTGCTCTACTGTCACCAACCTCTGCCCTACTGACACTGTCCACTGCTCTACTGACACCAACCTCTGACCTACTGACATTGTCCACTGCTCTACTGACACCAACCTCTGACCTACTGACACTGTCCACTGCTCTACTGACACCAAAATCTGACCTACTGACATTGTCCACTGCTCCACTGACACCAACCTCTGCCCTACTGACACTGTCCACTGCTTTACTGACACCAACCTCTGCCCTACTGACACTGTCCACTGCTCCACTGATACTGTTCATGTTTTAAGAAATGTTAAATGTTTGTTTACATTTATTTAGAAGTTTTTTGTGTGTGTGTGTGTGTGTGTGTGTGTGTATTTATTATGAACTAGCATTAAATGTAGAGCTTTTTAAGGACACAGGTCCCAGATCCACTTTTGACCCTCCTTGTTGCTCCTACTGCATCCTTTTAAAATCTAGACAGGGAAATTCTTATTTAGCTAACTACAAATATTAAAGTGGAACTCATAACAATTTGATAACTTTCTTAATTTTTTAAAGGGCTACATTTGCCTATTTTTATTTAAAAGAAAGCTCTGTAAAAAAACACACATGAGGTTTCCCTTGCAGGGGTATTGAGCATTCCTTTTTCCATCAAAGTAAATGACATTCGGCCCTTCTGGCTTATGCTTGCAGCACTGCCACTCTGGTCTTACACTCCAGGCCCTTGTCTATCTCCCACAGACTGTTCGCACACAGCTAGCAGCCCCTTTCCTGCTCTGGCTCCCAGCTCTCCCCTAGGTGGAGCACTCCTGACTCCTGGACAACGACCTCTCATCTGCCGAGCTGGAGCCCAGAACCATGGTCAGGTCACGACTAAAAGCCCAGCACACACCTGACCAATTAATGTGCTGTCTGTTCTGAATACCTGGACCCAGGATTGGAGATTTCATCCCACCCGGATCACTCTCCAGGCTCCAGGTCCCAAAATTGTTCATACAGATGGTTACATATCCGTGGATTTTTGTCCGAAGGGGTGTTGGCCGTGAACTTGTTCTGGATACACACGGCAGAACATTTTCATCCAACAGTCACCAAATCACATGTTTTTTCAGCTCTTTACCTCCACTCTTTGGGCAACTTCTGTTTGATGTTTAGCATTGGTTCTGAGCATGTGTGTTTGTACTTTGGATTTTAGTCCGATGGACACACGATCGGATGATCCGACGTAACACATTTGTTTTTTGGAAAGTTTGAGAGCATTCACAGTGAGCATTCACAGTGAACATTTGTCCATGTAAATTCCCACAACAATTGTCCGATGGAGCATACAGACAGATTTTCCAATAAAACATGTCTGTCGGACCGTTGTTGTCAAAAAGTCTGATCGTGTGTATGGGCCTTAAGGGTTCCCTTCACTGAAAGTAAGGGACCAAGCCCAACACCTGGAAAATAACCCCACACTAAAATCCCCCCTCCACCAAATGATTTGGAGGGCTGGCCCAATACTTTTGGGAATATAGTGTGGATGAGCGAGCTTGGGGTGGAGGAAGTTGACTGGCCTGCACAGAGTGCTGACCTCAACCCAGACCTCGACCTAAACTTAGGCAAGGAGAGCAATAATCAGAAAAGCAGCTAAAAGACTCATGGAGGAGCTGCAGATATCCACAGCTCAGGTGGGAGAATCTGTCCTCAGGACAACTATTAGTCGTGTACTCCACAAATATGGCCTTTATGGAAGAGTGGCAAAAAGAAAGCCATTGTTGAAACAAAGCTATACAAAGTCCCGTTTGCAGTTTGCATGATGCCATGTGGGGGACACAGCAAACATGTGGAAGGAGGTGCTCTGATCAGATGAGACCAAAATGTGTGGAGGAAAACTATCACTGCACATCACCCTGAATACACCATCCCCACCGTGAAACATGGTGGTGACATCATCATGTTGTGAGGATGCTTTTCTTCAGCAGGGACAGGGAAGCTGGTCAGAATTTATGTGAAAATGGATGGAGCCAAATACAGGGCAATCTTAGAAGAAAACCTGTTAGGCCTCGTACACACGAGGCAATCTATTTGTTCAAATCGGTCGGACCGACCGATTTGAACAAATCTGTCTGATAGGATTTTGGTTTGCTCGCGTGTACACACGAGCAAACCAAAATCCCCGCCAGCAGACGGCGCGCTGACGTGTCGGTGACGTGGCGGTGACGTTGACGCCGCCACGTCACCGCACCAGGAAGTAAAACACTCCCGAGCATGCGCCGAATCCATTCGGGGGCGGTGCGGGACGACATGTCTGCTGGTAAGTGTACTAACCAGCAGACATGTCGGGCGGACGGATTCCCACCCGATAGATTTCAAAGTATGCTTTGAAATCTGTCGGGTGGCCAAATCCGTCGGCTCGGCCGTACACACGATCGAATCTGTCTGCTGGGACGGTCTAGCAGACCGTTTCCAGCAGACAGATTTGATCGTGTGTACGAGGCCTTAGAGTCTGCAAAAGACTCGAGACTGGGGCGGAGGTTCACCTTCCAGCAGGACAACGACCCTAAACATACAGCCATAGCTACAATGGAATGGTTTAGATCAAAGTATTAGAATGTGTTAGAATGGCCTAGTCAAAGTCCAGTCCTAAATCCAATTAAGAATGCCTCCCTGCCTCCTCCTCCATGCCCACTAACCAGCTAAACACAATGAGGGTGGGATATTACATGTAGATTAGAGCGGTAGGAAAACATTTTTTGTTAATTTTACCTACAGGTAAGCTTATAATAAACATGCACCCTTTAGAAGTGTAGGATATCCTAGCGAGCAACGGCCAGTGACGTCACTGGCTCATGTGCTCCAAAGAAATACCAATGCTGTGCCTGCAGAGCTGTGTGCGGTGGCCAAGACACAGCTCAGGAGTGATGTCCTCATGGTTTGGCCGGTCAGACTGCTGGAGCCCACAAACCCAGAAGGAAGACCGGGCAAAGATGGAAGCCCTGTCAGCAGCACAGGGCGCTGCTGGAGGGCTTTGATTCAAGGTAAGTGTCCCATAATGTGCTAGTATGTGGTGCATACTAGCACATTATGATATTGCTTTGCAGGGGGAAACATTCATTACTGCTTCAATGGAGGCTTTACCTCCTTATTCTAAGAAACAGTCTGGAAGAGGTGTGAGACAGCCCATCACTGGCAGAAATCTGCCCACACCATGTTAGTTCCACAACATAATAAAGATTTAATTTTAAATATATGTTTTTAGGACAATTTAAAACAGTTTATTGATATTACTTATTTATTTTTACTATGTATTCCAAAGGCTGTTTTTTTTGTTTTTTTTGAACATGTAACTAGCAGCAGAGGCTAAAAGCTCCTCCTGCTTATGTTTCCCTGCAGACAGGCTGGGAGAGAGCTGCGTCATCTAACTCATATCGATTAGGAAAATGCTACTTAGATTTTTATTTTTATTATTAATGAAAGAAATTACAGTGCCGTCATCCACATACAGAAATAGAAGGGACAATGTGCCCTCCACAACACTCGGAGTTTCTCACATGGCCCTCTTGGGAAAATGAATTGCCCACTCCTGATCTACAGCCTGTAAGGAACGCACAACTATATTTCAGCCAAACATTCTTGACACTCAGAAACACACAGATGTCTCTGTAGGAAAAATCTAGAGATAACCTTGCCAGAGAGAACATTTCATTCACTGGGGGACTCTCTGTCTCATAAAAAAATGTGTTAGATGGTCTTCCAGGGTGAAATGGGGCTCAGTGAAGGACATATCTATCCTTAATTACTTGGCAGAACTCTGTGTAGCAACCACATGAAACAGTTCACAATGTTCAATAAGCTTTGTTTATGGGGTTATTTCAGTTCTACCTGACAAACAAAGAGTGATAATAACCACATTCCAGTTTGGTGGAATCCTCAAAGATACTTATATTTTAGGATGTTACCGGATTCTTTTATTTTTTTTCATTTTGATGTTTTTTTTAAACTACACATATATTGTATGTCTTACACAATAGTCTAACACATAAATGATGAGATTATATATTACATATATATATATTACATGAGATTATATATTACATATATTACATATATAAATACTAAAGTGTATATAAAGTCAGATTACTTTTTTTTTTTTATGTGAGCTTGCACATCCCCTGTCAGGATTTTATTGCTGCCTCTCTTCCCACCATGTTCTCTATTTGTCCTGGTGACTGTTTGTCTCCAGGACTGACGTGTAAGAAAGCCGAAGTAGTAAAAAGGTGCTTTCCTGGCACATATATTTAGCAGACTCTAATGCCGCGTACACGCGATCATTTTTTGCGATGAAAAAAAACAACGTTTTCAAAAACGTAATTTAAATTGATTGTGTGTGGGCAAAACGTCGTTTTATGTCTTCAAAAAAACGATGAAAAATTTTTTCGAACATGCTTGACTTTTTTGTGTCGTTTTTCAAAACTTCGTTTTTTGTGTCATAAAAAGTGATGGTGTGTGGGCAAAACGATGTGCAAAACGACGTTTTCAACCCGCGCATGCTCAGAAGCAATTTCTCATACGGGAGCGCTTGTTCAGGTAAAACTACTGTTCAGAATGGATTAAGCACATTCGTTTCTTTTTAAAAGTAATGAAGCAAAGAATGCCCTGCATTTGAACCAATGCATTTTAATGCTACACTAAATTCCTAGTTTGTTGTGGCTCATCTTGTTACATACTTCTGTTAACCTTTTTACTTTCTTAGTTTTTTTTCTTTATTTCTTTATTTCCTCTTATTTTTTTTTAAGCACATCATCTCCCTTATTTTTTTTTTAAATGTTTACCAAAATGTGAATTGTGGTTGATTTTGGAGTGTGTGTGAAGTGACCCCTAACAACATTTTTTTTTTTAAATAAATTACCCACAAGGAGGTTGTTGTCCCTTTTTTAAATGTGTCTGCCTACTCAGTAAATGATCTCTATATATTGTTAAAAATACATATGTACAAATTTTGCACGCAAACAAAAAAGACATTCATTTCTGTCGAAAAGCACTAAAACAAAATTACACACATCTGGCAAACAAAAATAGAAACAAAATAAAAACAAAGAAGCCAGGAAGAAAGCAAAGGAGACCCTGCTTGAATTTGAAAAGACAAGGGTTCACCAAAGCAACACTGAAGTCTGTAAAGCCAAAAGAAATTTGATTAGGGGCACCATCACTTCTTCTTCCCTTTACTCTTCCCTGCAGTCTTCCCTGCAGTCTTCCCTGCAGCCTTCCCTGCAGCCCGAATCCTCGGGGGCTGGGTTCCTGGAGCCAAGGTTGTGGCAGGAGCCAGAGCAGGCTCAGGAAGAGGAGGAGCAGGAGAAGGAGCAGGAGCAGGAAGAGCAGAAAGGACAGGAGTGCTGATCAGCCCAATGTCAATGTCGTCATTGAGCTTGCCCAGTGTGGCCATGCTTATGGCCTTAAAGATTAGCAACTCGTGTCCAAGATGGCGACGGGAGAGGACGTGTAGTGACTGAGCTCCCGCTCTGAGAATCCTTTCTGCCTTATTCCTCGTGTGGATTCTGGGCCACCTATTTGCAAATCCTTCCCTTGTCTCCCGGGGAATGCGCCGGAATAGCAGGGGCTGTCGGACGCGCCGCAACACCGCCGCAGGGCCCACCCCGCCGAAGTCCAGGCCTAAGCACACGCCTGGCCCTCTGCGGCCTTCCCCTTCTGTCTGCATGGCGTCCCATCCGGACATCCCGCGGGACGACGCGATCCAGGCCGGTTCGGCGGCGTTTGAGGCACTCATGGCGGCGATCTCCACCTGCCAATCAGCCCTAACGATCAAGATTGACCATGTCCAGGCGGACACAGCGCTCATACGCCGCGACCTGGATGCGTTCAGGGACCGCGTGGCGGAGGCGGAGAGACGGGTCTCGGACCTGGAGGACACCCAGAGGGATCACCACACTGACATCCAGTCCTTGAAGGCCAGGGTGAAGGTCCTGGAACACAGAGCGGAAGACGCCGAGAACAGGAACCGCCGCAATAATCTCCGTGTCCTGGGCCTCCCGGAGGGGGCAGAAGGTACTGATCCTGTGGCCTTCATGGAGCAGATCCTCCCCACTATCCTCCCGGCCGCCCGGTTCTCCCACTATTTCTCTATTGAGAGAGCCCATCGCATACCGGCGACCAGAGGCCCTGTAGGAGCGCCGCCGCGCACCTTTATTTTCAAGTTTCTCCACTACCGCGACAGGGACACTGTTCTCAGGGCTGCGCGTCTGCAAGGAGATCTCAAGTACCAGAACGCCAGGCTCCTGATTTTCCCGGACTACTCGGTGGAGACACAGCGCCAGCGCAAGTCCTTTGACCACGTCCGTGCCATGCTGAGAGAACGGGGGATCAAGTACAGCATGCTCTTCCCTGCCAGGCTCAGAGTTCAAGATGGTGAGAGAGTCCACTTTTTCACTTCCCCGAGAGATGCCGCGACCTGGGCCGAATCCCTCCCTGGCTGAGAGACCTTTGACTCATCCCTTGGGGGTTCCTTAGGATCCTGGCGGGCCCTGATGCAGCTATGAGGCCTACTGACTGCCCCCACCACAGCTCCCCTGCCTAACTAACACTGCGGAGGCATCCTCCTCTGTCCCTGGGGGGTTGGGAGGGCCGGACCCCACCCTGTCACCTTGTTTGGCTGCCACCTTTCCCCCCCCCCGGCTGCATCTCCCCAGCAGTGGGCCAGGAGCTATAGCTGATCCTCCTCTCCGTCCCCCTCCACCACCCCCATGTCTCCCATCCTGCTGACTTTTCGATGGAGGGCGCCCCCCCCCTTTTTTCTCCTCCCCCTGAAAATTGACTCACATCTGTTTTTCCCCCTTTTATTTTTTATTTTTATCTTTTTTGACTCCCTGTTGGATGTCCTTGTTGCTAGTACTCAAGAACTGCACCCCCGGGTCTCCGGGTGATCCACACACCTCATCCTCCTGCGGATTCTCAGGACCACTAACTGTATTGACCTACAGTAGCGGGTAGCCGCTCGGACACTGCCCTCATGTCCGGCCTTAGGGCTGGGGTTTGTTTTGGGATACAAGTCCTCCTCCATGTTCGCGGGGGGGGGGGCGGGGTGGGGGCATGGGTTGGGAAGCCCGGTTGGCGCCCTGTTATGTTTGATTGTTTTATGCTCTATGACAGTACTGTTGATTTCTTGCATATTGATTGCTCTGAAAATGGGCCGACGCCCTTCCCCCGCCCCGGTGATGGGTCGGGTGAATGGTTGGAGGCTCCTATGTAGCTCTACCCCTGTGGTGATCTGCCTGGTGGTTTGCAATGGCTACTCTTGATGTCCTCTCCTGGAACACACGGGGCCTGAACTCCCCAGTCAAGAGGTCCCTAGTGTTCCAATTTATTAAAAAGCATAGCCCGCATGTTTGTGTGTTGCAGGAGACACATCTGGTGGGTAGCAAAACCCTCAGCCTCAAAAAGCCCTGGGTAGGTCATCACTATCATTCCACTTACTCTAATTATGCTAGGGGGGTTAGTGTTTTAGTGCTCAAATCCCTCCCTTTAAGCTCCTTGATTTAGTTCTTGACCCGGATGGCAGATTTGTGTTGGTCCATGCTTTGATCTATAACCTCCCCTGGGTACTGGTGGGCTTGTACCTGCCCCCTCCTGCCTCCTTGGCGGTCCTGGGAATACTTGCGGCCAAGTTGGCGCAGTTTCCCTGTGAAAATGTGGTCCTAATGGGTGACTTCAACCTAGTCCCAGACACTGGTATGGACAGGTTCACCTCATCAGGCACCACTCGCCAGGGACTGGCGGAATGGGCTGACACGTACGGGCTCACGGACGTTTGGCGCTGGAGGAACCCGGGGACTCGGGCCTTCACCTGCCACTCATAAATCCTTCTCCCGAATTGACTTAGCGTATGTGGGGACGCCAGTACTACCCCGGGTGCGTGACATTACTATCCTCCCTCGCGGGATCTCGGACCACGCCCCACTCCTCCTCTCACTGACTTTGATGACGGATCCGGCCAGCAACCTCTGGCGGCTCTCCAGGTTCTGGATCTCAGATCCGGAGGTGGAGCCCAAGTTTCATGATACACTCCGATCCTATTGGGCGGAAAACCCGGGTACGGCCGCGGAGAACACGGTGTGGGATGCCTTTAAGGCCTCCTCCCGGGGACAATACCAGTCCCTGATTGCGGGGGTCCGGAGGGAGCGCAGGGCGGAACTCACCAGGGTGGAAGGGGAGGCGGTTCGACAGGAGGCCCTGTATGTCAACACCCAAGACCCGCAACACTACTCCTCCCTGCAATCCCTGACGCGGCAGGCAGTCCTCCTTCGGACAGCCTTGACTCAGAAGAAGCTTCTTCATCAGACTCAGCGTATTTTCGAACAAGGGGAGCGGACGGGGAGGCTTTTGGCCTGGCTGTCCAGGGAGCACTCGGGTGCGTCTGCCGTGGCCCAGGTGAGGGATGGGGAGGGGACCCTACACTCAACTCCGCAGGAAATCAACCGATGTTTTGCGGAGTATTACCAGCAACTGTACACCTCTAGAGTGAAGTATGACCTCCCGAACCTAGTGACCTATCTGGAGGAGGTGGACATCCCAGTCCTCACGTCCTCTACGGCGCGTAAATTGGACGCGCCATTTCAGCTCGAGGAGATACAGGCCGCCTTAAAAATGATGCAGGGGGGTAAGACGCCGGGTCCGGATGGGTTCCCGGTTGAATTTTACAAGACTTATGGAGAAGACCTGGCCCCTAGGTTAATATCCTTGTTTGCGTCGGCATCGGATCTGGGTGCACTCCCGGACTCGATGTGTGACGCGGTCATTGTGGTAATCCCCAAGGCCGGTAAAGATCCCACTCCTCATATCGTCCTATCTCCCTCCTCAATGTCGACGCGAAGCTCTTCGCGAAGATCCTTGCCAATAGGCTTAACACTGTTATTACGGCCCTGGTCCACCCAGACCAGACGGGCTTCATGCCGGGTCGGGGGACCGACATTAACCTTCGTCGTTTACACACTCACCTCGCGGTGGCGGCCCCGGACGGCGCTGGCGTGGTGGCCTCGCTCGACGCCGAGAAGGCCTTCGACTCTGTCGAGTGGGGCTACCTCTGGGCGGTTTTGTCACGCTTCGGGGGCGTGGCCGGACCTTGAAGGAAGATGGACGCTTGATCTCTCAGCTCCTGCCACCCCGGGACAACTTTAGCTAGAAAGAGAGCACCCAATCCACCCCAGCCTTACTTACAACCATGGGCACAGCGTCGAGAGCCTCCTCTGCCTCACGGTCCAGATCTCCAAGGGGGAACCCGGACCTTTCGGCCCAAAATATCCCGGACATGTTCCGAGCCCAGAGAGGCAACATGGCGCCTTCCCGCCAAGGCTCAGGTCAAGGCCTGGCGCTACCACCGCTCCAAGCCCACTCGGACATTGTGCTTAGGCCGTCACAGGCGGCTCCGCTACCGATCCCTTCACCGCCGGACTCCGGGGCTCCCGGCCACGCGCAGCAACGCGCCCTCACCATAGAGGATTTACGGAGTGTGGCCACCGACATAAAGGACACCCTAGCTGCAGCCATCTCCGAACTACGGCTGGAAGTCCGCTCCCTTCATGACAGGGTCACCCACACGGAAAAGGTGGCGGGAGACCACGAACGCATCCTACACCGAGCGACCGAGAAGGTGGATGACCACACCCTCCAATTGCGGGACATAAACCGCCATTTGGAAGACCTGGACAATCGGGGTCGCAGACACAATTTGAGGGTCCGGGGCCTGCCCGAATCGGTGGAAGGTGACAACCTTGTACCAGCAGTTGTGGAGCTCTTTAACTCGGCCCTCGGTAGACCACCTCAGGCACGCATCGATATGGAGAGAATCCACCGTGCCTTACGCCCCAAGGGAAGGGAAACGGATCCCCCTCGGGACGTAGTATGCTGTCTCCCAGATTTCAGGCTGAAGGAGGACATTTTGCGAATGGCCAGGGGTAAACGTCTGACCCACCGCGATTCACCGATTCAGATCTTCCAGGACCTGTCGGGAATCACGCTTCAACACCGCAGGGACCTCAGACCTCTGTTGGAGAGCCTCTGAGCCAAGAACATTGGTTACAAGTGGAAATTTCCATTTTGCTTGTCGGCCTCCCACCAGGGCCGCACTGCACTGCTGAAGGTCCCGGAGGACCTGCCGCGTTTCTGTGAAACCCTGGGGTTGCCCCTCGTCAATCGGTACATCGCTGGACCGCATCGCGCTCGGAACCGATGGAGACGCAAGCTACCGGATACCGCCGTCGCCGCTCCCCATCGGGATCTCGGAAACACCCAGGCCCGCAGGCTCCTCAGATGGATCAAGCGGCCTCTCCACCGCCGGCAGCCAGGAGAGCCCGGCGGGATTACTGAGACCCCCCAAATGCCATATGCAGTCGCAGTAATGTGCTCAATGCTGTTTAGGCTGTTAGCCTGCTCAACTCCGGATACCTGAAGTTTCCATGTTGGATTGTGTGAGTACGTGTGCCCTTCAGTTTATTTTCGTTCTGGTTATGTTTTTTGTTTTTTACCCGTGTGTCGCTGCGCCCGCTAGTGCCCACGTTGCACCGGGGACTGGGGGCCGGGTGGCAGCGATCGGAACATGCTAGGCCGCTTCGATGGGCGAGGCCTTACACCCTTTTCAACGGGGCCCACCGAGTGACTATACTGTATATGGCTAGGACAGGACGTGCTTATTGCAAGGAGCCCACACTACTAAAGCGCCTGCCATTTACCACATCTCACGGGATAAGCTATCACACGGCCACGAGCTGACATCAGTGATCCCACCCCCTGACCGGAGTACGATTTAAAACTACACAGCCCAGGTTGTTGCGGGCAGACACACACGCATAAACTACGCTTCCCAGAATGCCTGCAGCATCCCAGAAGCCCCTTCGTCTCCACGCATACGTGCCTCCGCCCGGTCAGACGGAAAGAACGCACGACATCCGCTACCAAGCCCCTCCACATCCGCTCTGAGACACTGTTGGATTACCTATGTCCGGGGATCTAGGCTGACCCGTCATACCCATGGGCTCCGGGACTAGAGTACTGCTAGCTGTCCGGCTCTCCAGGAGGAACATAGTTCCATCACTACCCAGATACCAGAGACTGTATGGTTGGGGAAAGAACCCCGGCTCGCCGAAGTGCAGTACAGGAGCGGCACACGGATGCTCCCCAGACAGGGCTCATTCCCCCGAGACTGTGCACAGCTCTGCGATCCCAGTTAAGACCCTGTTGGGGACTTCAGGGGGGACTGTTATCCGATGTATTCCTGAAGGGCGCTGAGGTTCTCCTGACTGGTAATACTATAAGCCCGCCCTCTCGGGTGCTCGATGTACTCTGACCCACGGGGATGATTGCTCCGAGGAATGGTAATACCTGTCGATGGGGTCACAATAGGTCACCGCCTTCCCACGCCCTGCATTAGGGGGCTGCCACCTCAGTGCTACATGTTTATAGTAGCATACCGGCCCATGCTCAAGCCTGGTACACCCGGGTTGCGCGGTTGGCTGGGGGATCTCCTCAACCCCGATGGCCGGGGGGACATACCTTCCTGGCCCGACGGGTGGGACTCACGCGGCCGGGGGTGGTGGGGGAGGGTATGTTGCCGGGTGGGACGTTCCTGCCTTGTGGGGGCCCTCGGACTCTTTGCCCGGGGGGTACCCACGGGGGGGGATGTCCGCTCCTCAACCAGGTAGAGGTACAGCTCAGTTTCCCGGGTGGTTGGATATAGGCCTCACATCATTTTATGGTTGTTCTGGGGTGGTATGTGACCGTCTCTATTTTGTTATTGATTTTATTGATTTGTTTATCGGTTCTAGTTCTGCATTCTGTAAAGTTCGTTCTCCTGACAGTTCTCGTCCAACCCCCACGCGGCGGTGCCAGGGGACGAGCGTGTCAGTTTTGACTGGCGTGCACGTCTAGGTGGCCCCGCTCCCACCTACCTTAGGTTCCCATTCCCAAACCACCGTCTTATCTTCGCTGCGGTGACCATATACCGCATCCTGACCCAACGGTGTGATTGAACTTCCACTCCCCCCCTCCCCCCCCTTTTTTTTTTTTTTGTTTGTGACAATGACTCCCGCACTTGACAGGACCATCCCGTCCCTTGACCTGGGACCCCCCGCCCTACGACTGAAACTATACTCCCTGAACGTCCGTGGCCTTAATACACCTGAAAAGCGCTCCCTACTTCTCACCACAGTGTACAAAGACAGACCGCAAATAGTCCTGTTACAAGAAACGCATTTCAGGTCAGACAGTATACCAACCCTGAAGAGCCAGCACTTCCCAACGGCCTATCATGCCACCAATGACACCTCAAGATCCAAGGGGGTCTCAATATTACTCGCAAAACACTGCCCCCTACAAGTAGAGGACATTCTTAAGGATCCGGACGGGAGATTTATTTTCCTTAAAGGGAAAATCCACGATACTCCAGTGACCATTGCTAACATTTACGCCCCTAATTCTAACCACGTCCCGTTCTTTCGTAATGTTGTCCAACGTCTCGTAACCTTCCAATCGGGTATGCTGATACTAGGGGGGGACTTTAACGTCCCTCTGACCCCTCTCCTTGACACCTCGAACGGGTCCTCTTGCTTGACATATCGCGCTCTCCGAGCGATCAAAACACAGTTGCACTTGCTAACTCTACACGACTCGTGGCGTACGCTGTTCCCGACGGTCAAGGACTATACGTTCTACTCCCCCCTACACACCAAATATTCACGAATTGACTTCCTTTTTCTCTCTCAGGCGGACCTGTTTCGCCTGACTGACGCTACTATAGAACCCATGGTGCTCTCGGATCACCACCCGATCTCCATGACGCTCACTTGGCAGGGTCACCGACCGGGTCGGTCCGTCTGGAGGATGGATGACTCACTACTCCTGGACCTGGGAGATTCGGCCACCTTGTCCACTAGCATTGAGCAATACTTTGCCATCAATTCGCCCACTGAGTTAGCGCCTGCGACGGTTTGGGCGGCGCATAAGTGTGTTCTCAGAGGCGAACTAATCTCCCTCGCGGCAAAACGGCGCAAATTACGGTTGGCCCACATCAACGAACTATCTAACAAAGTCAGATCCCTTGATCTGGCCCATAAACGTTCCCTGGCGGCAGATTCACTCGAAGCCCTGCTGGAGGCTAGAAACGCCTTACGAGCAGAACTTCATTCCAGACTGTCCCGCAAATTAGCCCTGACGCAGAAATTATATTACGAGTTTGGCAACAAACCTGGGAAATTGTTGGCAGCTGCCCTTCAAAAGAAGAAAGTGGCCAACACGATCCACTATGTCACTACTCCCACAGGGGAAAAAATACGCAGGTCTGACCTGATCGCCAAACAATTCACATCGTACCTCTCCTCTCTGTACAGTCTCCCCACCCCCAACGACACGGGATCCCCCCGATCACGAGCCCAGCTTGTCGACCAATTCCTTTCTCAGTATGGGTCCCCCCCTCCCAAGGCCCGGACTTCACGCACTTAGACGCACAGGTGACAGTGGACGAAACTCTTAAAGCACTACAACAATTGAAACCAGGTAAAAGCCCTGGCCCGGATGGTCTTACCTCTGGTTATTATAAGGCGTTCTCATCCCTGCTTCTCCCCCATTTTGTCAGAGCATTCAATGATATACCATTCTCTCCCGCTACTGGCACAGATCTGCTGGAAGCACATGTCACCCTACTTCCCAAACCAGGAAAGGATGTCACACTGGTCCCCAACTACCGGCCCATTTCACTGTTGAATGTAGACGTGAAGCTTTATGCTAAAGTACTGGCCAACAGACTACTTCCCTACATTCCGACCCTGATTTCTACCGACCAGGTGGGTTTTGTCCCTGGCAGGGAGGCCAGGGATAACACCACGAAAGCAATAAATATCCATCACTGGATGTCCACGTCCAACACCCAGGGGTTCATGCTCTCCCTTGATGCCGAGAAGGCGTTTGATAGGGTGGCCTGGGAATATATAGAGGCGGTCCTACTCAAAACGGGACTACCCGCTCAATTTATCCGTATGGTTATGGCCCTCTACTCGGTGCCTACTGCTAGGGTACGGGTGAACGGCAGGATCTCGGACGCCTTCTCGGTACACAATGGCACAAGGCAAGGCTGTCCCCTCTCTCCCCTGATTTTCATCCTATCCCTGGAGCCCCTCCTTAGACGGTTACGGGACAACCAGGACATTAAGGGTGTCACGATAAGGCGCAAGCACTACAAGGTTGCCGCATATGCGGACGATATATTGCTCTTTCTGACAAATCCCTTGATTACATTACCAAACTTGCTTAAAGACTTTAGTCTCTTTAAAACGCTTTCCAACTTACAAATTAATTTCGGTAAATCCTCCGCTCTCAACGTCTCCCTCCCACAGAATCTGGTAGCCCAATGTAAGCTAAATTTCCCCTTCAAATGGGAACCCAATGAAGTCACATATTTAGGTATAAAGCTACCTGTCAAGCTCGCTGATTTGTTTGCTAGGAACTTTCTACCCACCTTGCATAAGGTGAAGGAGGATTTGATCGAATGGAGCAAAGGTAATTTTTCTTGGTTTGGTAGGGCGGCCATTTTAAAAATGAACGTCCTTCCAAGGCTCCTCTACCTGCTGCAGGCAATCCCTATCAAACTCCCTCCTGCCTTTTTAGCTTTCTTTAAGTCCACATGCAATACCTTTCTGTGGGCCGGACGCCCGGCTCGACTGAAATGGGATAGGCTCACCCTTCCCAAACTTAAAGGCGGCATTGGTCTACCGGACCTTGCCCGCTACCACAAGGCCTGCCTACTGACGAGGGTGGTAGATTGGCATCTCCACGGAGCAGACAAGGATTGGGTGGCACTCGAGGAAGCCTTTGTGGGTTTCCGAATCTCCCACCTTCCTTGGATTGATCCGACCCTCACCCCCAAAACGTGCGTGAACCATCCTCTGATTAATCCCGTCCTGTCCTGCCTAAAAGTCACGAATGACGGCACGGATACAGCCCGTTTCCCTGGTCCTCTAACGCCACTTAACCACAACCCGGGTTCCCAGACGGGGTCGGCACGGTCGACCCCCAGTCCCCGCGGACAACTCCTTCATTAAGGGCGTTTCAGCTTTTTGATGGTGGAGTTCTACTCTCTGAATCCGCCATGGCCCAGAAATTCCCTGACTTTCACATTCCCAGATTCAAATTCTTTCAGCTCAGGCATTTCCTACAAAGCACGTCATCGCCAACCAGTTGGTGCAGGGACTTTACGCCTTTAGAAAAGATATGCCAGTCCGCTGAGCCACAACGACACCTGATTTCTACCCTGTACTCAATCCTCACTCCCCGAGCGACCTCCAACGCTGACATTCACGGTAAGTGGGAAGCCGATCTTGGGTTCCCCATTTCCGATGATGAATGGAACTCGATTTGGGCCCATACACACAAGGGTTCTTTGAATGTATCGGCACAGGAAAACAGGTACAAGCTATACTCGAGATGGTATAGGACCCCCAGCAAACTTCACAAATTCTTCCCCACAGTCTCCCCCACCTGCTGGAGGTGTGCAGCAGCCGAGGGTACTCTGTTACACATATGGTGGGAGTGTCCTAGACTCCAACCATTTTGGGAGGGGGTTCACGCCCGTATAGCCAGTATCACCACATACACTCCAGACTACACCCCGGCGCAATACCTGCTACACCATACATCACTCCCTAACTCAGTCTACCGCAAATCCCTAGTGCTCCACCTGATAAATGCAGCCACACAGTGTGTACCACTGCGCCTGAAAAACCCTCAACCGCCCACCATCGCTGATTGGCAGGATAGGGTGAACAAAATCGAAGAGATGGAAAGACTTATACATCAAGCTCGTGATGCCCCTGAGAAATTCAGATTTACATGGGGCTGCTGGGTCCACTACAGGGAGTCCCTCATCACATGCTCCAGCTCGACCCCTTCGGACGCGCCCCACCTACACTGACGTTCCCAGACCCACTTACTCTGACGACTGACTGACTATCCCCGAAATCCCCCTCATTATTACCCTCCCCCCTCCGCCTCTAACACATTAGAGATGAGCCTCAGCACTAATACAAGAAGAGCCAATGATAGGATGGCTCATCCGGTCATGGAACCCCGCTGAGCATGGGAATATTGAGCACCCTTTGCCGAAGGGTTACAACATAAACTCGGGTCTCCGCCCGGACGGCTGGGACGCGGCACTTGCCAGGACCGGGCTAACTCACCTTTGATTTTAGACCTTCTAATATACCCTCCCGCCTACAGTTATGTTCCCTATAGGGGTGGGCGGGGGTTGGGTTCATGCACGATGGTCCTCCTTCTATGAATATAGCTTACGCCCATTCCCATGCCAGGGGTGCCGCCCGTGACCTGTGTCCCTAATCTAAGTCTCGTTGATGTGCTGATTACGGTTTTATGCTTTTTCTCTTTGTATCACTCAACTGTAACATGTTTTCGACAGCATTGTAATGCACTACTGTGACTATTGTATCCTTGTTTTGTTTACTACAATAAAAATTATTTGGAATATTGTCACGCTTCGGTTTTGGACCCCGGTTTTTGTCCTGGATACAAATGCTATATGCTCGTCCAAGGGCGCGTATTCGCACCAATGGGACCCTGTCGCCCCCCTTCTTCTTGGAACGGGGGACCAGGCAGGGTTGCCCACTTTCCCCGGCTCTATTTGCCTTGGCCCTGGAACCCCTGGCCGCGCATATCCGACGCGACCCGGGGGTCCGGGGGATCAAAGTGGGATCCCTAGAGGAGAAATTATCACTTTACGCTGACGACGCCCTTCTGTACCTGGCGGATGCGTCTGCTTCGCTCGGTGAGGCACTGTCCCATTTTGAGAAATTTGCATCATTTTCGGGGGTGAGAATTAACTGGGACAAGTCAGTGCTCCTTCCCCTCCACCCATCGCTGTCTCGCCCCGACTCACACGCCTCCCTGCGCTGGGTGGATGAGTTCACATATCTGGGGGTTAGAGTGGGCCTCGAGCCGAGGTCATACATGGAGAAAAATGTTCTCCCGACGTTAGAACATCTGTCCGGACGTTGTGCGGTCTGGCGTACCCTTCCCCTCTCGCCGGTCGGACGGGGTAACCTCATAAAGATGGTGATACTCCCCAAGTTACTCTATTTCTTTCGCCAGACCCCTGTTATTATCCCGAAGTCCTTCTTTCGACGACTTGACAGCATAGTGACGGCGTTCATATGGGCGAACAGCCCTCCCCGGGTTGCCAAACGCTTCCTCTATCTCCCCCTGTCCCAGGGGGGTCTGGCCCTCCCAAACTTCCTTGCCTACTACTGGGCGGCGGTCCTGGTGACAGTCCGTTGGTGGTTTTCCCAGACGCGTCAGAACCCAGCGGTGACCCTTGAGGCGGCTATCCTGGGCTCTTACGCTGCTTTATCTAACCTTGTGTTTCGGGGGAGTAGGGCTCATCCAGCGGTCACGGGTCCTATGGCTACTGTGGTTCGGGTGTGGCGGACCTCCAGGGTGCGTATGCTGAAGCCCAATACAATGTCCCCACACACCCCGCTTTGGGGGAACCCTCTCCTTCCTCACCTGGACATGGTCCCCGACCCGGTGGTCTGGGCGCGGCGGGGCATCCTAACCCTCCGGCATATTATGCCGGACGGTGTGGTGATGTCTTTCCGAGACCTAGCCCGTCGCTACAAGGTCCCCTCCTCCCTGGGATTTAGATATGCACAACTGAGACACGCGCTTGCGGCCCAATTCCCGGATCCGGTTGCGCTCGAGTCGGACTCGGTCGAGCGCCTCCTGATTTCGGGTGTTATGGGGAAACCCCTCTCGTCCCTTTACCTGCGCTTTACGGTGGCGTACGACGCGGACACAGTGGGAATCCTGGCCAAATGGAACGCTGACATTCCTGATCTGGACGAGGAGATCTGGGAGGAATGCGTCTCTTCTTTCCTCCCGTCCATGATCGTCTCTAGAGACCGCTTTATCCAACTAAAATTCCTACATAGGGCCTATTACACCCCGCAGAGACTGGCTAAGATCTACCCCTCCAGGAGCTCCTTGTGCACTAGGTGTTCGGGGGATACTGGGTCGTATATTCATATGGTTTGGTCCTGTCCTAAATTGGAGCCGTACTGGAGAGAGGTGGCAGGTACTCTGTCAGACCGCTACGGGGTGGAACTCACGATGGACCCGAAGTTGTTCCTCCTTAGCTACCTGGGTGAGATTGAATGCGACAGATATACCAAACTGGGCATTACCTTTGCCCTGTTCTACGCCAGGAGGGAAATCCTACTCCGTTGGCGGGGCACTGACCTCCCAACTGTGTCCTCCTGGCTGGGAACAATCAACAGAGTCCTCCCATTATATAGATTAACGTATGAAAGCAGAAACTGCCCGGCAAAATTTGACAAGATCTGGTCACACTGGATCAACACATCTAGCTGAGTGACTGACGGGCCCCCTGTGGCGCATCCTATCTGTACAGTGTGGTGGGCGGCTGTTCTCCCCCTCCCCCTCCCTCCTCCCCCCTCACCTTCTCCTTGTCCCCCCCCTCCCTCCCCCCCCCTCTCCCTCCCCCCTCCTTCGAGTCGCCCCCCCCCCCCTCCGATCCTCCCCCCCTCGTCCTCCCCTTTTCTAGGGGGGCGGGGGTCGGTGGTGCTGGAGGGGGTGCCCTGATGGTTCTCCACCCTACCCTTGCGGGGGGTGGCCTCACGAGTGGCGACTAATATTTACAACTGTGGGGGCAGGGTTGTCTGTGTCTCCTTAGCTTTCTATATCACGGGTATGTGTGTAATTTATGTCTTTCTTTGATATGCTCTGGTACAATCATTCCGTTACCTCTGTAATCTCTGTACTGTCATTGGTTTGTGTGTATGTTTGTTGTTTGTTTGAAAAGACAATAAAAACTTTTTCTGTTAAAAAAAAAAGATTAGCAACTCGCAGTGCACACGCTGGCCCGGCTCCAGCTTTTGGAGCTTGGCCGCGATGAGCGCTCCAAAGCCCTCTTCTTCACTGGGTTGCTCTCTGATGGCCGCTGTTGCTTCACGGAGCATGGCCTGGGTCTCCTCCTCCATTTGCATCAGTCTCCGGGCCCTTTTTGCGGGACTGCGGAGAGGAGGGATCAAGGAGATGCAATCTCGCCGGCGTGACTCCTGTCTCCCACTGGGGCTCTGCCTCCTCCTGTCTCCCACTGGGGCCTGCCACCTCCTGGCTCCCAGTGGGCTCTGCCTCCTCCTGGCTCCCCATGGGGCCTGCCTCCTCCTGGCTTTGCTCTGTCTGTGTATGAAAAAAAGGGACATAGTTAATTTGTTGTCCTCATTAATCACACCCATTTCTAAAATCCTGACATATGCTAATTGACTGCAAAAATAAATAACACACAGGGCACACATCCATAATTTTGTGGCCCCTTACCCAGCTACAGATATGTGCCCCCTGGAGGTGGGGGGGGGGGGGTTGATGTTGGCTGAAATTGCTCAGTAGGGGGCCTTTCCCCAAACTAAAAATGGAGGTAATTTTTTTGGGGGATGGACAAAATGTAAATTAACAAAAAGGCTGTTTCTCATCTGCGACCCCTTCCCGGTGTATTGTGTTTACCCCCCTAGTGGCGTACCCGAAAATTACACACAATCATTATGACCTGTGCATTTATGGATTTTGTCCCCATTCTGTTTTGCGACTATTGCCTAGTGACATGTTCCTAATTTTTGCTGCAATCATATATAATTGTCAACACTTGTAACATAAATTTGTCACCATTATTATACATTGCAGTTCATAATTTGTTAGTAAAATGCAATACCTGGCTCCATGGGTCACAATCTGGGTCCTCCAGGAACTCGGGCTCTTCCTCTGAGCTAGCCTGCTCTTGCCTGCAGGGAAGACTGGAGGACTGACTGCAGGGAAGAGGGGCCTGTCTCCTTGGGGGAAGGGTCGACAGGGATGGCCGGGATTCAATATGGTCATCCAGGAACTGCAGCTGATTATAGTACCACAGGTTGGGCTTATATATGGACTCAGCTGCAGCTCCTGATCGTATTGAGGCCTGGACTAGTGATTGTGGGTCCTATAGGTGCCCCTAATCGAATTTATTTTGGTCTTTACAGTCTCAGTTGTTGCATTGGGGACCCTTGTCTTCACAAATACCAGCAGGGTCTCCATTGCTTGCTTCCTGGCCTGTTTGTTTTTATTTTGTTTGTTTTTTGTTTGCCAGAGCAAAAAAGGATTGTACCTGTTTTCGATTTTAAATAATGAAAAAAATAAAAATAATTAGGGTTGTCCCGATACCGATACTATACTCGGTATCCGGACCGATAGCGAGTATTTGCGGGAGTACTTGTACTCCCGCAAATACCCCCGATACTGAAATAGAATACTTGTCCCCCCCCCCCCGCGGCCGCTACTGCCGCTGCTACCGCCACTACCGCTGCCGCAAAGCCGCCGCATACCGCCGTTAATCCCGGTGCATGACAGCGGCGAGCATTACAAGCTTTCGCTTGTATACTTGTAAAGCCGGCACCGCCATGTATAGACACCCCCCCTCTCGTGATTGGACGGATCCGTCCAATCACGAGAGGGGGAGTGTCTATACATGGCAGCGCGGGCTTTACAATTATACAAGCGAAAGCTTGTAATGCTCGCCGTTGTCATGCACCGGGATTAACGGCAGCAGCGGCGGCTTTGCGGCACATCAGGTATGGGGGACAGGACATGGCTACATATGTGGGGGGACGGGACATGGCTACATATGTGGGGGGGGGACATGGCTACATATGTGGGGGGGGACATGGCTGCAATATGTGGGGGGGACATGTCTGCAATATGTGGGGGGGACATGTCTGCAATATGTGGGGGGGACATGGCTGCAATATGTGGGGGGGACATGGCTGCAATATGTGGGGGGGACATGTCTGCAATATGTGGGGGGGACATGGCTGCAATATGTGGGGGGGACATACATGGCTGCAATATGTGGGGGGGACATGTCTGCAATATGTGGGGGACATGTCTGCAATATGTGGGGGACATGTCTGCAATATGTGGGGGACATGGCTACATATGTGGGGGGGACATGGCTGCAATATGTGGGGGACATGGCTGCATTTGGGGACACATTTAAAAAAAATATCGATATTCGGTATCGGCGACTACTTGAAAAAAAGTATCGGTACTTGTACTCGTTCCTAAAAAAGTGGTATCGGGACAACCCTAAAAATAATGGACACTCACAATTGTGTGGCTTGTTATTTTATATGAATGCTGACCTTAAAAATATGTTCTTGCTGGTAACATCAAACAATGATGGATATTTAGTCCATTCAAAACACATAGCACTATGATAACCTAGGAGACAATGAAAATACACAAACATTCCCAATATTGCCAAAAAAAAAGTAGACTGTTTCTTTCATAAAAGATTTTTATTATGTAATCAGCCAAGATCTGGCATTGGAATGGCCCCCCTACCCATAAAATAGTCCACGTAGGCCTGGCACACAGCACGTGCGTTTTGGGGGGCCAATCCTGGATGGCCTGCCTCACGGGCCGCATCAGGAACATGAATTGCCTCCTCAGGCAATACTGCTAAATAATTGACAGAATGTCTTCTCAGAAAATTATGTAGGATACAGCAACATAAAATGATGGTATCCCATTTTTATTCTGCCATGTTTATGGCCGTTAAAAACAAGCGGAATCGGCTGGCCATGATGCCAAACGCATTTATCGGCTGGCTCTGGCCAGCCGATAATTAAACACCCTCCTCTCATGGGTGAGGGCACGTTGGGGAAATGGCCTCAGGAGGTGGGGACCCAAGCCAAATGCCTCATCTGCGATAAACACAAAAGGAAGCCCCTCTTCGTTCTCCTCCGCAGGTGGCAATCCCAGGTCCTCCGACTGAATCCGTTGGGCAAACTCGGTCTCGGCAAAGACCCCGCCGTCCGACATCCGCCCATTCTTCCCAACGTCTAGGTAGAGAAATTCATAATTGGCTGACACCACCGCCATCAGCACGACACTGTGGAACCCCTTGTAGTTAAAATAATGGGATCCGGAATGGGGTGGTGGCACGATGCGGACGTGCTTGCCATCAATAGCTCCTCCACAGTTAGGAAAATTCCATCGCTGGGAGAAGTCCGCTGCCACAGTCTGCCATTCCTGTGGCATGGTGGGGAACTGTAGAGAAACCCCAAAAAAATTATTCAAACAAACATTGCTAACAGAATATCCAAAAACATTCTTGGATCCTAAAAAAAAAGATTGTTAAGTTCAAGTATTATTGAACGTATCATAAATAATAAGGAATTAATAAGCACATTAATCACACCCTCTGATGGTCACAAAACACAAACAAAATAGGGTGAGGGGGGGCCCAAGATGAGTTTGTGACCTCGAAAAATTTCTAATAAAAAAAAAAAAAAAGGGGAATTGGAAAAGATTTGGGGGGGGGGGGGGAACTACAATAGTGGGCAAAAATCAAGGGGGATATATGGACTAAAAAATACATACAGAACTGCATAGTTTGTGCATTTAAAGGACACCACTTACCTTAATATAGTCCTCCTGCAGAACATGAATGATGGCCGAACAGGTCTGGGGAATTATGAGGCCCAGAGCCTGGGGGGAGATGCCCGTCGAGAACTTCAAGTCCTGCAGACTTCTCCCTGTTGCCAGGTACCGCAAGGTAGCAACTAGCCGCTGCTCAGCAGTGATGGCTTCCCGCATAACGGTGTCCTGCCTGGTGATATAAGGCGACACCGAAGCCAAAAGCTGCTGGAATACGGGGTCAGACATCCAAAGAAAATTCCTGAAATCATCAGGGTTATTTTCTTGGATCTCCCGCAGCAGAGGCATATGAGAGAACTGGTCCCTGCAAAGAAACCAGTCCTTGGCCCACAAAGTCCTCCTCGCCCTCCTCAAGGACCGGAGCCGGGATGCAGCACACACCCTAACAAGATGCAAAGCACGCTCTCGGCGATGAGAACGTACCCGCAACATGGCTAGAAAACAGTCGTCAAATCAGATCGGACTAAAAAAAAAACGCACTGAAGAACAGAAAGGCCTCTGAAGAACGACCTGCAAAACAGGAACGTGCAAACAAGAACGCACTGCCAAAACATATACGATCTGAAAACAAGCACTGTAACACAGATACAAACCCAAAAGCACAAACTGTAAGACAGAAAATGTTTTTTAAAGCACGAAGACTGAAAAGCACGAATCGTCTCTCACCAAACTTTTACTAACACGCAGCAACACGATATCAGCAAAAGAGGCCGGCTTCCGCATAGAAATTGGCCTTTATAGTCCCGTCGTACGTGATGGACGTCACTGCGCACTGCTAGAGCTTTTGGGAAAAACAATGGTGTGTACGCAACGTCGTTTTGGAAAATGACGGTTAACCGATGAAAACGGTTCAATAGGCCGTTCTCATCGGATGGACCAATCGTGTGTAAGCGGCATAACAGGTTTTCTTCTAAGATTGCTCTGTATTTAGCTCCATCAGTCTTAACATCAACTCTGACCAGCTTCCCTGTACTTGCTGAAGAAAAGAATCCTCACAACATGATGCTGCCACCACCATGTTTCACGGTGGGGATGGTGTGTTCAGGGTGATGTGCTGTGTTACTTTTCCACCACACATAGCTTTTTTGCTTTTAGGCCAAAAAGTTCAGATTTGGTCTCATCTGACCAGAGAACATTCTTCCACATGTTTGCTGTAGCCCTCACATGGCTTCTCGCAAACTGCTAACAGGACTTCTTATAGCTGTCTTTTAACAATGGCTTTGTTTTTGCCACTCTTCCATAAAGATCAGATTTGTGGAGTGCACGACTAATAGTTGTCCTGTGGACAGGTTCTCTCACCTGAGCTGTGGATCTCTGCAACTCCTCCAAAGTTACCATGTACCTCTTGGCTGCTTCTTTAATAAACGCTCTCCTTGCCCGGTCTGTCAGTTTAGGTGGACGGCAGTGGCGGAATTATAGGGGTGCTGAGGTCGCCATGGTGACCGGGCCCCTTGCTGGAGGGGGCCCCGAGGGCCCCCTGTATACAGTGCTTCAAAAGAAGGAGCACAGACAAGTTCCCCGATCCCAAGCCGAACTGTAATCGGCACTGTGCGGGGAGCTCCTCACAGTCATTACAAACTGAAAGCAAAGTGTGTGCTCTTTGTCTCCCCCTACAGTGCAGTACCCGGCAGGAAGAGCTGCTAAGGTAAAAGACTGCCGTTTTTTATCTACTGTGTGTGTGTGTTTGCATGTGTGTGTGTGCATGCCATGTATGTATGAATGTGTGTGTGCATGTGAATATGTATGTATGTATGTAAGTGTGCATGTATTGAGACTCAGACTGCAGTGGTTGCTATAGTATACTAAAGTAAAAGTATACAGAGCAAACTTTGTCTGCAGGCATGAAAGACAGCACCTGTGATCATCATTATCATGCTGAGTGATGATCACACTGTACAGCCTATATTATACTGTACTTCATGTGACTGTAGTGTATATAGGCTATATACAGTACAGTCACATGAAGTACAGTGTAATTATCAGCATGATAATGATGATCACAGGTGCTGTGGCTGTAGGTTTCATGGCTGTAGACAGTGTTTGCTCTGTATACTTTTACTCCAGGCTTTTTTTCCGCAGAAATGTGGCACTTCTGAAATCTGCACTCTGCACGTAGCACACCCGGGACTCTGTACGTAGCACACCCGGGACTCTGTACGTAGCACACCCTGGACTCTGCACGTAGCACACCCGGGACTCTGTACGTAGCACACCCTGGACTCTGCACGTAGCACACCCTGGACTCTGTACGTAGCACACCCTGGACTCTGTACGTAGCACACCCGGGACTCTGTACGTAGCACACCCTGGACTCTGTACGTAGCACACCCTGGACTCTGTACGTAGCACACCCTGGACTCTGTACGTAGCACACCCTGGACTCTGCACGTAGCACACCCTGGACTCTGTACGTAGCACACCCTGGACTCTGTACGTAGCACACCCTGGACTCTGTACGTAGCACACCCGGGACTCTGTACGTAGCACACCCTGGACTCTGTACGTAGCACACCCTGGACTCTGTACGTAGCACACCCTGGAATCTGTACGTAGCACACCCTGGACTCTGTACGTAGCACACCCTGGACTCTGTACGTAGCACACCCTGGACTCTGTACGTAGCACACCCTGGACTCTGTACGTAGCACACCCGGACTCTGTACGTAGCACACCCCGGACTCTGCACGTAGCACACCCTGGACTCTGCACGTAGCACACCCCGGACTCTGCACGTAGCACACCCTGGACTCTGCACGTAGCACACCCGGACTCTGCACGTAGCACACCCTGGACTCTGCACGTAGCACACCCGGGACTCTGCACGTAGCACACCCTGGACTCTGCACGTAGCACACCCGGGACTCTGCACGTAGCACACCCCGGACTCTGCACGTAGCACACCCTGGACTCTGCACGTAGCACACCCCGGACTCTGCACGTAGCACACCCTGGACTCTGCACGTAGCACACCCCGGGACTCTGTACGTAGCACACCCGGGACTCTGTATGTAGCACACCCGGGACTCTGTATGTAGCACACCCTGGACTCTGTCTGTAGCACACCCTGGACTCTGTACGTAGCACACCCGGACTCTGTACGTAGCACACCCGGACTCTGTACGTAGCACACCCGGACTCTGTACGTAGCACACCCGGACTCTGTACGTAGCACACCCGGACTCTGTACGTAGCACACCCCGCACTCTGTACGTAGCACACCCGGACTCTGTACGTAGCACACCCTGGACTCTGCACGTAGCACACCCCGGGACTCTGTACGTAGCACACCCGGGACTCTGTATGTAGCACACCCGGACTCTGTACGTAGCACACCCCGGACTCTGTACGTAGCACACCCCGGACTCAGTACGTAGCACACCCGGACTCTGTACGTAGCACACCCGGACTCTGTACGTAGCACACCCGGACTCTGTACGTAGCACACCCGGACTCTGTACGTAGCACACCCGGACTCTGTATGTAGCACACCCGGACTCTGTACGTAGCACACCACGGACTCTGTACGTAGCACACCCGGACTCTGTACGTAGCACACCCGGACTCTGTACGTAGCACACCACGGACTCTGTACGTAGCACACCACGGACTCTGTACGTAGCACACCCTGCACTCTGTATGAAGCACACCCCGAACTCTGTACATAGCACACCTTGAACTCTGCATGTAACACACCTTTAAATAATGGCGGATTTATCAGGGTCGCAGCAGTCGCCGTTGCGACTGGGCCCTGTAATTCCGCCAAGTCTGCCCGTTTGAGGTGCCCGACTGCCGCCTGCCAGTGTGAGGGGTCCACCTGACTGTCATGCCACTGTGGAGGGGGGGCCCTTCATGATTTCTTGCACCGGGGCCCTGAAGTCTCTAGTTACGCCACTGGTAGACGGCCATGTCTTGGTAGGTTTGCAGTTGTGCCATACTCTTTCTATTTTTATATGATGGATTGAACAGTGCACTGTCAGATGTACAAAGCTTGTGGTATTTTTTTATAACCTAACCCTGCTTTAAACGTATCCACAACTTTATTCCTGACATGTCTGGTGTGTTCCTTGGCTTTTTATGATGCTGTTTGTTCACTAAGGTTCTCTGACAAACTTCTGAGGGCTTCCCAGAACAGCTGTATTTATACTGAGATTAAATTACACACAGATGGACTCAACTAAACTAAACTAAAAAGAGCAATCAATCCTATAATAAACAAGTGAGCACCGCTAAAGTGCAAAATGGTGATAGTTCAAATGAATTCCAAAATCAGACAAGTGTAATGTTCCAAATAGGTGCGATCCAGTGAAACAAATGGTGTGTATCAACCAATGAAAAGGCTTCTATCCATGTAGGCACTGAGACCATCCAGATGAGGCTTCAATGATAAACGTGCTCACAGAGCGCTTACCTTCCAGAAGGAAGCAAGGGGCATCAACACAATCACCGATGGTACTATAGATAACTGTCTCTGGTGGAAACCTTTAGCCAAATCTTGCCGCAATCAGGGTCCATTCACCGTGGGATTGGAGCATGGAGGGATGTTTTTAAAGAAAATGAAGCTCACATAGTGAAGTATGTAAAACTGGGATCAGTTTAATAAAGGTAAAACACACTTACAATAGAAAAAACGAATAAAACGCCAAACAACGGCACTTCCGGTCGGACGGTCAGGGTGTCATGTCACTTCCGGTCAACCTTACGCGTTGCGTCACGTCACGTGACTTCATCAGAACCATTTATCATTTTCCTTCCACTTCACAATTATGTGCCACTTTGTGTTGGTCTATCATGTAAAATCCCAATAAAATACATTTACGTTTTTGGTTGTAACATGACAAAATGTGGAAAATTTCAAGGTGTATGAATACTTTTTGAAGGCACTGTGTGTGTATATTTATATGTATATATATATATATATATATATATATATATATATATATATATATACATACATACAGTCATGACCAAAAATATTGTCACCCCTCTATTTTTGTCAGATAATGGCCCAGAAAATTCTTAAAAATTACGCATATTTAGACATTCTCATCTATGACACAAAAAGTGGATAAATAAAAAGCCAAATCTGACACATTCCACGCATAACTACAAAAATAGACTGGACAAAATTATTGGCAGCTTCTCAAAACTGTAAGAAATAATTGCATTCCAAGTTTGTGATACTTTGTGATTAAACACACCTGTATTAATTAACAATATAAAAATCAGACTTTCTGTTGTGCCTCTCTAAAGCCCCATACTCACGGTCGGACTTTTTGACAACAAACTTTAAAATGAGCAGGTTTTCAAAAACATCTGACCATATGTACGAACAGGAACATGGACAAACTTTTTCGGTTTTAATCGGAACAAAGTTCGCTGTGCAAACGGACAAACTTTGTTCCTACGGTGTAAAGTCCTATTGTGTGAACAGAAATCCATCAGACTCTTGTCCAAAGTACACATTGTTCACATTGACACCAGTTTTCTGAATTTTATATTCCCTTTTTTGTATAAATAAATAACAGGGGAATATACCAATTGATCCATTGAGGATACTTGTTTATTGAATGACTAATACACATAACAGCTTTCCTCTCTTGTACGGATACATTTTGCTGTATTGATACATATTTACTGACTCTTAATTATATATTTTTTTCTTTTTTTTATCTCTAATTTTAAACGAAAATATCTGTTAATACTTGATGAATTTACCTGTACGTAATACACATGTCTGTGCTTTAAAATGAAAAATTCCAATAAAAAGTTATTGAAACAAAAAGATAACCTTTTTACAATTACCATAAGCAGTGGTTCCCAAAATGTATTGGTTTCTGAATCTAGGTAATCCAGGTATGAAAGTATTTGATTTGCGTATCTGATCTTTAAACATTGGGCCAGATTCAGAAAGACTTGCGCTGGAGTATATCGATATGCGCCGCGTAACTGTCAAGATGCGCCGTAGTATCTATGCGGCCGTACCCACCAAACTAGATGCGACAGAAAACGGGCTTTCTCCGATCGGCTTAACTTACCTTCGCCAGAGTATCGTAAGCGCATATTTTCGCTTGGCGCATCCGTCGCGCCTATTGATTTCCTATTCAAATATGCAAATGAGGGATATTTCCCGATTCGCGAACGGATTAGCACCAGACGCTGGCTACATGCGCCGCGCGTATGTCGTCCGTCTGTCGCAAAGTTATTCCTACAAATAGCTGCTTTATCTTTACTCCTGACGGCCACAGGTCAGCAGGAGAGCAGCTACAGCAGCGTTACCGACGAAAATATCAAGCTGAACAACCACACTTGCAAGGACAACACCTCTGTGTGACAACATGCCAGGGGCAGCTGTGGTCCTAGCACTACTAATGGGTCCCCCGGTACGGAGGAGGCGGGCACGTGAGACGAAAAAAATGCACGCGCATGAGCCTCTTTGGCATGGGTGATGAGGAGGTGTATCGCCTCTTCAGATTCAGCCCTGATGCAATCCTTGAACTAACCACAACCCTGCAGGATGACATCACCAGCAAGACACACCGCTCACATGCACTGCAGCCACTGGTGAAGGTACTGGCAACACTCCATTTCCTTGCAAGTGGATCATTCCAGCGTACAAGTGGAGTGGTGGCTGGGATGTCACAATCCTCCATGTGCACCAGGTTGTCCCTGCAATCCTCAGACGCATGTCCAACCAGTTCATCAGACCCACCACTGAGGAGCTTCGGCTGAAGGCAATGACAGATTTCTACAGCATTGCCAGATTCCCACGCACCGTGGGGCCCATTGATTGCACACATGTGGCACTCCAGCCCCCCAGTGCCACAGAGCACATATACCGCAATCGGAAGCATTGGCATTCCATCAACGTACAGGTGATAGCCGATGCCCAATGCCTCATATGGCACGTCCGTGCCAAACACCCCAGATCCAGCCATGACAGCTTCATATACCGTCAGAGCCCCATCCCAACGGAATTCGAACAGAACATGTATGGGGACAGCTGGCTGGTTGGTGAGTGACATGGGTGGCAGGCATGACTGTCCCCCCCCCCATGATGCTGACATCACAAGGGTCTTTTCCCTTACAGGTGACTCTGCATATGCACTGGGACCCCATCTAATGACTCCTTTCCGAAACCCCCAAACCAGAGGAGAGAGAAGATACAATGCCGCACATATCAAAACTCGTGCAGTGGTGGAGCAAACATTTGGGCTCCTGAAGTCCCGTTTCCGCTGCCTGGATAAGTCTGGGGGGGCCCTATTGTATTCCCCTACCTTCGTGTGTCAGATCATCGGTGCATGTTGCATTCTGCACAACTTTGCCATGAGAAAGGGCCTGCAGATTGACATACGTGATGACCTGACCCCCCAACCAGACAGCTCCCCCCTGTCAGAGGAGACCCATTCATCTGATGGAAGAGCAGTCAGGAGGGTCCTTGCCGTAGGCATCTTTGGACACTAAACAAATACATTGATCACACGGACAATGCACGCATGCACACCACTGAGGTCCCTAGATCACACACACCACATGCACATCACATTGGATTAGCCCAAGTCCAACATGCAGGACTTGGGAGCAGCAACGCCGCGTCAAGGCCCCAATGGTGTCGCTGTCCATTCATACACCATTCACACGTCATTCACACAGCTGTGGGGATAACTTCTCCCCAACGGCCGAGGGTGACACCCCTTACTGGCAGGAGTGCCACCCCCTCACATTCACACACCATTCACACTGTCCCCTGCACGACTGACCGTGTGCAGTTAAACACAAAATAAAAAGCTCATAACCTGAGCAACATTAAAATAAAAAAATAAACTCATAACCTGAGCAACATTAAAATAAAAAAAAAACTCATAACCTGAGCAACATTAAAATAAAAAAATAAACTCATAACCTGAGCAACATAAAAAAAAACTCATAACCTGAGCAACATTAAAAAAAAACAAAAAAAAACTCATAACCTGAGAGGGCCCTGCTGAAGGGGAGGACTTCTCCAAAAATAAAACAAAGTCCTGCTCAGGGACAACAGGCTCCTCCTCAACCACCTCAGCAGGTGAGGTGTGGGCACTCCCCTCCATCTCTGTGTCTTAACCACTCAGGGGGTCGGGCTCAGGATGCCGTTGGGGGGATGGGGTGGACTGGCCGCCGGCAGATGATGGCCCAGCTCCGTCATCTGTGGATGACACAAAGCAGACACATGTTGGTGGTCCCACACACTTGGCACATGTACCCCCCCCCCCACATGCAACACACCAAATAGGGGATAAAAAACACTTACCTGTCCTGGAGCCTTCCTCCACGAAATCATATCTCGGTACCCCCTCCAACTGCTCCCTCTCCAGGCAGCGGGCTACCACCTCCTCCTCCGTGGTCAGGCTGACCGCACATGGGGGTCCACCACCCGTGCCCCTCTCATGCCTCCTGATGGTGGCCACCTTGCCCCGGACTTTGCACCTCAAATCATTGATTTTTTTGGCTATATCCGCAGCAGTCCGGGTGGAATAGCCCAAAACATTGACCCTGCCAGCAATGCTCTCCAGGATGGCCTGCTTCCTATCCCGGCTGGTCTTCCGACTTTTCCTGCCATGGAGGAAGTCATTGTAGGTCTCCATAGCGGAGATCACTACAGACAGCTCCTGGGCGTTGAAGTTGAGGTTTCTCCTCTCTTTGCGGGGAATGGGAGCAGCCATCGCACAGCAAAAGTTACTCCCGCAAATACTCAATATCGGTCCCTAATCATCATGTTCCTCGTCATCTCCCTGTTCCTGGCATCCCACTGGGATGAAAAGGAGTGTGATGATGACAGGCGGCAGTAGGTGGCATCACAGCATTCGGGCTGTGTGTGAGGTCATCACGGGCAGCTGGTAGCAGGGATGTTGGGGCGCCCTTGTTTAGGGTGTGACATCACGGGAATCGGATGCTGTCAGCAAGGATGCACAGTACCTTTAGACTGGCTCGCCGATGATCGCGCTACTCTGCAGGTGACACGTCTTCCACACTACGGCCGTCCACCCTGGAGGAGAAGTCAAGTAGCTGTTCAGCATTATCCGCGCTCTGCACATGGTACTTAGTAGGAGATTCGCAGAGCGCGGGAGAAGGGGAGGAGCCGGGGGAGGGGAGCACATGGATCTTCTCATCCACTGACGAAACAACAATTGGATGATCGAGGTTACAACAAGCTCCTAGCCCTCCTCCTCTTCTTCCACTGGACTGCGCGGCGGCAAGGACTACTGAACACTGTTACACATTTGACTGAGTGCAAGGGGAGTGGAGCGTGCGGAACGGGATGGCGGGCACTTATAGCAAGCGGCTGCTGGGGGCCCCTGGCAGTTGCTTGCTTTGCCTGTCCTGTTCCGACGGGCCTGTTGGATCCACTGGAATACTGGGCAGTAGTATATTGAACTTGTGCAGAACATAGAACATTCTTATGTAGCTGTCTGTAACTGTAGTGTATGACTCTTCTGCATGACTGATTTGATGTTTTCTTTATTTACTGTATTGTAGAGAATAATGGCATTGGAAGGAAACGAGACCTCTCACATACTCGTGTATGGGGATGAGGCTGGCTTCAACCTGGCCAAGGGCCGAAGACGTGGCCGTAATTTTATCGGCCACTGGGCCACGGTGGATGTCCCAGGCCAGCGAGGGGGCAATATAACTATGTGTGCTGCCATTTCTGAGAATGCTGTGGCCACTCACATGCCCAGTCTTGGCCCATACAATACACAGAAGCTCCTCATCTTCTTGGACCGCTTTCATTTGGATTTGATACCTAAAAATGAGAGAGGTCTCATAGGGCCTCACCTACCACAATATATAATTGTATGGGACAATGTGAATTTCCACCGTGGCCCGCTTATCAGGGCCTGGTTCACTGCTCATCTAAGGATGGATATTGTGTTCCTACCACCTTACTCTCCTTTCCTCAATCCTATTGAGGAGTTTTTCTCCTCTTGGAGGTGGAGAGTGTATGAGCATCGGGCTCAAGTTCAGAGGTCCCTGCTCCATGCAATGGACGCTGCCTGTGAGGATATTACAGGAGTATGAATGCAATGTGTGATGTCAAACCTTGGAGGCTACTCTAAAGTCTTGTACACACGCATGGTTTTCTCGGCCAGAAACAGCCAGAAAACTGCTGGCAGAACTTTCTCGCAGAGTAAACCGAGCGTGTGTACGAGGCGTTCAGGTTTCTGGTCGAGAAAACTGCCCAGAATCTAGACGAGAAAATAGAGAACCTGCTCTCTTTTTTTCTCGTCTGGATTCTCGGCAGTGTTTTCCTGCCGAGAAACCCGAGCGTGTGTATACTTACTTGCCTCCATGGAAACCTGTGCATGCTCGAAATGACTTTGACGCATGGGCGGTAGCTTACAAGGCATAGGTAGGGTGATGCAAGATGGTGAGAATGGCATCGAATGTGGCGAGCGCATGCTCGTCGTAGTCGATGACGTCAACACGTTCGTGCCATTCAAAAGAACGGCAGTTCTTTTGAATTGTACGTGTGTACACTCGGTCGGCAAGAGAATCTTGCCAGGAATCGTGTCAGGAAAAACAAAGTTTTTTTCCTCACGAGAATCCTGGCCGTGTGTACAGGGCTTCACCCTAAAATATTTTCTTTTTTTTTTCAGTTTTATACACAGTTGTATTCAGTTAGCTAGACAAAAACGGTACAGTAACCATTGTCAATGAAGGACTGGGCTAAGACTGAAAGGCCATAGAGACAAAACATCTAAACTAGGGTTGTCCCGATACCGATACCAGTATCGGTATCGGGACCGATACCGAGTATTTGCAGGAGTACTTGTACTCCCGCAAATGCCCCCGATGCCTGAATAGAATACTTGGGGGGACATGACTGGATATATGTGGGGGGACATGGCTGGATATATGTGGGGGGACATGGCTGGATATATGTGGGGGGACATGGCTGCAATATGTGGGGGGACATGGCTGGATATATGTGGGGGGACATGGCTCCAATATGTGGGGGGACATGGCTGCAAATGCCCCCGATGCCTGAATAGAATACTTGGGGGGACATGGCTGGATATATGTGGGGGGACATGGCTGGATATATGTGGGGGGACATGGCTGGATATATGTGGGGGGACATGGCTGCAATATGTGGGGGGACATGGCTGGATATATGTGGGGGGACATGGCTGCAATATGTGGGGGGACATGGCTGCAATATATGGGGGGACATGGCTGGATATATGTGGGGGGACATGGCTGCAATATGTGGGGGGACATGGCTGCATATGTGGGGGGACATGGCTGGATATATGTGGGGGATATGGCTGGATATATGTGGGGGGACATGGCTTGATATATGTGGGGGGACATGGCTGGATATATGTGGGGGGACATGGCTGGATATATGTGGGGGGACATGGCTGCAATATGTGGGGGGACATGGCTGCAATATATATGGGGGACATGGCTGGATATATGTGGGGGGACATGGCTGCAATATGTGGGGGGACATGGCTGGATATATGTGGGGGGACATGGCTGCATTTTGGGGCACATTTAAAAAAAGTATCGGTATTCGGTATCGGCGAGTACATGAAAAAAAGTATCGGTACTTGTACTCGGTTCTAAAAAAGTGGTATCGGGACAACCCTAATCTAAACATTTTGACTTGCAGTGCTTACACAATGCCAAAGGGATGATGCATTTTGGGGGCACTGACTATTTGAATGAGAAAGAAATTTAGTTTTGACACACGAGTGAACTATTTTGGGAAAGATATGAACTTTTGAAGGTGAACCATGGTGTTGTGCCGAACCATCCAGGTTATTTTGGCAAAAGCACCAAGAGAGCTGAGAATGTCTGTCTGGTCTGTTTCAAGAAATGAGCCAAAGCAATTGAGAAGAATCTTTGCCATTTTGGGGACACTGACTCTTTATATGGGCAAGGAATAGGGTTTTGAAGCATGAGTGAACAGTTTTGGGAAAGATATGAGCAGTGGCGGAATTATAGGGGTGCTGAGGTCGCCATGGTGACCGGGCCCCTTGCTGGAGGGGGCCCGAGGGCCCCCTATATACAGTGCTTCGATAGAAGGAGCACAGACAAGTTCCCCCCCAAGCCGAACTGTAATCGGCACTGTGCGGGGAGCTCGTCACAGTCATTACAAACTGAAAGCACTGTGTGTGCTCTTTGTCTCCCCCTACAGTGCAGTACCCGACAGGAAGAGCTGCTAAGGTAAAAGACTGCCGTTTTTTATCTACTGTGTGTGTGTTTACATGTGTGTGTGTATGCCATATATGTATGTATGTGTGTGTGCATGTGAATATGTATGTATGTATGTATGTGAGTGTGCATGTATTGAGACTCAAACTGCAGTGGTTGTTAAAGTATACTAAAGTAAAAGTATACAGAGCAAACTTTGTCTGCAGGCATGAAGGATACAGCCACAGCACCTGTGATTCATCATTATCATGCTGATGATCACACTGTACAGCCTTTATACAGTACAGTCACATGAAGTACAGTGTAATTATCAGCATGATAATGATGATCACAGGTGCTGTGGCTGTATGTTTCATGGCTGTAGACAGTGTTTGCTCTGTATACTTTAACTACAGGCTTTTTTTCAGCAGAAATGTGGCACTTCTGAAATCTGCACTCTGTACGTAGCACACCCGGGACTCTGTACGTAGCACACACCGAACTCTGTACGTAGCACACCCCGGACTCTGTACGTAGCACACCTTGAACTCTGCACGTAGCACACCCTGGACTCTGCACGTAGCACACCCTGGACTCTGCACTTAGCACACCCTGGACTCTGCACGTAGCACACCCTGGACTCTGCACGTAGCACACCCTGGACTCTGCACGTAGCACACCCTGGACTCTGCACGTAGCACACCCTGGACTCTGCACGTAGCACACCCTGGACTCTGCACGTAGCACACCCTGGACTCTGCACGTAGCACACCCGGACTCTGCACGTAGCACAACCTGAACTCTGCACGTAGCACAACCTGAACTCTGTACGTAGCACACCCTGAACTCTGTACGTAGCACACACGAAACAACAATTGGATGATCGAGGTTACAACAAGCTCCTAGCCCTCCTCCTCTTCTTCCACTGGACTGCGCGGCGGCAAGGACTACTGAACACTGTTACACATTTGACTGAGTGCAAGGGGAGTGGAGCGTGCGGAACGGGATGGCGGGCACTTATAGCAAGCGGCTGCTGGGGGCCCCTGGCAGTTGCTTGCTTTGCCTGTCCTGTTCCGACGGGCCTGTTGGATCCACTGGAATACTGGGCAGTAGTATATTGAACTTGTGCAGAACATAGAACATTCTTATGTAGCTGTCTGTAACTGTAGTGTATGACTCTTCTGCATGACTGATTTGATGTTTTCTTTATTTACTGTATTGTAGAGAATAATGGCATTGGAAGGAAACGAGACCTCTCACATACTCGTGTATGGGGATGAGGCTGGCTTCAACCTGGCCAAGGGCCGAAGACGTGGCCGTAATTTTATCGGCCACTGGGCCACGGTGGATGTCCCAGGCCAGCGAGGGGGCAATATAACTATGTGTGCTGCCATTTCTGAGAATGCTGTGGCCACTCACATGCCCAGTCTTGGCCCATACAATACACAGAAGCTCCTCATCTTCTTGGACCGCTTTCATTTGGATTTGATACCTAAAAATGAGAGAGGTCTCATAGGGCCTCACCTACCACAATATATAATTGTATGGGACAATGTGAATTTCCACCGTGGCCCGCTTATCAGGGCCTGGTTCACTGCTCATCTAAGGATGGATATTGTGTTCCTACCACCTTACTCTCCTTTCCTCAATCCTATTGAGGAGTTTTTCTCCTCTTGGAGGTGGAGAGTGTATGAGCATCGGGCTCAAGTTCAGAGGTCCCTGCTCCATGCAATGGACGCTGCCTGTGAGGATATTACAGGAGTATGAATGCAATGTGTGATGTCAAACCTTGGAGGCTACTCTAAAGTCTTGTACACACGCATGGTTTTCTCGGCCAGAAACAGCCAGAAAACTGCTGGCAGAACTTTCTCGCAGAGTAAACCGAGCGTGTGTACGAGGCGTTCAGGTTTCTGGTCGAGAAAACTGCCCAGAATCTAGACGAGAAAAATAGAGAACCTGCTCTCTTTTTTTCTCGTCTGGATTCTCGGCAGTGTTTTCCTGCCGAGAAACCCGAGCGTGTGTATACTTACTTGCCTCCATGGAAACCTGTGCATGCTCGAAATGACTTTGACGCATGGGCGGTAGCTTACAAGGCATAGGTAGGGTGATGCAAGATGGTGAGAATGGCATCGAATGTGGCGAGCGCATGCTCGTCGTAGTCGATGACGTCAACACGTTCGTGCCATTCAAAAGAACGGCAGTTCTTTTGAATTGTACGTGTGTACACTCGGTCGGCAAGAGAATCTTGCCAGGAATCGTGTCAGGAAAAACAAAGTTTTTTTCCTCACGAGAATCCTGGCCGTGTGTACAGGGCTTCACCCTAAAATATTTTCTTTTTTTTTCAGTTTTATACACAGTTGTATTCAGTTAGCTAGACAAAAACGGTACAGTAACCATTGTCAATGAAGGACTGGGCTAAGACTGAAAGGCCATAGAGACAAAACATCTAAACTAGGGTTGTCCCGATACCGATACCAGTATCGGTATCGGGACCGATACCGAGTATTTGCGGGAGTACTTGTACTCCCGCAAATGCCCCCGATGCCTGAATAGAATACTTGGGGGGACATGACTGGATATATGTGGGGGGACATGGCTGGATATATGTGGGGGGACATGGCTGGATATATGTGGGGGACATGGCTGCAATATGTGGGGGGACATGGCTGGATATATGTGGGGGGACATGGCTCCAATATGTGGGGGGACATGGCTGCAAATGCCCCCGATGCCTGAATAGAATACTTGGGGGGACATGGCTGGATATATGTGGGGGGACATGGCTGGATATATGTGGGGGGACATGGCTGGATATATGTGGGGGGACATGGCTGCAATATGTGGGGGGACATGGCTGGATATATGTGGGGGGACATGGCTGCAATATGTGGGGGGACATGGCTGCAATATATGGGGGGACATGGCTGGATATATGTGGGGGGACATGGCTGCAATATGTGGGGGGACATGGCTGCATATGTGGGGGGACATGGCTGGATATATGTGGGGGATATGGCTGGATATATGTGGGGGGACATGGCTTGATATATGTGGGGGGACATGGCTGGATATATGTGGGGGGACATGGCTGGATATATGTGGGGGGACATGGCTGCAATATGTGGGGGGACATGGCTGCAATATCTATGGGGGACAAGGCTCGATATATGTGGGGGGACATGGCTGCAATATGTGGGGGGACATGGCTGGATATATGTGGGGGGACATGGCTGCATTTTGGGGCACATTTAAAAAAAGTATCGGTATTCGGTATCGGCGAGTACATGAAAAAAAGTATCGGTACTTGTACTCGGTTCTAAAAAAGTGGTATCGGGACAACCCTAATCTAAACATTTTGACTTGCAGTGCTTACACAATGCCAAAGGGATGATGCATTTTGGGGGCACTGACTATTTGAATGAGAAAGAAATTTAGTTTTGACACACGAGTGAACTATTTTGGGAAAGATATGAACTTTTGAAGGTGAACCATGGTGTTGTGCCGAACCATCCAGGTTATTTTGGCAAAAGCACCAAGAGAGCTGAGAATGTCTGTCTGGTCTGTTTCAAGAAATGAGCCAAAGCAATTGAGAAGAATCTTTGCCATTTTGGGGACACTGACTCTTTATATGGGCAAGGAATAGGGTTTTGAAGCATGAGTGAACAGTTTTGGGAAAGATATGAGCAGTGGCGGAATTATAGGGGTGCTGAGGTCGCCATGGTGACCGGGCCCCTTGCTGGAGGGGGCCCGAGGGCCCCCTATATACAGTGCTTCGATAGAAGGAGCACAGACAAGTTCCCCCCCAAGCCGAACTGTAATCGGCACTGTGCGGGGAGCTCGTCACAGTCATTACAAACTGAAAGCACTGTGTGTGCTCTTTGTCTCCCCCTACAGTGCAGTACCCGACAGGAAGAGCTGCTAAGGTAAAAGACTGCCGTTTTTTATCTACTGTGTGTGTGTTTACATGTGTGTGTGTATGCCATATATGTATGTATGTGTGTGTGCATGTGAATATGTATGTATGTATGTATGTGAGTGTGCATGTATTGAGACTCAAACTGCAGTGGTTGTTAAAGTATACTAAAGTAAAAGTATACAGAGCAAACTTTGTCTGCAGGCATGAAGGATACAGCCACAGCACCTGTGATTCATCATTATCATGCTGATGATCACACTGTACAGCCTTTATACAGTACAGTCACATGAAGTACAGTGTAATTATCAGCATGATAATGATGATCACAGGTGCTGTGGCTGTATGTTTCATGGCTGTAGACAGTGTTTGCTCTGTATACTTTAACTACAGGCTTTTTTTCAGCAGAAATGTGGCACTTCTGAAATCTGCACTCTGTACGTAGCACACCCGGGACTCTGTACGTAGCACACACCGAACTCTGTACGTAGCACACCCCGGACTCTGTACGTAGCACACCTTGAACTCTGCACGTAGCACACCCTGGACTCTGCACGTAGCACACCCTGGACTCTGCACTTAGCACACCCTGGACTCTGCACGTAGCACACCCTGGACTCTGCACGTAGCACACCCTGGACTCTGCACGTAGCACACCCTGGACTCTGCACGTAGCACACCCTGGACTCTGCACGTAGCACACCCTGGACTCTGCACGTAGCACACCCTGGACTCTGCACGTAGCACACCCGGACTCTGCACGTAGCACAACCTGAACTCTGCACGTAGCACAACCTGAACTCTGTACGTAGCACACCCTGAACTCTGTACGTAGCACACACCGAACTCTGTACGTAGCACACTCCGGACTCTGTACGTAGCACACCCCGGACTCTGTACGTAGCACACCTTGAACTCTGCACGTAACACACCTTTAACCAATGGCGGATTTATCAGGGTCGCAGCAGTCGCCGTTGCGACTGGGCCCTGTAATTCCGCCAAGTCTGCCCGTTTGAGGTGCCCGACTGCCGTCTGCCAATGTGAGGGGTTCACCTGACTGTCATGCCACTGTGGAGGGGGGGCCCTTCATGATTTCTTGCACCGGGGCCCTGAAGTCTCTAGTTACGCCACTGGATATGAGCTTTTGCAAGTGAGTTATAGTGTTGTGCTGAACTGTAAGACTGTTTTGCCAAATGATCTTAGAGTTTTGAGAATGTCATTTTGGTTTCAAGAAATGAGCCAAAGCAATAGAGAAAAACTGTAAATAATTTTTTCTTCACCAAAGGCCTATTGCATATAACGAGCAGCTCTCCCAATTTACTAATTTCACTTAATCATTTGCACAGTTAGCTACTTGGCGTACTCCTTTTTATTGCAGTTTGCTGGCCTTACCACTGGATGTCACTAAAACACTATTGCTTTGTAACAAGCTGTGACTACATGAGAGGGATATATAAAGAATGATACAAGTCTCTATGACGTATCATAGTCCTGTACAGCGCTGATAGCCATTTGCTGTATATACAAACAGGATACTCAAAATAGGTAAGTACACATCTTTCTAAGGCACTGAGTACAGCGAGAAAGCAACTCATGAATATGCATTGCAAGATAACTGAGCATGACGTGTATCCGGCCTCATGTGTGAATATCTCTTGTACAAAAGCTGCTATTGGAGATCCTTCGGTAGCTCAGTTGGTAGAGCGGAGGACTGTAGTGGAATTACCAAGCTGTAATCCTTAGGTCACTGGTTCGATTCCGGTCCGAAGGACATTTTTATTTTTATTTTTTTAATCACAGATGAATTTATAGTTTACTAAATAGCCTTTATAGGTTATATTTTCCTGATTTCAACAAATGTAATGTTTTGTTTTGTCATTGGCTTGAAATATTTATTTTTCTAAAACAGTTTTTGTGCAATTCTGCTTAGAATGCTTTTGCTTAGATAATTTTCCTTAAAGGGGTTGTAAAGGTAAAAAAAAAAGAAGTCCTAAATAGCTTCCTTAACCTTAGTGCAGTCCTCCTCCACTTACCTCATCCTTCCATTTTGCTTTTAAATGTCCTTATTTCTTCTGAGAAATGCTCACTTCCTGTACTTCTGTCTGTAACTCCACACAGTAATGCAAGGTTTTCTCCCTGGTGTGGGGTGTCGTGCTCGCCCCCTCCCTTGAAACCAAAATCAAAGGATGAGTTAAGTGAAGGAGGACTGCACTAAAGCCTCGTACACACGATCGGATATCTGATGGAATCTAATCCGATGGATTTTTTCGTCGGATATCCAATGAAGCTGACTTGCCTACACATCATCAGTCAAAAAGCTGACCGTGTCAAAACGCGGTGACGTAAAACACAACAACGTGCTGAAAAACAATGTTCAATGCTTCCAAGCATGCGTCGACTTGATTCTGAGCATGCGTGGATTTTTGACCAATGAACTTCCACACAGACGATCGTTTTTTTCTATCAATTTTTTTTTATCCATAGGAAAAATGTAAAACGTGTTATATTTTTTTTCACCGATGGAAAACAAACAGATGGAGCCCACACACGATCGATTGTACCTTTACAACCCCAATAAGTCTTTTTCTATGAGATCTATATATATTCAATTAGAAGTAGAGCGACATTTCTAACGGTTAAAAGTGGGTACATTTGATCCAGCAGATGTCCCTCATGATACTGGATGTAACAAGGAAACACAGGAAGTGGACAGAGAGAGGAGAACACGTGCGTGCATGTGCGCATACGTGCGTGCCTCCAGATGAGGAATTGTGGTTGTAAGATGAACAGAAATAGTCATGTTGGCCACACATTAGGGTCCGGTCCATTAGGGGTGCAGGGGTGCCACCCCTTTAGTTTGCATGTGCCAGACTCATACGTTTGCATGATTTTTTGTTTTTCAAGCCACATGATTAGGGTCCGAGGCTCTAATTGGCTTGGAAAAGGTTGGCTTGGAAAAGGTTGGCACGTGGCTTGGTACCTTTCATGAGGGGGGCGTGCTCAGATAAGGGTCTGATATGGATTTGGGGGGGGGGGGGGCACCATGCCATTTAAAAAAAAAAATTGCGGGGTTTCCCTTAAAATCCATACCAGACCTGAAGGGTCTGGTATGGATTTGGGGGGACCCCCCACACCATTTTTTTTTAAGTCTAGCACGAGTTTTCCCTTAATGACCATACCAGACCTGAAGAGCCAGGTATGGATTTTTGGGGGGACCCCCACGCAATTTTTTTTTTCATTTTGTCGCAGGTTTTTTTTCAATGAATTTGTATGTACATTGCCGGGATCCAACAATACATTACAGCCACAAGCAATTTTAAATAAAAACATTTTCTTTAGAAATTTTATTTTGCTGCGGTATTGTTATGTACTTGGGAAAAATGTGCTACTTTACAGGCAGACTAAGGGGACCCCCCAGGCATGATATTTAAAGGAATATTTTATTTTGTTTCACTTTAAACATTATTAAAATCACTGCTACTGAAAAAGACTGCAGTTTTTAAAACTTGTTTTTGCATTGATACATGTCCCCTGGGGCCGGACCTGGGTCCCCAAACAATTTTTATGGCAATAACTTGCATATTAGCCTTTAAAATTAGCAAATTTTCCGTGTTTGTGTCCCATAGGCTTTAACAGTGTTTTTGCCTGTTCGCATGTTCTGCTGCAAACCAAACTGGGGGGGTGCTCGGCTCATCCCTAGTAGTGTGCAACAACCCCCACACTTTTTTTAGTGGTCACCAGTACAATACAGGAATGATTCTCCCTAAAAGGGCAGCATGGGAAGAAAATGTTCTATAGGAAGTGACAGATTCATTATACTTGGCCTACTAGCTTTATCATTATCTTTTCAGAACAAATTGTATTCACACGTCACTGTCAGCATCAACAGCTGATCAACTACACAGACACTACACATAGATAACATCCAACATGTGTCTGGTTTAAAGACACCCGATTAGCTGTAATTCTTCCATACCATTGTCTATAGGCAAGAACAGTGACATTGTTATCTAAGCTATAATCTACAAGTCATCTTATGTGACTCCACCTAGCATGTAGCAGAAAGGAAGATGCTGGTTTTAGTGCTAAAAGTGGCTAACTTCCTGCACCAGATCACCAAAGGTAACCCCTTGCCAATTGCAAAATACATATACTGCATATAAAGTCGACTTTAATGCCAAGTCATGTCACATATGCATCCATGACAGCCTGAGGTTGTGTGCTGCGAACATGTGACTGAGCTGTCACCAACAACTCTCGGTCACAGCTTCTGATCACGAGCTCTGATCATGTGAGAGCCATTCACATTAGTCAAATATGATAGACTAGTGGCGCTCGGCATTAAAGCCCACCTAAAAAGCCAAGAGTCATGACAGAACTAGTTGGCAGGTGCAGTTAGTTGTTTTGCCACTAGATGGCTCTACCACTGTAGTATGGTAAAAGCAATGTTGTACTTAGGGGTTATTTTGACCCTTTTTGTAAAATCCCTCCAGTAGTGATGTCATGGGTGTAGTCAGTGCCCATATAAATGTCAGTCAGTTGAACCTCGGATTACAAGCATAATCCGTTCCAGGTGTATACTCGTAATTCAAAGTACTCGCATATCAAAGTGAGTTTTCCCTTGAAGTCAATAAAAACTAAAATAATTTGTTCCGCATTGACTTCAATAGAATGCAATACCAAATGTGGCCAGAGGTGGGGGGTGACAGAAAGTGAAGAAAACGTCCGAAAAGGCCCAAGGACACCTTGGCTTGTTTCCTGCGCCCCCGTACCTCAGGCCAAATGAGGTACTGCAGGCCAATGTTCAGCTTTTTTCAGCTCCTGCGCCCCGTACCTCAGGCCAAATAACATACTGCAGGCCTACTTTTGTCTCTGCTCGGCTTCTGCGCCCCCGTAACTCAGGCCAAATGAGGTACTGCAGGCCTAGTTAGCTTGAATTATGCTTGTCTTGCCAGTCAACACTCGCAAACAGAGTCAGAATTTAAAAAAAAAAGTTGCTCGCAAATCAAAACGCTCTCAAACCAAGTTACTCTTAAACCGAGGTTCCACTGTAGTTCAATTAATTGCTAATCGTGGCAATCAATTGCTAAGGAAATTAAACAAATGGTTTCCTATTGTGTGAGCTACAGTAGTAGAGATTATTTTTGCGTAAATCTTAACAATACTCCAATCGCATGGGATTAAATTCAGCTTTATACGTCTTGTATGCCTATACCACGAAGAGACATTTGCTTCATCTGTTCAGTTATTGATTTATACTCTTATCCATAAGTTAAATAAGGATTTTAGTAGTTCTAGTCAAAGTGGATTTTTTTTTTGGGTTCCCTATAAAATTCTTGCTATCTCAAAATAGGAAAGGGAAAACATGGGAATAGCAATTTGCTTGTAAGGAGAAGAACGTACTGAAGGCTGCTGGCCATAGACCAAACCTAAATAAACGTTTGTTCTCGAGATTGCAAAAATAGAACACGCACTGATTCCAAATGACAGTGAATAGTATACCATCCTTCCTGTGGCTCAGGTTTGACACGCAAGACATCCAGAGATCTGGCATGTTTTTTACATCTGCGGTACACATTGGGTACAGCAGTAAAAAGTTAACTTTTTTTATAGTGATATTTTTCCCACAATCTAGGCAACAACAGTTATTAAAAAGAAAGTTTTTTTTCCACTGCTACCACCGATAAAGGCAAAGATATTGTTTTAGTTTTAGAATGCCGACTAAACTGCATGACAGTATAAGTAAATAAATCCAATTACTAAAATCTAGTAAAAGCTTTTATATTTTAAGGCTCTGACACAATTTGAAAGAGAACTAATGAGGTTGGGGAGGTTGATCATTTAAGGCAGTGGACTCCAAAGTTTCTAAACAAAGGGCCAGTTGTTTTGTCCTTCAGAGTTTAGGGGGGGCTCACTGTGGCCAGCGGGAGAGGACATTTTCCTGGCATCAGTGGTAGTAAACTGATTTGATATTAGGTAGAGGAATAGTGCCCAATTGTTGGTATTAATGGGAGGAAGGAGGAATAGTGCCCCATTGTTGGTGTCAATGGGAGAATTAGTGCCCCATTGTCGATGTTAGTTGGCAGAATAGTTTCTTGTATCGGTGGAAGGAATAGTGTCCCAGGGGCATACAAAGGCAAGCAAAAGGCAGTTTTTCGGCCCCCAGGACACAGTTTGAAGGCCACTGCTTTAAGGGAAGTTTACACTTTGCCCAAAATGTTTAAAATAACAGTGTCTCCTAAAAAAAATGACAAAACAGTATCATGTTACAACTTATGGAGTGATTGCCTAACATGTTCTGTCAGTTGTCAGGGATCTGAATCATAAGCATCAATACCCACGGACTAAATCCTAAAGAAGAACTAATCTCTGAAAGCTGTGACTACAAAGGCAGTCAGAGGGCAGGGGACCAGTGACTGACCAGTGTGGGTTGTGGTCTCCCTGCAACAAACCTTTTCCCATGCCGTGCCTTGTGTGAAGGACGATGGCCATCTAGGTAGAGGCAGTGTTTTTCTTCCTCATGGTAAGCCTTGTACACACGATCGGTTTTCTCAGCAAGAACCAGCAAGAAAATTGCTGGCAGAGCTTTCTTGCAGAGAAAACTGTCCAGAATCTAGTCGAGAAAAATAGAGAACCTGCTCTTTATTTTCTCGTTGTGATTCTCGGCAGTGTTTTCCTGCCAAGAAACCCGAGCGAGCATCTGTATACTTACCTGTCGCCATGGAAACCCGAGCATGCTCGAAATGACTTTCTAGATCAGAAATGGCCTGGGTACACAAACTTAAATGCTATGAACCTTACGGCCTTAATATAGAGGTCGATGTAAACTGCTTTATAGATAATTCATAGGTATAATATTTCATCATCTGTAGAGGTTCTCCCTCCTCTCAAAAGTGCAGTTTGTCTTGTGTTTAGGAATTGGTTAATGTATGTGACACTTTGCAATTGTGATAGTGTAGTATTTCTTTGTGTATGACATGTTTATCTGGGTTGGATCTCATTCGGCCACGACGGCACTATATTGTACCTACGTCAATACGTTTTTTATTTTATTTTATTTTAAATATAAGGACTATGTTCCTTTTCAAATATTTTGTATTTTTATCAAATTTAATAAATAAATAATTTTTTCTTTACCATCTATGGTCCCTTTGGGATGGTTATGTTAGTACCCCTGTTACTAACATTTTGCATACCCCCCAATAAGGATGTGATTTCATTTTTTATATAATGCCCGTGATTTTATAATCCGGACACTGTATGATACACATATGAACTTATCCTGTTTGGGTTTAGATGTGGGTCTTGGTAGATCCCGTTTCCCTTTCATTATTATTTGTTATTTTCCCTCAACCAATATGGCGTGTGTGCGGCCATTTGAGACTCACTTTCAGGTCCGACACGCCCTTTTTACGTTTATATGCGGTGACGCAGAACGTTTTCTCATCCCGTGATCAAGTCCCATTAGTGACGAAACATTGGGAGGCGGCGTTCTGACGTCACCGCATCACGTGTACAGGACCCGGAAGAGACGGGCACACGTTCTGATAGCTGGCCGGCTTTGATTTTTTATGCTGTTGATTCATCTTACAATGTAAGTGTACATCTGTTCTTTCATTTAATACATTTTTATGGTTTTACGCTATGTGAGTCTCCCTTGTCTCCATATGCTAATGTTACATGACTGGTGATCTCTGAGGACTCCCCACACTATCGAGGACATCCACGTTTTTGGCTGTTGATTCGTTCCCCGCTATTTCTGATCTCTTTTGGGATCAGTGGCTCTGGTAAGGGTCAGTGTTTTGCGTTGGTGGAGGTTCTTTGTATTCGTTTCAACCATCACACCGTCTTGTCAAGTCATATCACATGAGGATCTTATTCATCTATAATTCATGTTTTGGACTCTGCTCAGCTACTGTATTTACTTGCCTCACTGTTTATGGAATATCATTGGTGGTCCATTTGAGTGTTTTGTTTGGACTTATTAATGATTATTTGAGCAATTTTTGTTTTTTATAGGTAGGGTGTAGCAAGATAGCGGGGACAGCATTGAATGTGACGAGCGCATTCTCGTCGTAGTCAATGACATCACCGCGTTCGTGCCATTCAAAAGAACGGTGGTTCTTTTGAAATGAATGTGTGTACACTCGGCCAGCAAGAGATTCTTGCCAAGTAGAATCTCATCAGGAAATTCAATTTTTTTACCTGACGAGATTCTGGGCCGTGTGTACAGGGCTTTAGAGTCTCCAGCAAGGAGGCTGGAGGAGTGCAGAGCACTATAGTGACGTCATCAAATCCCACTCCAAACTCCTGTAACTGGCAGGGGCAGCAGTGCCTTTGATCTCTCACTACAGATACAGTCAAACAGCCATGAGACTGGAGGAGGAGGGCCTTCACATACTAGAAAGTGCATAGTTTTACCCAAGAGGAGTTGAAGACTCGATCGTGTGTACGGGCGGACAGACAGGTTTTTCCAGCAGACAAATTTTAAAGCATGCTTTAAAATCTGTCTGCTGGGAACCCGTCTGTCCGACATGTCTGCTGGTTAGTACACTAACCAGCGGACATATCTGCCCGCACATGCGTCGAATGGATTCGATGCATGCGTGGAAGTTTTTTACTTCCTGGTGCGGTGACGTGGCGGCGTCAACGTCACCGCGCTGTCTGCCGGCTGGGATTTTGGTTTGATCGTGTGATTTATTTAGTCGTGTGTACGCGGCCTTAGGGTACTGTTTAGGCACAATTTAAATTAGGGCTGTGCAAATTAACATTTAATTAATGTATTAATCTTTAATTTTTTTGATCGATCAAAATCTTTTTGATCGATTAAATTTATTTTTATTGGTACTCACCTCTCCGCCGGCTTCTGGGCCTTCAGGGAGTTCCGTCGGAGATCCGGTAATGTCACGGACACCGGCGGGGCTTGCCGTGTCCATCTGAAGGGCTCCTTTGCTGTGCCTTCATATCTGCATGCCGGCGGGACCTTACTATCTGCCACACGCAAGGGCTGTTACACTTCCCTCTATCACTTCCCTCTATTAAACTGGGATTCTACAGCCATCCACTGGGATATGTGATAGTTCCCTTCATTGGACATCTACATGCCGACGGACTGATGTTAACCCTTCCTCATCTGAATTCAGCAGTGGTATCTTTGTACACATTTTTATACCAGTATCATACTTAGCTACATGTTTTTATGACTGCTTTCGGTACCGTTTGGTATTACTCGCACCGTTTTTACAGTTTATGTAGCTACATCGATTTTATCTCCAGTGCAATATTTATTTGGTTACCTACTTGAAGACTATAAAAGTTTTTTAATGCTATTCCCATCGAGCTCTGCCTTTGTGTGTTTTTTGTATCCTGCTATCCATTTTTCCAGTGGTTGGAGCTGCACTGGGAATCGGCCTGCAAGGAGATCAGCTAAAGGTAGTTGGATCTGTATGTGCGTTATAATTAATCGATTAAAAAAACAAACGATTAATCGAACACAAAAATTTTGATCAGTAACAGCCCTAATTTAAATTTTTACATGTTTCCTATAACAGCAAACCTTTCTTTCTATTCTATTCATAACTGTGTGCCCCTGTGCACAACGCAAGGCTCATTAAGACATGTTTTGAGAAGTCTGGTGTGGAAGAACAAGTGTCTTGCTCGAAGCCCTGACCACAATTCTAATAAACACCTCTGGGATGAAGCCAGGTCTTCTGGACCAACATCATTAACTAATATCACAAACACTTTTTTGGCTGAATGGGCAGAAATTCCCATAAACACACTCCAGAATCTTGTGAAAAGCCTTCCTTGAAGAGTAAAGGCTGTTATAGCTGAAACAAGGATACAGGTCCATTGTAACGCTCATAGTTTTGAAATAGGATGTCCATCAACCTTGTATAGTTACGATGATCAATTACCCCATAATTGTGGGCATATCATTTTTATTGGTTGAGGCAGGTGGTCATAGCTTGTAATTCAGTTGGACAGATCTCTCCACCAGTATCCCTGAGGGGACAAAAGTTAAAAGGAATGATACCTGATGATAAAACAACTCCTAGTTATTAGAAATCTTTGGGTTTGGGAGGACATTCTTTGGTCTCTCCCCCCTCGTCTCTGTCTTTCCATCACACAGATTGACCCAGATCTTCATCCTTCACAGGGTATATAGAACCCCCCAATTTCTGAATGCCAGAGGCCTGAGATCTGACCCAACCTGTGCCAGGTGTGGTAACTCAGTTACTCTTATACAGTACATCTTTTGTGGCCGTTCCCCCAAACTGCAGAGATATTGGGTGGAGGTGGTTGGTACACTTAATGGGCTATTAGATATAAATAATCCTGTCTATTGGGGTATCTTGATTCTCTTATTTACATTCCCCCAATGCAATTACTATTAGGCCTGCTCCGTTTGTGGCCCGCAGCCAAAGTGGACCTCTCCACATCCTCCTACTTTATCGGACAGGATTTTTGATCTTGATAGGATTATTTCTTTGATGCTACCTGGTCACAATAGCTCAAGGCTATGTATTGGCATAGGCCATCCTGCACCATAAGTATTGCTGTATATACTGTATGTGTGTGTATATATATATATATATATATATATATATATATATATATATATATAAATAAATATATATACACACACACACAAACAAACATACTTTCAAGTAAAAGGGGTACTCAATGGTCATATACAGTCCATTTTATTCAGTACGCATTATTTTTCTCTCTTAAAAAGGAGTGTTCTAGAGACTTTCTGTCACACCTGGCCATGTAGTTAACTTAAAGCAGAAGTAAACTGTGGCATTTAAAAAAATTAATAAATCCCATGCAAAGCAATTACATAATATTCTAGTATGCATGCATACTAGCACATTATGAAAAACCTTTGAATGAAGCCCTCCAGCAGCACGCTGTCACCACTGACAGGGCTTCACCCAGTCTTCCTTTATGGGTTTGTGGGTTTCAACAGCTTGAATGGCTGAGCCATGTTGCGCACTGAAGTTACGGCCACAGCACAGCTTTTTGAATGAATGGTACAGGTATGCCGTTCCTTTAGAGTGCATGCGTCGTGACGTCACTGGCTGCCAAAAGAGCAAATATCTCTTAAACTGTGCACGTTTAGGAGATATTCATTTTACCTACAAGTTTTATAATATACTTGACTGTACGTAAAAATAACAAAGTTACACTAACAGTGTAGCTGCTGACTTTAAATAAGGACACTTACCTTGTCCCGCGCTGATGGGCCCCCCGATGCCGGTCCCACGATCGCTCCGGGTCCTGCGCCGCCATTCACACTATGGGAAACAGGCAGTGAAGCCGTACGGCTTCACTGCCCATTTCCTACTGTGCCTGCTTGAGTCTCACGCTGGCTTATGAATGGGCGCGCTGCTCTCTGAGAACACACACAGTTCCCAGAAAGCAGCGCGCCCCATTCACAAGGAGAAGGACAAGAAGAAAAGGCACCGCGGAGTGGAAGAGGCAGATTACGGACTTCCGCATAGCAACAGGTATTTCGGGTGAGTATTTTTTATTATTTTTTTCAGGTTTTTTTTATTGAATTTTTTTAAACAACATGGGAAAATGTTGTTTTCCTGGGTGGAGCTCCGCTTTAAACTGACTCGTTCAAAGTCACTGTGGAGCCACACCTCACACCAATTTTGTAACACAATAATAAAACATGTATGACTAAACGGGATACACAGCAGGGTGGATTCTTTAGCTTTCCACATAGTAAACATACAATATGTAGCAGAGAGAGTGATTGCTCCCTTTGGATGATGTACTATATCAGTTATGGGTGAGCAAATCTGAGTTTCTATGTTTATGAAATTTCAGAGAAAATCTGTAGGTAACATGTCATCATTGGGAAAATGCTTTGGTGTCAGTAGGAAAAAATAACTTTTGAGGGTTTGAAAAGAGACCCTGTCACCAGACCATTACATTCAACAGCAATCTTCACAGATTATTTGTGCATGTAAGGTAGCTTATGCATAGAATTTAACTATAAAAGCCTCTCTTGAGCAGACACCCAAAATCTATGAGAATTTTGTTGGGTACTACAGCCTTAAATGTGATGTCATCAGTCCCAGGCTCAGAGCTATCACTCAAGTGAGACTCAGTAGTGTTCCTTTTTGCGCCTAACGTAATGTTAGGAATAATGCACAGTATTTATTGCCTTGCATGATCTAACAAACTTTTTCACTGCGTGTATTTACAAAAGCATGCATCAGGTTACATACTGTTGTCCTCTATGGGGGACCAAAGACTTTGATTGGGGGGAGTGTGTAGCGGGGTCATGCCATGATGGACCATTGATAGCAGTACAGACCTGAATCCCCACCAGTGTTCCAGTGGTATTGTACATATGTGTTTATATTTCTTAACAACAGTGCATTGTGGGACTAAAGGTACCAGGAGAAACGGACTCCATTGATGACAATTAGTAGGAACAGACTACATTTCCCACAATGCCTTGCCTTCCTGGAGCACATGAGCATCTACATAACAATTTATTTAGCAAGGAGAGGACAGTGGTGGAGGAGCTAGGTCAGCACAGAGTACTTAGATATTCCCAGACGAGGAGAGGTCTATGACCTACAGGGAGAGAGGGGGCTGTGCTGGGGAATTGATGCTTCTTAACCGCTTGAGATCCGCGCTATAGTCGAATGATGGCTTTAGCGCGGACCCAAATTGCCAACAAGCCGTCAATTGATGGCCTGTCACTAGCACGTTCCCCGCGCGTGCTCCAGAGCGTGCCGCAGGGAAATTCTGTGTTGGCCGTGTCCCTTGGACACAGCCAATCACAGATCGCCGCGAACGGCCAATCAGAGTGGCCGTTTGCGATGCGATCTGTGCGGCGAATGAGAGATGATCTCATATGTAAACATATGAGATCATCTCTCATTGCCGTTTTACACAGAGACGGCGTCCTGTCTCTGGAGAGGAGGAGACCGATATGTGTTCCTTGTACATAGGGACACAGATCGGTCACCCCCCCAGTCACCCCCCCTCCCCCCACAGTTAGAACACTATGAAGGGAAGGCATTTAACCCCTTCCTCACCCCCTAGTGTTAACCCCTTCAATGCCAGTCACATCTATACAGTAATTAGTGCATATTTATAGCACTGATCGCAGTATAAATGTGAATGGCACCAAAAATGTGTCAAAAGTGTCCGATGTGTCCGCCATACCGTCGCAGTCCCAATAAAAATCGCAGATCGCCGCCATTTCTAGTAAAAAAAAATTCTAAAAAAGAATAATTATGTCCCCTATTTTGTAGGCGCTATAACTTTTGCGCAAACCAGTCGCTTATTGCGATTTTTTTTTTTTTTTACAAAAAATATGTAGAAGAATACGTATCGCCCTAAACTGAGAAAAAACGGTGTTTTTCTTTTATTTGGGATATTTATTATAGCAACAAGTAAAAAATATTGTATTTTCTTTCAAAATTGTCGCCCTTTTTTGTTTATAGCGCAAAAAATAAAAAACGTACAGGCGATCAAATACCACCAAAAGAAAGCTCTACTTGTGGGGAAAAAATGACGTCAATTTTGTTTGGGAGCCACGTCGCACGACCGCGCAATTGTCAGTTAAAGCAACGCAGTGCCGGAAGCTGAAATTTCACCTGGGCAGGAGGGGAGTATATGTGCCCAGTAAGCAAGTGGTTAAAGAAAATATGATAGCATGCTCTTTTCTCTAACTTATATAATCAAGTGATTAAAAAACGTTTCTGAAATAATAAAACATTGCTAGCTTTTTAAATACTTGAGTTTTCTGTGCTTTTACTTTATACCTGCAATGTTGTAAGTTGGTGACAGAGTGCGCTTAAGAGTGCAAAAGGCTTTATTAAACTCCCAAGGGTTGCATAAGCTCCTTTCATCTATCTTTCACAAAAAGAAAATATGGGCAGTGAATAAAAGTAAAATGTTTAAAAACAAACACTTTAGGCAACACTTCAAATATAATGAGCAAAATAAAAGGAACCAAACACAAAGAAAGAACACTAGATCAAATAAACCAAGCTAAAAATAAAATAAAATAAACCTAAATACATTTAAATAAAGCAACAGGATATTTTTTTTCCAAGCAAATTTTGTGTAAGCAGTTTAATGCAGTGGTCTCCAAACTGTGGATCTGGGGCTGGACGTGGCCCTTTGCTTGCTGTTATCTAACCCTTGGGGCAATATTTTATCCTCTGACATCAACAATGGGGCATAGATCCCCCCATTAACACCAACGAAGGAGCACAATTCCTCCCAATGACACCAACGATGGGTAAAGGTTCATCCCCATGATGCCAACAATGAGGGCATAGTTCTTGCCCGTGACACCAACAATAGAGCATGATTCCCACTGAATGACACCAACAATGGGGCACATTTACTCTCATTGACACCATATATGGGGCATCGTTTACTGATGCCGGGACATTTTCTACCTTCAGTGGCCGCAGTCTGTCCCCCTAAGGTCTGAAGTAGAATAAACCGGCCCCTTGTTTGTATAGTTTGCAGACCCCTGGTATAACGAGGTACATTTTCTGCAACAGCAACAACCATTTTGCCAAAATCACGCCATTCATCCCTAGTGAGTATGTCAGGTCAGATGTATGACGATTCCAATTTATGTAAACCCTGATGTATGCTTTTTTTCTTTATTTTTAAATTATTTCTTTATAAAGTTTTAATACAGACACAGGGACAATCATGCCAGCACAGCTGAAATACTGGCAAAGGTGGAAGATAAACCTGAGGTATTCTAAATGCAGGTACAACGATTAATAAAGAAGAAATATTTCCACTGAAGAATTTCTTATCTGCATTTATGTTCCTGGCTAATGACATGGAAAGTATCAATGCATGACATCCAGGTACATCTTTCAGAAGATGTCAGCAATGGTGCTTATACAGTGCTCAGCATAAATGAGTACACCCCTTTTCAAAAGGAATGCTGTGTACACACAATCTTTTTTCAGGTTCTAAAAAATGAAGTTTTTAAGGGTCTAGAAAAAAAACGTTTTTTTCAACCCGATCATTAAAACAGCCTACACATTCGGATGGCGCCACCCTTTGATTTGCGCTTTTCAGTCTGTTACTGCGTGATGAATGTGCTTACTCCATTACGAACGCTAGTTTTACCAGAACAAGCGATCCCGTCTCATAACTAGCATGCACGTTTTCTTCACGTCGTTAAAGCCCACACACGACCATTTTTTACAACCTTAAAAATGACAACGTTAAAAACGTTGTGGCAATTTTTTAGATCGTGAAAAATGCTCTGAAACCCACACACGATCATTTTTAATGACATAAAAAAAAAACATAATTTTTTAGAACCCAAAATACGGTCGTGTGTATGCGGCATAAGATTTTAGACAATATCTCAATGAACAGTTACCAAAATTGTCATGATTTGTAACACAGCACCACGTTTTCTAGGCATGGAATGAACAAGTTGGCGACCTCTTTTAAAGCCTGGATGCTGGATGAAGAGTGATGCTCAAATGGTCTCTTCAGAATTCCCTATTGTAGGTATTCAATTGGGTTCAGATCAGGAGACATACTTGGCCACTGGATCACTTTCACCCTTTTCTTCTTCAGAAATGTAACAGCGGCCTTAGATGTGTGTTTTGGATCATTGTCATGTTGGAAGTGCATAATGACCAAGAGAGTGATGGTAGTATCTTCTCTTTCAAAATAGAGCAGAACATCTGTGATGGTAGTATCTTCACTTTGGAAAAAGAATAGTACATCTGCAAATTCATATTACCATCAATGAAATGCAGCTCCCCGACACCAGCAGCACTTGTGCAGCCCCACATTGCCACCACCATGTTTCACTGTAGGTACCATGCATTTTTCTTTATACTCCTCGCCTTTGTGACACCATACAGTTTTGAAGCCATCATTTCGAAAAAACATTAATCTTGGTCTTATCACTCCAGAGTACAGAGTCCCAGTAGTCTTCTTTTTCAGCATGGGCCCTGGCAAGTTCTAGGCAGGCTTTTTTGTGGATGGGCTTTAGGAGAGGCTTCCTTCAAGGATGACACCCATGCATGCCATTCCTCTGCAGTGTTTGCAGTATTGTGTCACTGGAAACAATCACTCCAGTTTAGCTTTCTATTTCTTTAGCTATCTGCAGTGAACTTGCATGGCGATTTTCTTCAACCCTTCTCATCAGAAGGTGCTACTGTCAAGGTGTCAACTTCCGTGGATGACCTGGACGTCTCTGTGAGATGTTTGCAGTTCCATCTTTGTATCACTTTTGCTACAGTATTCTGACTGATAATTAAAGCTTTTCTGATCTTCTTGTAGCCTTCACATTTGTTGTGTAAAGAAATTATTTTCTTTCTCAGGCCTTGTGACATTTCTCTTCCATGTGCTGCCATTGCTGACAGCATGAAATGGGAAGGGGTTTTCTTTGTTAAGTAATTATAATCAACTGTCTGCTGGACACCTGTTTAATGAATAATGAGACTCACTTGTAGCTGAATTTCTGTTAGTTAGGATTTTGTTCTCTAAAATTAGCATTACGCCTTAGAGTCGGATCACACTGGGGAGACGCGACTTCCAGCACGACTTTCAGAGGCGACTCAGACACGACTTGAGCATGAACCACAGGGCGATCTGGGGAGATTTACAACACGACCAAGACAGGAGACATTCCAGTGGCCAATAAAACAACAATCAGCTCTGGGGGAGGGAGGGAGGGAGAGTTTGCCAAAGAAATGTATGTTATCTTATCTGGAAAGTAGCTAGTGATCAGACTTCTGAGGCGACAAGTCAGATTGAAGTCGTACAGGAACCTTTTCTGAAGTCGGAGCGACATGAGTAGTGTGTATTAACACCGCTCCCATTCACTTGCATTGTTTTTCTCTACAGCGTGACTTGGGATGACATGAGGCGACCTCAAGTCGGATCCCAAGTCGCCCCAGTGTAAACCGACTCGAAGACTTTAGGCTCGTACACATGATCCGATTGTTGGCAGGGGATGGTCTGTTGACAGACTGTTGTCCTAAAATCTGACTGTTCGTACGCTCCTTCTGACAATTGTTGTTCAACTTTCGGCCAACAAATAATGGATGGCAGGCTAGTAAATTTTAGACGGACAACGGTCTGTTGTCTGATTTTCGTATCGTCAGTACACAAGTCCGTCACACAAAATTCGAAAGTACAAACACGCATGCTCACAATCAATGCTTGACAAACGAAATTATCAGAAGGGGCCCAAAGGGTGGTGCTCAAGAGCTGAAATTCCTCATAGTACGTCACTACCTTCGTGTTTATTGGCAGACAATTGTGTACCATTAGTATGCAAAACAAGCCCTTTGGACATAAATCAGACCCTCGGTTGGCCATCTGATCGTGTGTGCAAGGCTTTTCATTAGGGTCTATTAATTTTGGTTTTGAATGAATTTGTTAGGAAAAATACTTTTTTGTGTGTAAATTAACAAATCCTGGTTGCAATCAATGTTCCGCAAAGGAAAGTAAAGGTTTCCTGACAAATCTGTTGGGGTGTACTCATTTATGCTGAGCATTTTATAATTCTATTCTTAGAGGTTAAGCGCAAGACATTTAGGCTTAAGTGTTATTGAAAAACCTTAGATTTTATTACTAGTCTAGTCACATAAAACCACTTGGAAGATAGCAACTAATGTGCCAGATCTGCCATGACTATTGGACTGCATACTGCCCATTCAGCAGTCTAGCAGCTGGACAGAAATACTTTCACAAGTCTAAAATGATGCGTTAGGAGACTCATGGCTGTTATGCTAAATCTTAATTTAGTGCTACAAACCACTTGGTAATAGAGGTCACCTAAATCTAGTTATATGCTGTAATGTGGCTCACATCGTGTCTGGCTGGTCTGATCCTCAATCTTCCTGTAACCCGACACACTGGCATCAGTTCACTAAAGGAATCTGCTAATCATTTAAGTAGATGGGAATATACAGACACACTCATTTTAAGATGGCCATTCAAATTAAATGACCTTTGAATTTAAAGGCATGATGTGAACATTTTATATTTATTTATTTCTTTGCATAATGCTCAGATTGATTAGAGCGTGTTTAAAGCATATCTAAACCCCAAAAACACAAATGTATTATTTTTCAGCTTTCTTTGTCCTTAGAGGTGGTGGCTGCAAAGTTTTCTTTTTACCTGTATTTTTTCTTTATTTTTAACTGTGGGGAACTGAAGCTTCCTTCACATCCTGGATTGACACCTCCAGCTCTGCAACTCTCATTGGCCCTCTTATGACTCACCCCCCCCCCCTTCCTGGCAAACTCTCACAAGAGTGAGAGCTGTGCATAATGTCATAAGTCTAGGCTTTTTACCAGACAAGAAAGTGGACTGTATAAGGTATTTATTGGCAGGAAAAAAAAATGTTTTACCATCCAAAGTTAAAACAACAAGGACAGAAGATTTAATAGATGAAAAGATGAAAAAATTACTGAAGGTCCGCTTTTAGGTTCCCCAGTTTTTCCAAATCTCTTGCTTGCCTTTAGGCTATGTTAGGTTTCTTTTTCTCATATTTTGTCTATATGACACACATGCATTTCTTTAAAATTATATTCTGTATTTGCTGGAATTGTGTGTTGATTTAACGCAATAAATAAAGGAATTAAAAAAAAAATGTATTTGCAAATGCATTTCTAACTAAAGTAACCCGTACTGAGAAAAATATAGAGCCTGCCATCGTGGATGACCTTTCAACTCCAGTTTGGGGTGGAGAGTTGAAGTTACACGCTACAGAGCTCAGTGAGGAGAGCTCTGAGAGCTGATTGGAGGGAAAAGACACACCCCCTCCACACAGGAACAGAGCTGAGGCTGTCAATAAGCTGGAGCTCCCTCTCCACCATTTTTTTCTTGGTGTCAGGAAAACTTGTCAGAAGTGATTCATGCTGATAGAGGAATGAAGCAGCAGACAGAAATTGCACTTATTTGAGACACACTATAGAGGGGTATTGCTTTGTTCATATTTGATGTCGGAGCTTTACAACCACTTTAAGTTAAACTAGAGATTGTGTATTTCCACAGTAGATGGTCTTACATGTTGTTCATCTGCACAGAATTTCCAGGTGAGTCACACACAGTACATTTCATAGAATGCTCTGATCAGATTTACATAAACATTCATATATATGTTTTATAATAATTATTGCACGCTATACAGGCACATTCTTTGGTATTGCACCTTGGAGATGAATGAATGCTATACCTTCAATATCCAGTACAAATAAATGGCCAGGTGTTGTCAGTTGTCATAGTAAGCACATTGCGTGCCTTCTGGCAGGCACGTAATGAACACTGTGTGCTGTACACTCCCAGCACCCAGAGGGTATCTGTCTGTCACTTATGAATAATGTGATGTTACCACTAAGCTGTGAGCAAAACAAACCGGGCTGTTTGCATTCTAGTTAGCTTAAATGCAAAGATTCACAGGAAACAATACAGAAAAAGGTGAAAACCTTCTACATGGAGAACAATTTACCAAGAGAAATACAGAGGCTACCTCATGAAATTGTTACTTGACTGACAGTTATGCTGATCCTCTACCGTCATATTACTGGTCTGAAACATGCATGGTAAAGTCAGAACTCCTGATCATTATTTTTTTTATTTATTTTTTTAGTTTTGAATATTGTTGGAAAGGAATAGGACACCAATAGTCATTGCTTTGAAGGCCAGATCTCTCCATAAAGGCGACCTATCACAGCCCATGCTTTGATAAGCGATATTATTCATCTCTTGTGTTTGCAATAAAGTTGATAAACAAAAAAATAAAGGGACTACGTAAAGAAAAAAATTAAATACATTTTTTTTTTAAAGGGTCCCCATCCCCCCCCCCCCATGCTCAAGCACACATATGTGCTGAGTGCATATATAATGAGAAAATCAATGTAAGTGAATTTGCAGTCGCTCCGACTTCAGAAAAGGTTCCTGTACTACTTCAATCCGACTTGTAGGCAACTTGTAGGCAACGTGTAGGCAACTTGTACCGGATCTCCATCTTAACTGAAGCAACAATACAGGAAGAGAACATACATTTCTCAGGCAAACCCCTCCCTCCCACAGAGCCGATTGTTGTTTGATTGGCCACTGGAAAGCCTCCTGTCCTGGAGGCAACTTGAAGTTGCCTTGTAAGTTGCCGCAGGTCGCGCTGTGATTCATACTCAAATCGCGTCCAAGTTGCCACCCAAAGTCGTGCTGGAAGTCGTGTTGCCCCTGTGAGAATGGAGTCTAAATCCATCTAGAAACAATATTTACATTTTTAGTAGATGCTGGTGAACTAATGGGTGACTAAACTCTAGTTTAAAATATAAGAATTCTATTCAAATATGTACCCTTAACTAAAAAATTGCTCTCAGCCTTCTCCAAATCATTTCCTTTTTTTTTGCTGCCGTGATCCAACTTCCTGTTAGAAGGTGGCAACATTTATTTTCCATTGTCCCATTGTATGTAGGAATGTAGCCACCCTCTCGCTCACTCCCAATATGGACTATGGGATGTGTAGTGTGCATAGAGCACAACTAGCGTGCACAGCTTGTTCCAAACAGACAGAAGTGTGTGTGTGTGTGGGGGGGGGGGTTTAAATAGAGGCTTGGAAGCTCACAAAGGACATTAAAAGATCATACAAAATCAAAGAAAAACTATTTAATGAAAAACAGATTACTGGTCCATTAAGAAGTGAATGTATATGGACTACTTTTGGAAAAAAGGGATTTTTAAATACAGCTTACCTGTAAAATCCTTTTCTTGGAGTACATCACGGGACACAGAGCGGCATATTCATTACTATATGGGTTATATGGAGTACCTTCAGGTGTGGACACTGGCAATCTCAAACAGGAAGTCCCCTCCCTATATAACCCCCTCCCCTAGAGGGAGTCCCTCAGTTTTGTAGCAAGCAGTATGCCTCCCAAAAATGTTCCCCAAAAGAGGGGTGGGAGCTCTGTGTCCCATGATGTACTCCAAGAAAAGGATTTTACAGGTAAGCTGTATTTAAAAATCCCTTTTTCTTTCTTGTACATCACGGGACACAGAGCGGCATATTCATTAATATATGGGATGTCCGAAAGCAATGCTTTAATGAGGGGAGGGAGACATTTTCTCAAAAGAGATTTAATTTAGAGGTATACTCAAATAATAATAAATCCAACTTAGTCAAGAAAAATATATATTTTTTTTTTTTCTTTTACAACCAAGGGTGCCCCCGATCCCGAGGATCTTAAACCGCAGCCTGTAGTACTGCCTGCCCAAAGGCTGAATCCGCATTCCTTCTCACGTCTAGTTGATAAAACCTTGTAAACGTGTGGACTGATGACCACGTCGCCGCCTTGCATATCTGAGCCATAGAGATCTGATGGTGTGCTGCCCAGGAGGCGCCCATGGCCCTGGTAGAATGGGCTTTTACCGACAAAGGAGGAGGCAACCTCTTCAGACCGTAGGCTTGAATGATTAATTGTCTAATCCATCTCGAGATGGTGGATTTTGCAGCTGCCTGCCCCTTCTTGGGGCCATCTGGTAAAACGAACAACACATCTGTTTTCCGGATCTTTTCTGTAGCTTTAAGATAGGCCTTCATGGCCCGGACAATATCCAAGGTATGCAGCAACCCCTCCTTTCTAGATGTGGGTTTCGGAAAGAAGGATGGAAGTACCAAATCCTGGTTCAAGTGAAAATTGGATATAACCTTTGGTAGAAAGGAAGGATGGGGCCGGAGAACTGCCTGTCCTTATGTAGAATGAGATATGGTTCCTTACACGATAAGGCTGCCAACTCTGACACTCTCCTGGCCGAAACTATGGCGACCAAAAATACCAACTTTCTTGTCAGTAAAACTAAAGGAATCTCAGCCAACGGCTCAAAGGGTTGTTTCTGTAGAGTGGACAGGACAAGATTTAAGTCCCATGGACAAATTGGTGACTTGACAGGAGGATTAATACGCAAGACCCCCTGTATGAAGGTTTTTACCAGCGAGTGGGTGGCCAGCGGCCTCTGAAACCACACTGACAGAGCTGAAATCTGTCCCTTGATTGTGCTTAATGCCAGGCCTTTATCCACTCCTAGCTGGAGAAAACTTAACACCCTATCAATGGTATATTTGCGGGAATTCCATCTTTTGGATTCACACCAGCCTACGTAGGTCCTCCACACCCTGTAATAAATCACCCTGGAGGCCGGCTTTCTAGCCCTAATCAGGGTAGGAATTACCTGCCTAGACAGACCTCTACCCCTGAGAATCAGGGATTCAGCCTCCAGGCCGTCAAATTTAGACGCTGTAATGTAGGGTGGAGGATCGGGCCTTGTGAGAGTAGGTCTGGTCGTAGAGGAAGAGTCCAAGGGTCTCCCACTGCCATCTTCAGGACTAGTGAGTACCATGTCCTCCGGGGCCAAGCTGGAGCTACTAGAATGACTGGCTTGTGCTCCACTCTGATCCTGCGCAACAGGCGAGGAAGTAACTGTAGCGGAGGGAATGCATATAGAAGTTTGAATTGATGCCAAGGGCAAACCAACGCATCGGTTCCGCAGGCCATAGGGTCCCTCGCTCGAGACACGAAACTGTCTAGTTTCTTGTTGAACCTGGATGCCATTATATCTATGTCTGGCATTCCCCACTTCTGGCAGATTGTCTGAAAGACCTGGGGATGCAGAGACCACTCCCCCGGCGACAGAATCTGGCGACTTAAGAAGTCTGCCTGTAGGTTGTCCACTCCGGGAATGAATATCGCCGAAATGCAGGGTACATAAACCTCTGCCCACTGAAAAATCAAGCTCACCTCCCTCTGAGCGGCCTGACTCCTGGTTCCCCCTTGGTGGTTTATGTATGCCACCGCTGTGGCATTGTCTGACTGGATCCTCACCGGGGACCCCTGTAATCTGGAAGTCCATGCCAGGAGGGCTAGGCGAGCAGCTCTGATCTCCAAGACATTGATGGGTAGCTGCCTCTCTGCTTCCGCCCAAGTTCCCTGGCGAGAGAACCCCTCCAAGACCGCCCCCCAGCCTGCCAGGCTGGCGTCTGTGGTAACTACCTTCCAGACAATGGGACTGAAGGACCTTCCCTTTAGAAGATTCTGAGGGTTTAACCACCAGGCCAGGCTCTGTCGGACCTTTGATGATAGCGTCAAAGGGGACTCCAAGGCATGTACTCTCTTGCCCCAGGCTGCTAGAATGGCTGCCTGTAGGACGCGAGTGTGGATCTGAGCGTATGGTACTGCCTCGAACGTGGCCACTAGCTTGCCTAGTAATCGCATACACAGGCGAATAGTTGGTTTTTTTCTTGCTTAGAACCAACTGAACCAACCCCTTGATAGCTTCGACCTTTACAAGGGGCAGGAACACCCTTTGCTGTTCTGTGTCTAACCTCATGCCGAGGTATTCCAACTGCTTTGTAGGATGAAACGCTGATTTTTCCCGGTTTAGGACCCAGCCGAACCTCTCGAGGTACTGAACCGTGAGGTTTACTGCCTGTTGCAGACACGGCCGTGAGTGATCTATGATTAAAAGGTCGTCCAAGTATGCTAGGACTGTGACCCCTTGGATCCTTAGATTGGCCAGAACTGGGGCTAGGATCTTCGTGAATACCCGGGGGGCCGTGGCCAGCCCGAAGGGGAGCGTCCTGAATTGGAAGTGTCGCTGCCCCACTGCGAAGCGTAAAAATCTTTGATGCGGCTGAAAGATTGGTACATGAAGGTAAGCATCCTTTATGTCTATGGAAGCCAGAAAGTCGTCCCTCTGGAGTGTGGCGACTGCTGACCGGACGGATTCCATCCGGAAGGAACGAACCCTTAGGTAAACGTTTAAACTCTTTAGGTCCAAGATTGGCCTGACATCGCCGTTGGGCTTTGGTATGACAAAGAGATTGGAATAGAAACCTAGCCCCTGCTCTTGGGCTGGTACCTCTATTATCATGCCCTGGCAAAGTAGGTGATCCAAGGCGGCCAGCATCGAGGCCTTCTTTGCTGGATCTTTTGGTAGCCTTGACTCTTGAAAATGAGGCGGAGGAAACTTTAAAAACTCCAGTCTGTAGCCTGTGGTTACAGACGCCCGGACCCATTTGTCGGGGATCTTGGCTTCCCAAACTTCTGAGAAGAAACGAAGCCTTCCCCCCACCCGCGAGAGTGGGGGCGCCCCTTCATAAGGCAGACTTAGGGGCTGGCTTTGTCGGCTTGCGATACCATGGTCTCTTACCCCCAGGGGCCTGTCCCTGCGATCTATTGTTAAAGTTTGATCGCGCAGGCGGCCGTCGATACTGCCTGGAATTTGAGGGCCCTGAGACAGGAGAGAGCTGCCTTTTAAATGTAGGACCCCGGAATGTCTTTTTGACTGGTAAAAGGGTACTTTTGCCACTTGAAATAGTCTGAATGTATTTATCCAGATCCTCTCCGAAGAGTCGTCCTCCATGGAAGGGAAACCCTGCCAGAAGCTTTTTGCATGGGGGCTCCGCCGCCCAGTTCTTCAACCATAAGAGCCTTCTCATGTGTACCAAGAATAGTGATAAACGAGAGGCCTGCTGGATGGAATCCTTTATAGCATCTACCGCAAAACACAGAGCTCTGGGAATGTCAGAAAACTCTTCTGCCTGTTGGGTAGGCATGTCTTTTAGCATTTGTTTTGTCTGGTCCTTTAACGCCTGACAAACTCCAATTGCAGCCACAGCTGGCTGTACCACTGCTCCTGCCGTAGCAAAGGATGCCTTTAAAAGTGTCTCTAACCGTTTATCAACCGGGTTTTTAAACATTTGTATGTTTTCCACCGGGCAAGTTAGTGATTTATTCACACATGAGATGGCTGCATCCACCACTGGGAGCTTCCACCTCTTCGAGAATTTTTCCTCCATAGGGTAAAGGACCGAAAATCTCTTCGGCGGCAGAAAAATCCTGTCCGGTCGTACCCAATCCTGAAAGATCAATTCCTCTAAGAGAGGATGGACCGGAAAAACCGCGTTGCTCAAAGGAGCTTTCAAAGAGCCCAGAGAGGATACCGCAGGAACCTGAGGCTCTGGCAATGGTAAATTAAATGCCGAGTGGACCATGTCCGTCAAAGACTGCACCCACAGTCTCTCTGTCTGGGAGTCTGAAAATGGTTCCTCAGAGGTAGATCCCTCAATCCCTGAACCCTCTTGGTTCTGGTCTAGTTGATCCTCCTGCGATTCCAATTCCTCCTGAGAGAGAATTTCAGCATCTGAGGATATACCCTTTGGCGATGGGGATCTAGCCCGTTTCTTGCCAGGAATAGATTTAGCGATCATCGCTGCTAATCTTTCTTCTAGCCCCCCTAGGGATACGGCTAGCATCTCCTCTGTGATAAACACAGGGCTGGGCTGATCTGGGCCAGCCTCAGCACCAGACCCCCCCAATGGCTCATCCAAGGCGACCCTCATGGGAATAAGCTGCGGGGAAAGTATCGGCATATCATCAGAATGAGAGGGGGAACCCCTTTGTTTTTTGGTCTTTTTTGTACCCTTTGACCCCGAACTTTTGGAAGCCATAATACAAAATCGAGGGACTCTGCCTACAACAACAGACTGTAGTGGCCAGGAGTACAAAACTAGGGTTTAGGGGACAATAGCTCACTAATGCCCAAAAACCGATGGGGCCCCGTATGTTCTTTTTTTTTTCCTTTTTTTTTTATAATATATAACTTCTTTTTTTTTTTTTTTTTTTAAAACATACAGCGTCCCCAAATTTAGTTTGCCAGCCTCCAACCTGTTGCAAAAGGGGATTTTTTGGCTTAACAGAGAAGCATTGGAACAAAGTCCAGCATGTACTACCCCTCTTCCGCCACCGGGAGTCACTGTTCTGCCGCTCTGCGTCCTCTCCCTTCCAGATCAGCCTCAGACTGTGCACTGACTATAGCCTGCTGATTATAACAGCACACAAGGCGCGCCCCTGATGACGCTGCAGGCACGCCCCCCCGCCCTCCCCTCCGAACGGCGCGAAAAACGTCTATAAGACGTGCGCGCGCACGCGTGCGCGTATGCCGGAGAAGGAAGCACATGGAGGAGCCGCGCTGCTGGAGACCCAGGACTGCAGCTTCAGGCGGCAGAATCAAACCCCCGGCCAGGTAGGACTCTCCAAAAGACCACATAGAGATCCTTACTAGCCCTGGGAAGAAAGCAGCAGGTAGCTAGCAAACACAATCTTAGACAGGGGGACCCAGTGATGGGGGAATGAGATCATCCTGTCTTCTCAGACATAGTGAGCAAGGCTGCCAATGCAGAGCATACTTAGGCTACCCCCCTTTTAGGTCACCCTGGAGAGCCTGCTGTCGAACCAAGTCCCGCAGGCTCCCCTCTTACCTGCTCCATGCTGCAGGACGTTTGTCTAGCAAAACGGTCCAATCTTCTCCCATCTCCGTGGGTAGGGTAGTAGACCTTCAGGCCCTGGGGTCCTGGAAGGTACCCACTGTCCTGGACCTATATAGCACCCTGGCAAACAGGAACTTATGGTCTTTACGAACTCCAAGTCCTGGGCCCAGGGTCCAGCCCTCCAAAGAGGAGCATTATAGGCAAAACCCCACGGTTTGGGGCCCGGGTACTGTCCACTTTGGCACTGAGGCTCCTTGGACAGATCCGGTTAGCCCGCCCTTAATCCCAAGGATGTGGAGCAAAGCTATTCCATGACCAACACCTAAGACACTGGCGAAAAAACTGAGGGACTCCCTCTAGGGGAGGGGGTTATATAGGGAGGGGACTTCCTGTTTGAGATTGCCAGTGTCCACACCTGAAGGTACTCCATATAACCCATATAGTAATGAATATGCCGCTCTGTGTCCCGTGATGTACGAGAAAGAAATAAAGATATTTAGTGTCACTTTAAATCACCTGACCATTTCCTATATTTTTAGGAGCCTATGGAGGTCTACCATAGCCATTATTTGGGGTCCCGCTCTCCCCATTTTTATTATTTTATATTATGCAGCATAAATTTCTGGAATATCAACCATTCCAGGATCTGGACATGAACAGTCTCGAGTTTCACTGTAGTAGTATACAAAGGCATATACCAGGAAGGACTGCACCCAACTATGCCCATATCCCTGGACTGGCACCCACCTGAGCCTCTCAGCATGCCACTCAGAGCCTGATTGGGCCACTCCTGCTGCCTCCACAGCCCAGCGCTCCAGTAAGTGTGGGGGGGGGGGGGGTCAGAGCAAAGAGCTGGTTACTGATAGTCACCACCTCTCTGCTCATACAGCTGTGAGAGTTGAGCGATTGGCAGTGTTCGATCGCTCGGTTCTAAGTGTTAAAGGCACAGTGGGACAGCTGCATCGACCTAGATAAAGTATCAACTTCTATAAAAAAAAAAAAATACCCATACTTCTATTTTAGTAGAATAATCTTTTACAAAGCTACACAATACTCATACCAATCCTACACCTTAATTCCTTAACATTCATCGACTAAGACATGTGGTATGAATAAAAACCGCATGGTGAAAGTTTATTGAGAAAATATGGCAAGAGTTTAAGGCACTTCAAACACTTAAACACAGAAATCAAAAAGAAATAAGACAAGCTATTATTATATAAATAAGTAAGGTGAACAGCTTATATTTCCATTGAGAGACATACATGGAAAGTAACCTAAAGTTTGATTTTTATGAACATAAAGATATTAACACATAGAACTAGACATATTTAAAAATATATATTTATATATTCAGCAAATATGCTTAAGGCATGTACATTTTTCTTTTTTTACAGATTAAAAAATATGCAGCAAATACTGAATTTCTCAACATATGTAGATACATTTTTTTCCTTTAATAAAAAAGTTACATAATACATAAAGCCCAGAGGACAACGTTTCTTAGTCCATTCAGATCTACTGAGGGCTCTCCTACACAGTACAACTAAGATACCAGCAGCCCAGCTGGAAGTGGATACGTTGTTTTATCAGTACGGAATGAAGACTGAGGAGCAAAGTAATGCACCACGTATAAATATTAAACCAGTAACAATAACAGAGGCACTATGGCACTTTCTAACACTGGAAAAAGTGGGAACAGTTCATAGCATCTTTATGACTTGACTTAACAAGTGCTAGTCCTTGGATTTTGTATGTAGTCCAGTATCTTTCTATACTAAAATCCTTGTTTCATAATTCCACGGGTGTCCAATGGCAGGACAGAGCCTGTTCTCAACATACAGCTTCGTTCCAGTTATCAGACTTCCCGTGATATCTACATAGATATTGCTTCAGTCTGCTGGTGCATTCAGGCACAAAAACAGGTACATTCAGCATCTGTCAGTTAGACACAGGTAGCAGCAGGTCATAGATGGCAAACAAATATTAATTGTCAAATGGTCCTCTTTGCGTTGGACTGGGTGGAAGTTTCCTGCCTAGTCTGGGGGTGCCCTGTAAAAATAAATAATTCAAAATTAAATTAAAGAAAAAAAAAAAAAAAAAAAAGCCAACACTTAAAACATACCTGTGATTAAAATTCAACAATGGTTTATCTTTCTGGTAGCAGAGCCACCATTGATATGGTTTGCAGCCTATAAATGCGCATAGATGGTCAGAAAGGTCTGCTGGGCATTACCACCCGACCCGCCATTAATTATCTTTCTGACTCAGGCAACTGCATGCTTCGGTGTTCATGCAAAGCAACAGGTTCACTGTAATAGAGGCTTCACTACTCCATTCAGCAACCAGAAGTGATGCAGAATACCCAGTACTTCTAAGAAATGGGAACATGTGACTCACGACTTAAGAAATTGTTACTTGGGGATTGGTAGCCAAAGCTACCAGTGTATCACATGATAACAAATGGATCATATTCCATTTGTTGCCTTGTGCATTGCCAGCACCCTTGATCTCCCGAGACTACAACGATCATCCTAACACAATCCACCTGGAGTGGCAACTTTCTTTATTTTAGTGTATTATGATGGTGGGCAGAAGACCTCAAACCCTGTGTAAACTTTGTGACTTGGACCTTACACAGGGCTTTCCTTTCTCCCACCAACTTAAGCAAGGAAAAAGAAGGTATGTGTAAAAACTGTTGCTGGAGCAGCTTAAATTCCAACTCTAGTTAAAACTTTTTATTGTACAGAGTGGAGTTAGAGCCTTTGTCAGATTATTTACTTGCTATTTGTGTCCCCTATTGAGAAGATTTGCACTCAATGGAGGACAAGAGCCATAAAAAAAAATGCACATTTATTTAGTACAGCCGTGGCCAAAAGTTTTGAGAATTACACAAATATAACATTTTCACAAAGTCCGCTGCTTCAGTGTTTATGATGGAAATTTGCATATACTCTAGAATGTTATGAAGAGTTATCAGATGAATTGCAATGTTCCTCTTTACCATAAAAATTTACTTTTCCACTGCATTTGTGAAGAATGCTTCAGGGAGCTCCAAGAGGGTCCACAGTAAGCGCCAGGACCGTCTCCTACAGTTGATTCAGTGGTGGAATCGGGGCACCAACAGTGCCAAGCTTGCTCAGGAATGGCAGCAGGCAGGTGTGAGTGCATCTGCAGTGAGGCAAAGACTTTTGTACAATGGCCTGGTGTCAAGAAGGGCAGAAAAGAAGCCTATATTATTCAGGAAAAACATCAGGACAGACTGATATACTGCAAAAGGTACAGGAATTGGACTGCTGAGGACTGGGGAAAAGTCATTTTCTCTGATGAATCCCCTTTCCGATTGTTTGGGGCATTCTGAAAAAATCTTGTCTGGAGAAGAAAAGCCAACAGTAAAGCATCCTGAGACCATTCATGTGTGGGGTTGCTTCTCCGCCAAGGGAGTGAGTTCATCTACAAATTTTGCCTAAGAACAACGAATAACTAAGTGGCTTGGGGAACAAAACACTGACATTTTGGATTCATGGCCAGGAAGCTCCCCAGACCTTAATTCCATTAAATTAACTTGTGGTCAATCCTCTAGAGGCAGATGAACCCCCCCCCCCCAAAAAAAAAACAATTCTGACAAAGCATTGATTATGCAAGAATGGGCTGTCATCAGTCAGGATTTAGTCCAGGAATGGATTGACAGCATGCCAAGGGGAGTTGCAGAGGTCTTGGAAAATAAGGGGCAACACTGCACTGTACTCTCTGCATAAACGTAATGCAATTGTCAATAAAAGCCTTTGACACTTACGAAATGCTTCTAAAAATACACCAGTATACCATAGTAACATCTGACAAATAATCTAAAAACACTGAAGCAGCAGACTTTGAAAATACTTTTGTCATTCTCAAAACTTTTGGCCACGGCTGTAGACTGGACAGGGGATAGAACTTTGTCAAGCTCCAATTACTCTGTCTTCTTGTCCTGGTCACACCTTAACACATGTGACACCACCTGATGTCACCAGAAAATTAAACAAGGGGAAATGTTGCCTTGGAGGACAGAAACCATAAAAAAATTGAAAATATATAAAAAAAAAAAAATTGAGCTTCAAAGTGAACCTGTTACTTTAACTGTTATGGGAACACTCATTCATGACCTTAAATATATAGCAATAAGAAATTGTCTGAAAAAAAGTTATACTGTTGGTGCTATAAAAATCCTGTATAATATTAGTTACATAGTTGTTTGTTCTCCTCAACAGTCAAAAGACTGCAAAATTATTGAAAGCAAAAATCTTACTGTCTATGAGTGCCCTTAGAGCCCCCCCCCCCCCATTTTTGAGAATTGTTCTCTATTCAGTTGGTCAGGTAGGGCCTGCATTTATTGTTTTTATTAGCACAGGAAAAAGCTGGCCTAGTGCTGCGATATAAGTCTTCATCCAGCAACAGGTGCTTTTGGTTTTTGGGGTACCGATACATTTAGAGGACAACAACTATAATAAAGGAAACTAGGGAACACTCCTCTTTGATGGATGTATGCATTATTATCTTGGATACTAAGGTTTTCTAAATGCATCTCAAACATGATATAGACAGCATAGGGGGCATTTGCAGCACATTTACATTGACATAAATGAAAGCGTTTGAAGAACACACAGCCTCCTCATCTCATGTTGAGTCATTTTTGAGGTGATGCAACGCTAATGCAACCATATGGTCAATCATGTGCACTGCAATGCACACAATTTCAAGCTTCAAAAACGCTCATGAAACATACGCTTTTGAAGCTAATGGTTAACTTGGCCATAAAGGGTTACACTTGTGGATCCATTTGACTATAAAATGTAAGAATAAAAAGTCAGAACGACTGAAAAATGCACTTATCAAAAAAACTGTGCCCTGAAAAAAGTATTCATACTGCTTGAAATTCTCCACATTTTGTCATGTTATAACCAAAAATGGAAATGTATTTTACTGGGATTTTTATGTGATAGACTAACACACACAGTGAGGGCTGAAAACTAGAAAGACTAAAGTGAACACACTGACTAATTGGTAAATCCAAAATATATAATAAAACTTTTAATGAGTATTTAATAACATAGGCATGAGGAATATATATACAAGGGGGGCTAGAATACCAATATTGTGCGATCAAAATGTAAATTTGATTCTAGCACATACATACATACATATTCAAGACTACAAAAGAAAATTAAAAGACTGCCCAGACGTCTGTAGATGTTGTAGATGTAGATGTTTTTTCTTTTGTAGTCTTGAATATGTATGTATGTACTAGAATCAAATTTACATTTTGATCGCACAATATTGGTATTCTAGCCTCCCTTGTATATATATTCCTCATGCCTATGTTATTAAATACTCATTAAAAGTTTTATTATATATTTTGGATTTACCAATTAGTCAGTGTGTTCACTTTAGTCTTTCTAGTTTTCAGCCCTCACTGTGTGTGTTAGTCTATCACATAAAAATCCCAGTAAAATACATTTACATTTTTGGTTATAACATGACAAAATGTGGAGAATTTCAAGCAGTATGAATACTTTTTTCAGGGCACAGTTTTTTTGATAAGTGCATTTTTCAGTCGTTCTGTCTTTTTATTCTTACATTTTATAATCAAATGGATCCACAAGTGTAACCCTTTATGGCCAATTTACATTTTTGGTTATAACATGACAAAATGTGGAGAATTTCAAGCAGTATGAATACTTTTTTCAGGGCACAGTTTTTTTGATAAAAAGTTTTATTATATATTTTGGATTTACCAATTTACCAACCAGTCAGTGTGTTCACTTTAGTCTCTCTAGTTTTCAGCCCTCTATGTCTGAAATACCTTTTCTATATATGCAGCTGAGACTGAACCACTGACCTCTAACATAGGATATGTATTAATAGCCTCTTTTTCTTTACACACAGTGGCACATAATTGTGAAGTGGAAGGAAAATTATAAATGATTTTACATTTTTTATACAAATAAATATCTAAAAAGTATGATGTGCATTTGTATTCAGCCCCCTTTACTCTGATACCTCTAACTAAAATCTAGTGGAACCAATTGCCTTCAGAAGTCACCTAATTCGTAGATAGAGTCCACATGTATGTAATTTAATCTCAGTATAAATACAGCTGTTCTGTGAAGCCCTGCAGTGGTTTGTTAGAGAACCTTAGTGAGCAAACAGCATCATGAAGGTCAAGGAACACACCAGACAGGTCAGGGATAAAGTAGTGGAAAAGTTTAAAGCATAAATCCATTGTTGAAAGAAATCCATAAGAAGTCCCATTTGCAGTTTGCGAGAAGCCATGTGGGGGACACAGCAAACATGTGGAAAAAGGTGAGACTAAAACTAACATTTGTGACCTAAAAGCAAAACGCTATGTGTGGCAGAAAACTAACACCCGGAACACACCATCCCCACCATTACCACCGTGAAACATGGTGGTGGCAGCATCATTTTATGGGGATGCTTTTTTTCAGCAGGGATAGGGAAGCTGGTCAGAGTTGATGAGAAGATGGATGGAGCGAAATACAGGGCAATCTTAGAAGAAAACCTGTTAAGAGTCTGCAAAAGATTTGAGACTGGGGCGGAGATCCACCTTCCAGCAGGACAACAACCCTAAAACATACAGCCAGAGATACAATAAAATGGTTTGGATCAAACCTAAATCCAATTGAGAATCTGTGGCAAGACTTAAAAATTGCTGTTCACAGATGCTCTCCATTCAGTCTGACAACGCTAGAGCTATTTTGCAGAGACATTTCCAAAGAAAGACTTGCAGCTGTAATTGCAGCGTAAGGTGTTCTACAAAGTATTGACTCAAGGGGGCTGAATACAATTGTTCACCACACTTTTTGAAAACTATTTATAATTTTCCTTCCACTTCACTATTATGTGCCACTTTGTGTTGGTCTATCACATAAAATCTCAATAAAATACATTTACGTTTTTGGTTGTAGCATGACAAGATGTGGAAAATTTCAAGGGATATGAATACTTTTTCAAGGCACTGTACGCTATAAAGTGGAGAGGAATTAAAGGACAATTAATATCATGCAAGTTCTGGCTGTTTAATTATTTAATATAAAAATATTATACTTACTGGTGATGGTGTTTTAGAGAAATTAACGTGGGCATAAAGGAGGACAGCTATATCCTTATGACCGGCATCCAAGGCAATTGACATAGCTGAGCTACCATCCTGACATAAAAATAAAAATAAAAAGATGCATATGTAGAAATAATATAAAAGAAAACCACCATGTTGCTTGACCAAATAACTATTTTAGTATGAGGGCCTAACTAAACAACCCATTCATTCAATATTTATCCAGTTAGGTTGGACCCTTGCAATACAGAACTGTTCATTTGTTTCCCTGATCTAAGAGATCAAATAAGACAAAAAAAGGACGTGTGACCAGCTTCACACTGATACTAAAACTTCAGCCCTGTGTCAGCCAAATGTTATTTAACTTCTTCCCGCCCACAATCTGTAAATTTTGCACAATCATGTCATTCATTCACAGAGATCTGTGAATAAAGAAACTACAAGCTTGTTTATTTAAAAGAGACCTGATCGTCTCTGATCACCTCTATGGTATTCAAAACCAGAAGCGACCTGTACAAGTTACTTCCGGTTTCAGTGTTTTGTTTGCAAGATATTGCTAGCTTGTACAAGCATCGGAACAGACTTATCTTTGGTCAGCTCTGATACATTCATTGTGACAGCAATAAAAGTCATCAACATTTTATTTTTTAAAGCAACAGTGTAAAAAATAATAATGAGAAGATGTTTAAAGCTCCCCATAAACCCATGCTTGTGCACAAGGGCAAATGCAGGTCTAGGTCCCATTTCTTCAGTTACTTTCTAGTTTCCAGGCCCAGGCAAAATCGAGTCCTACATCCCTGGAGTCTTCAGGGGGGGTTTTCTCAGCTAACCACAACCTCCTTCATGCATGTCTGAGCTAAGGACAGATGGCTTCCAGCTAGAGGAAGTTTTTCAAAGTGATTTCTTAGATAAGGCATGGAGACATGCATAGATAGGCGAGTTTGCTATTGAATATTAAAAATGAATTGAATAGCATTTCTAGATCTTGGTGCTCAGATGCAGTGTAGTTCCGCTTTAAAGCGAGTTCCACCCATTTAAAAGTCAGCAGCTACAAAAAGTGTAGCTGCCGATTTTTAATAAGACAGACACTCACCTGTCCCACGGTCCAGCGATGCAGGCACATGAAGCCTCACTCCCCTCCCCCGACATTCTAACTGTGGACGCCTGGCTGTGGCTTCACAGCTGGGTGCGCACTGCGTATGCACGAGCCGCACACTGTGAATGGCCGGGCAATCTTCTGGGAGCTGTGACGGGGGGGGGGGAAGGGGGAGAAGTGAACTTCCTTCTGGCACTGTGGAGCCCGGGGAGGAAGTGGGAGCTGGGTGCCCATAAAAACTGGGTATCCGCTCCCCCCTCCAAAAATGTGGCATGTCAGGGGGTCACCATCACTTAAAGCCATTTTTGGGTGGAACTCCGCTTTAGTTACTTAAAAAGTTGCTCCTCTGCTGTATAGATTTCTGGATCTGGGTTGTATAGCTCATGATCCTCAATTAAGGGCAATAAATGTTAGCTTGTTTTGTGGGGAAAGAATTAACTTACATTGTCTTCTAAGGCTGCGTTGCAGCCAGGCTGGCCAAGCAGCAGTTTTACTATTTCTACGTGTCCATGTTCACTTGCACACATCAGTGCAGTGGAGCCTTCGTCATCCTGAATGTTTACATCTGCGCCACAGACTAGGAGAGCTTTGACCATGTCTATCCTGCCATGACTCACTGCAAGCATCAAAGCTGTCTGGCCTGCCTGGAAATAGAAAAAAAAAAAGAGCATCTATGTCAGCAAAGGCCCAGAATTTATTAAAGAACACAGCAACAGATGTGAACGGATTACTCACAGGGCAATGTACAAAATAGGATTAATATGCGAGGCAACATATTCCTTCTAGGTTAACACAACTGAAGTAGCCATTCAATATAATGTAGGAAACAGCAATAAAAGAAATTTGCCCAAGGCAACAGCTGGACAAAAAAAAAGTCCATTAGCCTAATCTGCTGGAGTAATGAATGAACTGTTTGGCCAAAAGTGGCTTTGCCTATGTAGGTACTGTAAGAGAAGAGTCACATTTCCTCTTCCTCAAAAAAAAGTCAGATCTACCAGCACAGATGAGACTTGGTACAATGGAAACTTTGTGCCTTGTAATTCTACTTTTTATAAGGTCTTAAAGCCAGCACTGATCGCATGCTGGTTTTCCAGTATGTCCATGCCCTAACAGCCCACTTCATTCAGGTAGGTTGGGATACACACGGGCTGAACGTCGGCCAGTTTCTGCTGAACCAGTCGATATTCAGCCCATGTGTACCAGGCTTAAGGCTACCCACAAACACAAGACTGCATCATTAAATCATTTGCTTGCTAAACACATAGGTTGTACAACGATCATTTGCATTTTCCAAAAGGAAAGACAATTTTGCTATCACAAGTCACTTTAGCCTGACAAACATATATGGCCTGTAATTCCTCCCTGTAGGTGAGGCGAGCTTACAATCAAAAAGTCATGTCATGTTTGCTGAGGATTCTGGAATGTAAAGCAAAACACAGTTGCCAATATAAGCACTCTCACTTTATTATGGTCTGTTCATGAATTTAACTCTTCTTCAAGCAGACACTGGAGTTTTAGTCTGTCATTATAAGAACTGAAAAAAGGGATCCTACCTGGCTGGCTTTGGCATTAACGTCTCCACAGCTGAAAAGCTCCTCTACCACGCGCATATCCTTGGCTGCTTCTACAGCTGCCAAAGCTGCGAGCATGATGGGAGTGTAGCCAGCCTTGTTCTGGTGATCTACATTACAAACATCTGCAAAGAAAGAGACTATTCAGTTATGGCATTAGACCATTAGAAATAGAAATAGAACAGGAATATAAAAACATCAGGACAGTTGGCCTATTATATGTACGGACTTGCTATTCTCAAGTTCAAATCACTTTTGGAATCACATTTTTAGAATTTAAACAGCTTACAAAAAACAATTCTGTTTTTCACCAAGTTCCTTGCTTTATTAAGAGTCCTATTAATTCATTCTAACTGGGTATGTTGTTTCCTTTGGCAACCTTAGTGGTTTTATAGTTTTATCTACACAGAACAAAGCCTTGCCTTGCAGACGGCAAACATTCCTTGCCAGTAATGACCATGGGGAAAGCCATGTATGGAGATGTAGTTTCTGCTAATCAGTCTTCTATTTTACATCATGAATGGAGTGTCTGTAAATTACCAAACACTTGTAGATCCATACAACTTGTGTATTTTGATTAAAAAGATATATCCAACCATTAAAGTTAAAGCCCCATTTAATGGCCCCTTTGTGAGGTTATTAGGTTTTACCTGCACAAGAGTGTTTTGGGCAAGTTCCATGACCTAAATTCTACCAAGCAGAAGATCCAGCAAACTGATAAGTCTTGCAGTGGAGGGACTTAGTTTATTATTTGTTTAAACATCAGTCAATATTTGTACCAGCTGATTGGAGATAAGAATGTGGTATCAATATTCAAGAAAGGGCAGAGACAAATTCCTGGAAACTACAGGCTGGTCAGCCTAACATCAATCGTTGGAAAATTATTGGAGGGGACTATATTTAAAAATGTAATGAAGAAAAAAATATAAGTAGTCATCAGCATGGGTCTACAAAATGTCATTCTTGCCAGACCAATCTGTTAACATTCTACAAGGAAGTGAGCTGCCATCTAGACAGGGGAAGGCCTGTGGATTTAGTGTACCTGGATTTTGCAAAGGCATACAGTCCCCCATGAACGCTTAAGCTGAAGTTTACAGGCATGGACCTTAAGGTTTGTGCTTGGGTAAAAAAACGGTTACAGGGGCATGTCCAAAGGGTAGTGAGAAATAACATGTACTCAGATTGGTCTGGAGTAATTCTGTCCAGTTCTGGTCACCAGTCCTCAGAAAGCATGTGCTGGAACTGGAGAGAATCCAAAAAAGGGTAACAAAACTAATAAGGGGATTGGAGGACCTCAATTACAAGTAGTGACTGCAAATACTGAATTTATTAAATGTATTCTCACGGGAGAAACAACGCTTGAGAGGAAATATGATAGCGATTTACAAATACCTCAATGGTGATCCCAGCATAGGGGAAAAAAAAAAGATTCAGTCTCAAGGAGTGTAAAAGGACAAAGAGCCACGATCGGAGGAAAAGCGGTTTAAACCTAAACTGGGCAGGGGGTTTTTCACTGTCAGGGCAATAAGGATGTGAAACTCTCTTCCACAAACTGTGGTGGCTGCGGGGAGTATGGATATTTTTAAGAGACCCTTTTATGTGCATCTTAACCACTTAAAGACCCCCGGAAGATTTTACCAGTGAACTGGTTACAGAACACAAAACATACAGCGATATGGGAAAAAATTATAGACAGTGACACACGTGCACCTACACACGTTTAACTAGATAGACTATTGGCTTTATTCAACCTTACCTACTATGAAATTATACTAGGGCTTTTCTTATTGAATGAGCCATTGACCTGAAAAGCATTCATGCACCGCAGGAATTTGTTTTGTGTCACAAATCAAACACTACATTATGCACTACATTATGCGCATGCATCCAAAAAGTCCAATTTATCATTCCAACTGTGTCAATAGAGTGGTGCCTAAGTGAGCCCTATTATATGTAGGCCACTATACCATTGTAGGCAGTGGACCAGCATTCTATATCTGCATTATACAATATAGGACTTCTCTATTTTGACGTATAAAGCCAAGTGATATAAAAGCATAAATTAATCCTACGGAGTGCCCCTTCGTGCAGCAATAAAAAGCATTCAGTGTTCACTGTTAAACAATGAATTTCAAGTACAAAGCTTCTCACATGACCATTTGATCTTCAAGCACTAACCAGCATCCAGCAGCAGCTTGACAATCTCAAAGTTGGAATGGGAGACGCTGTAGTGAAGTGCTGTGTTTCCATTGCCATCGGCCATGTTGATAATATAGCGCAGGGCAGAAGATGAAAGCTTAGTAAATGCAGCAATGTAATCCTCCACCATGGCAGGAATGGCAGATTTCTGACTTGATACCCTGAACCATTCATTTTGTATAGTGTTCAAACACAGCCTCTGTCCAAATACAGCATTAGTTAATATACAGTGTAAAAAGTAATATTGTTTCAAATAAACTACTAGTTTCTATTAAGAAAGTAATATTCAAATTTTGAATGAATGGTCATTGCTATAAAATGATGGTCCATGAGATTTCTGTGCTAGGTTAAACATAGAAAAGTATTGAGCTCATAATATTTCCTCCTGCCCGTGCCCTCTCCCATGACTTCTCCATCAAGATCAATTACACAACCATCAGTCCCTCCCCTCATGCCAGGGTGCTAAGGTGTAATCCTGGACTCTGACCTGTCCTTTCAACCCCAAATCCAATTACTGTACAACAATTGTAGACTTTAACTCTGTAACACCTCAAAATATGCCCATTTTTACCCATTGCAACCACTAAGCAACTCATTCACTCCTTCGTTATCTCTCGCCTTGACTATTGTAAATCCCTCCTTATTGGCCCACCTCTCCACACCTCTCTCTCTTCAGTCTCCAAACTCCTCTACCTTACCAGCCATTCAGTGTCAGCCATCCCTCTCTGCTAATCGCTCCACTACCTCCCCATTGCCAAGCAAATAAAATTCAAAACACCAACATACAAAGCCATTTACAACATTGCCCCATCACCAATCTGTTCTCCAAATATCACCCAAAATTTCCTTCTCCACTCCTCCCAATGCCTCCTGCTCTCTAACTCCCTGGTCTGCTCCTCCCAAGCTTGCCTCCAGAACTTCTTCAGAGCGTCTCCCATCCTCTGGAACTCCCTACCCCAATCTGTCTGGCTATCTCCTACTCCCCTTCACTTTTAAGCAATCCCTAAAACTCATCTCTCCAAGGAAGCCTATCCTGCTGTTGGCTAATAACCAAATCTTTTATTTCTCTCATCAGATCACCTCTCACAGTTATTTAATTCAGGTACTTTTATAGCTCCATCAATTTACACAGCGCTTTAAATATATATTTTTTATATATACATCAGTCTCTGCCCTTGAAGAGCTTACAATCTAAAGTTATTACCTTTTGTTATACTCACCCCTCCCTATTAGATTGTAAGCTCCCAGGAGTAGGACCCTCCTAACCCTCTTGTATTGACTCATACTATTGCTGTATGGTCTCCCTTTATATTGTAAAGCACTGCCCAAACTGTTAGCGCTATATAAATCCTGTATAATAATATTAATCCTGTACAACAACATTTTTGGTGTCTATGGAACAACCTGCAGTGTGAAACTTCTATAAATTAGAACAATGTGTATCCAGTCGTCATTAAGCTGCACACTGTCTATGTAATATACAGTACTAATGGAGATAACCACTTTAACATCTTGGATCGAAAGAATGGAGACATGCTTATCAAAAGCAGGGTAATGTTTAGACAGATTTTCCAAGTTAAGCACAGTGCACTCTGGCACTGCAGCAAAGAAAAAAATAAATGTTAATGGTATAAATACACATCACCCCTAGCAAAGTCCACTAAAAACCCTCAGATGAAGTCGTCATTTAACGGGAACATCAGGCTAGTTATCAAGTACACATTTTGGGATAGGTAGTCGATATACGGGGTAGCTGCAGCCAGATATCCAGTTTTAAAATTATTAAAGTAAAAAATATATATATATTTAAAGTGGATGTAAACCCACTCTCATCCTTTCTAAACTACTGCCATAGTGCTGATCCATAAGGATACACGCCTCCTGCATGTATCCTTACCTGTCAAATGTCTCCCCTCTGTCTGTTATGAGACCTGAAAAACTGCAGATTGTGGGCGGGTCTGTTGTCTGGAGCTCGGTGGGTGGAGTTGTGATGTCAGACTCCCCGCCCATCTCTACACTCCTTATCAACATGCATTTTTTCATATGTATTCCTTACACCGAATTCTGCTATGATCACTGACATTCAGTCAAAAACCTAGAAAAGTTAACCACATGACTTCAGAAAAGGAGTGGGGGTAGGAATTAAAAAATAAATGCCTGTCTGAAGCTAGTGCATGAGATATGTAAATAACCTGTCACTCACAGCAAGGGGGCGAAACGGACCAAGGTTTTACTCTGCAAGTCCATTTTATTTCACTTTACAATAAAAGAGGATTGCTCAGAGCTGGATAAACTATGTGTGGCAAGACTGGGCAAAAATGATAGGCAATTTAATACTCTACATTGTGACATCAAAATTTAAATTTAAAATTTCGAGAGATTATGTACGTACCACATCCTTATTTGCTAAAGCTCGCGGGTCATCAACTGCCTCGTTTAGCACATTGCAAGCAGATAACATCTTTTCACTTAACTCATACCTGTATATACATAACAAATTTGTATAAGCCAATATTCCACCACTTTCTACATACTGTGCAAGTAAACATGAATGGTTTTAAATAAGGTACGATATTATAGTATGATGTTTGCTACAAACAAAAATTTAGCTATATGAAGAACATTAAGTAATCCACACACAAAGCTAATTGGGAATACCAACAGAACATGTTAATAATACAAAGGGGATACTAGAAAAGGTTTAAGTAGATGTAAACATCCATTTTGTGACAAGTATCACCCAGGATGCTATTGCAATTGGGTTGTTTTTTTGCCCATCATAGCACAAAGTTCAAGAGTGAAGAACTCGGGATATCCTCTTGTAGAATTGTATCCTTATGTAAGGCTGCCTATATTTCTTGTTTAAAATACACCATTAATATCTAACTGCTTTTACTGCCTCCAACTGAGCTACAGGGAGTACTAGTACCAGATGGTCATATTTGACATCATGGGCGTAACAACTGCTGGGCACCCACAACTACTTTTTTTTGTTCTGGCGCTGTAATTATATTTTAAAGTTTTATCGCTCTGCGTATTTCAGTGAGCACAAATGTATGTAATGGATGCGTTTCATTCATTTGAAATGATTGCACTGGGGTTTAGAGGTTTTTGTAAGATTTTCATTTGTGGCACAGCATAAAAGCATTGTTAATAGGTACAAGGAAGCTCAGGTTTTACTTCAGCGCTGGTTCACACAGGGGTGACCTGTCAGGCGACTCAGCCGCCTGACAAGTCGCGGTCCGTTCTATTCAATGGAACTGTTCCAATAGGAGCAACGCAAGTCGCTCCGAATTAGAAAAAGGTTCCTGTACTACTTTGGGGGTGACTCAAGGCGACTTGCATTGACTTCAATACAAAAGGCATTTTGCAAGTTGCCTCTCAAGTCGTCTTGAGATCGCCTTGCCAAGTCGCCCCCAAAGTCGTGCCGCCTGTGTGTGAACTGACTCTAAAGGGGCTGTAAATTCTTGTTTTTTTTTTCCATCTAAAAATAACAAACATGTTATACTTACCTGCTCTGTGCAGTGGTTTTGCACAGAGCAGCCCAGATACTCCACTTCTCAGGTCTCACTTAGGTGCTCCTGACCCCTCCCTCCTGTTGAGTGGCAATCAGGAGAGAGAGTCCCGGACAGCCAAGACACTCATGGATAGCGTTGGATTGAGATGGGCTCCGGTAAGTATTAGGGGGCTGATGGAGGCTGCTAGACACAGGCTTTTTATCTTTAAGTGGTTGTAAACCCTTACATATTCCTTTTTTCAACAGGTAAGCCTAAAATAAGTAATACGGTTTAGGAGATATCCCCCTGTATCTGCATGTGCCGAAGTGATCGCACCCCCCCCCACCCCCCCAACCCCACCCCCCCCCCCCCCCCCCCCCCCCCCCCCCCCCCCCCCCCCCCCCCCCCCACCCCCCCCCCCCCCCCCACCCCCCCCCCCCCCCCCCCCCCCCCCCCCCCCCCCCCCCCCCCCCCCCCCCCCCCCCCCCCCCCCCCCCCCCCCCCCCCCCCCCCCCCCCCCCCCCCCCCCCCCCCCCCCCCCCCCCCCCCCCCCCCCCCCCCCCCCCCCCCCCCCCCCCCCCCCCCCCCCCCCCCCCCCCCCCCCCCCCCCCCCCCCCCCCCCCCCCCCCCCCCCCCCCCCCCCCCCCCCCCCCCCCCCCCCCCCCCCCCCCCCCCCCCCCCCCCCCCCCCCCCCCCCCCCCCCCCCCCCCCCCCCCCCCCCCCCCCCCCCCCCCCCCCCCCCCCCCCCCCCCCCCCCCCCCCCCCCCCCCCCCCCCCCCCCCCCCCCCCCCCCCCCCCCCCCCCCCCCCCCCCCCCCCCCCCCCCCCCCCCCCCCCCCCCCCCCCCCCCCCCCCCCCCCCCCCCCCCCCCCCCCCCCCCCCCCCCCCCCCCCCCCCCCCCCCCCCCCCCCCCCCCCCCCCCCCCCCCCCCCCCCCCCCCCCCCCCCCCCCCCCCCCCCCCCCCCCCCCCCCCCCCCCCCCCCCCCCCCCCCCCCCCCCCCCCCCCCCCCCCCCCCCCCCCCCCCCCCCCCCCCCCCCCCCCCCCCCCCCCCCCCCCCCCCCCCCCCCCCCCCCCCCCCCCCCCCCCCCCCCCCCCCCCCCCCCCCCCCCCCCCCCCCCCCCCCCCCCCCCCCCCCCCCCCCCCCCCCCCCCCCCCCCCCCCCCCCCCCCCCCCCCCCCCCCCCCCCCCCCCCCCCCCCCCCCCCCCCCCCCCCCCCCCCCCCCCCCCCCCCCCCCCCCCCCCCCCCCCCCCCCCCCCCCCCCCCCCCCCCCCCCCCCCCCCCCCCCCCCCCCCCCCCCCCCCCCCCCCCCCCCCCCCCCCCCCCCCCCCCCCCCCCCCCCCCCCCCCCCCCCCCCCCCCCCCCCCCCCCCCCCCCCCCCCCCCCCCCCCCCCCCCCCCCCCCCCCCCCCCCCCCCCCCCCCCCCCCCCCCCCCCCCCCCCCCCCCCCCCCCCCCCCCCCCCCCCCCCCCCCCCCCCCCCCCCCCCCCCCCCCCCCCCCCCCCCCCCCCCCCCCCCCCCCCCCCCCCCCCCCCCCCCCCCCCCCCCCCCCCCCCCCCCCCCCCCCCCCCCCCCCCCCCCCCCCCCCCCCCCCCCCCCCCCCCCCCCCCCCCCCCCCCCCCCCCCCCCCCCCCCCCCCCCCCCCCCCCCCCCCCCCCCCCCCCCCCCCCCCCCCCCCCCCCCCCCCCCCCCCCCCCCCCCCCCCCCCCCCCCCCCCCCCCCCCCCCCCCCCCCCCCCCCCCCCCCCCCCCCCCCCCCCCCCCCCCCCCCCCCCCCCCCCCCCCCCCCCCCCCCCCCCCCCCCCCCCCCCCCCCCCCCCCCCCCCCCCCCCCCCCCCCCCCCCCCCCCCCCCCCCCCCCCCCCCCCCCCCCCCCCCCCCCCCCCCCCCCCCCCCCCCCCCCCCCCCCCCCCCCCCCCCCCCCCCCCCCCCCCCCCCCCCCCCCCCCCCCCCCCCCCCCCCCCCCCCCCCCCCCCCCCCACCCCCCCCCCCCCCCCCCCCCCCCCCCCCCCCCCCCCCCCCCCCCCCCCCCCCCCCCCCCCCCCCCCCCCCCCCCCCCCCCCCCCCCCCCCCCCCCCCCCCCCCCCCCCCCCCCCCCCCCCCCCCCCCCCCCCCCCCCCCCCCCCCCCCCCCCCCCCCCCCCCCCCCCCCCCCCCCCCCCCCCCCCCCCCCCCCCCCCCCCCCCCCCCCCCCCCCCCCCCCCCCCCCCCCCCCCCCCCCCCCCCCCCCCCCCCCCCCCCCCCCCCCCCCCCCCCCCCCCCCCCCCCCCCCCCCCCCCCCCCCCCCCCCCCCCCCCCCCCCCCCCCCCCCCCCCCCCCCCCCCCCCCCCCCCCCCCCCCCCCCCCCCCCCCCCCCCCCCCCCCCCCCCCCCCCCCCCCCCCCCCCCCCCCCCCCCCCCCCCCCCCCCCCCCCCCCCCCCCCCCCCCCCCCCCCCCCCCCCCCCCCCCCCCCCCCCCCCACCCCCCCCCCCCCCCCCCCCCCCCCCCCCCCCCCCCCCCCCCCCCCCCCCCCCCCCCCCCCCCCCCCCCCCCCCCCCCCCCCCCCCCCCCCCCCCCCCCCCCCCCCCCCCCCCCCCCCCCCCCCCCCCCCCCCCCCCCCCCCCCCCCCCCCCCCCCCCCCCCCCCCCCCCCCCCCCCCCCCCCCCCCCCCCCCCCCCCCCCCCCCCCCCCCCCCCCCCCCCCCCCCCCCCCCCCCCCCCCCCCCCCCCCCCCCCCCCCCCCCCCCCCCCCCCCCCCCCCCCCCCCCCCCCCCCCCCCCCCCCCCCCCCCCCCCCCCCCCCCCCCCCCCCCCCCCCCCCCCCCCCCCCCCCCCCCCCCCCCCCCCCCCCCCCCCCCCCCCCCCCCCCCCCCCCCCCCCCCCCCCCCCCCCCCCCCCCCCCCCCCCCCCCCCCCCCCCCCCCCCCCCCCCCCCCCCCCCCCCCCCCCCCCCCCCCCCCCCCCCCCCCCCCCCCCCCCCCCCCCCCCCCCCCCCCCCCCCCCCCCCCCCCCCCCCCCCCCCCCCCCCCCCCCCCCCCCCCCCCCCCCCCCCCCCCCCCCCCCCCCCCCCCCCCCCCCCCCCCCCCCCCCCCCCCCCCCCCCCCCCCCCCCCCCCCCCCCCCCCCCCCCCCCCCCCCCCCCCCCCCCCCCCCCCCCCCCCCCCCCCCCCCCCCCCCCCCCCCCCCCCCCCCCCCCCCCCCCCCCCCCCCCCCCCCCCCCCCCCCCCCCCCCCCCCCCCCCCCCCCCCCCCCCCCCCCCCCCCCCCCCCCCCCCCCCCCCCCCCCCCCCCCCCCCCCCCCCCCCCCCCCCCCCCCCCCCCCCCCCCCCCCCCCCCCCCCCCCCCCCCCCCCCCCCCCCCCCCCCCCCCCCCCCCCCCCCCCCCCCCCCCCCCCCCCCCCCCCCCCCCCCCCCCCCCCCCCCCCCCCCCCCCCCCCCCCCCCCCCCCCCCCCCCCCCCCCCCCCCCCCCCCCCCCCCCCCCCCCCCCCCCCCCCCCCCCCCCCCCCCCCCCCCCCCCCCCCCCCCCCCCCCCCCCCCCCCCCCCCCCCCCCCCCCCCCCCCCCCCCCCCCCCCCCCCCCCCCCCCCCCCCCCCCCCCCCCCCCCCCCCCCCCCCCCCCCCCCCCCCCCCCCCCCCCCCCCCCCCCCCCCCCCCCCCCCCCCCCCCCCCCCCCCCCCCCCCCCCCCCCCCCCCCCCCCCCCCCCCCCCCCCCCCCCCCCCCCCCCCCCCCCCCCCCCCCCCCCCCCCCCCCCCCCCCCCCCCCCCCCCCCCCCCCCCCCCCCCCCCCCCCCCCCCCCCCCCCCCCCCCCCCCCCCCCCCCCCCCCCCCCCCCCCCCCCCCCCCCCCCCCCCCCCCCCCCCCCCCCCCCCCCCCCCCCCCCCCCCCCCCCCCCCCCCCCCCCCCCCCCCCCCCCCCCCCCCCCCCCCCCCCCCCCCCCACCCCCCCCCCCCCCCCCCCCCCCCCCCCCCCCCCCCCCCCCCCCCCCCCCCCCCCCCCCCCCCCCCCCCCCCCCCCCCCCCCCCCCCCCCCCCCCCCCCCCCCCCCCCCCCCCCCCCCCCCCCCCCCCCCCCCCCCCCCCCCCCCCCCCCCCCCCCCCCCCCCCCCCCCCCCCCCCCCCCCCCCCCCCCCCCCCCCCCCCCCCCCCCCCCCCCCCCCCCCCCCCCCCCCCCCCCCCCCCCCCCCCCCCCCCCCCCCCCCCCCCCCCCCCCCCCCCCCCCCCCCCCCCCCCCCCCCCCCCCCCCCCCCCCCCCCCCCCCCCCCCCCCCCCCCCCCCCCCCCCCCCCCCCCCCCCCCCCCCCCCCCCCCCCCCCCCCCCCCCCCCCCCCCCCCCCCCCCCCCCCCCCCCCCCCCCCCCCCCCCCCCCCCCCCCCCCCCCCCCCCCCCCCCCCCCCCCCCCCCCCCCCCCCCCCCCCCCCCCCCCCCCCCCCCCCCCCCCCCCCCCCCCCCCCCCCCCCCCCCCCCCCCCCCCCCCCCCCCCCCCCCCCCCCCCCCCCCCCCCCCCCCCCCCCCCCCCCCCCCCCCACCCCCCCCCCCCCCCCCCCCCCCCCCCCCCCCCCCCCCCCCCCCCCCCCCCCCCCCCCCCCCCCCCCCCCCCCCCCCCCCCCCCCCCCCCCCCCCCCCCCCCCCCCCCCCCCCCCCCCCCCCCCCCCCCCCCCCCCCCCCCCCCCCCCCCCCCCCCCCCCCCCCCCCCCCCCCCCCCCCCCCCCCCCCCCCCCCCCCCCCCCCCCCCCCCCCCCCCCCCCCCCCCCCCCCCCCCCCCCCCCCCCCCCCCCCCCCCCCCCCCCCCCCCCCCCCCCCCCCCCCCCCCCCCCCCCCCCCCCCCCCCCCCCCCCCCCACCCCCCCCCCCCCCCCCCCCCCCCCCCCCCCCCCCCCCCCCCCCCCCCCCCCCCCCCCCCCCCCCCCCCCCCCCCCCCCCCCCCCCCCCCCCCCCCCCCCCCCCCCCCCCCCCCCCCCCCCCCCCCCCCCCCCCCCCCCCCCCCCCCCCCCCCCCCCCCCCCCCCCCCCCCCCCCCCCACCCCCCCCCCCCCCCCCCCCCCCCCCCCCCCCCCCCCCCCCCCCCCCCCCCCCCCCCCCCCCCCCCCCCCCCCCCCCCCCCCCCCCCCCCCCCCCCCCCCCCCCCCCCCCCCCCCCCCCCCCCCCCCCCCCCCCCCCCCCCCCCCCCCCCCCCCCCCCCCCCCCCCCCCCCCCCCCCCCCCCCCCCCCCCCCCCCCCCCCCCCCCCCCCCCCCCCCCCCCCCCCCCCCCCCCCCCCCCCCCCCCCCCCCCCCCCCCCCCCCCCCCCCCCCCCCCCCCCCCCCCCCCCCCCCCCCCCCCCCCCCCCCCCCCCCCCCCCCCCCCCCCCCCCCCCCCCCCCCCCCCCCCCCCCCCCCCCCCCCCCCCCCCCCCCCCCCCCCCCCCCCCCCCCCCCCCCCCCCCCCCCCCCCCCCCCCCCCCCCCCCCCCCCCCCCCCCCCCCCCCCCCCCCCCCCCCCCCCCCCCCCCCCCCCCCCCCCCCCCCCCCCCCCCCCCCCCCCCCCCCCCCCCCCCCCCCCCCCCCCCCCCCCCCCCCCCCCCCCCCCCCCCCCCCCCCCCCCCCCCCCCCCCCCCCCCCCCCCCCCCCCCCCCCCCCCCCCCCCCCCCCCCCCCCCCCCCCCCCCCCCCCCCCCCCCCCCCCCCCCCCCCCCCCCCCCCCCCCCCCCCCCCCCCCCCCCCCCCCCCCCCCCCCCCCCCCCCCCCCCCCCCCCCCCCCCCCCCCCCCCCCCCCCCCCCCCCCCCCCCCCCCCCCCCCCCCCCCCCCCCCCCCCCCCCCCCCCCCCCCCCCCCCCCCCCCCCCCATCCCCCCCCCCCCCATCCCCCCCCCCCCCCCCATACCTGAAATAAGACAAACTGTCAGTTTAGGTTTACATCACACATTTGACTACCTTTAACGTGTACATTAACTCTAAAATGAGAATTACATAAAGAAAAAGAGAACTGCCCCCGCACTACTGGGGATCACGGTCATGCAATGTTTGCGGATTCACTATGGTGAGTCCCTTTGAAACAGCATTTTCAATCTAGTGGTCCAGTACTCTAGCTCAGTGGTCTCCAAACTGCAGCCCTTTTCTTGCCTTTAAATCGGGCCCTTGAGCACCATTTCTCAAACAGATGCAAGCTACTATTCCTTTCACTGAAACCGACTGTGGGGCATAATTCCTGCAAATTAAACCAACAATGGGGCTCTAAACCTCCAACTGACACCAATCACAGGGTACCATTTCTCCCACTAACATCAATGACAGGGCATTTGTCCTTTCCCTGACACCAACAATGGGACACCATTCCTTCCACCGACAGACAGGGCACTATTTCTCCCACTGACACCAATGATGGGGCACTACTCCCATCAATACCAGCAATAGGGCACTATTCCTCCCACCAATACCAATGTTGGGGCACCATTCCTCTCACCGATACCGAGGAAGGGGTACTATCCCCCCCCCCCCCCACTGATACCAATGATGGGACATTGTTTATGCCCGTTGATGTTGGAGCATGGTTTACGGACACTGGCCGCAATACGGCCCCAGTCTTAAGGACAATAAACGACTCTTTGCTTACAAAGTTTGAAACCCCTGCTCTAGCTCATCAGTACCCAGAGATGGAATGGTTTATCACAAGAATGATGACAATCTAAATCGTGGACCTCTAGATTTTCTCCTAAGGTTGCTAGGGGTTTCTTGGAAAGAAAGCAGTGGTAAATTTATCCTCAACCTACACCGACCAGCAATGCACATGGGATTACTGCACAGATCTGGAAGAACTACACAAAGCACACCACAATTCTAGTTAAAGGGGTGGTTCCCCTAAAAATAAACTTTTAACATTGCATTTCTCCTCTTAATCACATCTAGAATCGGCTGGTATTTAAAAAAAAATCAGTTCGTACATACCATTTTCGTCATGTAGTCTCACCGCGGCTTCCGGTATGATGGTTGGGGACAGGCATCCGATCGACGCATACAGCGCGTCACGAGATGCTGAAAGAAGCCGAACGTTGGTGCGGCTCTATACGGCGCATGCGCACCAACGTTCGGCTTCTTTTGGCATCTCGTGACGCGCTGTATGCGTCGATCGAATGCCTGTCAATCAAGTAGGCATGCCCTACCCCGACCGTCAGACCTGGAAGTGGCGGTGAGACTACATGGCGAAAATGGTATGTACGGACGGATTTTTTTTAAAATCTGCCCACCAGCCGAGACGACTTCTACATCACGATGTGATTAAGAGTCTGCGGGGAGAGTGCCCGGCGGCAATGCCGCCGGGCAACGCGATGTTAACTGAGCTGGGACGTGCAGTTTAAACACAGAGCTGCACGTTTCAGGGAGAGAGGAGAGCGGTTGTGTCCCTTGTAGGGACACAATCGAACCCCCCCCCTCCCCTTTAAACACTCATAGAATACATACACCTATTTATACAGTAAATGAATTTATAGCATTTTTCATATTTTCCCAAAAATTATCCGAAATGGCCATAACGAGTTCAGCTTAATAGTAAAAAAAAAAAAAAATGCTTTTGTATATAAATTTTGCCATCCGTTTTTTCCAAAAATAAATCGCTTTGTATTTTTTTTATATATTTTTTGAAATCAAAAAGGAAAAAATTTGAATTTTTTTAAAAATTGACTTATTTTTGCCATAAAAACCGCAGAGGTATTACCACCAAAAGAAAGCTATTTGTGGGAAAAAAAGGACTACTGGACCGCGCAATACTTTATATTTTGTATAGTCAATGTATGTTTAAATACAGCACTTTACATATTTAATATTAAACTTTTTTTTTTCTTCTTTCTTTAACATTGTATACAAATCTGTCCCTTTTTTTCAGCCATTGAGATGTGAACAAGGAGCTTACAATCTAAGGTTCCTAATTCACATTCATACGTACACATACCAGAGACAATTTAGACTGGAACCAATTAACCTACCAGCCTGTCTTTGAAGTGTTTGAGGGACCTGGAGCACTCATAGGTAACCCATGCAGGCACAGGGAGAACATGCAAACTCCATGCAGGTAGTGCCAGGTTAGGATTCGTACTGATGAACCTAGTGCTGCTAGGCAGAAGCCCTAACCACTTAGCCACAGTGTTGCCCACATCGAATTACTAATACAGATTATACTGCCTATTTACTAGTAAAAGATCAGCAACAGTTTTTGCCTGTTTATGACCTCAATTACTGCAATCTAGGGGAAAAGAAATGTAACTGCTGTGAAAAGATCTGAAACAGATGTGGACATATTTTCATTTAACACACCGCACACAATTAGGAAGAGGTCAGGCATATGATTATTACTGCTGCAGTACTACTTTTAAGCAGCGGGGGGGTATGATTATATAAAAAGATTATTTCAGTCTGTCTCAGTGCTCCCGTTTTGCAAGATCTAGTGCAGGAAAATTGATAAATTTCTCCACTAACACATTCATAATAAATTGCTAGGATTATAAATATGCCAGCAGTGTTCTTTCTTTTAAAATATTAAACACTTGGTAATGAAATGATTTCATGCAGCTAGAACTCCTGCACTGCTGGTCAGCACGTATTCCAGGAAGAGGCACGCAAATCACAACATGAAGTATTTATTTATATCCTGTACTTACTGCAGTAACTAATGAATTTTCCTGGAGATTAAGAGTCCCTGTAAGGACAGGTGTCTTAGTTATGTGATCTTACGAGCTGAACACGAGCTTAAAAGGTATTGTTTTCCAATAAACATGAGAGCGAAGCCTATTTTTGAACAGCTTTGCATATCCTTTGGCTCTACACAACATCCTCTAAACTGGCCAAGCAAGTGACAAGCAGAGACAGGTTGTAGGCGTTTTTTTTTTTTTTTTTTTATTATAGAGGCTTACCCGCCATTAATGCCAACAAACTGAAGATTTTTCTTGGTATTTGAAGACTTGCTCTTCTCGTCCTTTCTTTTCATGATAGACTTAAGAGTATTTTGATTGCTGGCATGCTCTGTTTAAAAAATGGAATTCAAGTTATAATAATATGCATCATTCACAACTATGCAGTGCTGACTGAGCTGCTAATAGTAGACTTTTTTTTGGCTTGAACTTGGGGAAGGAAATGTTTAAAAAGATGATAAAAACCCATTTACCATAAGCAGAAGAAGCAGAGATTTCGCTGGATAGTTCTGTCGTAGTTACAGAGCTGGTTGTAAGAGCTGACTCAGTACTAAACTCAGTTGCCTGAACAATATTCAGCTTTTCCAGTTTTGAAATGCCTGCTCGGTTTTTAAGGCCAACAGTCCGAGCACTGGAAGCTGCATACTTGGTGGTTACCTGGGTCTCGGTTATGACGTCCACATTTGTCCCTGCAGAAACAAATACAACCCATTTAAATATTCACTTTATTACAGGTAGATAACAATGTATCAAGTGACCAAACCTGATGTCAGCCTATTGAATGTCCTGCCCGAGTACCCAAAACTGGTATAATGATCATGCTGACTGACATTTTTACATGCAGCAGTCTGGTCATTTTAGGTTCTCAATTAAATATATAAAAGTAACTAAATACATCTACAAAAAAAAACATTTTACATGCATATATCATTGCGATTAGCTGTCTGTGTCTCCCCTTTCCTTTACACGCACATGATCAGTCTTAGTCCATGAGGTTCAATATTGAGTTGGCCCACTCTTTGCAGCTACAACAGCTTCAACTCTTCTGGGAAGGCGGTCCACAAGGTTTAGGAGTGTCTATAGGAATGTTTGACCCTTCTTCCAGAAGTGTATTTGTGAGGTCAGGCACTGATGTTGGACAAGAAGGCCTGGCTTGCAGTCTCTGCTCTAATTCATCCCAAAGGTGGGTTTTATCGGGTTGAGGTCAGGCCAGTTTCCCCACCCAAACTGACACATCCATGTCTTTATGGACTTGTCTTTGTGCACTGCTGCGCAGTCATGTTGGAACAGAAAGGGGGCCACCCCCAAACTGCTCCCACAAAGTTGGGAGCATGAAATTGTCCAAAATTTTATGGTATGCCTTAAGAGTTCCCTTTACTGGAACTAAGGGGCCAAGCCCAACTCCTGAAAAAAACAAAAAACAAACCACCCACACCATAATCCCCCTCCACAAAATGATTTGGGCCTGTGCACAAAGCAAGGTCCATAAAGACATCATGGAGGAGCAAGCTTGGGGTGGAGGAACTTGACTGTCCTGTACAGAGTCCTGATCTCAACCTGACAGAACACCTTTGGGATGAATTAGAGCAGAGACTCATCCACATTAGTGCCTGATCTCACAAATGCTGTACTGGAAGAATGGTCAAACATTTCCATAGACACACTCCTAAACCTTGTGGACGTCCTTCCCAGAGGGTGGGCCAATGCTATATTGAACCCTATGGACTAAGAGAGGGGTGCAATTAAAGTTCATGTGCGTGTAAAGGCAGGTGTCCCAATGCTTTTGGTAATATAGTGTATATCTAAAACCAAAACAAAAAACATTTTAATAATTTTTTGGATGGAAATGGGTGACTGGGGGAGTTTAACAACTGTCAGCTCCTTTTTGCCCTGGTGATCATACTTACTGCCACTAAAAGAAATAGCAGATCAGAAATCTAAAAAATCATTTATGTGGATTTTCTCCGCATTTGGAGAGATTTCCATTCATTTCTTTCTCCAGCACAGAAAGTGAAGAACATGGTTTAACAATTCCCTACTCTATCTAGGACTAAAAAAATAAAAATCTATGATCTAAAATTAGATATACGGTAGTTTGACAGTCATGCCAAGACTGTCTATCATCCATAGATGAAAAAGTGATAGGCTGGGAAGAAACATTTAGGGGAATTATTGGTGTCTTCCCTGACATAAGTGCCTGAGCTTTATTTAAAGTCACCGCCATTGCAGAAACATTCTCAGGTTATATAAAAGTATACAAGCTTAAAGTGGATGTAAACCTGATTCATGAAATTTGAGCTGGGCACACATATCTGCAGTATTTTGCCATCTATTTTCAATGAGCTAAGTCTTATAGCGCTCTTCTGAACGGTTCCTCTGGTATCAGCCTGAGAACTCCTGACATATTTTTGACTTTTTAGACAAAAGCAGCCCGAATCTTTTGTCAAAAGAGGTTGCTAAAATAGATTAGCAGAGAGCAGCTCTTATTACAAAACAGCTCTGAGAGTCTGTGCCTATGATAAGAGGGTGTGTGTGCGCCTTTCCTCCAATCAGCAATGTTAGTTATCTTGACTGTATGCCCAGACATCACACTATGTTAACCAGGAAGAGACCATCCAACAGGATCTGAACTTTCTAAACAGTATATAAATGTGAAGACAGCAGATATACATATAAAACCTATGTAGGGAGATTTTGTTAATCTCTGGGTATCATCTGAGGATGTTCACTTCACTGGGTGTACGGGGGATTTACATACACTTTAAGCAATGCACATTTGTGAGAGCGACGATTCAGCAATCAGATCATACCACCACATTACCCACTATTCACTTAGTTTTCATCCTAAACTCAAGTGTTAAGTCTGTCTGTCCAGCATAACTCAAGTTTTGGGACAGATGCCCAATTTTGTTAAAGAAAGTAGGTACCAAAGGAAATGCCTATCCTGCCACTGCTGACCTCCTTCTGAAAGGGCAAGCTTGTCTGACTGTCGCTGGCTTCAATATTTTTGGGTGGACTTATCTGGAACAAGCACAGAGCAAGAAAAGTCAGAGTTAAATCAAAACACCTAATCTATATACTATGTGACCAAGGAAATACAGAAGCCACTCAATCAGTATGACAGCTAGTTGATCAGCATTTTCAGACAAGCAGACCAGCAAAGACTTGAGAAAGGGGGACACACACCTGAGACATGTAGGCCACAGCCTCGTGATACATAAATGTGTAGTTTTCTCACACATTACCAAAGTATAAAGGCAGCAGCAAAAATAAATAAAAAAAATGGATATAATTGTACCCTGCACATGAAATGGCCTTTGATTGTACTGGCTCTGATGTCACAAGGGTGTCTGGCTGCATGTGAAGATTCCAACACCTGAATAGGCAGCAGTTGCACACCCTGGAAGACCAGGAGGGGGAAGGAGGGAGCAGTCGGAGGGTAAAGGAAACTATAACCCCCAGTTACTGATAAACCATTAACACAAAAGCAGCAGCAGTAAGTGCCGATTGAAAACCCATTGTATTTGTATGTCGGCACCCGGAGAAAAAGGCTTTGACAGTTTCTCTTTAAAAGCATCAAACAGCGAATTGCACTGCTGAAACATACAGGAGAGCCAAGGATTTGCATGTATGTTCATTTCTTCCTGAGATTTACACAACCCTCTCACACAGATTCACACAGCACAACCACGCTGGTGACCTCGCTTAGTCTCTACTGAAGCTAAACAATATGGACTGTGACTGGACAGTGAAGGAGCAGCAGTACAATAATGAAGTCAACTCTGCTCTCTTCTCCAGTTAGCATCTTCCCTATAAGCACAAGTAAACAGAACAGGGCCTGACTACTTCAAAGTGCTCCTATACAGGAGGCCAATAACCAGTCAATTAGGGGACGAGGCTGATCTGCCCAGTCTGTGTCAATGGACACAGACAAAGCAGCTCAGGAGCGAGCCCACGCAGTTCCCTCATGCTATGGGTAACTGCACTGTGCCCATGATCACTGCTCCTTCCAGTTGCCTTGCTGACTGTGCTCGCTATCAGTTGGAATAATGAGGGGCTGTTCTTAGGACATTCCATCAGCTGGATGCCATGGTTGTGCAGGTGCCTTGCAGTCTGCAGTGGGAGTTTATTTCCTGTTTTCTGTGTTATGATAGAAGGGAACAGTAAAGTGCTGTGTAATAATAATGAATGCAAGTCATAAGTCAGACCTGAGAAAGTACAAAAGGAAATTGCAACACGTTAACATCACCCTCCTGTCTCAAATAAGACTGCAATGATACGCCAGTTAGGACAGATTATTATTATTAAAACAGGATTTATATAGTGCCAACAGTTTGCGCAGTGCTTTACAAAGGGGAAACCGTAGAGTTACAATCCAATACAGGAGGAATCAGACTTAAAGTGTCAACCACCCCCTGACCTAAATATGCTGCAGGATATTCGGCATCAACGCTGATCCTTGGCTATATCCTCTGTAAAATAAAGAGAATGACCTGGGAGAGTAAGATCATTTCACAAACGTATAGCAGATTGCTGGAAATCTTGGTCCTGAAAGGTAAAAGCAGTAGGTGGGTGATCCAATCTGCTGACACCTACCTAAATGTAAAATACCAGTTTGTGTGACCTGACCCTTTAATATATGCAGTCATGATACCTGCTGCACAAGCAGATATTCCACATAAATAAAAATGATGACCATCTCATTACTGTAGCATTCCTTTTCCCACAAAAGGAAATTAAACTGCCGTGACCCGGGGCAGCGAAGTCTGCCAAAGCGAGATTGCCTACGGCTGCTGTACAGCTCTGCGATACATGTGATTAGGTTACAAAGGCAGGAAATCAGATGGGATGTTTACAGACACAGAGGGACACTGGGCTGGTGTATGGCACCTCTTGTCAAAACCCACTGCGGAAGTGTTATGGGAGTAGGCAGAGAGGGTGTGAACTGCGCCCTCATTAGAGGAAGTATTAGGTTATTCTCAACAGCCCTTATCCTGTGTTCGTTCCACTGGCTACAGCATGTAAAAGAATTCCAGTAATGGAAATGAGGATCACAGCGATGACAGCAATCAGGAGAACTTTAAACACACTATAATGTCCAAATCATATGGACAGGCTCTTTTACATAACCTTTGGATTTAAGGGAACAAGCGTCAATCGGGGACTAACTGCATTTTAGGGACTATTACATTTTAAAACGTGTGTTTAAAGAGGTCTAATCAGAAAGCTCCCAACAACACCAGTACCCAAAATAAATGTTCTTTAACCACTTCCCTACGGCCGTACGACTATATACGGCCGCAGGGTGGTTCTAATTCCTTTCGTCGTTCCCAGCTTGCGCTGCAGAGCGCGCAGCTGGGAACTTCTGTGCTGGCCGTGTCCCTTGGACACAGCCAATCACAGATCGCCGCGAACGGCCAATCAGAGTGGCCGTTTGCGATGCGATCTGTGCGGCGAATGAGAGATGATCTCATATGTAAACATATGAGATCATTTCTCATTGCCGGCTCTCACAATGACAGCGTCCTGTCAGGGAGAGAGGAGACCGATCTGTGTCTCTTGTACATAGGGACACAGATCGGTCACCCCCCGGTTACCCCCCCCCTCCCCCCACAGTTAGAACACTATACAGGATACACATTTAACCCCTTCCTCACCCCCTAGTGTTAGCCCCTTCCCTGCCAGTCACATGTATGCAGTAATTAGTGCATATTTATAGCACTGATTGCAGTATAAATGTGAATGGTGCCAAAAGTGTCCGCCATGATGTCGCAGTCGCAATAAAAATCGCAGATCGCCGCCATTACTAGTAAAATAAAAATAATAATTCTGTCCATTATTTTGTAGGCGCAATAACTTTTGCGCAAACCAGTCGCTTATTGCGATTTTTTTTTTTTTTTTACCAAAAATATGTAGAAGAATACATATCGGCCTAGACTGAATTTTTTTTTTTTTATTGGGCTATTTTTTATAGCAACAAGTAAAAAATATTGTATTTTTTTTCAAAATTGTCGTCCTTTTTTGTTTATAGCGCAAAAAATAAAAACCGCAGAGGTGACCAAATACCACCAAAAGAAAGCTCTATTTGTGGGGAAAAAAGGACGCCAATTTTGTTTGGGAGCCATATCGCACGACCGCGCAATTGTCAGTTAAAGAGATGCAGTGCCGCAAGCTGAAATTTCACCTGGTCAGGAAGGGGGTATACATGCCCAGTAAGGAAGTGGTTAAATCCTGCTTATGTACCGAATATGCAAGCAGTATTTCTCACACAGGCCTTCCTCAGTTGCCAGGAATATAACATTTCTGAAGACTGATGCTGCATCCAAGGTCAGTCTGGAGAGAGGATCTCAGGGGACCCTGGTGGACATGCTTTAATAAATGATCAATTTCTTCTCCAACCGATCTATAGTGTACAACCCATTTGACTGATCACACACAGTGAAGTGGTTTTCGATCAACAGAGGTTGTAAACCTCCAAAAAACAAACCCTGCAGGACAAAGGCATAATGAGCTAGTATGCATCGCATACTAGCTCATTATAAAATACTGACCTTAGAAAGATGCCCTGCAGCGGTGTCAGAACGTCGCCAACATAGCCGACATCTTTCCCACAGTTACTTCCGGGTACGCGGGCTCTGGCGATGTGATTGTGTACTTAAAAGTGGGGTATGCCTGTATATAGTAAATATCTTCTAAACGGTGCAAGTTAATTACTTATAGGCTTACCTGTTGGTACAATTAAAGAGGAAGACTTTACTTCCTCTTTAAAGGATTTGTTCACCTTTGAAATAACAGGTTACCCGTATTTAGGGTGGAACACATAACCTGCTCCAGCTTCCTCTCCTCCTGCCGCCCCAACCCCCCCCCCCCCTTTACCTGTGGCAGCGCGTGGGGTGGGGAATGCTCTCCCAGCAACCTCTGTCAGCATTTAAAAAAAGTGCACCCCTGCTGTGCTTATCCCACATGGCTTTGTCATTCATTCACAGAGTGAATGGATAAACTACAAGTACCATCAAGCCTCTACGGCTGACGGCTTGTAGGTCTCAATGAACTGTGAGGGTGCTGGTGACGGTGTGCGCTCTCTTAGTCCATTTATTCTTCCTGCCATTGAGTAACTGTATACCTGTAAATGTTCACCAAGCACATCATTTTTTACCGTTTTCCTGAATAAACATATGTTTTTTTCATAGAAAAGGTTGCATTTCAGCCTTACACTGGATTTCTGTTATGAAGTCAATATGGATGGAGTAAGTTCTTAGAAAAATGTCTTTCTTCCTCATTCTGCAAGCGACATTAAAAGCTATAGCCAGCATAGAAAGCCAACGGGGACTGGTACATGACAACAAAGAGACATATGTTAAGATATGAAGTAACCCATCAATGACGACATCAGCTAGGAGAGCCCATCGCTACCAATGGCAAAGTAAAGGACATCATTGTCCGGGTTCTCCACAGCTGTGTGCTTGGGGGTGTCATCTCATTACACAGATCACAATGAGAAATTACGAAATAATCAGTCCTTGTATAAACACAATCGATCCATGCATCTATGCATTTTCAAAAGGTGATAGAAAGCTTTTGTTTTCATTTTAGTTTTCCACCCCCTCTGGTTAGGGGCTTAATTTGGAGCTTGTTTGGTACATTATCCCCTGATAGAAACAGAATGAGGTAATGACTGGTAATATTCCAAACAACTGATGCATATTTTCAGGGTCACAGGAAAAACCTCCATGCCTGTCACAGCTCATCAACGGCTCAAAATGCAAACATAAAAATATTTCACAGGATATAATTGCCCCCCACCACCAAAAATAAATCTGAGGACATAAATCGGAATTTTTATTTTTAACCCAAGCAACACAGAAAAGCACCTGCTGACAGCCAACAGTAAAGTCAGATACTTCTTTGCAAATATTAAGGCAAGCCATAAATAAGACGATTTTTTAGGAGAACACAGTAATTACTGCTAGTATGCTGGTTGTACCCAAATCAATTGATGAATCGGCTTGGGTACAATCAGCCTGCCCATAGATGGATTGAAGCTTGGTCAGTTCAGCAGAGATTCAATCCATCTATGGCCGGCTTAAGACCTCATTCATATTGTCAAACCTGTGTTTATATGCCATTAGAGAACATTATACCCTTATTGATATTTCAATGGTGCATTTCACACTGAGCTTTTACCTGTGATTAGATACGGTCAGTTTCGCTGTGTTTAGGAAAAATTGAATTCTGTGCATCCAGGACCCAGTTACAAATTCCAAGTGCACCTAAACCTGTTTTAGGCCTCATTCACATGGGCGCCGATGCCAAAAGTCTGTAAATGAGCCATGTGTTTATGCAGCTTGAGCTAGCAGGTGCTCCATGTAGGCAAACCACGTAAGTGTATGGAGATGCAGCAGCTGCACGGCCTAAGGGCTCTTTCACACCTATTCAGGCACATTAAAGCAAGTGTGGTAATGCACACATATAGGTGTGAATGAGACCTTATATTTTACACTAAAACTACAATAAAACTGCCATTGTGCAGTAACCCATATGAACCAATTTTAGCAGCTCTTAAAGTGGAGTTTCAGCCTGTATATAAAAAAAAAAAAAAAAAATCAGCAGCTACAAATACTGTAGTCGCTAACTTAATATAAGGACACTTTCCCCGTCCAGGGTTCCTGTGATGTCGACACCCCAAGCCGCTCCATGCATCGGCTTCGGGTGCCGGCGTCAACAATGCTAGTAAGATAAACTGGCAGTGAAGCCTTTAGGTGATGTGTGGACGTTTTTAGTCCATCTTGCGCCAAAGATGGGGTGGGCGCGACTCCACCCTTGGCACACGTGCTGAGGGTTGCACACCATCTGCCCCCCATCCTACTTGGCATTGCACATGACGTTGGTGGGGGACACACCCCCTGACCGGGCTCATGTATAGCCAGGGCAGATCAACAGACCTTTCATTATGTGTCCACCATCAGAGAAGCACCACACAGAGTTCACCCTTTGGAATCCAACACGCAAGTCACAGGGAGGCCATTTCATGACCCACATTGAATCCTGTTCATTATTCTTCCATGTCTGCACTCAAATCCTTCCACACAGTTTTGTTTTTTCTAGATCATCACGGTCTACACACTCTCTACACATGGGGAACGTGTCATGTCGATCTTGCCTGCCTTTGGGCTCCCTTTTGGACGGGGCAGGGCACCTCACCTCAGCCCCGGGATAGGCAATTTGTCTGGGGCTCCTCCTCCCTTGATATCAGCTGGGCATAGTTCACAACTAGTGAGCATAGATCCTTTGCTCCCTAACAGCTTTTTCTCCCTTTTAAAAGGGTAGCATTCATTAACCCAAATCTTTAGTATCTATACCTTTATCTTTGCACCCAACTCCTGACAAATGATAAAGAGCCATAAACCCGTAGAGTTTTTTAGGGTGCCCTGACAAGGTTGGCGTACTATTCATCAATTTTATTGGCCCGTATATACAACTTATGTACCTAGATTTTGTCAAGTCCAATGTTATCTTTGTGGTATTTTTGTGTGTGTACATGGCAGCTCTTTGCATACGACTTACCACACATTATGTATCTCCAGAATATAGACTGTTCAAATGTATTTGATCAATAAAATATACATTTATACTCTTTGCAATATATGTCTGTAGTGACATCCCTCATTTAAAGTCCCACAATTTTTCTCCTGTGTCTTCACAGCCAGTTTCCTACTGCGTATACGCGAGTCACGTTGTGCTTTTTGAATGGTCTTAGTATTTTAATTATTTTCCCCACTGTAAATACTTTATTTGATCCCCTGCAAAGTTTGTAAGTTTGCCCACCTACAGAGAAATGAAGGGTCTACAATTTTTATCATAGGTGTATTTTAAATGATAAAGACAGAATATCAACCAAAAATCTAGGAAAAACATAGGATACAAATGTTATAAATTAAGTTGCAGTTCAAATAAGGCTTTGATCCCCTAACAACAAACAATAATTCTGGCTTCCACAAACTGGCTACAGTATGTTTTCATGTGGTACACAGATTAGTCCTGTCAGTTTAAGAAGGTGCTCCTAACGACAACTCGTTATGTGTATAAAAAAAAAAAAAAAGACACCTGTCCACAGAATCTCTTTCTTCCGTTCAAACCTCACCATCATGGGCAAGACCAAAGAGCTGTCATGGACATCAGGGACAAGATTGTAGACCTGCACAAGGCTGGAATGGGCTACAAGACCATCAGTAAGAAGCTTGGTTTGAAGGAGACAACTGTTGGAGTGATTATTTGCAAATGAAAGAAATGCAAAATAAACCTCAATCGCCTTCATTCTGGAGCTCCATGCAAGATTTTGCCTCATGGGGCAAGAATAATTATGAGAAAAAAAAGGGATCAGCCCAGAACTACACGAGGAGCTTGTGAATGGTCTCAAGAGATTTGGGACCACAATCGCCAACCAAACCATTGTTAACACAATACGCCACCCTGGAATGAAATCCTGCAGCGTCCGCAAGGTTCCCCTCCTCAAGAGGACACATATACAGGCATATCTGAAGTTCTTCTTCAATGAACATCGAAATCACGGGTGTCAAACCTTCCAGGCCATTTCATGTGGCCCTCGCACCTCTTTTGCAGCTGCAGGAGAGGTTCAGCCCTCCTCTGGTCCTACTCTAGACCCTTACTTTCTGATTCCAAGCAATACATCCAGCTTCTTACTAACAGCAGCAGCATAAGGAAAGGGGGGTACACTATGATGTAAGGGAGGGTGGGGGACTCAACTTCTGATGGTGGGGTGGCTCTTGACATTGAATGTAAATGGGAGGGGATGTGCTGGACATCTAATCTTACAGATACAACCGGCCCTTTTGAGGGCAATCATAATGCTGATGCGGCCCACAATGAAATTGAGTTTGACACCTATGATCTAAATGATTCAGAGAAGGATTGGAAAAAAATGAGATGAGACCAAAATTGAGCTCTTTGGCATCAACTCGACTTTTGCACTTGTTTTACGATTGTTTTTTCTTAATGCATTCAACAGGACTAAGATTTTATGAGCCCAAAAATGTTTGGGATGTATTGATACTGCACAATGAACAGTCGAGATTTTTGTATTCTTGTATCGACAAACTTCAATAAAAATAATTGAAACTAAAATACATCTATGATAAAAATGATCTTCATTTCATTGTAAGTGGGCAAACTTACAAAATGGGCAGGGGGTGAAATATTTTCCCCACTGTAGTAATGGTATTGCCCTATAGGAACCAATCCCATAACAGCAGTATTTTAATAATGTGCATTGATTGTAAATATCAAGCATGGTTTGCCCTACTTTAGCATCCAAAGTATTTAAAGGGGTTGTAAAGGTAAACATTTTTTCCTAAATAGCTTCCTTTACCTTAGTGCAGTCCTCCTTTACTTACCTCATCCTTCGATTTTGTTTTTAAATGTCCTTATTTCTTCTGAGAAATCCTCACTTCCTGTTCTTCTGTCTGTAACTCCACACATTAATGCAAGGCTTTCTCCTTGGTGTGGAGTGTCCTGACTTCTGTAGTCCAAGGGAGGGGGCGAGCACGACGCCCACCAACACACAGCTTCTTTATCTGCAACGTAGAGAGCATCCCGACTCTCCAGTAGTCCAAGGAAGGGGGTGAACACGACACTCCACACCAGGGAAAAATTCTTCAATATTTTTGGGGGAAAATAAAAATAAACAGGGTGGAACTCCACTTTAAGCTATGACTAAAGCAGCCTTCTCTGCCGAAATGCATTCATGGATCTGTGAGGCAAGCCTCTGTTACAACAAATGCCAGATCTATTATGGTGTGCAGGATTTTTTGCTAAATATCTAGTTTGTGAAATGGGGGGGGGGGGGGTGGTGATGCACTGGATTGAACTGTTACACAGGGTAAATGTGATCTGTTGCAGGCTGGCTGGTAAATGAGCTGGGAATATTGGTTTATTTTTGTAACATGTGTTGCCTTTACATATGCTTCTTTGCTGCAAAGGCCAGTTATAGGTTGGGGTGGTTTCCATTTGTTTTTACCATTGGCCAACTGGTGATTGGACGCACTGGATACCTTCACTGCCATTGTGCTTTTTCTGGGTGTCCAGTGCGTGGCTTCCTCCAGGCATACCTACCCTTAATCTATCCATTATTATACATGTGCTCCAACGTAGGAGATTCTCGTCACAACTATAGAGTTAGGACTGCACTGCACTGAGGTGCTGTGATATAGGTGCTGTGATATGGCTGCTGCAGCTTATGCACAAATTTGCACGTGTGCAAACTAAACCCCTGTTTAACGTTAATTGCTAGACAGGGTCAATTCAGTTTGTTACAGGCTGGCTGGAAAGTGAGCTGGGAATTTTTGTTTGTTTTGTGCACAGGAACCTATCCAAGCACCAATGTTTCCTCTATGAAGGTAGTCTGACAAGCTTTCTCTTTTTTCTACATGCAGTAGAGCCAAGACTTATTCTAAACATGTGGGATTTTTTTTTAATATTGGTGGAATGGAAAGCATCTAAATCACGAACGCTTCTCAAGATCTAATGATCAATTTCATGTATATTATGTGTGAGTAATGACGTGTTTTGAAAGGTGTACACACAGGATGCATACCCTGTTAGGAATGTTGACAAACCAATGCCCTACTAGTTTCTGCAGATTACAGAAAAACACAGATTAAAACATGAGAGGAAAAGCGCACACCCATCACTGACAGACACGCCAATAAATCCATGTCACTTTGTTCTTTTACCATAGAAAGGTATTTTTTCGTGTCAGACCATAAAAGTAGACTGATCTAGGACTGAGGATGAGCCATTTAAAAAGGTACAAGTGTACATCTTTAACAACGGCTTATTAAATAAGCTTTGATCATAGGAGAAGGAGGCAGTATGATCTTTCTTTGGGGATCCGGTCCACCCAATCCAAGTGGCTCTTGAGCTTTTTCATGTAAAGAGCCCGTTAAACTTGTTTTTAGGGGTACTGTGTCCCAATCTGTTATATTTTTTTTTTAGGTTTATGGGAATCCGAGTCTTGCCCTGCCTTCTCTCTGAATACTCCAGTAACATAATATTGTCAGTGCTCATCAGAATTTCATCTTCTGCCTAAAAACTTACAACGGCCAAACTGTAGTATCATGCTCCCTGATGAATACATCATAATGTAGAATAAACACATGGATTGGCGAGCTAGGTGTCGGAGAAGATAAATAAGGCCTTGCAAACCGAGATGAAGACAAACAACCGCAACAGGGTTTCCCTGAGAGATGCAAGATGCCAGCAAGTTATTCAATCCACAAGAACCCAACATTTTTATATATTTTTTTAGGGGAAGAGAATGAACCTGTGCTTTGACCAAGCGGGGCAAAGTTACGGGTTCACTTGATGTCCACCTCCGGCTTCTAATTGCTTTCCATTCACTGACCTGGTGAAGCAACATGAATTACCCAGTACTTCTAGGTTGGAGGGAAGAGGCATGGGATGCCCTCCTTGTGCTTCCAAGGTGCAGCACTGGGTGCCAGAGCTGTCAGTCACCAGAGTCCTTAGCCTTGTATGAGATCTGAAGAGACCAACTTGGAGATTGCACATGGCTTTTTTTTTTTATTATATTGCTCCAGGGGGGTAATGGGATACTGGGCAATCAAACTGATGCTAAATATAAGCAGCAGACAAAAAGCTGAAAGAGGTTCACATATAAGGCCCCTTTCATAGGGGTGGACTGATTGGGTCAGTCTGTCAGTGTTTTAGGCAGACCCGATCTCACTATTCATTGCCCTCTATGGAGTGGTGGGTGTCAATGGAAATATCCGGGGACACTTGCCGACATTCGATCCTATCTGCCAAAAACAGATGGATGGGGGATCCATAACTCATCTGTCTGGTGGATCCATAATCCATCTATCTGGTGGATCGGACAGATGGCCGTCGGATGTAAATAGATAGGTGGTCCATTTACATCCAAACCGCCCATAGAGGAAAGTGGGCAGTGTCTGTATCCGCTCTGCATTAGCGGAACGGAGACAGACAATCCATACGCCTGCTCAGCAGGGATCAGTGGACAGATTCCCTGCAGAGCAGGCGGACTCCCAACAGAGCATGCACCATGTGAAAGGGTTCTTAATGGTAATTACTTTTTAATAGCCATAGATTAAAAATGTTTCAGCTGATGCAATTTAGCTTCTTGGAATACCTGCTCTTGGTTTCAACTGAAAAATTATTACCAACAGACACATACAAAAACTGTTAAAATGAGTTGCATATAGTAACCAGGGGGCTTGAAGACTGAACTATTCCAATTGTGGTTGGACCTTGTATCAGCTTGCATAAATTAGAAAGGGATGTGGTTGAGGTTCCCCTTGCAACTTCAAGAAAATACGTTTTTCTCATCACCCCTGAGATCTTCCTATCCATGTGATCCTCAGAAACTATGCATGAACCAACAAATATGAGGGCTTGCACAGTAGTGAATACAGATTTTCAGACACAGAATATTACCAGTTTCAGGAAAAAAAAAAAAAGACAAACTCCCACAACTGGTCTTATTATATTTGTCTCCAAAGGGATACAGAAGGTAGCTTTTCTGTCCTCTGCAACGCCCATGTAATGAAGCTCCCTAGACTGTTTGCTCTCGGCTGTATTTTTAAAGTCATACGTATAAACCTACTTTGTTTGGCAAATAAAGGCTGATCACATGATGAGCAAGGTATACAGTGCCACACAAAAATGCTTTCTTGCAGTATTCTATTGAAAATTATGAAATCTTTTCTAATCTTAACCCTCATTGTTGTAAAGCTTCACAGATGCTTATCCTTAAGGCCAATAACATTTTGAAAAAAATAAATAAATCACTGCACAGTCTATGGTCCCCAGTAGGCAGGGGTGGACTGACAACTCATGGGACCCCCGGGCAATAGGAGATTATGGGGGCCCCGGGCAATAGGAGATTATGGGGCCACACATTACAGTATACATACACACAATGAGAAGGTACTGGAGAGGCAGGGCAGCTACAATCTTGGGATTTTAAGACCAAAATGATGTCGATTAGGGACATTTCAGGGTCACAGATGTAAAAAAAAAAAAAAAAAAAGATTTTTACATACTGTCCCTGGCAACCCTGATGGGGCCCCCTAGTGGCATGGGGCCCTCAGGCAGTGCCCGAGAGCCGAATGGTCAGTCCGCCCCTGCCAGTATGTTACAAAACAATTTAGCTTGGAAAAATGGGTTGAATGCCATACCAATAGATGGTTTGTGGCACCCCCACAGCCTGCTTGAAAAACTTCCATTGCCAGCGATCCTGTGTCTTGTTGTAGCACAGACCCTCTTTAGAGATCCCGCAGTTTACCCAGTTTCTGATCCCTTTGATGGAGCATACAGTCAGGCATGGGGTTATTTTCAGCCCGGTACATCTAGTCCCACTCAATCCTCACACATTTATCAAGCAAATACTGTCTTTTATTGTTGTGGTTTTTATCTGTGTTATAGAATTGGGATAGGGATTGGGGGAAACTTTGAGATACCAACAACGTGCATGAGGATACGATCTTGCAACAGTTAACTGACATAAAGCAGAGTCTTCTTTACAGAAAAAAGCAATAACTCAGCACAGGGAGTGTCCACTATGGACACAGCCCTGGCAGCAGCTCTGTAACAGTCCCTCTAGCAAAAGGGCTGCTTCAATGGCCAAGGCAAGAAAGGCGTGGCTCAAGAAGAAGCACATTAAGGTTCTGGAGTGGCCTAGCCAGTCTTCAGACCTTAACCCCATAGAAAATATGTGGAGGGAGCTAAAGGTTCAAGTTACCAAACATCAGCCTCGAAACCCTAAAGACTTGGAGAGGATCTGCAAAGAGGTGTCAGACAAAATCTCTTCTGAGATGTGTGCAAACCTAGTGGCCAACTACAAGAAACGTCTGACCTCTGTGCTTGCCAACAAGGATTTTGGCAGCAAGTCATGTTTTGCAAAAGGGGTCAAATACTTATTTCAAATACTTATCTGCGCGTGCAAAACACATTCCCCGACTTAGTTGTGGTAGGCGATACACTTTTGTGGGGGTGGGTCAGCCACGCCTCGTGACCTTTGACTTCTAAGAACCCCCTTATGACCTTTGACCTCAGGGGGAGGTCCCTGTTCCAATTCCTGAGTCCTAGCCTTATTCTTCAAGGAAAAACCCTAACCCTGAAATGCGTTTTTCTGGATATTTTTGTTTTTATTCTGTCTCTCACTGTTAAAATAAACCCACCATTAAAATTATAGACCGATCATCTCTTTGTCAGTGGGCAAATGTACAAAATCCGCAGAGGATCAAATACTTTTTTCTCTTACTGTAGCAAGTCCCCAAGGATGTCATCTCTCCAAGCCAGATCACATTCATAAAAGATACCCCCTAGCTGTCTGTTCACTGCTGTCAGACCTCTCTCCTCAGGTCACCGCATTCGAATAGAAATCACCCACCAACCCAGCCCCATCATACCCTCTCCTGCACATACTGCTCACTGCTCCCACATTCTTCTCTTGCAGTCTGCCTGCCGTCATGCACTCTTCTTGCCTGCATGCAATAGTCATGGCTATCCTATGGCAATTCTCTACTACAAATGCTTTCTTATTCTCAGTTTTCCTCCCCTTCCCTGAACGCTTTACCCATGCCTTTTCAGTTTTGGAACGGGCACACTTTTTGATTGTTGAACTTATATTTTCTTTATATATAATATGTAATTATCTTTATTTTAAAAAAGTATTCAATATTTGCATAACAGGTTGAGGAGTTACACAAGATTGTGTGAGTGATTCATAACCAGTAGAATCTATAAAATCAGGAGAATTGGCCAATCGGAAATGTTTTGTTTCGCCTAAATATTAAATGAAGACCACTGTTATTTTACAAACTGAATGGTTCTCTTCTACAGACTGGGCAAATACTGTATATGCATCTATTTAGGTGAATTGAAAAGTGACCGTTTGGGCACCACTGGCATATACTTAGCATCTACAAATGCAGTCACATCGTGTTCTAAAGTAGAAGGAGGAAGAAATTTGCACGATCAGATACAGAGCTGATGCGAGTCTGCCAAATAGACCGAGGTTGGAAGAATAAATAATACAACATTAACATTTGCAAACAAAATACGGCGAACACTGTGGCAAACAGTAATCCCTGCATAGAACAGAAAAGGAAAATAAAAACACACAGGTAACTAAAATAAATCTATGACAGGAACACGGAATGTGTGCGTCTGATACATTAATAAATCTGTTTAACACTCTTTATACAACCTGGGCCAGTTTCCCGATTTGGCTTTCATGAATGAAAGCTTTGTTGTAATTTTAGCTCTTTCATCTATAAGGAAACTCAGCTTCTAGTCTGGATAGACAGTGTTCAAGTCAAGTTCAAGTCAATGCAGGAGATCCATGCCAATAGCCTGTTTATCTCAAAGTGGTATTAAATGCAAAACCAAAAATGTAATATATATTACAACTCAATAGTCCTTCGATGTGATGGCTGTATTAGTTTTCTTTTTTCAGTCTTTTTCCCCTGTTTTCACCTGATGATCTGGTCAGTAACACACCTCCTGTATTAGAGTGCCCCCACTCTGTATGAATGAGAACAGGGGGCACAGCAGGGGGGGGGGGGTTATGTACTAGCAGTTTTAAATACACTAGAAAACTGAAGCCAAACATTCGCTCACACTTTGGAAGTAGTAACAATTTTGTTCCTTTTGGGAAAAGTGTTTTACATTGATCATTGTAAGCACCCGTCAGAATTAAAGTGGTTGTAAAGGCAGGTTTTTTATCTTAATGCATTCTATGCATTAAGATAAAATCTGTCTGTGTGCAGCAGCCCCACTAATATTTACCTGAGCCCCCTCTCGATCCAAAGATGTTGCAGGAGAGACTCGGCTGTTGGGACTCTCCCTCCTGATTGGCTGAGACAGCACCAGTGTGCCAAAGAGGAGCAAGAAGGTATGGTGCCTAGCCACAGCTCTGTGTCTGAACAGACACACCTAGCTGCGGCTCGGGTGCCCCAATAGAAAGCAGTTTGCTGTGGGGGGACTCAAAAAGGAGGGAGGGGCCAGGAGCGCCAAAGAGGGAAACAGGAAGAGGAGCAATTGGGCTGCTCTGTGCAAAACTACTGCACAAAGCAAGTAAATATAACGTGTTTGTTCTGTTTAAACACAAAAAAAAAACAAGACTTTAGTATCACTGAAAATGGTTTGTCTCATGCCTGTAATTGATACAATCAGCAGGAGAGCTTAGGGGAGCTTGTTCTTTTGAAAAACAGACTTACTGGCCAGATCACCAACTGAAAATAAAAGCAAGCCTAAAAAGAAAACCAATGAAGACATCATAACTAATTGGTAAGCTGCAACATAATAAATGTTTGCTTTTGAATGTAATACTGCTTTAACCAGGTTCTTCTTTCAGTACAGTTTTTAAGATGGTAAAAATGCCTTCACAGACAGTTCCACTATTAATAGCCTGGAAAATGCCTAAATACAAACATAGCCAGTATGATTTTTCTTTGATCTCCTGAACACACACTAGATGTATGAATACGTTTACCTTCAGTAGGAAAGGAATATACCCTAATGCCCTTATGTCGGCCAGTACTCCATACTCCTACTACTTGACCTCTTTGTGGCCTTTGATACGGTTGACCACGCGCTCCTTCTCAAACTTCATTCCCTCCAATATTATGCTCTATCCTGGTTCTCGACCTACCTATCACAGCGCTTCTACGGTGTTCTCCTCTGTCTCCTCCTCTCCATTGCCCCTTTCTGTGGGGGTCCCCCAAGGCTCTGTTCTTGGACCCCTTCTCTTCATCTACACCTCCTCCCTTAGTCACCTGATAACCGGCCACGGCTTCCAATACCACCCAAATGTAAAGTCCTTCAGTCTCCTCTCGCATTACTAAATTACAAATTGACATCTCAGCATGGATGTCGCACCATTTCCTTAAACGAAATCTCTTTAAAACCTGAGCCATTAATCCCCTTCCATCAAAATCAACAATGCAACCATCACTCCCTCCCGTGACGCCAGGGTACTAGGTGTAATCCTAAACTCTGACTTGTCCTTTCAGCCTCAAATCCAATTGTTGTCAAAGGTTTGTAGAATTCACCTCCGTAACATCTCTAAAATGTGCCCCAAATGAAACCAACAAGCTCCTCATTCAGTCCCTCGTTATCTCTCGCCTTGACTACTGCAACTCCCTTCTTATTGGCCTGCCTCTCCAAAGGCTATCCCCTCTTCAGTCAATCATGAGTGCTGCTGTCAAACATATCAACCTTACCAACCGTTCAGTGTCTGCCAACAATCTTCTCCGAATCCCTACTCTGGCTCCCGATTGCCCAGCAAATTCAATTCTAAAATACTAACCACAACTTACAAAGCCATTCACAACTCTTCCCTGAGCTACATCACCAATCTTGTCTCCAAATATCACCCAAACCGTCCTCTCCACTGTTCTTAAGACCTCCTACTCTCAAGCTCTCTTGTTTCCTTTCCTCCTCCTATGCTTGTCTCCAGGATTTCTCCAGAGCTTCTTCGATCCACTGAAACTCGCTACCTCCACCTGTCCAGCTAGCCCCCACTTTTGCTACCTTCAGGCAACTCCTGAAAACTCATCTCTTCAGGGAAACGTCTACAAATAATCATTTACCACTTCCATCAGCTCATTTCCCACAGTTTCAACCTTTTGTACCACCTGCCCCACCCTATTAGATTGTAAGCTCTTCTGAGTAGGGCCCCTCTTAATCCTCCTGTATCTTTTTATATTATAACTGTATTGTCTCTCTTTTATATTGTAAAGCACTGCGTAAACTGTTGGCACTACATAAATCCTGTATAACAATAATAATGTATGCTTATGCCTAGCAAGTGCTCTAGCAGCTATTTAAACCACAGTTCGGTGCGACCACCCACACTGGTCAATAAATAATCACCCTGGAAGCAATGCATTAAATAATACAGAAATAACTTTGTTGATGTCTCCACTGATGTTTCAAGCAAATCCCCCTTTTTACAAACCTTTGAAAAAGGAAAATCTAAGCCATTCAAATAGGATAGCATTATTCTTGGAATTCTCAATTGCGTGTGATTACATGTCTAGATAAAAGTGGTGCAATGTATAGGAAGATTTTTAAAGATGGGTTAGTCTAAGAAAAATGGTTGTGTTGTAATAAGGGACTTCATTAAATGAAAGCTGTCATAAAAGAAATATGGCAGCTGTCACTGCTTTTCTTTTGAAAATGTTAGTCGCCTGATAGTCTCTAGCTTTAATATTTGAAGCCACTGACCCAGAAGAAGCAAGCAACAAAGTCCAAAGTTAGATTTTGTTCATACCATTCATTTCAGTGAGCTGCCCTATGCATGAAAATCACACAAAAGGAATGCAACCTTTGTTTTTTTTTTTTTAATCCCACCACACCAAAACGCATAGTTCTTTGTTTATATGCACATTAGCAAGGTGCATTGGGGTGTCATTAAGAACTAATGGCACCACTGAGAGCCTGCAAAAGGGATGCATGTTCTCTGCACTGTTGGATTGCACATAGTTTTGCATGTCACAAATGTGAATCTAGCTTAACAGTCTCTTCAATATAATAAAAACAAAAAAATGAAACCTTTTATGTGGCAAGTACAAAGCAGAAAGTGTAGTTATTACAAGTTACATTTGTTAGGTTTGTTTTGAATAATGCCTTTCCAAAACCAACCATAGACAGTTCAATCATGGCCAATTCAGCAGGAACCAGCCAAGATTGGAACCATGTATGTGTAGGCTGAATGCACCCGAGTTAATTGATCATTCAACTTGTGTACAACCAGCCTGTGGGATTTTACATGCGATCATTTCAAGTGGCTGTTCTAGACGCTGGAAGTAATCACTGTTCTCTGAGAAGGGATGGCTTTCCCCCACCAGGAGAACACAATGGAATCCCCAAGAAGAAAATTGCTCTGTCTATGGCCAGCTTAAGCTTCACTTTTTACATGCAATGTACTCTGATCTGTAACTCTGACTCACCTAATGCTATTAAGAAATTGTACTCTAGCCAGCTTTTGCTGTACTTAATATCAGAAGGATAAAACTCCAGAGATAAATTCTGCCTTGCATCTCACAAATCAAATGCAACATGCCCAAAAAACAAAATATGAATCAAAGCTTCTAATTAAAACAAATTACAGTTTTTCCACATTAGGAGGGAAACTATATCCTATTATGGACATTTCAAGGATTTTTTATACATGTAACGGCTCCAAAAGCAATAGTCTGATTGCAGGATGATGTAAACTGTCTTGGAGATATTGTACAACAGACACATCTAGTTGGAAAACTTTGGTAACTGTACCCTCGTTCACAATTGTGTCATGAGATGATATAGCAGTTTTTACAGGTAAGAAAAAAAAATTGCAATTGGTGAAAGATTTTGAAACTACAGTGTCCAAAATCTGTCACTACATCCCAGTACTTCTTGAACAACAATTACCTGTCTAAAGCAAGTTTGGATGAAGAAATGACAAAAATTATGCAGAGCAGATAGACCAGAGTACCATTACTGCTTCTTTTACAAATCTGTTACCTACAAGTGTTATCCCTGTAAGGACACAGAAGGGGAGATTTAGAATCTGGTGCAGCTGTGTATGGTAGGTAGCCAATCAGCTTCAAACTTCAGACTATTCAATTAAGCTTTGACAAAAAAAACTGGAAGCCGATTGGTTCATGCAGAGCTGCATCAGATTTTGAACTTTCCAGTTTTAGTAAATAACCCCCCAGAGTTCTTAAGTACACCGTTTCATTTTTTTGTATCAAACTGTAGTTGCATGTTCACTGTACACCAAAAGATTTTGCACGTGACTGAGTTATGCAATGAACTAAATTTTCATTTATAAACCTTACCTGAAAAGGAGTCCATCTCCATTGATTTATTTTGTATTCCTGAGGTCTGTAGTTCTTCATTGCTGCCGTACTTCATTACAGAGTTTATGGATGAGATGGTGTTGATGAGTTGGGAATTAAGAGAGCCTATCTGTGAATAGGGCTCTCCAAAAGTTTCAGCCAGTTCGGTGTAATTCTCAGCGAGAAGCATTTGCTGTTCCTGTAGCAACTTTTGCACACGTTCAATGTAATGGTCTATAGCAGGAGATTCAGTCTTGGATTCATTGGTCTTTATTGAAGTAATTTCTTGTCCCTCATTAGGTTCTTCACAAACTGCTATATTTCCTACATCAACGGAAAGGGGAACGACCTCACTAGGACCACAAGCTATGCTACGCACCTTGACACCTAACAAGAAGTTATCCAATATATTTATCTGCCCGATTCCAAAATCTTTGGTCTTACAGACTGGAGAGAGATTTTCAGAGTCAGATGTGCATACTCCAATAGAACGGGTTTTTGGTATACCGTTGACTTCCTTTACTTTACCATCTCCTATGGCTACAGAACGCATTTCCACGGTTTCTGTATTTGTTTGTTTACTGTACATGCTGATGGCTGTATTTGTGCTTGTATCTAAAAGACTTGGCACATGTGTGTTGGTGGACTGGCTTGAAAGCATTAGTTCAGTGTTCGTTTGCTGGTCAGCAGTCCAAGGAGAAACTGTTACTGCAGAATCTACTTTGGTTACAAGCTCTGTATTGACCCCACGTGACAAATAATACAACAATGGTTTAACTGTAACATCCACTGAACAATCGCCACATCCAACAGATTTCACATCTTTAGTGGTTGTTTTGTTATGACCTTGCTTGTCTGCATCTTCTAATACGTAAAGTCCCCCATCACAGATCATTGGGTCCATGCCAACGCTTTTGTCACACATTCCCAGTTCCAACCCCACACCCCTATCATGTGTGTCAACTCGAGCTTTTACAATCCAGTGATCCATTGGGAAGTCAGGGCCAGCAGCAGTACTCTGGAGGGTGGGCTGACATGAAATCCCAATGCTGTTCATCTCCATGAAGTTACCTACACAAGAGTCAACCACATCTAAATACTCTCCGTTGCTTTGGTCACTCATTTCTACTACTGCTTCAACCATCCTGTTGCAAGTCGAGGGCTGTGCCATCACTGCTTTATCAACTTTTTGCCTTGAGCCTGCTGCCCTTATCTCCAATTTCAGTTTAGTCATCTCCATTTCATAGGTGGTTTCCCTCAAGTCTGTTTCAAGTCGGTAAATTTTATCTTTAAGTGCTTCAATGGTTTGCTGTTGAAGTTCAACTTCTCTTTCAGCATCAGTAGACAACCCAAGCAATTCCTCAGTGACCCCAACCCCAGTGCTTCTTACGTCTATCTCAGTACCTACCGATGCATCTCTGCTCAGATTTGCAGACCTATAGTACATCACTACATCATTCATATTTTCATCCGCTCCAACAGCAACAGAACAGCAACGTTTTTCTTTAGCTTTCTTTTCTTTAGATTGTGGAGGAGAACAACAAGCATCAAAACTGCTGTCTTGGATCTTTTTCTCCAAAGCCTGCATTTCAGCAGTTAGCTGTCTAAACTCTTTCAGGGTCTGTGTATTTTGTTCCTGAGTTTCTGTGTCCTCATCAGAATCTATATGCAATTCCCCACCAGGTTTAACCGGTGTACGAGAGGCTTCAAACCCAGCAGCATTTCCCGCACTGTACGATCTCTTTCGGAAACCTGTAGTATCCTTCTGGCTGCTAACCTTTTGGCTCTTAGTTTCAGACATAAGCTGCCTTTTCTCTTCCTGTAACACTGAAATTTTTACCTGAAGTATAGGGATAGTTTTTACTTGCTCCTCTAGCTCTTTAAGGCGCTTAAGTGCAACAGCCATCTGCTCCCTGATATGATGGAGATGCATAGGACTCACATTAGTCACTGGTGTTGTAACTCCAGAGCTTAGAGGGCTGTGACGGATAGAGCTCCCTAAAGAAGAAGCAAAGAAGGCACTATAATCACTAATCGCTTGGTGGCCATTTGGAAGCTGTTGGGCAGTTGTGCTGTGTCCAGTTGATCCAGGGAATGATGATAGTGACCCCGTAGAGCCCATACCTCCAAAACTTGCCAACCTTGGCCTACGAACATCATTGAAGGATGAAGCTACCTGCATGGTGACTTTCTCCTGCTCTAGCCTTCTACGTGTTTCCATCAAAGTTTTTGTAACATGAAAATTGTGTTTGGGAAGCTGGGGTGAGGGAGGTGGGAATGGTTTATCCTCAGGGATGGCTAAACAATTTGGAGATGCTTCTTGAGAGCATGAGGATTTAACAGAGCCAGAAACTGTATGTCGTCTGGCAATTACAAAAGGTGATTGTTTGTTTTCATCACTGTTGGAAGATGAAAGAGAATCTGTAGAGGGCCATCCAGCTCCCTGACAGGACTCTACCCTGCCCTCTGGAAAATTAGGGATCAACTTGCGTTTCTTTGCAATGGCAACCTTCTTTTAAAGTGTTACCCTTCTGTATGTCCTCCACATACTTAAGGAAATCCAGGTCTATCTGGTATCCATAGGGTGTTTCCACAAAATAGGCAGATTTGGGATCTTTTTCGTCTTTACCATTTGAAGCACTTTCCTCTTTTCCTGCAAATAAAGGGAGAACATTTAGATTTAGCTTGTCCATCAGTTAACAAATATGCATCTAATACAATAAAAAGTTATCATGCAGTTGAATGCTGAACCTGGATGACATTTGAGGGAGGAAAAAAATACATTCCTACAGGTTAAGAATGTCTGCTTGGAGCATTTTCAAGTATACACATGGAGCTTTTTATATGTGAACTAGGCTTCCATTACCTTTAGGAAATTCATGACAACACACTAAACATGTTAAACCTTTCAGTGAGCCACAGCACCTGCACATATGTACAACAAATGGCAAATATGTTTGTAATGCATTGTGATTTCCAAGAATTCTTTCAATAATGTGAGGAACAGAAAAGTAAACGTGTCCTACAGCTTCAGTCGTATGCATTTCTAATATTGTAAAACTATGAACAAAATCTGTAGTCATGGACTTTGTGTGGACATATAGAAGAGAAACTTGGTACCATAAAAACAACTTTATTATGTACCATTAAAAAATCTATTACATTTTAAATAACTCTCTGCCTGAGGCTGTATTGATGTGAACTGAGCTGGTTTCTAAAATGCTTATCAAGAGCCCCCTCTTTGGAATATATGCACCTTGACTTCCATGAGGTCTTTATTGCGATTTACTCACATTGAGCCAGTCCCTCTATTTAAAGATAATGTGTACAAGATCATTGATCGTTTATTGATGGTACCTGAATTTCCCACCCAAGGGGCAGTGGCTTTTACCTTATTTATTTGCACCTCTATGGGCAACATATACATTCTATCAATTACAGTCTACCCTACTGGCTGATATTACTCTATTAAAGATATGGATTCTGTCACAAGAACCTGGAGAAGGATTTTATGAAACACGTGTCCACGTGCGAAATGTAATCAGAATCTTTGCACATTGTGAATCCCTATGTAGAGCGTAAGGCTCGGTTCACATTTATGCGAATCAGTTGCGTCTTGAACCGCATTAGAATTACATAAACACGTGAACTGGACCAGCCTGGAATGGAGTCGGTTTACACATGTCCAGGCTGGCTATAGTCCATTTAAAAAAAAAGTCCTGTGCAATTTTAGGCCTGGTTCAGGTGTGAATTAAAGTAAAAATTTGCACCTGAATCGTTCCCGAACCAGTGATCAAAACTGCTCCAGACTCCTTTTGAAAACTGACTTCAAACCATGGCCGAACATGTGCGAATATAGCCTAAGCTTTAATGTTGTGTAATAGATTTTTAATAGTGCATAATAAAGTTGTTTTTATGGTGCTCAATTTCTCTTCTATATATATATATTTTCATATTCCCTATCACGTATATACCACCAGACAAAACGTAGGCCTTTTAGCTAGGGTGACCACACAGACAAACAGTTATGTACACAAAAGAGAGCAGATATGTAACCTGATGTTAAACAGGAAAAGGGTCAGGAACTGCAGTGTTTCTATATTGAAAATAAACTTTCAAAAGTTTTAGGTCTCAAGCTGTGGTTAACTATTGCTCACAGAATACGGTTACTGTCATCTTGCCTCCTTTATTAACCAAAATGCATACAGTTGTTACCCAGAAAGCCACACTTTCTTCTTTTTGTTGAAGACTTTAAGGTCATCGGCTTATCCTTTAAAGATCAAAATCAACCTTTAAAATACAGAATACGCCTGATCGCCAAACCCTTGCCCTCCAGCCATATCATTTCTATTGCTCAGAGTCTTCAGACCACCATGGCACACAGACAAGCTGGAAATATGTAGACGGACCTGTTCCCAGCTCTGTCTGAAATTCCACAGCTGAAAGAGAAACTGGTGGAGCTCACATAACAAGGAAGGCAGATCCGTGCCCTGCACACTGAAGCTGGCAATATGTAGGTCTTTATACATGCAGCACACAAGCTAGCAAAGGAATCGGCATTCACGCCTCTGCCAGAAACACTAAAACAGAAAGTGATAAGATATGAAAAGCACACTGTAATTGAAGCAAACACATATAGGCAAAGGTAGAGTCACTGTGAGACTTACTTGTTTCCAGCAGACATCAGCAGTCCCTGTGCTCTCATGCTGACACTGGCTGTCATAGCCTGTTCTACACCAGCCCACTACCTCCAGTACTGCCTTTCAACCTTTTTTTTTCTCCTTTGCCGCATAAGGAAATATTCCACATTAGTACAACCTTAGCTAAACAGGGCTGACATTTTCCTAGGACAGCCCTTCACCGATGACTCTGGCTGGACAGTGTCTCCTTCTAGCAGCCTGTGAAAGCCTCAGCTGTTCTGTGCACAGAGTCGCACACTACACATTGCAAAGCCACATCCTGGCTCTTAAAGGTGCAGTCACTTGCGAAACCCAAATGAACTTTGACAGCCACATGTTCCCTTGGCGTAAAGCTCTGATTCTCTCTTAAAGGAAAAACACACGCTAAATCTGGAAAGTTATTTATATTTTGTGAAGTGGGCTCTCGGCTTACGATTGTATCTCTCCTTCATATGCTCTTGGTACCTGACACCTGTATAAACAAGGCTTTATCTAAAGGCAGTCTCTAGCATATCAGGAAACCTTGTGTTATTGTTATAGAGATGGTAAAGCAGGCATGCTGACAAAACAAAAATACCCTTCTCCAGCTCTTTGGCTGATGCCGTATTCCAAGATAGGCACAACAAAAGAATAAAAACCATCATCAACATTACCTTGAACAACCAGATTCCTAATTTCATCTATTTGGAATCATATCAGTTAAAGCAGTGGTTTCCAAACTGTGACCTGGAGGGCCAGATGCAGCCTTTTGCTTGCTTTCACCTGGCCCCCCAGGGTGCCATTTTATTTATGGACACCAATGAAAATCACAATTCCACTTAATGACACCAAAGATTGGGCACAGTTCCTTCCAATGACACCAACAATTGGGCCCAATTCCTCCAAATGACACAACAATGGGGTCCAATAACACCAATGATGGGGCACAATTCCTCCAAATGACAACAATGGGGTGCCAATGACGGGAACAATTCCTTCCAATGACACCAACAATGGAGCAAATTCCTCCCACTAACTCCAATGATGGGGGATTGTTTACCCCCACTGACACTGGGACATTTTGCTACTCCAGATGGCCACAGTCCAGCCCCCCTAAAGTCTGAAGGACAGTAAATCGGCCCTTTGTTTAGAAAGTTTGGAGACTCTTTCTAAAACTCCATAAAAAAGAATAAAAAAAGTTTGGAGGCTCTTGAGTTAAAGGAAACCTTTCCTGAGAGAAACATGGGAGGTGGCCATCAAAGATCCCATTATGCAAATGCTAGTAGCCTGGCTGTTGGGCCGACCGTTTTATTTTGAAACTGGGCATAGGCAGATCACAATTTGTCTGGTCCAGGGACCAGATGAATTCCGATCAATCTATGGCTGTTCCCCTTTGAGAGCAGTCAATATGATGAACGACTTGCTCTCAAATGGGCTTGTTGGAAAATGTTGCTTTGATCAGTGCTGAAGCCAATTGGATGATCAGTCTATCCAGTTGGTAGGAAAGTCCCTGTTGTCAGAATACAATGACACGTGGGGGAGGATTTCCCCATCCTTGTCAAATGTATGGATGGGGGACCAGCAAGTTGACTGGAAAAAAAAAAAAACTGATGTGTATAGCCAGCTTGACACTAAATCAGAACCAATATGCAGATCAGGACTTCTGACCCAATCTGCATACTTGTTCATGACCGAAATCAATGGGCTAGCATAAAAGTCAGGGAACTAGTATAAAAAGAGAAGTATGGCTTTTTTTTTTTTTTAAAACCTTATACTAATTTTTTTTTTTTTTAATAGGAGAAGACGGGTTGTTAACCCTGCCAAAAATGTGATAAAAATTAGCTTTTTATATATTCACATTGAAGTCTATGGGGCCAAAAACTCAATATACTGCACCATGAAGAAGGCACCTGCACCTTTTCAAAAAAATGACACTGTGCCCCGTTGCAATGATGTGAATGGGCACCATAGATACGTGATTTCCAAGGTTGTGCACTGCAAAGTGATAGCAATAAAAAAAAAAAAAAGTTTTTCGGAAGACACAGATGATCCGTGGTGTGCTGGTAATAATGAATGTTTGCAGTGTGTTAGCATACAGGAGAAATTGCACTAATGCCAATGGGGCCTATGGGAAAAAAAACTTCAATGTTTGAAGATAATTTGTAAAGATGTTTATAAAAGCCAAGATCATTAGCAACAGTTAAATCTTTGTCATATACAAGGGTTATTTTTAATTTTTTTTAACCTTTGGTCGGCTTTAAAGTGATACTAAAGGCAATTATTCTTTTTTTTTTAAACAAACATGTACTTACCTGCTTTGTGCAGATGCTCCTCTTCTCGGGTCCCTCGCTGTCGCTCCTGGCCCCTCCCTCTTGTCGAGTGCCCCCAGAGCAAGTAGCTTGCAATAGGGGCACTTAAGTAGGCTTGCTCAGCGGCTTGCTCATGAACCGCTGCTCTGTATATCCATTCACACCCCCTCTCCCTCTTTTCATTGGCTCACTGGCTGTGATTGACAGCAGCAGGAGCCAATGGCTCCCATCGCTGTCTCAGCCAATGAGGAGGGAGAGTTCCTGGAGAGCCAAGTGCACATCGTTGGATCATGCTTGCCAGCTCAGTTTATTGGGGGCTGCTGCACAGAGTAGGCTTTTTTACCTTCATGCATAGAGTGCATGAAGGTAAAATACCTGGAGCCTTTAAACCACTTTTAAGCATAACAAAAGCAATGAAAAAAAAAAAGGAGGCATGCAATATCTCTTTGCAATAAAATAAATCTACCTACCTGTTCTCAGTTATCTGTAAAATGTACACAGAGCTGTGGATGGGCAGCTAAGCTTACATTTTGGCACAGTGCCTGTGTGTTGGGATGACTGAACTCCTGCACATGGCAATCAAGATGGCTGAAGACTGGCACCTGGAAGAAGCTGAGGCGCTGGCGAGGGATCTTGCGTGTGTCAGACCAAAGCAGAGGCAAGTACTGCCAACGTTTGTTCTGCTTTAACTTGGGAAATTCAAATTTGTACTCTATTTTAATGCAAGCCTGATCATATATTTGGCTACTACAATAAACCTGCAAGTTAACAGGATGTGATCAACAAATTTAGAGAAATCCTGTTCAATGTCTTTAGGCCCCTTTCACACGTGCAGACCGTATGTCCGCTTTTTCATCCATCCGTTTGCGGATGAAAAAGGGACATACATTGGTCCCTATGAGATTGCGGGTCGATCTCGTCTGCCTCCGCAAAGATCCGATTTTGCAGACGGAAGAAAACCCTATTTTTCCTTCTGTCTGCGGATCGGATAAACACGGACGCACGGTCCGTGTTCATCCGATCCCCCCATAGGGAAGACCGGAGAAAAGACGGGGCAGTCCCTGCACAGTGTGCGGGGACAGCCCTGTCATCCGCCAGCTTAGCGGGGACCAACGGAGCGATCCCCGCTGAGCACACGGAGGCGGATCAATACTGATCCGCCACGTGTGAAAGGGGCCTTAGGTGTTCAGAGCAGGTGTTCAGAGCAGGAGGGACAGGTGCAGCATCCAGTGCCATTGTCTGCAGCCTGTCAAAGTCTGTAGCAGGCTGTGGCCGCTCAAGGCGGAATTCTGTACCAATAGGTTCTTGCCTTTAGTGCCCTATGCATTCAGGGACCAATGTCCAGAACGTAGGTGTTCTGCATTCCGGGGCTTTTGTCCCTGAATGCATGAGGCCCTTGGACCAGTAACTGCAGTTTAGCAGCACTGTACAAGCACAAATCTAGAATTTCACAATGAAAGTCTTAATTCAAATGCCAACAACAGTTCACAAGGGGCTTAGTGAAACAAAAACAACAAACCCCATACATTTTGTACATTATGTATATGTCATTTTTATAAATATGTATGCATGACACGAGTGAAAGGAAACCGTGTTCTAAATGCTCTTACATTTACAACACAAATCCCGAAGCCTTTCTTCCTGCAATGTGTATACAATTCTTTGTTTTTACTTAGAAAAGGCACTTGGTGTCCACTTCTACAGCAACACTAGCAGCTCTGTGCAGCCAGACAGAGCCCCATTCATGTCAGGAAACTGCTATGCTATCTAGCAGGACACTTACACAAACTACAATTTAAAGAGGACAAGTTCTGTTCTGTGTTTGCTTGCCATTCTTCATGCATCTTAGGAAAAATTATTTTTCTTCCCCTCCTTTATTTCCTTGTAAGTCTATGGGGTGTATAGAATGTGAAATAAAAATATGTTTTTAGAATGATCGTGCACAACAAAGCAGCGTAAAGCTAGCACCATGCATGTGACTGTTCATACCAGGTAAAGCATCATTGACACAGTTTGGGTTCATTCTATGAAACAATAAGTAACTTGAAAAGAAACCCTTTTCATTTGAAATATATATTTAGTGTATGCTGGATGGGAGCCCCATGGATTTTAATGCTGGCTAAACTACAGACATTACAGAATATGAGTTTAGACTATGCAATCCAAGGTGTCCACACTGCCTGGTTCTAAAGGCAGGTGGTTTCTTATCTTAATGTATTCTATGCATCAAGATACGAAAAAAAAAAAAAAAAAAACACTTCTGTGTGCAGCCCCCCTATTACTTGAGCCCTACATCGATCCAGTGATGTACGAAATCCTCGGCTGTCCAGGACTCTCCCTCCTGGTTTGCTGAGACACAGCTATTGGCTCCCGTTGCTGTCAAAGTCAGTGAGCCAATGAAGAGAGAAAGAGGCAGGGTCGAGCCAAGGCTCCCTGTTTGAATTGACACACAGAGCAGCGGGTTGGCCTTGTTGCCCCCCAGAGCAAGCTGCTTGCTGTGGGGGCACTCAGTAGGAGGGAGTAGCCAGGACCCCCAGCAAGGGGCCTAAGAAGGATCCAAGCTGCTCTGTACAAAAAAAAATAACTACACAAAGCAGGTTAGCATAACATGTTTGTTATTTAAAAAAAAAAAAAACTTGAACCACTTGCCAACCGCCCACCACAGTTTTACTGCGGCAAGTTGGCTCTGGCTGCGCAAAATCACGTAATATAACGCGATGTTGCTCTGCGGCCACTAGAGGAGCGTGCCCCCTGCTCGCCCCCTGGTGCTGATGCGAGTGCCTGGTGGGCAGGATCGCTCGTGACAGAGCGCCGGGAGCTGTGTGTATAAACATACAGCTCCAGGTTCTTTCAGGGGGAGAAATTACTGATTGTATGTTCATACAATGTATGAACAGCGATCTGTCATTTCCCCTAGTCAGTACCACCCCCCCTTCAGTTAGAACACACTTTAGGGAACATAATTAACCCCTTGATCGCCCCCTAGTGTTAACCCCTTCCCTGCCAGTGACATTTTTACAGTAATCAATGCATTTTTACAGCACGGATTGCTATAAAAATGCCAATGGTCCCAAACATTTGTCAAAAGTGTCAGATGTGTCCGCCATAAGGTCGCAGTACCGATAAAAATTGCAGATCGCCATTACTAGTAAAAATAAATATTAATAAAAATGGCATAAAACTATCCCCTATTGCAATATTTTTTATGAAAAATATCTAGAAGAATACGCATCGGCCTAAACTGAGGGGAATTTTTTTTTTTTTTTTATACATTTTTGGGGGATATTTATTAGAGCAAAAAAGTAAAAAATATTCCCTTCTTTTCAAAATTGTCGCTCTATTTTTGTTTATAAAACTTAAAAACCGCAGGAGGAGATCAAATACCACCAAAAGAAAGCTCCATTTGTGGGGAAGAAAAGGACGTTAGTTTTGCTTGGGAGCCACGTCGCACAGCCGCAAAATTGTCAGTTAAAGCGATACAGTGCCGAATCGCAAAAAAGGGATTTTTAAATACAGCTTACCTGTAAAATCCTTTTCTTGGAGTACATCACGGGACACAGAGCGGCATATTCATTACTATGTGGGTTATATGGAGTACCTTCAGGTGTGGACACTGGCAATCTCAAACAGGAAGTCCCCTCCCTATATAACCCCCTCCCCTAGAGGGAGTCCCTCAGTTTTGTAGCAAGCAGTATGCCTCCCAAAATGGTCACCCAAAAGAGGGGTGGGAGCTCTGTGTCCCGTGATGTACTCCAAGAAAAGGATTTTACAGGTAAGCTGTATTTAAAAATCCCTTTTTCTTTCTCGTACATCACGGGACACAGAGCGGCATATTCATTACTATGTGGGATGTCCGAAAGCAATGCTTTAATGAGGGGAGGGAGACATCTTCCCAAAGAAGGATTTAATTTAGAGGTAAACTCAAATAATAATAATAATTCCAACTTAGTCAAGAAAAAAAAACTTTTTTTTTTTTTTTTTCTTCTTACAACCAAGGGTGCTTCTGATCCCGAGGATCTCAAACTGCAGCCTGTAGTACTGCCTGTCCAAAGGCAGAATCTGCATTCCTTCTTACGTCTAGTTGATAAAACTTTGTAAATGTGTGGACTGACGACCACGTCGCTGCCTTGCATATCTGAGCCATAGAGATCTGATGGTGTGCTGCCCAGGAGGCGCCCATGGCCCTGGTAGAATGGGCCTTTACCGACAAAGGAGGAGGCAACCTCTTCAAACCGTAGGCTTGAATGATTAATTGTCTAATCCATCTCGAGATGGTGAATTTTGCAGCTGCCTGCCCCTTCTTGGGGCCATCTGGTAGAACGAACAACACATCTGTTTTCCGGATCTTTTCTGTAGCTTTAAGATAGGCCTTCATGGCCCGGACAATATCCAAGGTATGCAGCAACCCCTCCTTTCTAGATGTGGGTTTTGGAAAGAAGGATGGAAGTACCAAATCCTGGTTCAAGTGAAATTTGGATATAACCTTTGGTAGAAAGGAAGGATGGGGCCGGAGAACTGCCCTGTCATTATGCAGAACGAGATATGGTTCCTTACACGATAATGCTGCTAATTCTGACACCCTCCTGGCCGAAACTATGGCGACCAAGAAAACCAACTTTCTTGTCAGTAAGACTAAAGGAATCTCAGCCAACGGCTCAAAGGGTTGTTTCTGTAGAGTGGACAGGACAAGATTTAAGTCCCATGGACAAATTGGTGACTTGACAGGAGGATTAATACGCAAGACCCCCTGTAAGAAGGTCTTTACCAGCGAGTGGGTGGCCAGCGGCCTCTGAAACCACACCGACAGAGCTGAGATCTGTCCCTTGATTGTGCTTAGTGCCAGGCCTTTATCCACTCCTAGCTGGAGAAAACGTAACACCCTATCAATAGTATATTTGCGGGAATTCCATCTTTTGGATTCACACCAGCCTACGTAGTTCCTCCACACCCTGTAATAAATCACCCTGGAGACCGGCTTTCTAGCCCTAATCAGGGTAGGAATTACCTGCCTAGACAGACCTCTACCCCTGAGAATCAGGGATTCAGCCTCCAGGCCGTCAAATTTAGACGCTGTAATGTAGGGTGGAGGATCGGGCCTTGTGAGAGTAGGTCTGGTTGTAGAGGAAGAGTCCAAGGGTCTCCCACTGCCATCTTCAGGACTAGTGAGTACCAAGTCCTCCGGGGCCAAGCCGGAGCTACTAGAATGACTGGCTTGTGCTCCACTCTGATCCTGCGCAACAGGCGAGGGAGTAACTGTAGCGGAGGGAATGCATATAGAAGTTTGAATTGATGCCAAGGGCAAACCAACGCATCGGTTCCGCAGGCCATAGGATCCCTCGCTCGAGACACGAACCTGTCTAGTTTCTTGTTGAACCTGGATGCCATTATATCTACGTCTGGCATTCCCCACCTCTGGCAGATTGTCTGAAAGACCTGGGGATGCAGAGACCACTCCCCTGGCAACAGACTCTGGCGACTTAAGAAGTCTGCCTGCAGGTTGTCCACTCCGGGAATGAATATCGCTGAAATGCAGGGTACATGAACCTCTGCCCACTGAAAAATCAAGCTCACCTCCCTCTGAGCGGCCTGACTCCTGGTTCCCCCTTGGTGGTTTATGTATGCCACCGCCGTGGCATTGTCTGACTGGATTCTCACCGGGAACCCCTTTAATCTGGAGGTCCATGCCAGAAGGGCTAGGCGAGCAGCTCTGATCTCCAAGATATTGATGGGGAGCTGCCTCTCTGCTTTCACCCAAGTTCCCTGGCGAGAGAACCCCTCGAAGACCGCCCCCCAGCCTGCCAGGCTGGCGTCTGTGGTAACTACCTTCCAGACAACAGGGCTGAAGGATTTTCCCTTTAGAAGGTTCTGAGGGTTCAACCACCAGGCCAGGCTTTGTCGGACCCTTGATGATAGCGTCAAAGGGGACTCTAAGGCATGTGCCCTCTTGCCCCAGGCTGCTAGAATGGCTGCCTGTAGGACGCGAGTGTGGATCTGAGCATATGGTACTGCCTCGAACGTGGCCACTAGCTTGCCTAGTACTCGCATACACAGCCGAATAGTTGTTTTTTTCTTGTTTAGAACCAACTGAACCAACCCCTTGATAGCCTCGATCTTTACCAGGGGCAGGAACACCCTTTGCTGTTCTGTGTCTAACCTCATGCCGAGGTATTCCAACTGCTTTGTAGGCTGGAACGCTGACTTTCCCCGGTTTAGGACCCAGCCGAATTCTTCGAGGTACCGAACCGTGAGGTTTACTGCCTTTTGCAGACCCGGCCGTGAGTGATCTATGATTAAAAGGTCGTCCAAGTATGCTAGGACTGTCACCCCCTGGATCCTTAAATTGGCCAGAACTGGGGCTAGGATCTTCGTGAATACCCGGGGGGCCGTGGCCAGCCCGAAGGGGAGCGCCCTGAATTGGAAGTGTCGCTGCCCCACCGCGAAGCGTAAAAATCTTTGATGCAACTGAAAGATTGGTACATGAAGGTAAGCATCCTTTATGTCTATGGAGGCCAGAAAATCGTCCTTCTGAAGCGCGGCGGCCGCTGACCGGATGGATTCCATCCGGAAGGAACGAACCCTTAGGTAACCGTTTAACCTTTTTAGGTCCAAGATTGGCCTGACATCGCCGTTGGGCTTTGGTATGACAAAGAGATTGGAATAGAAACCTAGCCCTTGCTCTTGGGCTGGCACCTCTATTATTACGTCCTGGCAAAGCAGGTGATCCAAAGCTGCCAGCATTGAGGCCTTCCTTGCTGGATCCCTTGGTAGCCTTGATTCTTGAAAATGAGGCGGAGGATACCTTAGAAACTCCAGTCTGTAACCTGTGGTTACAGATGCCCGGACCCATTTGTCGGGGATCTTGGCTTCCCAAACTTCTGAGAAGAAACGAAGCCTTCCCCCCACCCGCGAGAGTGGGGGCGCCCCTTCATAAGGCAGACTTAGGGGCTGTCTTTGTCGGCTTGCGATACCATGGCCTCTTACCCCCAGGGGCCTGTCCCTGTTATCTACTGTTAACGTTGGATCGTGCAGGCGGCCGTCGATACTGCCTGGAATTTGAGGGCCCCGAGACAGGAAAGAGCTGCCTTTTAAATGTAGGACCCCGGAATGTCTTTTTGACCGGTAAAAGGGTACTCTTGCCATTTGAAATAGTCTGAATATATTTATCCAGATCCTCTCCGAAGAGTCGTCCTCCATGGAAGGGAAATCCTGCCAGAAGCTTTTTGCATGGGGGCTCCGCCGCCCAGTTCTTCAACCATAAGAGCCTTCTCATGTGCACCAAAAATAGTGATAAACGAGAGGCCTGCTGGATGGAATCTTTTATAGCATTCTACAGCAAAACACAGAGCTCTGGGAATGTCAGAAAACTCTTCTGCTTGTTGGGTAGGCATGTCCTTTAACATTTCCTTTGTCTGGTCCTTTAACGCCTGACAAACACCAATCGCAGCCACAGCCGGCTGCACCACTGCTCCTGCCGTAGCAAAGGATGCTTTTAAAAGTGTCTCTAACCTTTTATCAACCGGATCTTTAAACATATGTATGTTTTCCACCGGGCAAGTTAGTGATTTATTCACACATGAGATGGCTGCATCCACTACTGGGAGCCTCCACCTCTTGGAGAATCTTTCCTCCATGGGGTAAATGACCGCAAATCTTTTCGGTGGCAGAAAAATCCTGTCCGGCCGTACCCAATCCCGAAAGATCAATTCCTCCAAGAGAGGATGGACCGGAAAAACTGCGTTGCTTAACGGAGCTTTCAAAGAGCCCAGAGAGGATACCGGAGGAACCTGAGGCTCTGGCAATGGTAAACTAAATGCCGAGCGGACCATGTCCGTCAAAGACTGTACCCACAGTCTTTCTGTCTGGGAGTCTGAAAATGGTTCCTCAGAGGCAGATCCCTCAATCCCTGAACCCTCTTGGTTCAGGTCTAGTTGATCCTCCTGCGATTCCAATTCCTCCGGAGAGAGAATCTCAGCATCTGAGGATACACCTCTTGGTGATGGGGATCTAACCCGTTTCTTACCAGGAATAGCTCCAGCGATCAATGCTGCTATTCTCTCTTCTAGCCCCCCTAGGGATACGGCTAGCATCTCCTCTGTGATAAACACAGGGCTGGGCTGATCTGGGCCAGCCTCCGCACCAGATCCCCCTAATGGCTCATCCAAGGCACTCTTTATGTTAATAAGTTGCGGGGAAAGTATCGGCATATCATCAGAATCAGAAGGGGAACCCCTTTGTTTTTTGGTCTTTTTTGTACCCTTTGACCCCGAACCTTTGGAAGCCATAATACAAAATCGAGGGACTCCGCCCACACAACAGACTGTAGTGGCCAGGAGTACAAAACCAGAGCTTAGGGGACAATAGATCACTAATGCCCAAAAACTGATGGGATCCCGTATGTTTTTCTCTTTTTTTTTTTTTTTTAAATATATATTATATATATTTTCTTTTTTTTTTTTTTTTTTTTAAAACATACAGTGACCCCAAATTTAGTTTGCCAGCCTCCAACCTGCTGCAAAAAGGGGAATTTCTTGGCTTAACAAAAAAGGCATTGGAACAAAGTCCAGCATGTACTACCCCTCTCCCGCCACCGGGAGTCACTGTTCTGCCGCTCTGCGTCCTCTCCTTCTGAAAACAGCCTCAGACTGAGCACTGACAATTGCCTGCTGATCTATAACAGCACCAGGCGCGCCCCTGTATGACGCCGCAGGCACGCCCCCCCCCGCCCTCCTGTGTGAACGGCGCGAAAAACGTCTATAAGACGTGCGCGCGCGCGTGTATGCCGGAAACAGGAGGAACATGGAGGAGCCGCGCTGCTGGAGATCCAGGACTGCAGAAACAGGCGGCAGATTCAAACCCCCGGCCAGGTAGGACTCTCAAAAAGGCCCCTAGGGATCCTTACTAGTCCTAGGAAGAAAACAGCAGGTTAGCTAGCAACACATTCTCAGACAGGGGAACCAAGTGATGGGGGAGAAAGGGTGTCATCCTGTCTCTCTTCAGACATAGTGAACAAGGTTGCCCATGCAGAGCATACTTAGGCTATCCCCCCTTTTAGGTTACCCCGGAGAGCCTGCTGTCGAACCAAGTCCCGCAGGCTCCCCCTTACCTGCTCCATGCTGCAGGATGTTTGTCCAGCAAACTGATCCAATCTTCTCCCATCTCCGTGGGTAGCGTAGTAGACCTTCAGGCCCTGGGGTCCTATGAAGGTACCCACTGTCCTGGACCTATATAGCACCCTGGCAAACAGGAACTTATGGTTTTTACAAACTCCAAGTCCTGGGCCCAGGGTCCAGCCCTCCAAAGAGGAGCATTATAGGCAAAACCCCACGGTTTGGGGCCCGGGTACTGTCCACTTTGGCACTGAGGCTACTTGGACAGATCCGGTTAGCCCGCCCTTAATCCCAAGGATGTGGAGCAAAGCTATTCCGTGACCTACACCTAAGACACTGGCGAAAAAACTGAGGGACTCCCTCTAGGGGAGGGGGTTATATAGGGAGGGGACTTCCTGTTTGAGATTGCCAGTGTCCACACCTGAAGGTACTCCATATAACCCACATAGTAATGAATATGCCGCTCTGTGTCCCGTGATGTACGAGAAAGAAACAGTGGCCCGGTCATTGAGCAGCAAAATGGTTCGGGGCTGAAGTGGTTAAAGGGGTTGTAAACAGGAAGTTAGAAATTCAGACAAAGAAAAAAAAAAAAACATTTAGAAGGCAAAGCGAAGGAAAAGGTAAGTGAACCAACAATGCACTAGTTTAAAGGAACCTATTTAGAAAATAAAAAACAAATCTTTACAACCCCTTTAATATCACATTAAAGTGGAGCTCCACCCTAAAGTGGAACTTCCACTCATCGGAACCCTCCCCCCTCCGGTGTCACATTTGACACCTTTCAGGGGGAGGGGGATGCAGATACCTGTCTAAAGACACTTTCGGCCACACAGTCTGCGGGTAGACTGCGGGCAGGACGTCAGATCCCATCCCCCCCATTGTGTTCTGGGAAACACTCTGCTCCCAGAACACAGCGGAAGCCAGTCAGCACGGCGCAGCGCGACCCGTGCATGCGCCATAGGGAACCAGGCAGTGAAGCCGGAGTGCTTCACTTCCTGTTTCCCTCACCGAGGATGGCATGGGGGGAGGCAGCAGAGTGACGAGCGATCGGTGTTGCAGGCTATAGCTGGCGGCACTGATCATTTGGGGAAAACCCGACAGGCTGGCTGTACAGATGTTGATCGGTAGATTGGCTTCTGTACAGCCAGCTGGCCCATATATGGATTGCAATTTGTCCGGTCCCTTCTGAAACAGCCAAATGTCGATCTCTGCCTTTTACTCCCCCAGTGCTCTGTTCTGGAGCAAGGAAAGACAGGACACTCTCCACCCTCATGTGACAGCGCTGCAACAATCAACCGTGCGATCACATGGAGTGAATCAAATGATTCCCTATACGTGGCGGTACCTACAAACCACAAGATGGACCAATACATATAATATATTCCCACACACAAATACACAGTGAGGGAAACAAAGTACAGTATTTGATCCCCTGCTGATTTTGTACATTTGCCCACTGACAAAGAAATTATCAGTCTATAACTTTAATGGTGAGTTTATTTTAACAGTGAGAGTCAGAACAAAAAAAAAAAAACAAATCCAGAATTTTCTTTTTAATGAGTGAAATAAGTATTTGACCCCTTCGCAAAAGAAAAGTATGACCTCTGTGATTGCCAACAGGTTTACACACATCTCAGGAGGGATTTTGTCCCACTCCTCTTTGTAGATCCTCTCCAATAGGGATGAGCTTCACGTTCGATACGAACGTATGTTCGACTCGAACATTGTCTGTTCGTACGTTCGTCGAAATTCGAACAAAAGCGGTCATTCGCGCCAAATTCGAGTGACGCAAAACGGCCCATAATTCACTGCGGCATTGCGCGCTGATGATTGGCCAAGCATGCTGTATGTCCCGCATGCTTGGCCAATCACAGCGCACAAAAAACGAAGAGACATAATTGGCCAAAGCCTGGGTGGCTTTGGCCAATTATGGCTCAGGGCTTTAGCACACGCCCCACACTATATAAGGCCGCCTGCTGGGTGGCCTCGTGTAGTGTGTTCCGGCTTGTTAATGAAAGCAGTCAGAGAGACAGAGAGATTGTCTTTTTATATAGCTAGATAGAGCAGGCAGGCTAGTCAGTTTAGCTTAATTTGCAGTGTGTAGAGGATATATATACATCCCTAGGAGTTGTACATATATTTATACACTGTATAGCTTAGATAGATCAGTTCTTCCTAATTTACTGGCAGGCAGGTGATTGTGCCATTTAAAGACGTTATCACAGGTATAGACACCCAGCAGGTACAATATTTAAAGGAATTTTTTTATTTTTTTATTTAAGCATCAATAAAATCACTGTTATTTTGTGTTTCTTCCATTTGCGAATAATCGTACCAACTGTTGTCACCCTCTCACCAAGCTGCTTGGCGATGGTCTGGTAGCTCATTTCAGCCTTGTGTAGGTCTACAATATTGTCCCCGACATCCTTGGATAGCTTTTTGACCTTGGCCATGGTGGAACGGTTGGAATCTGATTGCTTCTGTGGACAGGTGTATTTTATACAGGTAACAAGCTGAGATTAGGAGCACTCCCTTTATGAGAGTGCTCGTAATCTCAGCTTGTTACCTGTATAGAAGACACCTGGGAGCCAGAAAACTTGCTGATTGATGGGAGATCAAATAATATTTCTTTCATTAAAATGCAAATCAATTTATAACTTTGTAATTTATAATTTTTTGCCGTTATTCTGGTCTCTCACTGTTAACATACACATACATATTGTGTATATATACACACACACCATACGTGGCTCCACTGCTACTTCAATGATCTCCACTTGCTTCCTGGTCCCGTACTGCTTGGGGGGGGGGGGGGGGGGGGGCACAAGCCCGATACATTGTGAATACAGGTCAGTCGCTTGGCATGGGGACCATTCAGAGAATACTTTGCTGAATTAATGCAAATCATTCTCTGATTGGACGAGTTGAAGAGGTGGGATGGTGACGTCATTTGCTCAGCACCTCTGCCATTCAGAGAACATCTTGTACATTTTTTTAAATAAATAAAAGGTGTTCTTTGATCAAAAAAGCTGGAAGGGAGGGGTGGACGTCAATCAGGCAGCTCCTGGTCTCAGTAAAATCACTAGTGTTAGATCCCACCCATTCACTTACATTAAATCTAATTCTCCTTCCTAGGAGGGGAAAAATAAAATAAAAGATAAAATAGTTAGGCCAGGGCTTGACCTAGGTTACTGTTTGTGTCTGTAGGTTTTGGGGAAGGGGGGGAATGTGCACTTTTTTTTTTCAGGTTGTACTAGGCACGTCAGAAGTAGGAGAATTTATTTTGGTGGTGGGTCATGGTAATGGCATGAAAACATACAGCTACATAAAAAAAAAATAATATCTTACTATTATGAGTCACCTTTGATAACACAGGACTTAAAAGACACTGCTTTTACAGGTGTTTGACTGTAAAAAAAAAACCCCTCCGTTAGCCTATGGTTCCATGCACACATAGGCATTTACCAGAATATAACAAGGAGTGTTTACTGGGTGACAAAAAACACAAAAATAAAAACCCATAAGCACATTCAGGAGAGGCGCTTTTGAACAGAAAAAAGCGAAATTTGCATAAACGCTAGATTTGTTTAGACACATTTGAGCGTTTATGCATTCTAGTGGCCAGAATAAATTAATATTCTGGCAAATAGAATGCATTAACACCAAACGTGCAAAAATATGCATGCAAAACATGGCTTTAGGCGTGCTAATTAACCACTTGCTGACCAGCCACCGTCATTATACAGCGGCAAGATCCCACGAATTGCTGCTGCTGTACGTCGGCTCGGGAATTCACTTTTGTGGGAGCACATTTGCTCCCACTGGTCAGCCAGGGGAGCCAATGAGTGGGTTCGGTAAACGAGATGTCTGCCGGCCACCAGCGATTGTTCCCCGCAGTGACAGATTGAGGGGATCTGCCTGTATAAACAAAAGCAAATCTCCGTTCTGACAGGGGAGATCACACAGATCCTGTCTTTCTGCTAAGCAGGAAGATAAATCTGTGTGTTTCCCCAGTCACACAGTCCCCCATACTGTTAGAAAACACCTGCAGGGAACAAATGTAACCCCTTGATCGTCCCCGATGTATAAACCCTTCCCTGCCAGTGTCATTAGTACAATAACAGTGCATATTTTTAGCACTGATTACTGTAATAACATCACGGGTTCCCAAAAAAGTGTAAAAAAAAAAGTTACAGTAGGTGTCCGTTCTGTCCACCGCAATGTTGCAGCAGTCCTGCAAAAAATCACCAATCGCTACTACTAATAAAATTGCCATAAATCTTTCCCCCATTTTGTAGTCGCAATAACTTGTGCAAACCAATCAATATACGCTTATTGCGATTTTTTTACCAAAAATATGCAGCAGAATACATATTGGCTTTAACTGATGAATAAAATGTTTTAATTGGAAATGCTTTTATAGCAGAAAGTAAAAAGAAAAAAAATTTTTTTGTTTTTTCAAAATTGTCGCTTTTTTTTTTGTTTATAGCGCAAAAATAAAAACCACAAGAGGTGATCAAATACCACCAAAAAGAAAGCTCTATGTGTGGGGGGAAAAAAAGACACCAATTTTGTTTGGGTACAGTGTTGCATGACAGCGCAATTGTCAGTTAAAGCAACACAGCGCCGTATCGCAAAAAATAGTCTGGTCAGGAAGGGGGTACATTTTTCTGGGGCTAAACTGGTTAAGCTGCTTTTTACTGCCAGGAGTAAAAGGTGTTCAGAGGAAAAATTCTAACTCCCAGTGTGCATGAGCCCCTAACATTTAGGCCCCTTCAACCTGATGCGGTACAGCTTGACTGCACCGTGGGTGAAACGCATTGTACCCAAAGATTTGGTGCAGGTTAGCTGCGTTATGGGAAACCTGCGGGTACAATGCACCAAACCCGCTGTGAAGTCAAACCGGACCGCATCATTGTATAAGGGTCTTAATGAAGGCACAATTAGTGTTGATGTAGACAGCTGTACATTATTATTGTCAGAATGAAAAATGCTATACCCCCCCCCCCCACCCCCCGTCTGCATTTACATTTATATTTACGTTGAAGTGTATTAAAGCTTTCTCTACAACAGGGGTGCCCAACCTTTTAAAGAGCAAGGGCCACCTAAGCAACTCGGTAACGGGTCGTGGGCCACAATGAGCAGAGTGGATGGCAGCCCTTTCTACTCTATAGAGCCCACTGTATTTATTTTTTTGCGGATTGGAGGTAGGCGTTTGTAAACGGACACAAGTGCATTTACATCTGCTACTCAGAGGTGAATGGAGGGTCCAATTGGGTCCAACTGACCGCTTTAAAGGGGCCTTTGGCTCAGTACAGGATCAGTTTGAAAGCAGCCCAGTAACCACTGCAGAACAGATATGCCCATATATACACTGTGATTTTAGTTATAAACGTACCTTTAATATAGTATTCTATCTATAGTTCTATTCTATTCCATCCCAGAGCAGGAGTCCGTGGGCCACATCAGAGGGCTCCGCGGGCAACATGTGGCCCCCGGGCCACTGGTTGGGTACCCCTGCTCTACAAAAAGGCACACTTACAAGAATATAAACATTTTCTGTAATTCTATACATTTTAGCCATTTTCTCGATCAGCTCTTTTTTTTTGGTTTAACAATGGTGCAAATAATAAAAATGTAGGTTAGACGGTGCAATGATACACATACTAATAATGATAAACTATGCAAATCTGTAACAACAATTATTATAGAAGAAAATTGCATTTTAGTACCAAGATACCATCATATTGTAATTTATCCATTTTCTAGCAGCATGGCTAACCTGTACAATGTTTCTGGAAATGCACACAATTTATTCTATTTCTAGCCAACATTGAGTGTGAATTACATCTTCAGATTGGCAAGCATGCCTTTTCTGAAGTCTATGATATATGAACATGGTTCAGTCCTGCCTGGAAGACCTTGGCAGGGTCCGCATACTGCAAACAAACCCCTGTTACTGTGCTGGATTGGGTGTAACATCCCCGCTGCCAGTTTCCATTAAAATGATATCCTGTGCGTTGCTGTACAAAAACCTACACTATGTCTGAGCAAGTTACTCAGTTTCATCATTTATTAAAATATGGCTACTTGGTTATACACTCTATTAAAAAGGACCGTGACAAACCTGGAACTGGACAAACAAATACATTGGAAATGTTCTCTCTGGAAAGACAGGTGCTGGTAGTTTAATGCATTCCGTCTAAATTGGCCCGTGTATGTATGCAAGATAGGGACTTTAGATTGTATGCTCCTTGACGGCAGAGACAGATGTGCATGTACCGTAAATAAATGGAAATATATCACTGCATTAGAAGTCATGCAGGTGGGATCAGAAATAATCTCTCTAACTACAGTAATCTGAAATCTGGCTTCTGATACAAGTCAGCTCTCTTTGCATGTTACTCATTTTCATGGCCGTGCAGCATGCAGAGCCTGCATAATCACTTCTGGGACCCTCAGCTGCTGCCACCCATTGAGATTGATTAGAAGATGCGGCTGTGTGCGGTTAAAGTGGATCTTTAGGCTACTTTCACACTGGAGCGGTGCACCATCGGCGGTAAAGCAGCGCTTTACCATAATTTTTGCAGCGCTATTCGGCCGAAAAAGGGTTGAAACTGCCCGCAAAGCACTGTGGCCGATTGTGTACACCGCTCCTCCAGTACCTCAAAGGTGCGGCTGGCAGGACATTTCTGAGTGTCCTGCCCAAGCACCGCTCCAGTGTAAAAGCCTTCTGGCAATTACCTGGTGATTGCCAGGTGTTTTTTCACCTTAATACATAGAATGCCAGTGTTTAAAGTGGTTGTAAAATCAATGAGTACCATTACTGCCAGTCCCTCTGTTATAACCAGGTATAAAACACAGTATCAGTGTTTTATTTTTATTTTTTTATCAATGATGATGCTAAATACCTTTTTTCAAAGTGTCGCTGTACGGTCACGTGACCTCCTGCCACACTCCTCCCCGATCTAAGAACTACAATGGGAGGGGCAGAGATACCACTCTGATGTCAGCCAGGATGTCACGTGATCGTTGTGCTGTCGGCTCAGCCCCTCCTGCTGTAGTCCTTAGATCAGGGAAGGAGCGGGCTAACACTATGCTGGGTAACATGCTTTGAAACCGGATCTTTTTTCTTAACACAACAACCTTCAGCTGGAAATACCAGACAAAAGAACTGCCAAAACACCTGCTCTAACCATAGCTATCTTTTGCTCCACTTGAAGGGGTTAACTTATGAATGTTTTCATATAAGACGCATAAAACTTTTACCCAGGATTTTATACATTGCAATACATTAAAAAAAAAAAAAAAAGCCTTTACCTCTATTCAGCAGTATCAGGATGAAGATATAGCTGTACTATGCTGGCTCTTTGACCAAGAACTAAGCGATCACTGACCATTGATCGCCAACTTGTCCTTCTGCTCCCTGTAGAGAGCAGTGAACGCTCTCTGCTCTGCTCCACCAGTGTTTACTGGAGCACAGGGCTGAGGAGGGAGCAGGCTTAGGCTCTCAGCCATGTTCCAAAAAGGGAAGCCATCTGTCCGTCAGGCAGCCAGGTAGATCCTGACAATATTGTTGGCATTCTTCCAGAACCTGACTCAACTCTACCTCTAATGCTAGGTCACAGGAGAACAAGTGTAAGTGCACACCTGTAACCAAAAAGTAGTACGGCCAAAAAAAGTTGTTTGAAACTTGTGTGAAACATTTATAACTAGAACCCTTAGGGCGCATGTGCACCAACAAACATAAAAAAGTGCAGCGCATATATGATAAACACCTATATATTGCACATGGTGCCCAACAATGAATGATAAAGAGAAATATATACGTCACCAAATAAATTGAACAATCACTATTAAATGTTCAGAAAAAAGTCCAAAGTGAAAAAAGTGATGATAGTCCCTATATTCTGGAACGTGAAGTAAAAGAAACCGCCACTATCCAATATAGAAGAGGCTTACCGAAGGCAGTGAACCCAAAAGAACGCATGTTCAAAAGGGTCAACTGGGCATGGCATGAACCACTAGAAGAACTGAATCCTCAACATTAAAGCGGAGTTCCACCCAGGAAAACCACTTTTTGCCCATCTTCTTTAAAAAAATTAAATAAAAAAAAACCTGAAAAAAAAAAAAATACTCACCCGAAATACCTGTTGCTATGCGGAAGTCCGTAATCTGCCTCACCTGCACCGCGGGGCGCGCTGCTTTCTGGGAACTGTGTGTATTCTCAGAGAGCAGCGCGCCCATTCACAAGCCAGCGTGAGACTCACGCAGGCGCAATAGGAAATGGGCAGTGAAGCTGTACGGCTTCACTGCCTGTTTCCCATAGTGTGGATGGCGGCGCGGGACCCGGAGCGATCGTGGGACCGGCATCGGGGGGCCCATCAGCGCGGGCAAGTAGGACAAGGTAAGTGTCCTTATTTAAAGTCAGCAGCTACACTGTTAGTAGCTGCCGACTTTAAAAAAAAAAAAAATATTGCGGCTGGAGCTCCGCTTTAAGTAGGGTAAAAACGGCAGCAGTGGAGACTCCACTGCTGCCGTTTTTACCTATAAGCGCCGTTTTTACCCTTCTTAATGCAATTGTTCCTACCTACATTAAATTTCATTTATATACAGTATTATGCTATGTGCCCTTTTCTTTTTCCTTCAATTTACATCCCATTGGCTCTACTTCCCGATCCTCATTGGGTCTCCACCTGGAAGCTACTTACCATCGAAGCACCCTCTTGTTCACGTTGATTGGTGCGGGTAGGGTTTGCTCGGGAACTACAGCTGAGGATCCATTTCTTCTAGTGGTTCATTCCATGCCCAGTTGACCCTTTTGAACATGTGTTCTTTTGGGTTCACTGCCTTTGGTAAGCCTCTTCTATATTGGATGGTGGCGGTTTCTTTTACTTCACGTTCCAGAATATAGGGACTATCATCACGTTATTCACTTTGGACTTTTTTCTGAACATTTAATAGCGATTGTTCAATTTATTTGGTGACGTATATATTTATCTATTTGTTTATCATTCATTGTTGGACACCATATGCAATATATAGGTGTTTGTTTATCATACATGCGCTGCAATTTATGTTTGTTTTGTATTTACCATTTGTTCACTGGTAGTGTCAGCTGCTCACATTTAGACAGCGCAGAACTTTTCTTGTATTTTGTTTCCACTCATGTACACCAAGTCTGTTGAGCTGTGTTGGTCTGCATTGATCAACACAAGGACAGGTAGAAAACAATTGAGTGAGTGAGAAACTTATATAGCGCAACACATGCGAACTGAATCGCCTCTGGGCGCTATGCACCCTGTTTCCACCATAACATTGTGTTGAGGTAGGTTGTGGTGCAATGTGTAAAAAAGCAGACATTCTCCATTTTTACACACTGCAGCATTACAACGTTGCATGCATAGAGTTGAATGCCATTTTCTGACACTTCAATAAAGTAAAAAAGTAAAACAAATTATAATAAAAGAAAAAACTTTTAGCAAGGGTGTTAACAATTAGTGTTACTAATGGTTGATAAATGTATTTACCACAAGTAGCACTCCCAAAGTTGTTCTGTGATATCCTGTATGCAATTGATCATTTCCTTTAAAGCTACTTCCTTAATGAAAAATAGCATTTTTGGAATAAAATTCTTTGGGCTATTTGGTTTACTGCTTCTTGCCAAGATAATGTAATGGGAGATATAAACAGGAGGGAGGAATGATCTACAGGTTGGGAACAGTTGTGTAAGAGAAATGTTATGTTGTAACAACTCATAAGTCAACTGTACCAACACGGGAAGGGTTCTGGGTAATATCTTACTGGCAGGAGCGTGTGGCTGCCCAGAAACCTAATTATATACTTCATAAACATATCTGATAACAGGGAAGATGAACACAGTCTGTATTGTGTAAAAAGACATGGACCGAGTTCCAGAGGATTATAATCTTCAAACAATACAGAGTATATTACCCAGCAGGACATGTATGGCTCTTTTAGAGCAGATTAACACAAGAGAAAGCACACTAAAATAATTAGGGACATTTAAAATTCTCAAGATTAAACCAACATAAAATAATACAGATTCTGCAACTAGGCAGTTAATTAGTTAACTCATACCAGTCATTCAAAGGGATGTGTTTAGACGCATTACTAGGCTTTTCAATAAAAATTGCAGCTATATTTAACAGGGCATAAGTAGGGTGTAGAATACTGGTGAGTAGCCCATAAACACGAAGATGCCGATAACCAAAGCTGGAGAAAGACTAATTGCCACCCACACCAAGCAAATTCCTGCATCATCTGACAGCTGAATCCTGACTGGTTGTTATAGGCTAATGTGTCAGGAGGCTTATGACAGTGCAAAGGGCACCAATGTTTTACTAACCTCAAGTCATCTATAAGCAACCAATCGGAAACCATCCTAGATCTGCAGCCAACGGAAACTTGATCACTGGTCGCAATTATACTATCAACTAGTAATAGTGTTGTACTCCTTAATGTCATTAGCTCCCAGTTTTTAAAAATGGCCCACTTTTAAAATTCGTCCTGTGCTGGTAAAAACATTCATTCTTCCAGTTCAGATATCATTTTAAAGGGACCAAATCTCCCCCCAAGATCAATTTTTTTTTTAAAAGGTACACTTCGATCAAAAATGAAATGGCTGTAAAGGCAGAACGTTTTTTATTTACCTATCTGCACTATATGCAGTAAGGTAAAAAAAAAATCAGCACCCATCTCCCCCACAGCCCCTCTTAATACATAGCTAAATCTCGATCCAGCGATGTGCACAAGAGCCAAGGCGCTCCTGCTCCTCACTGGCTCAAATACCTTGGATCTTGCTGCTGTCAATCAGAGCTAGTGATGAGAGAGAGTAGAGGGTGGGGCTGAACCCCTATGGACATACAGAGCAGGGCTTGGGAGCGAACATGCCTGAGTGCCCCCATAGCAAGTGGCATGCTGGAGGCAGGAGTGAGAGCTGGAGGAGCAGAGCACAGTCAGTCACCCCTCTGTGCTCTAAGCAGACCTGAGTGATCAGTGATGAGTGGGTGGGAGAAAGCTGCAGCATTGGATCGAAGCTGCAGACATCTAGGCACTTATAAATGTTTTTTTTTTTTTTTTTATATAAACCTACCCTTCTCTTTGAGAGGGAAACCATGTGTGTGTGTGTATGTATAAAAAAATAAAAGTACACTAATCTTCCAAGTGAATGGCCATGCAGTGGGGGCGTGTCAGCACAAGTCTTAGCCATTGAAGGACAGGCAGCCTGTTCTTCTAGCACAAAAAGCTTAAAAGAGTAGGGGGCATGTTCAGGAATACCTCTCCTGCATTACCACAAGTAAAGTGAGGGTCCCAGATCAGCAGCAAAAGGAAGTAGAGAGGACAGGCTGCACACCAAACTGAAGATCTCAGTTCACACACACATTTGAAGAAAGTCTTATTTGGAAACACAGTGTCCATCAAAACGATATAAAAGGAAAGGTGGAGGTTTTGGCTTAAAAACACACCAAGATTCTTGATTATTATTTTTTTTAGAGCAGGTTTGATAATAAATAGTCATGGAGAATGGGTGCTGGACAAAACCTGAATGTCTCCTTTTATTCCGTTACTAAATATTATGGCATGAATATTCCCGATTCCGATACCGGTCTCTTCTTTGCTTGCTATGTTACAAGGATCAGGCTACAGGTTAGTAAGCCAACATAATTTACAGGAGGGTTCTGATGCAGGACTGACTCAGGATGGCAATTAATTTTGATGGCTGTAAACCAAATGCTCTGATGTGGACGCGATGATACAGCGATTAAATCATTCACAGCACTCCCTCTTAAATTCACAGAAGCTGCCATCTGCCCACTCACACATATATAAACCAAAATGGCAGGTGGATCTTAAGCTGCATTAAAGCATTTCAGAATACGAGGAATGTGTTTGGCTTAGTCGAAGGGAATTTCCAGGTTCAGGGGATAATGGTAGACCAACTCCTTGCGAGAGACTTGAGACAGGGAGAACCCCCTGGGATCCACATGGACAGGCAATTTTGAGGAGGTTTTCTTGCTGAACGTGGAGAACCAAATTTTAATAATTAAAAGGATCAGTTCCCTTTTTAAAAAAAAAAAAAAATGTACATTTTTTTGCAGGTAAATCAGATCTCCTGCAGAACTGCCAGTGTATTCATTTGGCAATTACGGGAAAACAGATACTATCTGACAGGAAGAATCAATGAACCACCACGCGCTCCACAGGGCATTGAGAATTACAAGCCGACAGCCACAAAAGGATGTTGGGGTTCGTAGTTCACACACACACCTCAGTCGTTTGGGCAGAACCCCGCACAGCCAGGTGGATTTCAAAAGTGACAGCTATCACGGTGAACTTCTCCCCGTAGTGCCGTCACAGGGAGTGTGTGGAAAGGGCAGCGGCTGAATCATAGGGTTGTACTGATACCAGTATCAGTGCAGATACTAGGCATTAGAATGGGTATCAGTACTCGTGCAAATGCACCGATACCCAAAACCTTCTGGTTTGGTTCTGTCAGCAGGATTTCCCTGCTAACAGCTAAATGTAAAGAAAAGATAACCAGAAATTATTGGTCGGTAAGGAGCACAGTTAAAAACAATTCCAGCATAAATGAGGAATGCGGTGTTCATCTACTCTCGGGTGGTAGCCGCTAGTGTGTCAGTGGCCAGAGGTCCAGGGGCGCTGGTGGCTTCCAGGTAACTCGGAGACACTCGGGTGCTCCGACGACGTCACTTTTGGGTACGTCATCAGTGCCCCCGAGTGTAAAAGGAAGTGCCGGGAGTCACCAGCGCCCCCGGACCTCTGGCCACCGACACACCAGTGGCTACCTCCCCAGCGTAGAGCAGACGAACAACACATTAATGATTTATGCTGGAATTGTTTTTAACCTTGTAAATTTATTTTTTACCTTTTATACAATAAATTGTGGTCATACTGCACTTAGATGGCACTGCTCTCTCTGTCATTTGTGTTCCCTGTATGGTTTAGGAGATATTCACCTTGCATGCAGCCGCTGGCGTCAGCGGCGCATGCGCTCTGAAGGTACGGCAGATGGTGCCAAACCTTGCCGGAACAGAGGACTCCAGCGCACGCATTTCATTGGTGCTCCAGCCACTCAGCGCCGGAGCCGCAAACCCAGAAGAAGTGCCGGGGGAACACGTCGGCCCCGCAGTGACCAGGAAGCGGTGCGGGCGCTTTGTTCAAAGGGAAGTATTTCATAATGAACTAGTATGCAGTGCATTATGTCTTTTACTTATTTTTTTTGCCAGGGCATATACAGCTGCTTTAATGCATTCTATGCATCAGGATGAAAAACCTCAGTGTGCAGATCCACCCCTCAGCCTCCCCCCCCCCAATACTTACCTGAGCCCCATTTTGAGCCAGTGATATACACAAGTGCCTCAGCCATCCGGGACTGTCCCTCCTGATAGGCTGAGACACAGCAGCAGTGCCATTGGCTCCCGCTGCTGTCAAAATCCGTTAGCCAATGATATGAAAAAAAGGGGGCAGGGGCTGAACTGCAGCTCCGTGTCTGAATGGATACAAAGAGCTGCACCTCGGGTCAGGCGCTTTGATAGGAGGGAGTAAGTGAGGGAGGAAAGGATTAAGTCAGTGGTGCCCAACCAGTGGCCCGGAGGCCACATGTGGCCTGCTACCTCCTGCTGTGGAATAGAAAGAATACTAGTATTAAAGGTCAGTTTATTGCTAAAATCACAGTGTATATATGGGCATATATGTTCTGCAGTAGTTACTGGGCTGCTTTCAAACTGATCTGCAAGTGCAGAGCAGTTTACCTGCGGGTTACCTGCACTGTGACTGAGCAATAGACTTATGTTATTACCTGCAATTTTGGTGAGCTTTCTGAAAATGCACCAAACATGCAGAATATAATAGAAGTCTATTGCAAAGTGCAGGAAAAGTACAGTTCATTGTGGCCCACGACTGGTTACCAAGTCGCTTAAGTGGCCCTCGCTCTTCAAAAGGTTGGGCACCCCTGGATTAAGTCCTGAAGATTCAAAGTAGTAGCCAGAAAGTAGCCATGGTGTAGGCACCTTCAGGGCTCTAGAAGTAATGAATTGAAGCCTGGTGGAGGATTCTTATCTATCCAAAGTTTCCATACCTTGTGTATTTAGGGATTCTGTCCTGGAGTTTGGCCTACATTTTTTTGTAAATCTTAGGTTTGGTGATTACGTTTTTAGTTTCAGTACAGGAGTATAGAAGTTTTCTGGGGCCTTTGCTATAGTTTGTTAAGGGGCAGTCATAACTAGTAGTAGAATTTATTGTTGTAGACATTATTGGTTTAGCTTCAAGATCTCTTTAACAACCATATAATTAGCAATTTCAGAGAGCCCAGATATTGTCTGTTTACATAAAGTACTTTAGGTTGACAGAATGGGAATTTGGGCGTGAGAATCTTGCAGAATTATCGGTTTAAGCTACTATAATTAATTGCTATAAGCTTCTTTCAGACTGGAGCTGAAAAAGCATCCCAATGTGACAGTAGTTCTTATACTTCAATTTTCACCCTTGT